>JAQFVV010000104.1:2350775-3627644 GCA_028023455.1 Epiperipatus broadwayi
TATATATATTGTAACGTTTTCCGTTTTGCTAGGCCTCTTACACGCTAATATAAACTGCGCGTGAGTTGATCAAGCTATGTCAAAAAAGAAGAAAGTTATATTTCTATTCTAAAAACATAGCTATATTTCCTGATCAACTCGGCCTATTAATTGTTGAGAATTGTGCTATTGATGAAATCAGCTTTTAATTTATTTAATCTGGGCGCCAGAATTCCTAAGAATTCGCTGAAATCATCATATAACATCTCACAAATAAAAAAAATACTTTTAAACTAATCGGTATTACATCATACCGTAACGAGAATTAATTTTTTAAGATTATTATTCCTGGGCTTATTCAAACATATTGGCAAAGGTAAATTACATTTTTAAATCTTATTAAACTACTAATAGATTTAATAATAAAAAATAATAACTATTATTAATAACGCACAAATGAAAATTGATATTAGAAATATTTTTATTCTAATAGATAAAAAAAAATACTTGAAATAAATTACTTATCAAGTAAATTAGAGAGAACACATATTAATTCAAATAGGACGCAATCAATAAAATAAAATAATTAATTAAAAAGTTCTGTATAAACAAAAGTCTCTTGTACAGAAAAAACGAAAGTCTCTATCGGGATTATTTTAAGACTTGTTTGCAAACGCTTAATTTTGTCACAATCAGGAGTAATGAAGCATTACTTACCGGTAAGTTTTGGGAATTCAGTAGTAGATAACTATGCATAGTTTTTTGGGTAGAATGAGCTCGGCCTTTTGGTTATTATTTGATCTTGTGGTCCATTCTCCTAGTCGGTCACAAAACCTTTTCTGGTATACATCTTCAGGCATGATGTCTTCAGAAGCTCCGGTTCACTCCGACATGCCGAATTACTTCAGCGTAGAGCGATCTTGGATATATTATTGTTATCCAAGACCAACTAGAGAAACCAACGAACAAGATGTCCTTCAAACTGATCTCTGCCTTTTATACTCTCTAGAGGCCCAGTTTTCTGACTTCTGCGCATATCTTTTGTTTGTCAAAATATCCGTTGATAATCTTATATATTCTTTATAAAATTTATGTTACAAAGTCTCTATTTTTTTCAGCATAATTCTGCCATCTTTAATTAGTTGAAATATTTTTACTTTCTCTTATCTAGATTGGTAATTTGTGTCTTTTGTTCTCTCCAATTCTAACTTTTATTTCTAATTACATAAAAAAAAACCGAAAGAATAATTTAACTTTCATTGTACGTTATTTTTTTAAAAAAAAATTAGTCAAAAAAAAATCTAAATTTACTTTTATTTTTTAGCTTCTACCAAATGCCAATATATTTGCAACGTATATAAATAAACGTTACAATACCACCAGTTCCAGGAGATGAGAATAAAATAGAGGTTTACACTAATTTTATTCTTAAGTTTTTTAAATTCATATTCGTGTTGTTTTTTTTTTTTTGTAGTAGCGTGCTGATATATTCCGTAGACTCATTCAACAAGCGACATTCGGCTTTAACGCCCACTTTTAGGTCTAACACGGCAGGAATGGAAAATATTTCAACATTCATCTGTGTCCTTTCCACTTAAGTGTAATAGTAACAATAAGAAGCCCAAGTTATAAGCACAAATGAGCGTTGCTCATCGTTTTGAGTCTTACAGGCTCGCGGCAACTTGGTCCAACTTGATCCACCTTCCCCTTTATTGGGATCTCTGCTAGAAATAGTCTGATGAGCATTTAAAGACGGTCTTATGTTCATATACTGCAGATAAGGACTCAGGGCTATGTTATTCCCCTCTTCAGTAACCGCCTACCCAGTCAAATACTTGTGACTTATGTCTACATCAGCCACGATCATGTTTTATTTTAGACATATCAAAAAAAATATACATACATTTTTTCTTTCTGGAAGTCATATTAAAAAAATATTTTTTTTTATATTTTAATAATCAGGGTTTAATTAGTTCGTTAGTTTATATAATTTTTTTTTTTAAAAAAAAAAAAAATTACTATTTATTTTCCGGCTCTGAGTTTCTTTGGGTCATCGTTGTAACGTTCTTTATCATTACAACTTATCTCAGGTTGTAGTTGTTAAATCGAAGCCCGAGTTGGGTCGCCATTGTAATGTTTTTCATTTTGCTAGGCCTCTTACATGCTAATATAAACTGCGCGTGAGTTGATCAAGCTATGTCAAAAAAGAAGAAAATTATATTTCTATTCTAAAAACATAGCTTTATTTCCTGATCAACTCGGCCTATTAATTGTTGAGAATTGTGCTATTGACGAAATCAGCTTTTAATTTATTTAATCTGGGTGCCAGAATTCCTAAGAATTCGCTGAAATCGTCATATAACATCTCACAAATAAAAAAAAAACTTTTAAACTAATCGGTATTACATCATACCGTAACGAGAATTAATTTTTTTAAGATTATTATTCCTGGGATTATTCAAACATATTGGCAAAGGTAACTTACATTTTTAAATCTTATTAAACTACTAATAGATTTAATAATAAAAAATAATAACTATTATTAATAACGCACAAATGAAAATTGATATTAGAAATATTTTTATTCTAATAGATAAAAAAAAAATACTTGAAATAAATTACTTATCAAGTAAATTAGAGAGAACACATATTAATTCAAATAGGACGCAATCAATAAAATAAAATAATTAACTAAAAAGTTCTGTATAAACAAAAGTCTCTTGTACAGAAAAAACGAAAGTCTCTATCGGGATTATTTTAAGACTTGTTTGCAAACGCTTAATTTTGTCACAATCAGGAGTAATGAAGCATTACTTACCGGTAAGTTTTGGGAATTCAGTAGTAGATAACTATGCATAGTTTTTTGGGTAGAATGAGCTCGGCCTTTTGGTTATTATTTGATCTTGTGGTCCATTCTCCTAGTCGGTCACAAAACCTTTTCTGGTATACATCTTCAGGCATGATGTCTTCAGAAGCTCCGGTTCACTCCGACATGCCGAATTACTTCAGCATAGAGTGATCTTGGATATATTATTGTTATCCAAGACCAACTAGAGAAAGCAACGAACAGGATGTCCTTCAAACTGATCTCTGCCTTTTATACTCTCTAGAGGCCCAGTTTTCCGACTTCTGCACATATCTTTTGTTTGTCAAAATATCCGTTGATAATCTTATATATTCTTTATAAAATTTATGTTACAAAGTCTCTATTTTTTTCGGCATAATTCTGCCATCTTTAATTAGTTGAAATATTTTTACTTTCTCTTATCTAGATTGGTAATTTGTGTCTTTTGTTCTCTCCAACTACATAAAAAAAAACCGAAAGAATAATTTAACTTTCATTGTACGTTATTTTTTTAAAAAAAAATTAGTCAAAAAAAAAATCTAAATTTACTTTTATTTTTTAGCTTCTACCAAATGCCAATATATTTGCAACGTATATAAATAAACGTTACAATATATATATATATAGGTAATTACTACAGCTTTATTGATAAGTAGCAAACTTACTACTACTCTCACAACTTTGCTGACACAAACCACTTGACAGAAGTATATTAATTTTTATTAGTCATTCATTAGAAAAGAGATTATCCACTTAATGAATAATATTTCTGTAGTGTAATATTCACTACACCTCTTTCATGCAAGTTAGGAACTGGTTTCTATCTGTTTTTAACTACTTGTGGAGGAACATAATCATAAATATGTCTGAAGACATGTGAAAAAGATGTTAAAAGTAGATAGAAACCATTCCCTACCTTGTGTTCATGTAGTATGATAAAAATTACACTATAGAAATATTATTCATTAAGTGGATAATCTCTAGTTTAATGAATGAATAATAAACATTATTAATACCCTTTTATCAAGTGGTTTGAGTCGATGTTGTGAGAATAGTAATATTTGACACTTATCAATTTACTGTAGTAATTTACTGAATAATGATAAAGATATGTGTAAAAGATTGTAATCTGGGCCAAGTAATGAGTACTGGTTCAGCAAGAAATGTGCATCTTGGGATTATACATCTTTTTCATATGTCTTTGGTCATAACTTTATGATTATACCCTTCCTCAAGGTGTTAAAAGCAGATAGTAACCAGTCCCTATCTTACATGAGAGTGGTGTAGTGAAAATTATACAACATTAATATGGGTCATCAAGTGGGTAATCCCTAGTCTAATAAATCAAACAACTTTATTGCTGGGAATTCATAAAAACTTCAAGCACTGGAAATGCCAAAACTGGAATTGATTTGAGGACTTTACATTTAAACCATTTAACATCACATGATCACCATAATCAGTGCCACTCAGTGCAAGCCAGAGTAATCAATGGACACAAGGTTTGTGCATAAAATCCCTATATAGTACATACTCATCCAATATCCCCAGACTAGTTTATAAGATCCTAGGCTCCTCACTGAAAGCCACTAGCTAGAAATTAATCTGGGAATATTGGATTATTAGGCACTAGATACCGATTGTATCCATCGATTACTCTGGCTTGCACTGAGTGGTGCTACTGTATGGAGAGTTAAGAACTTTATATTCCAGATTCTGACATTCTGATGCTGTCCTTAACAAAATAGAGCAGTCAAGTTAATCATTACCATTAAAAAAGATCCTTATGTATATAAGAATAAGCTTACTTCTACCCACCTTCCCAACTATGGTCTTTCAATCTACTATCAGCAAATTATACTTGATTGCACCAAAATTATTTAATCCATTTTAAGATCCTGTCTTTATAATCCCCTTTTGTCATATAAATTTAAGGAAAAAACAGAGCATTTCTACCTTTATTGTCATTTAGGACTGCATTATCATTTAGTGATCTATACATAAAATTTATTTTGCCATCGTTCAATAATGTCTCTTGCCACTATCAATTGCAAAAGTTTAAATCATTTGAGTCAAGTTATCCTTAACACTAATTCTTGCCCTTTAGTATAGTGGTAAAGTGATAGATTCGGAGCTAAAGCTTTCACGATCAATATTCTACTGAATGTCTTAGTTCCATCATTTGAATGATGACTCTTGTACTCAGTATGTAATTAGGGTGTTCAAAAGTCATATGCCTTCCACATGATTTCTATAATAATATTTACTATATCATTGTTCATGGTTATTTAAGATGGCCAGCTTTGGGCAGTGCTGGAGAAGTGGACATTGGATATTAAAGTCCATGAATTGTGGTTCCAGTGTTGTTCCTTCTGATACTTGAAGTTATCAAAGTTTTGAGCAATAAGCCATTTTATTATTGCTAATGCTAACCTATGTTACCACTTAGGCCATATAATGGAATCAAAAGGCCACTTTGTCATATCATTGCAGTTAAAAATGTAATCAAGTGACTTATTGACTGGTAGTTCATAAGAGATTTGAACTCGAGAAATAATCGACATGGACTGTTACCCATATATCTTGAGTCCAGAATCTGTCATTCTACCACTGTGCTAAGCTGCCCAAGACTGCAATATAATTGATATATAATTAAGAGAATAGCAGTTAATTCAGTGTTTAGACTAATTTGATGATACGCAGAAAATCTTTGTTCATTGCAATTCAGGGAGCAGGGAATCTCAGTAAATGGATAAGTGGTGTTATGATAATGACCCCAGAACAATAATAGTGGTAGTCTGACCACTCAACACATCGTAGACACATTATTGGCTACTCAAACAAAAACTTAAAAACAATAGTACTAGTCAGTATTAATTAGTCCACCAGGCTATCACTGTTTGACATATAAGATTTTATTCTATAAATAATATTTCTGTATTGTAATTTTCACTACATCACTCTCATGCAAGATAGGATCTGGTTTCTATGACTTTTACCTTGGGGAGAGGTGTAATCATAAACATATGACCTAAGGCATGTGAAAAAGATATATGATTCATAAGATGCACATTTCATGCTGAACCCCCAATGATCAATTGGTCCAGATCACACTCTCTCACACATATCTTTATCATTGTTTACTATATATAAATAACAAATTATTACAATTTAATTGGATAAGTGTCAAACTTGATGCCCTCACAACTTTGACAGAAACCACTTAATGTAAGTATATTAATAATTTTTAATAGTCAATCATTAGACTACAGATTATCCACTTACTAAATAATACTTCTGTGGATTACACTACAGAATTGTGGTGCAGTGAAAATTACACTACATAAATATTATTTATTAAGTAAATAATCTCTAGCAATGAATGATTAATAAAAATTATTAACATACTTTCATACTTCAAAACCTTGAGCTGAGCAAAATCACTATGGAAAGTATTTTTAAAACAAATATATATATTCTAACCTAACAACACTGAATTAACTTTAGGAGACCTCTCACCAGAATTTTAATGTGAAATTCATTAACTAACAATGATAGAAGAAGACTGACTATATAGTTTATAAAATATGAAAATTATTGCAATAAAAAACTGACTATATAGTTTATAAAATATGCAAATTATTGCAATGAGAAATGTAAATTATAAAAGTCAGATGTTCCATTTTTTGACAAAGAGACATTAGACTTCTACCTCCGTGAACTTTCTCTTATGATCACCCCACTCAGATGATCTTAATAATAGGAGAAAACATGTGTCCAGGAACGAACTTATAAAAGTCAGATGTTCCATTTTTTTGACAAAGGGACACAAGACTTCTTGTTGATTGAATTTGGATCCTTTGCAATTACCCATGCCTCTGTGAACTTTCTCTTATGATCATCCCACTCAGATGATCTTAATAATAGGAGAAAACATGTATCCAGGAACAAACTCATGCTCCAGGAAAATTGAGTTATATTGCTGGTTTTGTTTTGTCTTTTTGTAAAAATAGGAGGGCTGGGCGATTCTCATAGATCTATTACCTTGAGACTCCCCATAGTAAGCTGCTGTACATGCTGGAGATAGGCATGAAATTTTATAGTCTATTTCAGGAGTGTGTTTGGATGGAGTTCAGTCTTTAATAATGTTCAGAAGATTTTTAAGAGAAAACCATGTTCTAAATGCTAGTCAAGCATTGTCTGAGCAAATTTTACGAATTTTTGTTGACATGATGGTAATATGTTGGTAGTGGCTTTGTTAAAGTTCATATATATATATATATATACTATTTTATTAATGTCAAATGTTTGTAGCCTACATCTGTAAGATCTTTGATATATTCTTCAATGTTAAGTTTTTTATCAGCTTCGCATTTACACAAACTTTAGTTTCGATGTAAAAATACCTTTAACCCAGTCATAGATTTGGAGTAGATAGCAACTCTCAGATCATTTTTACAGTGATTTTATAGTCAAGCATAGATTTATTTCTTTGAATTCACAAGTCCAAGAAATATATGCCTTTACCTTTGTCTTCCACTTCCAATGCCCCTTATGATCATTCTACTATGGAAACACAGTGGGAAGCAAGAAAGTGAGCAATTAGGTATTTGATCAGATTTGGCATAAATGCTTGCATGACATTGAAATGTCTACATTGGCTTTATTTTTTATATGTATGTTAAGGCAGGTGTGCTAATGAAACTATTGAATATTATGATTAAGTCATTTTTTGATCATCACCAGCAATCATTTATCATCGCTTACTATTCACATACAATTTGTTCTAGCTTTTCATTTTTAGAAATGTTATTATAAATAAGAGAAATTAATTCATGTGAAAAGTATATTATGTTAGGAATTTATTACTGAAAGGTAAAAAGAAAAACTAGCAATCAGGTAGATCAACACATCAATGAATATATCATAGAGACGAGTGAAAAAAGCAGCAGCACACCATTCAAGAGAATGTCATCAATATGGTTTAGAGAAGTCAGTTTGACCATACTTGCCATGATACAAAAAGATCTAGTATTATATCTTCTTGAATATATGCAATTGAAGCAGTAGAGATGAGAATCTAGTTGTAAGAATATAAGTGTGAACATTATTTATGCTAAACAAACATTTTTACTAAAATTTTGATTATGATTTGATTTTGATGTCATAAATGTGAGCATTATTTATGCTCAACAAACATTTTTACTAAATTTTGACTTTGATGTCATAAGAGTGAGCATTTTTATGCTAAACAAACATTTTTATTGAATTTTGGTTTACTAAAGTTTTTCACCTTTGAACTTATAAATTTACTATTTTTGTCTATCTTACAAAAATTTTTTGGAAAAAAAATGAAGATTTGATCAAAGATGATGAACAAATGAATAATAATAATAATAGTAATAATAATCATCATCAAATGAGACTTCGTAAGAAGTTTGAATACCAATTATGCCAGAACTGGAATCAGTCTAAGGATTTTACACTCCAAAGATGAAATGCTGCACCACTACACAAGGCACCAAATACACCATTTTTATATATACAACACCAATTTAACAATAATAAAAAAAGCAGGATTTTTGGAATATAATAAAACATCTATTAATGACTTTAAAGTGTTTAAAGCATTTGATTGATGTGTTTACTGTGTGTGGTTTCATCATAATGGATATCACCAAATGCACCTAAATTATTCATAGGCAGAACTGTTATTTTTAAACATATTTTTTATATGGACATAAGACTTGAATCTTCTACCAATGTAGCATGAAGTCATTAGAAAAATTTCATTAAGAATACTTCATAAACTTCTAAAAATATGATGTAAATCTGAAAAATCAATCAATATGTTCTTCAGCAATGACAACATATAAAATGATTTTATAATACAAGTCTTTCTAAAAAAAAAAGTATTTTTAGTGAACTTGATCATGGTTTTATGGGAGATGAAGATACCATTTTCATTAAAACGATTGTTCTCAAAGATATTATAAAAAAGTGTAAAATTGATTGCTCTCATTGGCAGAGAATAGAATACCTTGGAGACCTATAATTAGAGGAGGTATTGATTCCAAAAAGAAAAGTTTGCTGCAGAAGAATTTAAAAGACAACTTTGTGGATATAAAATAAGCAGAATAATGGATCAGCATGGATTATATGCTTTCATCAGAAAAATGTGGCAGGGAATAGAATTTATTGGAGACCTATAATTAGAAAAGGTGTAGATACCTTTTGAAAAAAAAAAGGTTCTTGCAGAAGAAGTTAAAAGACAACATTGTGAATGTAAAATAAGCAGAATAATAGATCAGCATACATTATATGTGGTTGTATTTGTGGTTCAGAGATTGGTTTTCATAGTCATCTTCAAAACTCATCTCTTTTGTATTTTTTCCTTCTCTTTCCTTTTTCCTGGAATTGGACTGCTTGTATTTGTTTATTTAATGGCTTCTGATGAGTTCAAGAATATAGTGGCAGATTCCCATAACAATCATGTTGAAAGTCACCAAATATGTTTTACGTTATTAATATTGAAGATATTTAAGAAGTAGCATGTTGATTTATTTTATTGGGAAGGTATATCTAAGGACAGTATACATAAAGATTTATAAATAGAAAAGGGATTATATATATTGCTTTTAACACTTTTTTCATATGCACTTCAATGCAAACAAATTTTCTTAAACTTCTTTATTTTTCTTACAGTTTCGACTGTCCAGCAGTCTTCATCAGAGCTCTAATCTTGACCTTTTAATTAAAGCAGAGAAGATTAGAGTTCTGATGAAGACTGCTGGACAGTCGAAACTGTAAGGAAAATAAAGAAGTTCAAGAAAATTTGTTTGCATTGAAGTGTATATGAAAGAAGTGTTATAAGCAATATATATATGATTATATGAAGATGTGCAAAGAAAGTGAAAGAGAAGAATAAGATAAGGGATTGTAGTCTTTTAGAAGGGAGGGATTAACTGCAGAAGGAATAAAATGAAGCATTACAAGATATCACATGATCAGACTTGGGGAGAAACTTGATATATAAGTGAGCATAGTTGAAGTTTAGATGATAAAGAAGATATTAGAAATTACAGACCTATCAGTCTTTTCAGTTCTATATAAAATTTTTACCAGTATAATTACAACCCATCTACAGCGAACTTTGGATTTTATTCAAACAAAAGAACAAGCTGGATTTAAAAATAATTTTATTACAGTGGATCATAGCCAAGTATTGAGAGATGTTATAGAAAGGACAGTGAATATGAGTTGCTATTATGCTTTGGATTTGTTGATTATGAAAAGATATTGATTCTAAAAGCATTTCTTCAGTGATTAAGCATAAGGTCAGCAATGTATAGACCCACGATATTGTTATATTCTGAAAAGCCTTTATAAAAATGGAACAATTACATACTAAAAAGATTAACATTGAGAAAGGTGTACAAAAAGGAAATATATGGGCAAGAGATCAAACAGGAATTACTGACATCATTGAAAGAATTAAGAGACTGAAGTGGAGTTAGGTTGGACATATTGTTAGAAGATATGATAATAGATGGACATTTGGAATCTTAGACTGGATTTCAAGAGAGATTGTAAAAAAAATATCTAGAAAAAGACCACATGTGAGCTGGATGGAAGAAATAAGGAAGTGTGCTGGGTCGGTGGGGAGAAGAGTGATTAGTGATCTGTGAAGATGGATTAAACTTTCAAATGTAATAGACCAAATAATGATGATGAAGAATTGTGGTTTGTATAGCCATCATATAACTCACCATAATTTTTTTTTCTAGTCTAATGACTATATTCCTTTTTGAGTAATTGTTAATGATAGTAAATATAGGGGATTTGAACTCAGACTTTCAAGTACTCTTCAACTAACACACTATAATAGTTTCCAAAAGCTATAACTTCAGATTTCCAACTGCGAGGGAGGGGGTTTCAACTTATCACTTTTGTACTCGAACGTCACATGAGCAGCAAGCCATATTTTATCACTGATAAATTCATATAAGTTTGATTAATTATTTTTATTTTTGCGATACTCACATCTGCATCTCATATATTCAAATTACAGATTATATATGATATGTATATTTCCTTTCTGGTGTTAATTAAAACTTCATAACTGCTAGTTAGCTCAGTAACTTAAGTCAAAAATGTTATGAAAGTCTAATTGTAATGTAAAATAATTTGCAGAAAGAAATTGATATTTAAATTTATTATTATTTTCTAAAATACAGCCACAACAAAAATGTTATTAAAATGATTTGTGGGAATATTTTAAATAACTTATTAATATGAATATAATTTCACTCTAGTTTACATTTTTAATACTAGAGGGTTAAGTTTATTTTTTGTTACCGTGGTTACTAAAAATTGAGAATTGAAAATGGGAATATATTTAAGAAATTCAATCGATAATTACAAATAGCTGGAAATATTTTGCTTTTTAGAATTTAGATTAATATAAATGGTACTCATTCTTACGTAATATGTTTTTTTAATAACATGATTATTATCGAATTAAATTTAACTGTATGGAGCAACTTTCCTCATGGACCTATCCTATCTTCATCATACATGGTTAGTACAGTAGTGGATTAGCGGACTATGGAGCTCAAAGTCTACGCGTCGCGGCTCCGCATTGTTATTTCCAGGTTCGAACTCCTTCCAGAGCAATTAACTATTCGATTTCTTTTTTCAATTTGTCTCCACTACCTAAATATTACTATATTTTAAGTCAACAATAACATCACAGGCAAGGGACTGGATTCTTAGGCAACTAATGTCCAATATAAGTTTTTTTTACTTAAGCACTTCATATTTTCTAGTTTAAATGCCAAATTTCAATTAGTAATCATATAACTCGGGAGGTCATGTGATATTCAAACACGATAATCATTCGATTGAACAATATTGAGCTTTTTAAAATATTTTCTTGAGCTGGGAATTATTCTCAAGAATCTTTATTTCTTAAGTTCCACCATTATACCGTCTGCACCAAACACGTAGAATAAAGCTAAAGTTATTATTTGGATAAAGTGTACCAAATACGTATTTGAGTTAGGCTTATGTGAAATCTAATTTATAATATCAATTCACTGCCCATTCTTATGGCAAAGGTTTATCTTTACATACACACAAAAAATAACTGCAGCAGTTCCCTCAGCATACAAGCTCTTCATATCCACGACCCCTCAGAAATGTTATATATATATATTAATAAAAAATAAATATTGGTTTTCTCAATTTTAGTTTTTTTAGTTCACAATGCATTTATGCTATGCACATACGCCTATATATATATGTTATACACATTACGACATTAAATACTCTATATCTCCAAAACTTTTTTATAACGGTTTTGCAAGAAGATTGAAATGAGAAACTAAGGATATAAATGGTAATTATTTAGTCATGTAGATCAAGGGTGGCCAATTTTTGTATAAGATCTACTTTTTATTTTAAAAATGTGTTGCGACCGACTTGTTGTCATAGGTGTAGTCTAAGTAGAGGGAGGTGTGAAATACATACCATTTTTATATACCTATCTAGTAAAAATAATTATTTAACGGGCCAAAAAATTCATGTCCTTGGGAATTAAAGCAACGAGTAATTATTAACAATATTTATTAATTCAAATTAGCTACATTAAATCAAGATTAAAAATATTATTTTCAATAACGATACTGGACTTCGACTATCTAGAATTGAAAAAAAATTAGAACAAAAATAACAAAAAAATTTGAAAATCTTGATTTAATTTGTTTCATTCGTTACCAGATAGCTCTTGCCAGATTGGCCTCGCGATCGACCAAAAATGGCTTTGCGATCGACTGGTGGATCACGATCGACTTGTTGGACACCCCTGATCTAGATAATACAGATGATGTCATTGTTTTTACAAATAATGCTTCAGATTCTTGGGAAATGTTGCAAGAGTTATCAGATGAAAGTAAGAAATTAGAACTAAAGATAAATGCTAGAAAAAAGAAAATAATGATTGATAATGCTGAATTAGAAGAAGTTAACAACCTCAAATATCTTGCTCAGATTATTAATACAGGTGGAAACACAATGAATGAAATTAATCAAAGAAGTTAGCTGAGTCCTTTTAGTATAAATTATTTTTCTATTAAAAGATATTATGCCTATGTGTTTGAAAAGAAAGTTCTTTAATAAAGCTAATTTACCAGTCCTTACTTATGGATGCGAGACTTGGACACTTAATAGAAAAGCAATACAGAGACTTAAGACTGCTCAATGAATTATGGAGAGATGCATGTTAGGAGTAACAAGAAGAGATTGAAAAATAAAATGCATGGGTAGAAGAACAAACAGGTATTACTGACATCATTGAAAGAATAAGAGACTGAAGTTGAATTGGGTTGGACATATTGCTAGAAGACATGATAATTGATGGGTAGTTGAAATCTTAAACTGGATTCCAAAAGATTATAAAAGATCTAGAAAGAGACCACATGAGAGATTGGGATGAAATAAGAAGTAAGCTGGAGGATTTGGAAAAGAGAGCTTAGAGATCAGAGAAACCGAATTAAAGTTGAAAAGACTATCATTCAGCAGTGGAGTGATAATTATTGAAATGATGATGAAAGTAAAAGTTAATAAGTGAATCCCTATAAGGCAAGGCCTTTCCAACAACCCCTTATAAGGAAGCAGTGAAAGAAAAATTAGGACTTCCAAAAATTTTACAATTTCCAGGTAATAAAGATTTGATGGTTAGAGTGTTGCCTTAAAAATTTAATACTCAAGAATCTAAAGGTTCAGGTTTGATTCCCATGCTAGTACCGTTACTGGTCAGACCAGAAACACCTAAAGAAGAAGGGAGAATAGTACCTCTTGAAACATTATCCATATACTAACCTGTGTGCTATTATTAATAGTTGAAGGTATTTGGAATATTTAAATAAAGTTAAATTTTTCTAAAGACACTCAATACTCATATTAGATGATGGAAATAATTTAACATATATAAATACAATTAAAACATCATCATCGCAAACCTTCAGGGAAACACTATATTATCTAGTGTTCATTGTTTATACAGGCTAACTATAAATGACTGTTAGGATGGGGTAGAGAAAACTGGTCTTAGAGAATAATAAATATATGAGGTTGTTCGCAATAATTTAGTAAGTAACCCAGGAGAATTTTTTAATGGAATATCTCAAAGTGAAAATACCTTCTTTATATTCTTTCAAAGCAAATAAACTTTAGTTATATATTTTTCTAATATATTTTTGGCACAGGAATAGGGTGACTGATGTCTGTATAGTTTCCAGGTGGGGAAGTGAAAAACAAATCTTAGTTTGGTCAGTTGAATGGTATTGCTATGCTCAATATGTCATTGGATGCATTCTGAGAAGCCTACAGTGATTCCCAGCTAAAGAAATTAAAATACAAGACTCAGTTTGGTCAATTGAATGGTGTGGTCATACTCGATCCATCATACACATGGTTGAATGTCACATGGTTGAATGTCACATGACTTTGTGCTTGAATATCATGTGACTTCCTGAGTTATATCAATCAATCAATCTTCAATAAAATAAAATAAAAAAACCAATTTAGTTTAGTCACTTAAATCTGCCACCAGATGCTTGTGTGTCACATGACCTCTTGAACAACTTCAATCAATTAAATTATCAATTTGAGGTGAGTGAAAATCAAAAGTCAGTTTGGTCAATTAAATGGTACTCTTATGTTCAATCTGGCATCAGTTGCTTGAAAATCATATATCGTGAGAAACCTAGTTCAATATCTAATTGAATAAATTATAAACAAAACTCAGACAATTGAGTGATACTACTATGCTTAAAGAATCATGAATACTTAAATATCACATGATTTTCTGAATAACCTGTTCAATTCCCAGGTGAAGAAAAGAAAAAATGGAATTCATTTGGGTCAATTAAATGGTACTGTTATGCTCAATCTGCCATTTGGATGCTTGAAAGTCACATGATTTTTTAAGCAATTGACTGTGCAGTTATTTTTTAGGCAAATAAAAATGATATAAAAAGAAACTGCAGAAAATTAAGGCCTATGTTTGAAATATCTGAAAATAAGCTTGGACTATATAACTCTTAACTTACTTTTCCACTGCACAGTCATCTCATTCATTCTTTATTTTTATAAGTAAGATGTTATAATTAATTGTGGAATTCTTGCATTATGATTTGTTTCTTACTAACTTAAAAAAACCTCACAGGTTTTACCACATAGTAAACATGCATCTTTAGAAGAAATGCCAACTTATTAGGAAAGGAAAACTTGCATGTGGTCACATTAACAGTTACCTAATGTCCAATAATTTAACCTTTAGTCACTGTATCCTTTAGAACAAACATAATTACAGTTTTGAGCTATTATCTGCACTTTTACATAGAGTTGAACATGGTGTCTATTCATTGAAATACATCAGATGAAGAGGAGAAAAAAATAATTGTTGCTATCTGCTTTTCAATGGAAGAGTTTTATCTTTGCTCCATCAATTTTAGTATGTAATGTTTCGATAAGAGTAAAATAATTAAGCATACATAATGAAGGAAGTATGTTATTACTGTGTTGTAATAAAGCAGTTTGTAGTTACATTAATGTTTGGCATGTTGTGTGTATGAATTACGAGTTGAATTTTATCTTACTAATAATTATAATTCCCATGTCTGTGGTAAAAACCATTAAGCTGACCCATACATACTGATTTTAATCAGTGCAGTACTGGTTTCCTTGCCATTGTTCCTGGTGAGTTGTGAAATGTAACCAGTACAGATTAGGAAATTATAAGTATGTTTGTATCTTTTTTTATTATAACCTTTTTCTCTAATGCTACACTTTTTTTGTTGTATTCCTTCACTTAAAACCAAAAAAAAGATAAGTATAATCCATAATATTTTTTCACTTTATATTCTTACGACAGCGACTATATTTATGATGTCTGAGCTATTTCGAATGTCCTGATTTTAAATTTGGAAAAAAAAGAGATAATCTTACATTAATCTTTTTAGTTACTTCTAAACGACTATTAGACATTAAATTTGAGTTCGAGAACTGCAATATCAGCTGTTTCGTTAATATTTTTTTGTTGTTATTTTATTCACAGACTAACACCATATAGACTCCACGTTTTGTTACCATAAGTTGAAAATGACATTTTACAGTGATTAAATTATTTTTTAATTAATACTCAAACAACTATCAATAAGCCTACTTTCAGAACAGTTCACTTATGCTAACACCCTCATATTTCTTTATATCATAGTTTTATTTCAAAAGAAATTAGCATTTAAATTCAAAGACGTTTGATTAATTTTTTTTTACGCTTCTCACCAGAAGTTTCATTATCTTTTCCTCTACATCACTTCCTGCTTAATTTGGAAGACATCTTCTTACCCCTTTTCATAATCAAGATTGATTTAGAAAAAAAAAAAAAAGAAATCTCCTCTCCAATTTTTCCCTCGCACCCCTCCTCGCAAAAGTAGTTGCATTACATTATAACATTCTTTTCTGAGAAGTACTGAACCATTTCTAAAACATTGGTAGAGAGAATATATTAATTTTGTTTATTTTTTAAAAGCGTGATCAGGAAGGATTTAACTTTAATTTGGTCTCCTGATGTATTTTCATGAAAGTGAAAAAGAAAGAGTGCATTAACAATTAAACTATGCGACTTTCATCTTTGCAAGTCCCATTTTTTTTAAAGATTTGTCCCATTATTTTTTTTAAGAAGAAATGGCTTCTCACGGGATGAGTTTTCAGGATGAGCTGGAAGCTGAGGTAATGTCATGTGGCTTATTTTACTACAACTTTGCGATTTATAACTTTTTATGTTTTTATTAATTCCGTGGTTGATCAATCAACCAATCAGAATAGGTCTTTCTAATTGATTGGAAACTCTCCGGAGGCCAGTGTGTGTGGTCAGGAAAAAAAAACTTTTAGTCGTATTAAATAGTTGAGTTTATTATTGTGTAGTGTTTTATATAATTACTAGTCATAATATTGTTAATGTTTACAGAATCTAATAATCATAAGTTAGCGTAAACAAACGAGTTTGTTTGTAATTGCTAAGGAAGTCTTTTGTTTTAACTAATAACCAAATAAAATTAAATTTTAATTATTTCATTTTAAGAACAAACTTTGGCCTCATTCTCTCACATTTGTATATATATGTTTAAATACCAGAGCATTTATTTGTAATTAACTTAGTTTTTTTTTCTCATGTGTCATAGCATCAGCCGGGAAGCGAACCCGCTAACCCGGTACAACTGCTTGTAAAGCAGCTGTCGCTGACCTCTCAACCACCAATGCTTGACAAAATTAACTTAGTCATTCACATTTTGTAAAAATGTTAAAAATATTGTCCACAAATTAATTTTCTTCCCTAATCTTGTTTATTCTATGAATCAAATTTTTCTACATCCATATATATTATCCTATATTAATAATTTTTATTAATTATACTAGAGATTATCCATTGGAATGAATAATATTTCTGGAGTGTAATTTTCATTACATCACTCTCACACAAGGCAGAGACAGATTTCTATCCGCTTTTAACACTTTGTTGAGGAGTGTAATCATAAGTATATGATCAAAGATATATGTAAAAATGGATGATCCCCAAGATGTACATTTTGTTTGATATTTATCAATTAAACAGTAGTAATTCCCCATCTATATATACTAAATAATAATAAATGTACGTGTAAGAGGATGTATCTGGGCCAACTGATGAGGGTTGGTTCAGCACAAAATGTGCATCTTGGGAATCATACATTCTTTCCACGTGCTTTGATTATATGTTTATGATTACATTTCTCCACACAGTCTCTATATTGCATGAGCGTGGTGTAGTGAAAATTACACTACAGAAATATTCATTAAACATCCTATAATTTCAGCTATGTTTCCATCATATTCCATGGGCAATTTCAATGTCTCCATTCCGAGGATGTCAAAATGGTAGCCGATGGGCCACATATGGTCTGCCACCTGAATTTTTGTATTCTGCAATGACCTATAATACAAAAAAAGATTTATCTTGTATGCAGTAAATATATTGTTCCTACTGTTCAAGTCTGAATCCCTATCAGTTATAGTTAAGCTTATTTTATTGGGTTATCTACAATACTATAATTTGCTGTCTTTAAATATAGTAGATTGCAATTATAATGCAGTTACACAGAAAATAAACACACTTGACTCAATTTTCAATAGATACCAGTGATTCACTTAATACTAATATTAGTAAAGCATTCAAATAACTCTTTTTCCGTTAGTGTGGTTTGTATTTATATGTTCAATACCAATATATCATTATGATTTGTTTTTGTTGTTCGATCTAGAAATTATTGGGCAAAAAATGTAAGTAATTATAATTAAATTAGCCTATTTATTCAGTGTATTGAATGTTTCTTATATAAATACGTAGAAGGATTTGAACTTTGGCTTTTTCAGTCTATATTTATCCTCCATTCCATCTCAAACAAACCACATACATGACTACATATACGCAAAAAAGATAGATGATTCCTAATATACATATTTCTTGCAGAACCAGCACTCATCAGTTGGGCCAGATCATAATCTCCTACACATATATGCAGTCAGTGCTCAGATTATATTAAGATAGCAATTCCTTAAATTTAATGGACAGGCTTCAATCTTCTCCCTCTTCCAACTATTCAACAGTCCATTTCATTGTGAAATTAACAATGGAAGTTTAATTATTAAATGATTATTTAAATTATTAGTCAATATTTATCCAGAAGATGGCACCTTCAGCATCAAACAGCAGAACAACTCTATTTTAAAAGAAAAAGATGGAGATGTTGAGATTCCAAGGACAAAAATATACCTAGATTAAAAAAGTTCCCATGCTACTTCAGGAAATTTGGTTTTTATGTATAAAACTTAATGAAACAGCTCACAGTTCAGTGTGAACTAATAAAAATCTTTCCAATATAATGAAATCTATATTTTACCAATCATTATCTTCATATGTTGAGAAATTAGCTGGAAGCAAAGATAGGAAGTTTATAGCTAAAAAAATATAATAGATTCATACCATGTAGTAATAAATATTATAGTCTCCTTTATCTTTTATAATCAACCAATAAATTACATGTATGTTCAATTATTACTTTTGTATATTTACTTTTGATTATTTATTACATATATATATATATTTAAATTTAATGTCCTGTGCACTTTGGCACAGTTGGTAGGGTCCAGCATGGGAGCAGGTCTGGCACTAAAACTTCTTATGAACTTCTGAGCGATGGTGGAATAAAGAAATTGATTTTGTAGTTTTATTTTATGGCCTAATCTGTTTTGTTTTTTTTAAATAAATGTGTAAAAAACAGAAAGGGTATCACTACAGATATATATTATGCATCTCATGGGAATAATTACTTGTCAAAAAAATGTCTCATGACTGAAATGAATTTGACTTCTTTGCTTTATTCAGTTATTTTCACTTGAAAATGATCACAGAATATGGTTGAAATGTAGATAGAATTATAGAATGATATATATATAGGGATTCATAAAATAAACAAGATTTATAAAGAAATTGAATATGCAGACAATATATATTTTTATATACTGGAACTAATGACCTAACTTTGAAGAGAAAAAAGACATATATATATATTTAAACATATAAATGTTCAAGCATGTATAAAGAAACCATGGCCATAAATTTGATTTATCTAAAGAAAAAAATGTTTGTACTGATAGGAAGGATAAAAAGAGAAAAATTAAAGAGGGTTAGACCACAGCCAAAGATTAATTCATGATAAAAATGATGCCAACAGCCCTATCTCAAAGAAATGGGGTCTCTTAGATTTCAAATAAAATTTACGTGACTACACAACAAATTAAAATAAATTTGAATATAAGCAGGTATACTTAAATACTACTAATAATAGTAAGGTATTATAGCTGATTACGGTGCTATTGTACTGAAAGCATGCTCAGCAGGGATAAAGCCAATTTTTAAAATAACACATCTACCTTTTCCTTACAAACGTCTGAATGTTTATTTGTTTAAAATTGCAAGTGGAAAGAAAAGAGATAAGATATTAAATAAATTATTTATATTTTGTAATAATCAATAAATTTTACTAGTGCAGTGTTTAGATTGTAATTATATAAAATGTGATCATCCCTTCTCACTAGTGCCATTAAACAGTGATGTTAAAACTACAAAAATACTCTCGACCCAGTCGCAATTTAGAAACTTTGAAAAAATAAGAATGGATCATCTTATTTTCAAACTCAAATGTACTTACATGAGCCAATATTAAGTGTCTAGATAATCATTCACTTTAAACCATTTATTTTAATCTTATTACCACTTCTGAAATATTATAATTTACTTTGTGAATAATATTAGACGGTGTTAAATTATATAATAATCAATAAATTTTAATAGCACGGTGTTAGAGTGTAATTATATAAATGACAACCATCCCTTCTTACTAGCACTGTTAAGCAGTGATGTTAAAACTGCAAGGATACTCTCATCCCAGTTACCAGATAGTGCATTTGAGTTTGAAAATAAGAAAATCATTCTTATTTTCTTAAAGTCTTTATCTTGTGACTGGGATGAGAGTATTCTTGCAGTTTTAACATCAGTGTTTAATCATGTTAATGAGAAGGGATGATTACCATTGATATAATTATTTATATTTTATAAAAAAATGTGAAAACCTGACATTGAGTTCTATTATTGAAATCAACCATACTTTTTTTTAATTATATTTAGACAACACTAATGAATATTCTACACCTTGGCTGAAATTTTTTTTATCCTATTATGCTTATGCGTATTGGGATAGCAGTCAGAGTGTATTCCATTCACTTGTCCATACTGAGATTTCTTACTTTTCAGTTGTTTCTCTACTAAGAATCTTATGCTGCAATAAATGTTTTACTAATTGTTTAAGGCAACTCAGAAACCTGTAGTACTTCACATTTGTGGGAAGTTTCCTCAAAAAACAAACTAATAGAGCGTAACATCAATTATCAGATGAGAATCTATGTATTGAAAATAATATATATATGTGATTGCCTCAGAGACTGGAGTTCAGCAAATATTTGGTTAAGCACACAACAACTTGGATAGTAAATGGTGCACATTCATTTTGTTAGCCATGAAAATTGATCACTAGAGTATTAAGATGGTACATTTGATATATATCCTGATGTGAACATTCATATCATTGTGAAGAGAATAAAAAGATGAAATTTATATATTTCATTACAAACACATAATTTTGTGGGTGTTCATTTTATAGTAAAATATATTCTATGTAGTGATTATACATGACATTGCTAACAACTGTTAAGTGTGTTCTTACTGCTTGTCAATATTTTATATGTCAATAAATTCTTTGGAGACAATATATCCAACTATCATCTGATTATTTAATTCATATATATATATATAAGTATGAAATTAGCATAATGTATGTGTAATTAAGACTTCATCAGGCTGTGAACAATAGCACTCTGTATGTTATTAAAGATGGTGTGGCTGGTATACTAATTTCATTCTGAATTTCCATCAGTGTTGGCAAGATGGGTCCATTCAATTCTTGAAAGTTTGATAACATATAGAATGCTATTTGTTCATAGTCTGAGGGACATTAGTTTGATCCTTTAATTACATATATAATTTGTTGGGAAGAGGAGAACATGAAATTATATACTTATTTGCCTGTTAGTATAATTCCATGGCATCAAGTTTGTTAACTTCAAAGAGTGATTGTATGATGATGAGTCTTGAATATCATTGGTAGGGTTCTCCAGTAACTTTCTGTGCATGTATGTTTTACTCTGAATGAAGAGAGGTTGGGCGAATTGATAATGTTAGACCATCTTTCAGTAGTAGATTGTGCATACTTTCCATTTTTCATGTTACTTCAGAATTCTAATTTTATAGCTACACCATGGAGTTTAATGCATTTTTATGTTACTAAATCATGGGCTATGAAGTACTATTAGATATGAGTTCAAATTTTGGTGACATGCAGATTCTTTATATCAAAGTAACCACAAATGAATTACTTCTCCAGTCATGATGAATGAGGACATTTAAGTATGTTCTATTAGTCATTATGATTCTGAATTATAATTAGGCTCATGGGAACAGTTTCAAAAGAACTTCTTTCATCAGCTGTTTTAAGTCTAAACCTCACTGTCATTTTTCTGAATGTGAATAAAAATCTCTGATTTACTATTATTTGCATAAAAAGTCATTAAAGTATAAAAACGAGCAAGAGCAACCGTATACAGAAGTTTCATTTCATCATAATTTTATCTCTGCAAAATTAAGAAACTTTATGATCTCAAAATGTCCCATTTTACCTGTGGGCTAACTGTTAAGGACATTCATGTTAAAAGAAGACAATTACAGATAGTTGATTTTTGAAAGAATTAAATGATTTTTCTACAGATCAGTATTAATGAGGGAAAAGTTATTCAATTGAAGAAGGCAAAAGAGAAGTATATACCTTAAAAGTTTGAAAATATTTCAACATGTACCAAAAGCAACAAAATATGACCAAATTAATGATGCTGCATGATTTCCTATTTATATTCAAGTAGACAGAGATGACTTTTGTCAGTAAATTCTAAAACCTGAATAAGCACTGTAAGAATAAATTTAGTACCTCCTACAAGGAAAAGCTAATTACTTAGAAACTATTTCAAGACTTTGTACTGCCATCTAGTGGTCTTATTTATGATTGCTATCACTGTATTTATTACTACCATTTATAATCTTTGTATTTTAGCTATGATACAGTGGTCAGAACATCTTCCCATCAGACTGCAACCAAGATTTCAAATTCAGAAATTAAATCAGCTGTATAAGGGTTTTTAGGCGAGCTGAATCTGTTTTTCAGAGGCTGTATCATAGCCAATTCAACTAACTATTCATTATTTATATATTTTGAGATGGAAGTAAAAAAGCATAAAACCATTGCCAAGTAGAATTGATGACCATGATGAATATTGTTTTTGCTTTAATATTCTCTTTGAAAAAGAATTGCAGGGGCTTTTACACTGCAGTTGACTACATAAGACTATTTTACCTGCAAAAATGTTAATAATAAGCCTTTTATTTTGAGAGGTATGTTAGAATATAATAAAGTAATCTTACATCCAGTGTTGCAAAAGATAAAGCATTTTTTCAATAGTCCCCACTCAGAGCAAAGACTTCTTCAACAGTCTTTTACATAGGAACATTGAAAAAGAATGCAGTATTCACCAACTTGCAACTTGTTAGATGATGATGATTGCTGTTTATTTATCCATGTTTTATCCTTTAAATAAGAATACTTAGATATCAATTTACTGACCAATATTAGATGGTTAGCTAACTTATTTCTATGTCAAAAAGAATTGTATTGAAAACAACAATTCAAGTTAACATAGCCTATATTCAAACTTGGGATATACATATGATAGGCAGATGTGCTAATATTGTGAAAATAAGCACATATATATATTGCACATTTTAAAATTTTTTTCTTGATGTGTTGTAATTCTAGAATTCTTGTTTATTTTGTAATGTATGGAAGCTGAGACTTGCAATATAAATAGATATTCATTGTTTAAAAATATTTTGTTTATAACTACATTGTTGATTGAAACTTATTTTTTTATTAGAGTTGGTTTTCTGGCTGATAATTGTATAATAAATTCCTTGTCACTCATATACATACACAAATATGTGATTTTTTTAAAAAAATATTTAAAGAAATTTTGTAAATGTGAGTGTTCCTTTATAAATTTTTAAAAGGAAGAGAGCATCATGGGTAAAATGCTCAACTATAGCATATAATCCATGTATGCAACATTGCTTCTAATTATTAATTAGATTTTTTAATGTAATATTTTCATATAATTTTTCAATATTTTTTTTTTTGTAAATAGACAAAAAATAAATAAAAACATTAAAAATTTGTAAATTTAATAAATTTTACTCTACATTGCCAGTTCATTTTTTATCTTGAAGTTCCATATGTGATTACATATATTAATAATATTTCTTTGGATTACATTGAAGGCACATACATTTTATTCTATTATTTTTATTCATTCTGAATCTTGATAGAGTATAATATTTCAAAATATTTTCTAAACATAAAGTTATAAGTTTTATGAAATTTTAGAACTTTGTAATCAAGTGATAAAATGAAAGTTATTAATTTAGTAGTGGCAGAAAAAAAAATGAATTGTAAAATATTTTGTATTGCATCAGAAATTTTAAAGTTTAACCAAAAATGTGAATGGATAATGGCGAATAAGCACGACTATATAAATCAGGAGTTCCCAACCATGCTGGCCATCGTACCTCTTAGTTTTTAGTAAATTATCCAATACTGCCATTCATTATATTAAGAAATAAATAGTTGGATAGTGTATTATGCAACACATCATATACAAGCACAGGAAGTGCAGATGCCATGGAGGTGATTTTCAAGGGGCCACTGATCTGGCAATTTTATTAGCTATCTTGAAAATTGATCATTATATTGAACTCTGCAGTAAGACAAAATATATGCACTTCACTGTATCCCTGTCTAAAAAGAGACCTAAAGTATTATTGGGATGGTTAGTAGACAGTACCAATATGGAATGGCCTGGAAATATTAGTAATTATTTGCACAAAAAGTTAAATATACAGTGTAAATTCAGAATTCTTGGTTACAATCAGGTGTGATCAATCTTGTACTATAGGTAAGTATGAATCACAAAGAAGTAAATGTATTATATAAGCAATGAACAAATAATGAGATTGAATACCAGGAAATAGTATAAATTAAGTTGTGAAATCATGTATGTCTAACAAATGGCAAATATTAAATTGAATTCGTAATAAGCAATAGATTTTAACAAGCGATAAAATGAGGTGAGTAACTTGTAACAGCAGATTTTTTTTGATGATAAAAACTCATTTTAAACCCTACTATTACATCATAATGAAAAACTAAACATTCATTGTGAAAATACATTAAAATTGTAAACCGAAACCCATTAGTCATACTTGTATCAAGATTCAGTAAAGATTGAGTTGTCAGAAAATTAGATGATAAGTAGAGGATCAAAAGTAAAATTTTATTGTAAGTTGTTTATAAGGCATGGTTTAAGTTGGCATCTAAATGGTGGGTCAAGTTGGTGTGTCAGGAATACATTATGCACATGACTATTGCTAAATCTTTAAATGACTCCATGTTTGCTCAGCTAGGCTAGGCAGGCAGGTTCTTAGATCACTTTCTTTAGCTTTGTATAGTGACTTTAGGAAAAGCTCTTCAATGGAACCAACTGACTCTCTATCAAATAATACTTTGAAACTAATCTTCCATATGACAAAATTTGTGAAAGTGGCCAGGAAAATGCAGCCAAAATTTCCATTTCTGAGTACATCACTAAGGTACAATTACCTGCTATTTACTGTATTCTAGATAGGCTATCTGCACCCCTGGGGGTATGGATACCCCAGGTTGTGAACCCCTGGTATAAATTCTGAAACTGATATGAACTTAAAAATATCAAAGGGATATAGTTTGTATAATGGCAAATAGGCATGACTATACAGGTTCTGAAATTGATACAAACTTAAAAACATTGAAAGATCATGGTTTGCAAATAACAAAACAGTTATTGCATTTTCATAGTGAAATAAAATTATCATAGAAAAAGAAAATCATTCAGAATGCGTTCATTGATGATAGAAGTCCAACACTTTGAAATTCACTTCATCATTTTTGAGTGAATAAAATGAGTGAGAAGACAAACAGTAAATATATATGTAAATGAGCCTATTTAATATATATATGCATAGTGATAGGAAAAATTTATGTTAAAAATCTAAGTGCATGTTGAAAAATACTGTACAAGTTCAATTGATTGTAATCGAAACTTATTAACCAAGCATGACCTATTATATGTGATATATGATGCATGTGAAGGGATTTGAAACAAAATACAGTGTATAATGCAGCACCATTACATACATTAATGTTTTGTTGTAAAAATGGCAAAATCAGTCATTAATTTGTTTTAGCAGATAAATGAGTGTTGCAAAATTGCATCTTCCAGAAGCCATGCTCGGATAAAATTTATATCATTGTTGGTCATTAAGACATGATAGATAATACTTCAAAGATATTAACATTGGTTTGTGTAGTGTCTTTTCGCATGCTTAAATATCCTTTTAATGAAGTACAATAAGTTTGTTATTGCTGTTCAGATATTAACGTATTTTTGTTAGAATTATCATGTGATCAATAAGTTAGGCATATTATATTAATCTGTTGTTTCCACTGCTTTGTGATGTGTATATTTTTATAGTATAACATATATTTATCCTATTAGGCAGGATTGGTTTTAAGCCAATAAACATCACATGACCAACAACATGTATATAACATGTGTATAACATGATAACAATGGTTATACACAAGCATAAGAGGTGTTGGTCATGTGATGTTTATAATGTATATTTACGACTATTATAGTTTTAAAAATGAATAATTCTATCAATAAATATTGCATAGTTTTTTTTAATTGACAAAGTCATTTATTGATCAAGACATTTATCATAAAGGCCAGATGTACTCAGCCTTTGAAAAAATCGTTTCTTTTTAATTGGTTCCTTTAACAATTTTTTTTAAAGATTTAATGTAAAACAAACAAAATATTTTAATATTATATAAATAAATATGAGAAATTCACAAGTGAAAAATTGGTACAGAAAATATTTGGAATAACCTGGCTTATTTGGTATAATTTAGAAATATACCCGGCACAATATTAATAAAGCTAAATTAAAAATTTCAATATACCTGTTATATTTGATATGCGAATTTGACAGGGTTACGTGCAACTATATATAATAAGATTATTTACTGGAACACTTTCTGAATAAAAAAAATTCAAAGGGTACTCCAGTAAAATGTTACAGACAAATTACTTGCTGGCAAATGTATCCAGTCTAAGGCTGTCATTTTCATAATATTTTTTTTTAATTGAGATTGCTTTAACAATTTTTTTTGCTTTTCAGAATTACTTGCTTTGAATAAAATGGTCATAAGCAAATTAAAACTCTTAAATATAAGAAAGGAATGACTTTCATTGCATAAAATGCTTTGTAAAAAAATTACATTTTATTAATAATGGAATTATTCCTTCAGGATAAAATATGTTTAATAATTGAATTATTAAATATAAAAGATGGAATTACTTCCTTTGCATAAAATGCTCATAATGTTTATAAGATAAATTACAGATTAGTTAGGTATAATTATTTATTTATAAAAACAAATTGGTTTTTTTAATTTTTTAATGCATTTATACCTCAAACGACAGAGAAACATCTTTTGGCCAATTCGCACCCTGGTGAATTTTTCCATAAGTATTATACGTGAAAATGTGGGTAAAATGGTATATTTTATTATAATAAATTTTTTGCCCAAACTTTCTGCAAAAAACCCCGTGAAATTCAAAATTACCACTCTAACAATAGACATAAGCCCCACCCTGATATGATCAGCCATTAATCGTTGCCAAGGCTGTAAAACGTTCGATATTTTATGACATTGAAATTTCCAATAATGCAAAAACATGTTTATTTGCAAATTTGTTATGGTTTTAGATTTTTTTTAAAAAATAATTTAGACTATATTTATTAGATATCAACAAATATAAATTATTAATAACTTATTTTGATTTGAAATACTTTATTTTCAAAAATATAATGTTATATTAGCAGCTAACGTAAATATGGCCTGAAACAAATTTGGAAACTTGCTATGATGCACATAAAGAATCCACTTACATTTATGAGGAAGAAAATAATTGCAATTTTGCAATAAATATTTAACAAATTTAAACTTTTAAAACATAATTCGTTAGATATTAGAGAAATAAATAATTGTTCGTTAAAGTTTTTAAAAATATTCAGAAACAAATAAGATTTTGTTGATTTTATAAACTGAAAATAATCTTTCTAGAAACAATGATGTATAATGTCTCTTTGTTTTGATTACGTCTCATTTTTTTAATATTTAGAGAAACAAAAAAATGTAAACATTTAAAATTTATTTTAGTAGTAAACAAGAATATCTATCAAAGGAAGTCAAATTTGTTAATTTTTGATAAGTAATCATTTTATCATATATTTTATGTTAAACCATCAAACATCACATGATCACCATCTCTATACTAGCACATAATTTGTTGTAAACAAAGGCAAAACTCCCCATACAGTAGTGCCACCTGTGCCAAACAGAGTAATCAATGGATGCCAGAAGGCTTGTGCATAAAATCCCTATCTAGTGCCTACTCTTCCAATATCCCCAGACTAGTTTCTGGCTTGTGGCCATCATCAGTGAGGAGTCTTGGATCTGAGAGCACTGCACCTAGATCTTAGGATCTAATGCAACCCTCCAGCAGCCACCTTTTAACTCTACTTTACTACAAAACTATGAGAATGAAATTGAAAACATTGTTAATATCTTCAATCTAAGCTCAATAGCTTATATAGTCATATGGGTCTGAACTCAATTCAGCACCCATATATTTTGGTGTCTTTGGCTCTTAAACAACCATGGCACAGGTGGCACTACTGTATGGGAAGTTTTGCCTTTGTTTACAACAAATTATGTGCTAGTATAGAGATGGCGATCATGTGATGTTTGATGGTTTAACACCAATCCTGCCTAATAGGATAGTGGTGGCTATGGTTGTTTAAGAGCCAAAGACACCAAAATGTATGGGTGCTGAATTGAGTTCAGACCCATATGACTCTATAAGCTATTGAGCTTAGATTGAAGATATTAACAATGTTTTCAATTTCATTCTCATAGTTTTGCAGTAAAGTAGAGTTAAAAGGTAGCTGCTGGAGGGTTGCATTAGATTCTAAGATCTAGGTGCAGTGCTCTCAGTTCCAAGGCTCCTCACTGATGATGGCCACAAGCCAGAAACTAGTCTGGGGATATTGGATGAGTAGGCACTAGATAGGGATTTTATGCACAAGCCTTCTGGCATCCATTGATTACTCTGTTTGACACAGGTGGCACTACTATATGGGGAGTTTGCCTTTGTTTATATTTTATGTTGACATAAACTGAAAATAATTTTCCTAGAAACGATGACATATAAAGTCTTTATTTTGATTACATTCTCATTTTTTTAATATTTACAGAAACAAAATATGAACATTTAAAATTTATTTCAGTAGTAAACAAAAATATCTATCAAATGAAGTTAAATTTGTTACTTTCTGATAAGTAATAATCATATAATCATATATTTTACTGAGATATTATTTTATATAGTGCTATGTTTTTTATGTAATAGTGATATTAGCAATTAAGCCAATGCACATGCACTTTAAAGACAAATTATAAATGAATACTCTCGATTTTTCCAGAGTATATTTTGTGTCTGGAAAAATTGAGAGTATTCATTTATAATTTATCTTTAAAGTGCATGTGCATTGGCTTAATCACTAATATCACTATTACATATATTTTATGTAAATGTGTGAGACAAAGAAAAACATCAGAAATAGCTAAATATGGTAGGGTTAATTGTGAATTTCACAGCATTATGGACAAATGTAATCACTTTTTTAATTGGGTGAAAATTTGACATGTGACAGCATTATGAATAAAAATACAGGATCAAAATCAGAAATGATAAATTTTAAAATTTTAGTAATAGCTATTATGGCACAAAACTTGATCAACAGAGACTAAAGAAGCAAATAAACTTTGTTGACCATGCCCCCACTTTTTAGTGAAAGAAAAAATAAAATTCACCCAGTGTTAATAGTTTAATTAATTGGTTTAAAGCTCATAATGAATATTAATTATTTAAAAGTGATTCTTAAATTTGATCCATAATGAAAAAATTGGATGCCTCTATTTCTAATCTCACTAGAGGGTGCTTCTATGCTGTCAGCCATATTTTATTATTGCTCCTATGAAACAGTATTGCAGTGTGAATTATGATGAGACAGGCATTGTTGAGGGTTTTATTAATTAATTTTGGTTTTCAAAAAAGCAACCTCAAATGACACAATATCGTTTGATATGTTTACCTAACTACAGTAAACCAGAGCGTTTCTCTTTTCTCTATATTAGTGCCATCTTTCATAAGCTTATGTAGTCAGGTGCTAGCACAAATTCCCAACCCAGAGTGGTTTTTGGATTTTGCCTGTATCAATGTAGATTTGGGATTCAAAGCTAGAATTTTAGGTTGTTTGACATGGTTGCTAAATTAATAATTCAAGCTTTGAATTCTGCCTCTTCACTGATAGAGATAAAGCTGGAATTATGGTATATGTGCATTGAATTGTACTATCATCTGGTAAAGGAAGGGTGAAAATTATATTATTCAACAAACGACTGGATGGAAATTCAGCATCTTAGGAATGTTGTTGTGTGTAACGCATTATCAAAATTAATTACTACCATCTTCACTTAATTTCCATAATCTGAAGTTTAATATTCCTGCTTTAGCAGATAGTCAGTTGAAGAGAATTTTTTGGGTTTTCTCTGCAATAAATAAGGTTAGCAATCACCATCTTTCCATCAAGTTATCTTTGCTTTTAAAACCAATAAAATATCACATGACACTATCAGATGACTCCACCTTAGACATTGCTATTTTCTAGCATACTCATGTTTTTATCACAGTTATGCTATCTAATATAAGCTTTGGCAACTAATAGATACCAGATGATATCAATAAATCCATATTTAGTTCTGCCCTATCCAATATTTCCAGACTAGTTTAAGCTTATGGCTTCATCAATGAAGAGATTTTGATCTTGAACCAGTATACCTGGACTTTGGAATCTAATGCAACTTTTTTTCTAGTAGTCATTTTTTTATTTCTCCATTTTACTACCATACAATCAGCCCAAACTGAAAATCATAAATGTTTTCAATTTAAGCCAATATGCCCGGATAGTCACATAGATTTTAAACCAGTTAAATATCTATACATTATGATATCCTTAGTTTTTTTAATAATTGTGAGCATCTTTATCATCTGGACAGGAAATCAATGCTGGCTACAGGATAGAAGAAACCATGATTGTTAAATAGAAAAGTAAAAGATGGTTACTAAGTAGAAGATTCATTACATCCCCAAAGGTCCACATGTGCTGTTACAAAATCCAAAGCTTTGGACTGATGAAAGCCATAAGTTAGAAACTGGTCTCCTGGTATTGGATAGGACAGCACTGGATAGGGATTTGTAAAACCATCATCATCAGGCATCTATTAGTTTCTAAAGCTTACATTAGGTGGCACAAAGAAAAAAAATAGTATGTGCAAATGTTAAAAAACAAACGATCATTGTTTTTTAAATCCATATTGGGTGCTATTTTATCTATATTCTTAGATTAATCTTGGGTTTATGACTTTTCTCAGAAATATATTTAAGTGAGCATGTTTGAATTTATAATTATCAATATCTTCTGAATTGGGTTGATAGCTTGATAATATAAAATATGAATAAAAATGGCTAATGCATGGAAAGTTCATTAGGTCCAAAAAATTCAGCTGTACCCATTTTAGACTCAAGCTTCTCCCTTATGAAGACTGTAATCCAGAAACTAATCTGGAACTATACCATATATGGATTTAATAATGCTAGCATTTAATATCCTTTGTTTACTCAAGATGGCAACAGTGGAGTAGAATAAGCAGAGTTTGCCCTTATGAAGTCTTATATAAGCTAGGCTTTATGTGATATTTGGTTTTATATTCTTTTTAATATCTTTTAATAAACCCAACAATTGACCTTTTAAAATAGTATGTCCAGCAATTAGAGTTTACCTTAATCACCTATAATCTCTTTAATTTCTGGTTATTTACTGACATATTTGTAAATATTTGAATTAGATAAATATATTTTAAAATTTTCACTTTCAAAGAGAATAGTTTACGATCATTATCTATTGTTTGCTTTGTTTGAGATCAAGAATATCAGTACTCATGGAAGTTGTTCGCATTAAATTTTTGTAGATGTAGCATTTAAGTTTTTAAATTGAAATATAAAGAAAATAAGTAAAAAAAATGTTTTATTGCTTGGGTGTTTGGGCCTTAGAGGTGACCATCTATACATCTTGAGCTCTAGTTTCTGCATCCAACCATAGAGGGCCTGGAAATCAGTGAATAGTTTATAAATTTAATAAAATTGCTGCTATGAATGTAACATGTTTTCTGATTGGTTTATGAGCTAGCATTAAAGTAGCCAATTATAAATTACCATTTACATGTTCTACATTGTGTAATTCAGTGGAAGATTGGAGAATATATAAAAATGGTTCTTGAATCAACTCTCAACTTAGTAAAGTAAAAATAATTAATTTGACCAACTGAGGGGAAATGTTATTCTTATACTATCACTTACATGCTCATCTTGATCTCCCCAAGCTAATAACTATAATTATTTTTTATTTACAGTTAACAGATGTGTATTTATCTTCACCCTATTCTAGAACTATCTACTGTAAAGCTGCTATTATAAATTAACAAGTTTCCTTATTTTTCTAGTTAGCATTAAAGTAACCAAATCATAAACAATAATTCCTATGCTGTTCATTGCTTAGTTCAATGATAAAATGTTGAGATCATAAAAGCCAAAAGTTCCTGAATCAACTCTCAACAGAATAAAGTAAAAAAAAAATCAATTTTGGTACATCTGAATGGAAATGTAATGTTCACAATATCACTTGCATGTCAAATATCACACGACCTCCCAAGACACTAATTGTATAATCTTTTTTTTTACAGTTTAGATAACAGGTGAGCATTTTTCTTTATTTGCCTTAATAGGTAGCACTAAAGTAGTCTAATCATAAATCATATGTTCTTTCAGTGGTAGAATGGTGAATTCATAAAAACCAGAATTTCAAGAATTTAGTCAATTGAGTGTCTTAAACTTATTCTATCATTTGTGTGTTTAAATATCACATGACTTTTCAAGCTATTAACTATAGAATTATTGTTTATTTATTGTTTAGATAATGGACGAGCATTTCTCTTTGTCTTACTATAGGGCCATCTACCATAAGCTTAATAATAGATTGTGGTATATAGCTGTGGACCTGGTAATGATAACTATTCTTGGAAGCTGATGGGTAAACATGTGATATGGTCATGTGATGTTCTTACTGACAATAACAAATAAGCATGCTCATTGGCCAGTTTTAGTAACTAAAGTGCTTACTATATTTAAAAGGTATATTACTGAAGAGTAAATAGCATGTGTATTTGAAGTGAAAGAAATTTTTCTACTGTCATGAGAAATGTTAATCATACAATACCATAACTTGATGATGTAGAGATGGAAAAAGTTGTTGTAAGTGGAAACATTTGTAAAAGATATATATTTTTAATAAAATGTTGGGTGAAATGTAGTTTTTAAGAAATAAATGCCTTTTTAAAAGTTTATATCTTATTTGTTTTTTTATTCTTACTTGCAATGGTAGAAAAACTGTAACTTTTCTTCATCTTTAAGACAGAGTCTGGGTAATAAAAAATAATGAAACATTGAAAATATGTTAGCATTATCATTAAAATGAGAATTATGGGTAAAAAATAAATCAACATCCTTCAAAAATAATAGGAAAAAAAAATTCTTCAATGTCATTTTTTTATTGCGTTTATTTTTTTTGGTAAAATATCTAAAAAATAATAACGATTGATTTAATCTTCAGTCAGAATTATTAAACTTATAAATCACATAAAGATATTTGTAAAACGATTTTATCATTTATAATATATACGTATTGCATTTTTTCTACTTGTCAATAATTTACGATGCTTTGGAATTCAAATCAGGATCGGTGAGAATTAATTTGATTGATTATATATTTTCTTTATTGAAGCTAAATAATTACATGTGTGTATAAACATACCTAAGCTATAATAAATCAATAGTAATATTCAATATAAAATTAAATTAATATATAACATAATTATATAATCAAAACATTAATATTGTAAAAAGCAAGATTTGACTTTAAATTTTGGATTAACTTAATATATATGAGTTTGAAAATATATATTTAAGGAATATGTAAATAACGAAACACACATACATCAATATATATACCAGATTTATTGTAAACAGCTATCCAAATAGAAAAAAGTCAAGCGTTGTTAGCCGAGAGGTCAGCGTAGCCGCCTTGCAAGCAAGCAGTTAATTGCAGACGATTGTTGCAGGTTCGCCTCCTAGCCTATGCTATGACATATGGAAAAAAAAAGTTATTTAATGATCAAAATTCAGTAGCAACTAAGCATATGAAATTCTATCACCTAATAATATATCTTTCTTTTAAATTTTGATAGTTGATTGCTGCTATAAATATGCCCTCAGGTATCAACTATTAATATTTTATAGAATAATTACTCTATTCATTACAATATTTAAATACAAGTATATTCTCTATACTGAACTTAATGTAATTAGAGGGGATTTGAACCCAGATTTTCAAGTTCCCTAAGCTATTTACTCCATCTTATATAACCAATACACATGACCACATGTGAAAAAGATGAATGATCTTCAATATTCGTATTTCGTGCTGAACCAGCACTCATCAGTTGGATCAGATCATCATTCCCCATGCATATATATATAATCTGCTCAGTTTATATTATGATAGCAAATCTTCAAACTTTAATGGACAGTCTTCAATCTTCTCACCCTCCAACTCTTCAGCCATCCATATCATTGAAATCTGATAATGGAACACTCAAAGTTCTTGTTGATACCAATCTTATTGTCATACCCATGTTGACATGAAGTCAATGATATGGATGGTTGAAAAGTTGGAGGGTGAGAAGATTGAAGACTGTCCAGTAAAGTTTGAAGATTTGTTATTCTAATATAAGGGTGGGAGATGATATGGACCAATTGATAAGTGCTGGTTCAGCACAAAATATGTCTATTGGAGATCACTTATCTTTTTCACCTAGATGTCATCATGTGCATTGACTGTATAAGATGGAGTGGATAGCTGTAGAGAGCTTGAAAATTTGAGTTCAAATCACTTCTATTTTACATTAAATTTAAAATAGACAATATACCTGTCTTTAAATATTACATATTCAGCCTGTATTCTGCCTCTCACTGTTCTAAATATTAAATGGACATATTAAGGTCCTATATATGAAGTGGAAAAGTCATTAAAGCCAATATGAGTTTGACCATAAGATTGGCATCAACAAGAACTTTGAATATTCCATTATCAGATTTTCAATGATATGGGTGGCTGAAGAGTTGGAGGGTGAGAAGATTAAAGCCTGTCCATTAAAGTTTGAAGATTTGCTACCTTAATATAAACTGAGTACTGATTATATATAGGTGTGGGAGATGATGATCTGGACCAACTGATGGGTACTGGTTCAGCATGAAATATGTATATTGGAGATCATTTATCTTTTGCATGTGTATTGATCATATAAGATGGAGTGGACTTCTATTTAATACAATGATTTACATATGTTTGTCATTTATGGATATATACTTTAATAACATTTGGTGGAGTATACTGTATATGTGTTATTAAGTTGATTTGTTTTTATTTTGTTCTGTTTTATGCACCATACTGCTATATAAAATTCTAAAAATACAATGTCAAGATCACAAACTCAACCACAATATCTTGAACATACTGAATATGATACTGTAGAGTCCATTATTATAAAATCACATCTTCATTTAATTAATCATGTAAAACAGTAGCAAACTGTCCATACAATAGTGCCACCCAGTGTCAGCCATAATAACCAATGGATGCAAGAAAGTTTGTGCAGAAAATCCTTATCAAGTGTTTACTCATCCTATATTCACAGACTAGTTTCTAGCTTGTGGCTTTATTAGATAGTAGCCTTGGATCTCTGAGCACTGTACCTACATTTTAGGATATAATGCAACCCTCTAATCAGAATTTAATCTAGGGATATTGGATGAGAAGATATATGATAGGAATTTCATGTGCAAATCTTGTATCATTGATTACTGTAGCTTGCACTAGATGGCACTATTATATGGAGAGGTTGTTACTGTTTTAACAGCTTGTATAAGCATAGGAAATGGTGATTATGTGATGTTTAGTGGTATAATATCATGCCCATGATGATGACTACTGAATTGGATTAAGATCGGTATGACTCTGAAAGCAAATGAGCTTAAAATGAAAACATTATTGTTTTTATTTTGACTCATAACTTTATAATTAACTAAAAAGGTAAAAAGTGGCTACTAGAGGATTGTATTAGATCCTAAGATTTAGGTGCAGTGCTCTGGGATCCAGGATCTTCAATGAAGACAGCCACACAAAGTATTCTGAGGATATTGCTAGGCACTAGATAGGGATTTTATGCATCAGACCTTACATCCATTGATTAATATGGCTTGCACAGGATGGCACTACTGTATGGAGAGTTTGAAAACAGATAACTATTGCAAGATCTCCTAAAAGGGTGTTTTGTAATTAACTTGATCATGGTAGTTATGGGAGAGGTAGACCTGTTTACATTATAAGGATTATCTCAATAACGTTCTGAAGAGATGTAATGTTGATTATTTCCATTGGTAAGATCTGGCAGGAAACAGAATATATGGGAGAGATACAATTAGATATGGTGTAAAGTATTACAGAAAGAAAAGTTTTCTGCTGAAGATATTAAATGGCAGCATCACCAAATATCAAACAGAAAAAAGGATCAGCATATTTTTTATGTGGTTGTATTTGGTGTTAATGGATTAGTTGATGTAATTTTTTACAAAACTCATTTTAGAACAGTTTCTCTCTTTTGGAGTCATTTTAGAACAGTTTCTCTCTTTTGGAGTTAGACATGCTGTACTCATTTATGAGTAGCAAATTTATGGATGCAATATATAATTATAAAGGACTTGAACTTTCAAGCTCTATATATCTATCCAATCTATCGTATACAATTGATACACATAACCAGATACATGTAAAAAAGATAAATGATCTCCAATATATGTATTTTGTGTTAAATCAGCACTCATCAGTTAATCCAGATCACCATTTCTCATACATATACACAATCAGTGCTCAGTTTAGTATAGACAATATACTGAAGACAGCCAACAGTGAGAAACCGGTCTGGGGATAGGGATATTAGGAAAAGCTTGTTAAGAGATATTAATAGTCATTATATAACATATTTAAGTGTTAGTATGCAATATATGCATTTTATAAAAGTAAAATGTTGAATTAATGCATGTATAAGAGAATCTCTTATAGTGACTTAGTATAAAAAAAAAGTTAATATTGGTATAAAACTATAATTAAATACACTGAATAAAGAAAAACAAAATGAATATTGAAAATATATAAACAATCTGATCCAGTAAAAGATGACTAGAGACTGTTTTTCTCTCCAGTTATAATATTGTCTCTGAATCAATGCATGTGTGACACAATGAATTTTTGCCACAAATATTTTAAGATGCTATCATGTGTGAGTCACAAATTATCATATGAAATGTGATAAACAAATTTGGAAACATTGATTTAAATTAAGCAGAATTACTACTGAAATGTGTAAAATGATTCAAAGTGTGTATGAAAATGAAGCTGTGAGTCACAGGAACATTTTCAATCGGTTTGCAAGATTTTGTGATGGCAGGGAGAACATTAAAAATGATCTATGAGGGGTATCAACATGCTAGAAAATATGCTAATATCTTAAAATTTTTGTAATGAATCTAAACTATATTGCTACATAACAGACTTATTATAACCATCACCTGATACCGTTAGTGAGATATAGGTGTGGGGTCACATCTGTTCTGTCACTGCTTGTCTCATGTCTGATTTAGGTTCTAGCACCTTCAAGTTCTCTAGCTTGGATTTGCCTCACTGTTTTACCCATATAGCAAATAACATATACTGCTGTTCGAGTCTGACAGCAATTTATTGTTGTTAGGTTTTGCCTCCATCTGAACTGGCTATTTATAGTCAAATCCCTTTCCATAATGAAAACAGATTCACTGAGCATCATCATCCATTGGTCTGTTTCTTCTGTTAGATATATGCTATCTCTTCATATATCTGTTGACCTGTGGCAATGGATAGTTGAAAGTGGGATATAAAAGCAGACAACTCGGACAGAAAAACACTCATATTTTCATTGTAACACACTGTGTATACTATAAAGAAATGGCATAATTAAAATAATTACACCAAAGTAGGAAAAAACAAAAGATAGCACCAAATTGGGAAGTTAATGGAAAATAATGTGTTAGATGTAATATTCATGCAAACATCCAGTCAAAAATAAAAATGAATATTACTAATCATAACATAGTGTGCATATTTTTTTCATTTCTAATTGTTTTTGATATGCTTTGTGAGTGGATCCTTTTCAAAGCTCTTTCTACCATTATGATATCTTAAAACCCATTTTGAAACTTACTTACAATTCATGGCTTCACTGCCATATACCCTTTCCATCATTTCAAATGTTTCACTAGTAATTTTACCCAATTTAAAACAAAATTTAATGTTAGGGTATTATTTCATTTTGGGTTTTTCTACAAAAGAGCGAAAAATACTGTCACATTCATGTGAGTGGTTTGGCATTTTTGTGGCAAATAGCTAAACTATGTCATTAAACAATGTGTTGATTCATAGATGGAACTGCAGGCACACGGAGAGGAAATTATTCACCAATCACCTTTTCACCAGCACATGCTGATATATATATATGTAAATATTTTAAACCAGATGTTTTTAGGCAATTTATCCATATTTTGTTTATTTAATGTAATTTTTGCATTAAAAAATTCAAATTAACCTTGCCATAGATCTGGTTTTTAAAAAAATGGCGACTGCAGAGTAAAGATTTCTTCAACATGCTGACATTGAAGAGTGGGAAAGAAAAGAGTACTTACCAGACTTAACAATTACCGGGTATTGAGGATTACCATGTGTTTCATCCATGTTTATTTTATTCTTAAAGATAATCGAATATCCATTTAACTAACCAACGTTAATAATTAAATATCCATTTACTAACCAATATCGAATTATTAGCTAATTTGGCTAGGAACCAGTTGAGAGAAATATTTCTAAATTTCTCTGAAAAAATTATTTTATCTAGATTTGAACCCCAAGTCATATGCTACTTTTGTATCTTGAGGCCCCAATTTTTATTAAATGATCAAAGTGAATTTTTTTTTTTTGTTTAAGACTTAGAATTAAATTATGTAAGCTAGAACCATTTTGGTCTAGTGCCAGGATACTTTTGAAGGGTTCAAACCTATTTTGAATATAGATTATACTAGTAGAGTAGGTAAGCGGGCTAATACGTAGGACTTATATTGTTTGGAAGGCACCGCCAGGCCACCATATGATGTTAATATGAATTTATTTCAAACGTTTTCGAAATACATTATATAAGTGACTTGGAAGATTCATCTATTCGTGGTGTTTGGAAGCAATCTAGTTACTGTTCGGTGAGAAGAATGAGGTGCGGATATTTGATTCGCCTAGATCGTCAAATAAATCTCTCCACAGTAATGCATATATATATTAAATGACTTTTTTTTATGAAATAAAATTAGATAGGGAATGAATCGTTTCTAAGAATGTAAAATTGATAATTAATGCAAGCAGCACGAATATATTTGCCGCTTAATATGTGGATCATTCGGGTAGTTTGTTATTTTTTTGTTTTTTATTAGAGTCTTGAATGAATTATGCCTTTCTGAATTATTTGATAAATTTAATTCAGCTAGTTATAAAGATCATATTGCAGAAGAAATGGAACACCAATGATGAATTATGATTCATTAAGCTCCCAAAGACTGTTCAATTTCTTTTATCCCAGTTATTGTTTTCCTTCTCCCTTGTGACATTTATGAAAACTTGCATGAATTGCTTTCTTGTTAGGTCAGTGAAAAGACATTAATAAAAGTACTCGGTTGGACATTTATCTTAAATGTCAAAAAGTTTTCCTAATTAGAAAAGAAAATGTTAAAAGTTTTTTTTTTTGCAAAGAATAGTAATAAATACGTAAAGAGGGGTGGATGAGGTATAATCATGTAAATTAAGGTATTCATTTGCGATTCAAAATATGTTTTTGTTATTTTTTTGTAATCATATCTGTATTAAATTTCGCTTAATTATTCAATAGAGCTGTAGTGAGCATTTTTGAGGCCCTAAATGAGGCGAACATTTGTCACCCCCCTCTTTGTTCATCACTTAAACTGACATTACATACACATAGCCACCAACCCTCGTTGTCTATTCTTACTTTTACCTTAAACTTTATTATTGAAAGAAGCAATTACTTATGTTATATTAGTTTACACACATAGTACTTATTGCATATCTACGTATTGTGGAGTGCATTGAAACCTGTTCATTAAAGTATGAAGATTGGCTATCTTAATTTATATCTGAACACTTATTGCATAGATATGTAGAGATGATAATCTGGACCAACTGATGATTGCTGGTTTATCATGAAATACATATATTGATGATTATTTATCTTTTCGACATATATGTGTTCAAGTGTATCAGTGTTATGAGATAGAATGGAGAGTGGTGGGTCTGTAAAAGTGTGTGCGCATATACCCTATACTGTATATCAAATTCAAAGAGAATTCTTTATAAGTAGATGAGAGTTAATTAAGATATGAGCTGTGCTGTTATATTTAACTAGCTTTATGGGTTAGTGTTCAATTGGGTAATTGATTAATTATACATGAATTTTAAAATAATGAAGCCTATATATTTAATGAAAGATATTGGAAATTAAAGCAAAGCTCATATCCTACTTTTTAATGATCAGGTTGCAGTGGTATTAGGTAAGGTTATTAAGCTCCATGTGACTGCATATATAGGTTTGATCTTTAATTTTTTATTTATTTTGTTGTAAAATGTAATTGCATTTTTTTTTTTTTTTTATGTTGGGTTGAAGCAGAAATAGCACCTAAAAAACCAAAGAGTCAATAAAATAGAAATAGTTGTTCTAATGCTCGGGGAAAATCCTCTCTCTGTGCTATTCATGAGTATTATGAGTGAGGCTGATATGACTTCAAAGAATTGACTGTGCCTTGAAACTTATTACACTTATTATTTAAGTAATACTTTGGGTGCAATTTGGAAATTATAATTGCAGTTTGTAATGTTATAAATGACTATTTATCAATCTGCATTCCAAACAGGTTATATTTACCTATTTAAAGAGATTAATTTAAACTTTTTTGAATCAATAATTTCAATCTCTGTTGTCAAGTTGCAATCTTTAGTGTCTATATAAGTATATTGTACCATTAATAAAGGTGGGATTCACCTTTATTGTTAAAAGGAGGTCGCCTTGACAACAATTTGAAATTGTTGATTGTTAATGATATTCGGATTGTCTAAGTATTGACTGGCTTGGTAGATTTGAAATTTGGTTCAGTCCCATATAGCTATTTAAGTTAGATAGCTGAATCAAAAGACATTTTTATGTCCAAAAACTTCAAGGTTTCTACTTAAATATTATGTATGAAATAAGTGCTGAGTTTTGAGTTGATATTTTAGATCTAGTGTCTGAATATTCTAGCTCCTCACTGAGGGATCCATAAGCTTGAAACCAATTTGGTCTTGGGATAAGAATGTTCGTGATAGAGATTTTAAGTATTTTCAGAGCTTGTTTGAGCTATTGGTATGCTCTCTGTATTACATTTTTGTAAATACAAGCTTATAAAAGCAATGTCACGTTATATAAGACTTGCTTTATTGATTATATATATATAATTATATTGCTCTTTGATATTTTGATTTCCTTAATTTATTTTTATAAGGGTTGAATATTTCATTGTTCAGAGTAAACTTCTTTTTTTTTATGTACAGGACTGCTTAGAAAATACAGTGAATAGGTAAACTTTTGATTATACATTCTTTTTATTAAAATATAATATTTTGACATATAAATTCATTATTATAATTAGATGTACTTTTATAATTCTATAAATAGAAATAAATCACTATATTTGTCAAGCATTGGTGGTCGAGAGGTCAGTGATGGCTGCTTTACAAGTGGTTGTTTTGGGTTGGCAGGTTGCTACCCGGCTGATGCTATGACACATGAGAGAAAAAAATAGATCACTATACAGGAAAGATTAATAAAGTTATAAATACACTATAGCTTAGCATTACTTTCCACGGGGCTGATCATATTCATAGCACAAAGTCAGATCTGTAAGTGAACGAAGATGTAAATTAGTTAATATGCAAATTTATCAATTTACATATACCACTTTTTTATAACTTCTGAATATTTTATTGTTCAGAATTGATTTAATTCTTTCCAATGTTTTGATCATGCTATATGATTTTATAAGTGGTGATTTTTGCTTTCAGTTTATATGTAGTCATGTATACGTATATACTGTACATATATTTATGTCTAAAAATAGTAAAAAACGAAGAAAAAAACAGTTTAAATTTACATTTTGAATGTAGAAATACATTTAAAAAACTCATAAAGAAATAAATTACTTAAAAAACTTAAGACATCAAAAGAAACAATATATTTTTATTTAAAATATTGAAATTAAAAACATAAATTTGTAAGTATAAATGCATAAAGTTTTTGTTTTAATATTATAAATTATAGGCAAAAGGTTTTCTTTTGATGTTTTTTTTTTACTTTTTAAATTTATTATTATTTTTTTGTATGATGTATTTATGTGTGTTTTTTTATTTTAACTTTTCTCAGTTGAATTTTTTATTTCTTATAAATTTAATTCAGGAAATTTGTTTCTTGCAAAATTGTAAAAAACATCATGCCTTTTGTAATAAATAATTCATTGTAATCATTTAAAAAAAAGTAAAATATGAGAAGATCTTACTTAATTTTTTATTAAATTTAGAAAAAATTAAAAAAAATGTCCTCATTTTTTTAAAAAATTTTTAACATGGAAAAACAATGAAAAATTCTGCTACGGATGTAATTTGTAATGATATGTATAAAGAAATTTTCTTGTGCTAATGGGGATAAAAATTGTCATCTGTCAAAAAACATACAAACTAAAATGCGGGAGGTAGTTAAACCATTGCATGAGAAATCAGCATGATATTTCATAGACAAATACAAAATGTCCTTGTAAAACATGGCAGATCCCAAATTAGTTTTTCAGTATTCCATGCAAAAATCTATGTGATTGGTGAATAAATTGAAATCGTTATTAAGATTGCCTCAAACATTGATTGGTGAAAATATTAATAACATTAACTCAACCGTAACACATTTTTGATGTAGGCATCATTGTTAAAAGTAATATTTACCCATGACAGAGGTTTTCAGCATTGAAAATGTAATTATGTTTATAGATAATGATTTCAGGGTTTTCTCCATATGTGAAGTGGCGTTAGTATGGTCATATTTTAGGGCTTGAATTATCATAGTAATCTGCTGATGTATTTATATATATTTAGCGTCAGCAAACTCCATCTTTCAATTTTAAAAATGCTCTAGTGAGAATTTTCATATTCTTTCATATTTAAACAACTTACTTTCACAATTAAGCCTTTTTTATATATAATATATTGATAATCTTAATATCATTTATTACAAATGCAAGCTTTTAAGTAATAGACATTCTAAAAATTAATATTTGACATTAACAAAATATAAAAATAAATTTCTAAATGAGTTCTTATCTATAACAATGATCCTTGGCATCATGGGACAAATTTTTCTAATTGAAAAGTTAGAACATAATATTAGATATTTTAATTCTATGATATTAAAGTGGAGATAAATTTAGAGTTAGTTATTATCAAAGAAAAAAAATTAAAAATAAAAATATTATTATTAAAATTTCAAAAAATAATTTCATTATAGTTTTGATAATGGCAATTTTGGTTTACCCAGTAAAAACTGCTTCCAGTTTGCCATAATCTTTTCTGTGTTCAAAATGCCTATTGGCAGATTGAATTAAAGTTTCAAACTTTTGATTAGTCAATTACAAAATCAGCAGAAAATATATTTATCTTTTAAAACTGTATTTGTTTAATTTAGTTTTTAAAATGCAAATTATCATTAGATTATTAAAGTAAACAAAGTAGTTTAAAAATAAATTTCTATTTATAATTTATGAAAATAATCTATAATGGTAAATATAAAATGTATATTTGTCATCCAATTATAAATTACAGCTGTACATTATTGATTTCTTTGTCAGTTTGCCTTCATGTAAAAGTAAATATTTTCTATTAAAATCTGAATTATTCCTCTAAAATAATTAATATTTTACAAATATTTTCTGCAAAAAATAATAAATGTGTAAAAAAGGTTCTAAAACATACATTTTTATTTTGAAAATTAAAATGAAGAAATAGAACTGTCAAAATCATTGATAGGTGCTCTCTGGGGGACAGAACAAGAAACAAACAATCAGTGACTTGGAAATCAGGTTCTTGTCTTATTGTTATAGCATTAAATTTAAATATTGATTTATTAGTTATAAAATATTCTGAAGGTGGTAGCATTATTCAGTGCAGTTTTCTCTATAAAGTGAACTAGAAATGTGCAAAATAACATTAAAAATAGTGCTTAGATAGTAAGTTAAAGCTGAAGACATATTGTCATGGTCTGTACTGTTGTACTGTTAACAAACTTTTTAAGAGATGATGTCTTTTTAAAAATAAATGTTTTCAAAGAAAATGTTTTTTTAGTGAAGTAAGTTATTGGTTTGAAATAAGTTTTACAAAAATATTGCATAAATAACACCTAATTTGTAAACAAATGACTGAAAATTATACTTTCTTTGTTCAATTATTTTTCTTTCAATTTTCTCTGGGTTAAGTACTCCACTAATCAAATTTTCATTTCTATTGACATCTAGGACTATTTCCTTTATAGAGTTATCTATACAAATGGGCTATTGTTATTGCCTTTTTAAAAGATCCATGAAAAGCTGACATATTCAGATTTTTTTCAACTAATAATTTTAAAATTGTAATTGCAATAAAACAAAACTGCACATGGTAATGTGAGGTTATAGACAGGACTTAAAACAATGTAGAGAAGATATGATTGCAATGCTGAAAACTGTAATATCTGCCCAAAGATTGCACAATTTTTACTGCAAACTGTTAAAATTTAAATACTGTTTGAAAATGAAGGTTTTTAATAAATGTGTTTTGCCAGTTCTTACTTATGGATCTGAGACTTGGACACTTAATAGAAGGACAATGCAGAGACTTCAGACCACTCAAATGAGTATGGAGAGATGCATGTTGGGAGTAACAAGAAGGGTTTGAAAACACAATATATGGGTAAGAGAACAAACAGGTGTTACTAACCTCATTGAAAAAATTAAAAGACTAAAGTGGAGTTGGGCTGGACATATTGTTAGAAGAGATAATAATAGATAGACAATTGAAATTTTAAACAGGATTCCAAGAAATTGTAAAAGACCTAGAAAGAGACCACATGTGAGATGGATGGATGAAATAAGAAAGTGTGCAGGAGTGATGTGGAGAAGAGAAGCTAAAGATAGAAAAAGATGGATTGAACTTGGAGAAACCTTCATCCTTCAGTGGATTGATAATGGTTGATGATATGCATAGCATATATACATATGTTCACATAAAGTGTTTATAAGATAAAAGCAATATAATGTGGTCAATATATTGGAAAAGCATTAAATTAAGAAAAAGAAATTGATTTAAATCAATAAAAATTTCAAAAGTTATAAAAACATATAAATGTATTTATTGCATTTATATATTAAATTATTCCAATTTTATCAGTAAGAGTCAAACTTTCTCTGATCACAACTTCGATACCATTCACTTATAAATATATTAATGATTATTACTAATCATTTATCAGGCTAGAGATTATCATAACATCCGTAGGATTTATATATTGATAAAATGGAATAAAAATTAGAAAAAAAGGAAGTGGATTACATAAGAGTTTAAGAAGCCAAGATTGATTAATTGTAATTTATATATAAAATAATCCTAGATTTAATTTCTCAGGATGTCATGTGACATTAGAATAGTCAGTCAGCTGAATGTATTTATTTTATTCAATTTTTTTGTGGGTGTTCAAATATCACACGACCCCTATGCAACTTACTACATGATTGTATATTCACACAGTACATGTGACCATTCTATATATAGAGCAAAAAAATGTCTATAATATGTAATTTAAATTAAAAAAAATAATCAAATGTTTTATTGCCGAGGAATACACAAGAAGTTTAAGTATCAGAAGTGATAGAATAAATTCTCAACCCATGGAGCTTGAGTTGCATAACTTATAATCTTTGAAAAATATTTGTCACAATGTTTATACAAGTTTATGTATATAAATATAGTATGACAAAAAAGAAGGTAAATTTAAAAGGAGTCCCTGTTGTTTTTTAGGTGGAGATATATACTATTTGGGTTTTATATGCTTTCATGGGAAGAGAAAGAATACTATGATAATTGGTGGTTAGAAGTAATCCCAGATTTTTGGAATTCTGGAGATCCTATCAGCAATTGAATAATTTTGGTGTAGCCATAATTAGGGATTGCAGTTACATGATTTATATTTTCATGCACAAGATCTCACTATCAAAAAAATACAAATCTCAGGATTTTAAGTTTGAACTTTAATTCTATTCTGAATTATGAAAAATCATGTCCATTTGGTATTAAATCATCATGTGTAGTATGTTTTTAAAATAGACCATAAACATATGATCTACATATAAAATATTGATTAAAATAGAATAACCACAGTATTTCAATCAGTTTTTATTTGGCTGACCAGTTGTGATATTATTGAATATATTACTGTAAGGGACATATCTTTATTAAATAGGGTATGTGATAACAGACATTCCAAAGATGTATTTTATGATGATTTTGGGCACAGTTTTTATGGGAGATACAAAATCCAAAGCTCTAGAAGTGCAATATTGATTTCTTTCATCTGGAAGGATATATCTGAGGGAAGAATGGCAAGGTATTGAAATCTTTTGAAAAAGGTTTCTTCCAAAGATGTTAAAAGATGCATCATAGTATATAAAAAAACAGACTAAAAGATCAGAATTGGATGCAGTGTATGCTGAATATCTTTGTGTTTCATAAATTGATTTGAATAATCATCACGAGACATTTTTTTAACTTTTTATTTTTTGTATTTTTGTTGTTTTTTCTTTTGAAATTAGATTGGTCCTGGATGTTTATGATTAAATAATTGAATAGCTTATTGCTCAAAAGGTCATATGACATATGAACATCAGAAGTGTTATAGGTATAGCTAGGACTTTGGACTCCAAAATCTGATGCTTTACCATTGCACTAAATCATAAAGCATTTCTAATCTTGGCTAAGAAAAAGGTTTATTCTTTATCACATGATCACTATCTCTTATACTAGCACATACAAGGCAAAACTCTCCATACAGTAGTGCCACCTTGTGCCAACCAGAATAATCAATGGATGCCAGAAGGCTTGTGCATAAAATCCCTATCTAATGCCTACTCATTCAATATTCCCAGACTAGTTTCTGGCTTGTGGCCTTCATCATTGAGAAGCCTTGGATCTGAGAGCACTGCATCTAGATCTTAGGATCTAATGCAACTCTCCAACAGCCACCTTTTATCTCTACTTAACTACAAAACTATGAGAATGAAATTGAAAACAATATTTTCAATCTAAGCTCAATAGCTTATACAGTCATATGGATCTGAACTCAGTTCAGCACCCATACATTTTGGTATCTTTAGCTCTTTAACAACCATAGCCACCACTATCCTATTAGGCAGGATTGGTGTTAAACCACTGAAACAGTAAGATTCATATTCGAATCTTAAGTTTCACCTTTTTCTGTCGTCTCTCACTGACCGGTCTATCCCGCCCAAATTTAAACTTTTTGATATCGAATTGTGTGTGTAACAATATTAAAAATGTATAAATATATTTAGAATTCAGCATAAACATGCACACATTTCGATCTCAAATTAAACGCAATAAATAGGGATAAAATAATATAATTTAGGTTTCTTTTAGTTATATAATTTTGTATAATTTTAATCATTTATTTTGGATTATAAAGTTCGTATTTATTGCTTTGTTTAAATTTCATTTAATAATAATTCTAAAAATATCTGATGTAATATTTAATTAAAAGTTAAAATAATCTTATGTTCCCTTTTTGTCTTTGAAATTGAAAAGCATCGGTCAGTGATAGATAATAAATTAATTAAAGAAAAATTCCCCAAAATTAATTAGTAAATGTAAAATGTAAACAATAGAACGGCAGCTTTCTTTAATTAAAAACCAACAAAATGCATTGATTATCCTCAGGGCAGATTAAATAGAACCTAAAAATATCTTAACAAAATTGTGAAAGATCAAGATAAAAAAAAAGAGGCCATCTTAGACTTGCTGGAGACATTCACTTAAACTTTAGCTTTGCTCTCGATCACTGAGAGTCTCCAAAATAATAAAAATAATTTGTTCCTGCCAAGGTATGACCGAGTAAAGCACCTAGATTATTCTCCATCGGAAGATGGCCCACCAGATGCTGCATTTTTCATTGCCCGTCATAAATTCACCATGAAGATCTGCTGCCTGAAATAAATGAAAAAGCTGCTGCTGTTGTGAAATTAAAGGAAATATCTAAATACAAGAAAGACTTGCCACTCGTGAACTTTTTGCTGCTAAACTAATGGAATCGGAGGACTTCTTATAAAACAGGTACCTGTCTGCGTTCAAACTCTAGAGTACTCTAATAACATGCTATAGCTCTTCTTCATATTACTTATCTAAATTATAAAATGTAAAACTACCATTTGTATAACTAAAATTGAACAATTAATTTAATGTGTAAATTTCTTTACTAATCTAGCTTACCTCTATCTTGGGTGTGTATTTTTAAAATCTACATTTTATCTATATTTATTATCTAATTATTGCATGCTCATAATTATTTCAATTTTCAAAGTTTAAATCTATGATCGCTTAAAACAATGAATGCGTGTCAAATTTTCATTAATATTTACTTTCTTTAATAACTTAACTTTCATATAAATCGACACGCATTCAATGCTTCATTTATTGTAATGCAGGGGTCTACTACTTCACAAATGGCTGACGTATTAGTTATAATAATTCCCAAGTTATATATGTTTCGTATTTATTACATAATCAGTGAATAATTCCAGAAAATTACATTTCTTTGAGAGTCACCAACGTTCTTTAGTAAATGTTGATAATGTAGAGCCGAATTAGAAATCTATTTAAATCTCATCATAATCAATTATCAGTATACATGTGTTACGTTTTAGAGACGCGATGACCCATTCCGCCGTGAAATTTCCGGATTCTTCAGGGTTGAAATTAACCCCAGTCGTCCTACACAAGCGGGCATAATGGGTGCTCCCGTAGGATTTGACAATGTCATGCAGCCAGCCGGCAAATCACGCCACATACCGCTTGTCCCTGGTTATGCTTATGTGACACCTTACTTCATCGGACCGAGGCAGAGACCAGTCTGATATTCTTATAAACCCATTCGCGGCATTGCAGTTTCGATATACTGCCATTCCATATCGCCTTTCTAAAGCGTACCACGTGTTCCTTTGCTTAATTTTATTATTCTATATATCACTCCGCCTCTGCATTATCTTCGTAATTCACTCTCAAATAAATGTTGGCCCTTAGTTATAAATAAGTATTTTAATTAAATAAATGTATGTCTGCCGTTACTCTTATAACCCATACTTTAGACTCTTGCATTGCAAAGGTATAAATCCCTCCAGGCATGCATTAGAAATACTTACTCGAGAATTTTAGGTAGCTAGATTAAGCCTTCAAATAAATGTATTCCTTTTGTAAACATTACAGTATCGGAAATACCGCTACTGAAATCCTCAATATAAAATAATGTCTAAATAAATAAATGTACTCTTTAAAATATAATCATGTCGCAAATTCCGCTACTGAAGCTTTAAATCCACAAAATATTAGTAAATGATTTTATTAAAATGTATTAATAAATAATTTTAAACTATATGTCTGCAGTTACGTTTCATTTATTCGATGCCCACTCTATATAATATTTCCTCGATTATGTAAATATGAATGTTTAATTAATATTAGTTTGATTATTGGCTAACTCAAGAATAAAATCATGAGTCTCTTGCATATCCCTGACCACCGTGCCTAAGGAAATATTTACTAATGTCGCATCAGATGCGTTGTTTCGTGGATTGTATTGTGGAACCGATAAACTATGTTCGAACTCAGTACCACGGGTGGCTTCGCTACTCGATGGTGCTGCTGTTCTGTATGGTGGTCGAATTCTGCACTATGTTTACGAGTCACACATTTTCTGACCGTTACACCACTAAACGTCACATGATCACTATCTCTTATACTAGCACAAAATTGTTATTAAACAAGGCAAAATTCTCCAAACAGTACTGTAGAAACTAGTCTGGGGATATTGGATGAGTAAGCACTAGATAGAGATTTTATGCACAAGCCTTCTGGCATCCATTGATTACTCTGGTTGGCACAGGGTGGCACTACTGTATGGAGAGTTTTGGTTTTTATTCTTTATCTTTATTAACAGTAGCTGACATGCTTTTGGCTAGAAAAACCAGATTCATATCACTCATTCATGACATGGTTGGTGTGCTGCAATATTTGTAGGGAAAATGCTAATTATTTAAATCAGTTATTTACATATTCCATTTGTTTGAGAGTTGGGCACATTTTTTTTTTTTTACTAATGGCATGATTGCTGTTCGCAATAAACCATGTTTCTTTCACTTTTTGTTTTCTGTCATTTCTGTGCAACAACTGAATTGGATTGAAGATGTGGCCAGATTTCTATTTGTTCTCCCAAAAAACAGATTTATATTCTGGATTATTTTTAGTTCACTTATATAAGTATTTATGTTGGGAGTCTCTACGGCCATATTTGCCCTAGACTCACCATAATATACAGATTTACAAGCAGTGTTGGTGCACTCAATTTTATATATATGATCTAAGGTGTTTAAGTGGGTGGATATTTTATTCTTGATATTGTTAATCAACAACCCAGAATATAAACCTATTTTGATAGCATGAACAGAAGCCCAGCCACATTCTTGATCCAGTAACGCTAAAATTGCTTGCATGATGAGAGATGACAGAAAACGAAAAGCGAAGGAAGTATAGTTTATTGCAAATAGCAATCATGCCATTAATAATAAAGATACTTGTGTCCCACTTTCAGACAAATGGAATATGTAAATAATTAATTTAAATAATTATTATTTTACCTATATTGCACATATTAGCCCAACTTATGACTGAGTGCTATAAATCTGGCCTCTCTAGCTGAAAGCACACTTAGCTGCTGTTAATAAATAGATACCCTTTGCTTAGCTAGCAGTAGAAACATGTTCGGCAATTAATTATAAACAAGATAAGAAAAAGGATAACCATTTTGAATATTAAATTATGAAACGTAAGTTTACAACTATAGGTATTATTTTGAATAAATAATAATTAAAATAAAATAAAACAATAAACTTGATAATTATAAAATTCAGTGATAGTTTAAAATATTTCACATGTAGCATTATACAATCGTTACCCTAATAGTGTCTCCAAGCTTAAAAAAGACCAAATAATCAGAATTGGTTTAGGATATTTTGGAGCATTAATTACCTGCTATGAATTTTATAAATAGTCTTTAAAAAAGATAAATGTTGTTGATATATAAATTATGTGTGAATTCTTTTTTAAAGAATTTTTTTTTAAAATATACAGATAAAGTTATTTATCTTTTTTTTTTTTAGAGTTTTGTTTTGTAAACTTGGTCTTAGTGATAAACAAACATCTTAAATTTTTATTCTCAAATTTTTGTTTTTTATACGTGTAAAAAAAAAGGGAAGGAACATCAATACACATAAAAAAAAGAGAGATGTCTTGGCAAAAATAATTTTACTTTGCTTACTGTCATAAATGTGTAAGACGTAAGGAAGACTTAAAATAGATGAGATCAAAGAAAAAGGAAAGAAGAACGCTGTTAACAATTCTGATATTGTTTATATCAGTCACAACATATAGATCATAAAATTGACTGATGCAATACAATCTGCTTTTGGAAAAAGAAATCTATATTTAGAATTGCCTTCACAATAATATTAAGTTTTTATTTTGCATCTAGAAATTATTTCTGTTTTTTATATATCATCATTTTCAACCACTATCAATCCACTGCAGGATGAAGGTCTTTCCCAGTTTAATCCATTTGCTCCGAACTCTTCTCCTCATCACCCCTGCACACTTTCTTATTTCATCCATCCACCTCACCCATGATCTCTTTCTAGGTCTTTTACAATCTCTTGAAGTCCTGTTTAAGATTTCAATTGTCCATCTATTATTATCTCTTCTAGAAATATGTCCATCCCAACACTTCAGTCTCTTAATTCTTTTAATGATGTCAGCAACACCTATTTATTTTCTTACTCATGTATTTTGTTTTCAATGTCGTTTTATTACTCCTAACATACACGTGTATTGACTTTCGTGTATAGGGACTTTTTCATGTGTCCCAGTGAAAAAGTAATTGGTGCTTTCTCCATGCTGCTTGTGGTACCATCTTTGGATTAACATATGTGTTATGTAGTGATATAGTATATATATATTGCAAAAAATGTAAGATGTTTGCATGACTGGGTCAGTTATGAAATGAAATATGACAGTGTGTTTTATACTTTCATAGATCATTTTCAATACTCTCTTGAAAATCCATCAACAGTTTGAATCATTTCAAACATTTCAGTAACAGTTTTTCCCAACATAAAACCAAATATAATGTTATTATACTCATTCATTGTGGGTTACGATACAAAATATGCTGACATGTTTCATGTCATAACTCATGATCCAGATAGATATTCTAGCACCTTAAAATTTTCATGGCAAATAATAGATAACCTATGTCATTACATAATAGATGTGTTGGTTCAGAAACATTGTTGTGGATAACTTGGAGAGAAGATCAAACACCAATCTTTTCACAGTGTCTTACTGGATATAAAAATGTGGTTATGATCAAAATGTGAAACCTAAAGCTTGGAGTTAGTGTAGTGAATGATCCATGTCTTCTGTTGACTGGAATAGAGCTTTGTAATCATCCATTTACCAACAATTACCACATGGTACTTCAATTTCTTATAAGAACAATTATCTCCATCTTATTTTAGAGACATCTACTGGAAGTTTGAGTAATCATTGAATATCAAATGAGAAGGGGTATTTTATAACACTATACTATCTGATGATTATTGATTATTTTTGAGTAATCATTGGATACCAACTGAGAATGGGGATTTTATAGCACTACATCATCTGGTATGCATTGATTACTCATGATTACAATAGATGGCTTGAGAGTAAAGTGAAAATAACTTCTCAGTTTTACATTTGATATTAATTCATATTTCTTTATTGATAACACTTTATTACATATTAAGCACTTATATTGCTATTACATCGTAACCATATATCATATTTAATTCAGATTATTAAAAAAAAAGTGGTGTCTAGATTAATCGCACCTGCACATTATATGCTATCGATCTTTTAAGAATGTGCATATAAAACAACACTATGAAGTGAGTATCAATATCACTTTTAAACGGTGCAGTTTTTCCGTGCGTAGCATGGAGAGACAGCACCACATAGTGGGCTAGATTTCTGGTAATTGCTGGTAGCAGACAATGTAAGCTAGATGTGTTTACCTATGGCTATCGGTGCCACCAAGCAGGCAGTAGTGCTGGCAGCTACTTTGGCATAAGGTTCCTGTGCATATGCATGGTGAAAAGCGCCACCTAGTGGCTGGAACTTGCATTGCTGCTTTTGGCCCCCTACTCTGAATATTTCTGTGGTTGACACAGAAACAGCGCCTCTTGCGGCCACATGGAGATAAAGTCATAAGTACCAAAAAAAGTAAATTGCAACCAGGATTCAACACCCATAGGACTGTGATACCCATCCCACCAGGTAGCATCATATGTTTTGCTTTAACACTTTTTAATGACCAACCTAGTCTTAGCTAATAACATATAGATATTTAATCATCTACTAATAATAATTGGATGGTTAATGGCTCGATACAAGAGAGTTAATATTAATAATTCAATTCAAAAGGAATGTGCAACATTTTCTGCTTGGAAAAATAATAAATTAAATGTAGAACTTCATAATAAATATAAAAGATTTAAATACAGAATCTCAATAACGGACAGGTAAGCTTGAAAACGATCAGCAAATTAAAACTACAAAGAGACAGACATTCACTGATCATGATCATTCTAGCTCTTTTTTGATGTATTGGAAGCAATATAAGAACCTGAGATACAATATCACAATCCTATTAAATTCAGCAATGGTACTCTCTTATACGATGACAATAATATTTTGAGCAGATAGTATTTTGATCGTTTGAATAATGATATAAGAATGAAGACACAAGAGCTATAAACAATACTGAAAACAAATCCATATTCCTCGAGCACTAAAAAACAACAGGACATATGTTCGAACCCACTTTGGTTAAGGGCACTGAGCGTAATGATACGAAAAAGGCGTGCTTTATTGCAAATGACAACTATGCAATAAACTGAAAAGAATCATGCTTTGCAATCTCCAAAAAATGATCAATATGAAAGAAAACTTTGAATAAATTTTGCATAAATTACTGCCAGGCTTCACTTAAAATCTCAATGTAAACTGACATTCCCAAGATAGGCTACGTATATGGAGACCTAAGTTCCCCGAAAGTGCTAAGCTTATAATTCTTTTCTAATAATAATAAGCTTCACTTGGTTTGCGTAAAGCATAATTAAAACTTATCACTCGAAGGTGAAGTAAAAACATAGAGTTTATTTCAAGAATTAAGAACATAACTTTTAATGATATATCTATTTTATGTTAAATTTGGACAAAGATAAGTAGTTTAGTGATGTCAAAATCAGCTTTCTTTAATCTTAAAAATGGAAAGGCTGCTGTTTCTGATAAAATACCCAGAGAAGTTTTAAAATATGGTATAGTTAGCTTCAAAAATATTGGAATTTTTAAGAAATCTCTGGTCTCATGATCATAAAGATATTTTTATTGTTCCAATTTTTAAAACAAAGAGTATAGGAAAGATTGCAGTAATTATCATGGAATATCATTGTTATTTACTGTAGCAAAGATACTTTCAAGAATTATTTTGAATAGATTGCTTCCAGTTATAGATGAATGTTTATCAGAGATTCAACGTGGTTTTAGAGAATCAGGAAGTGCTATAGACATGGTTTTTGATGCCAGGAAAATGTAAAAAGAAAATGTCAGAAACAAAGGAGCAATTTATATATTGATTTGATCAAGGCATTTGATTCAGTTAATAAGATAGGTTTATGACATTGTTTGTAATTGCAGGCAGTCCCCTAATTACGAACACTCGTTATAAACATTTCACTATAGATCTTTATCTATGTTCATACTTTCATGTATAGTTAGTGTTATATACTGTAGAAAGAAATAGGTATTCAAAACTGTACAGTATTTTAGTACTTTAATAATTAAAAAATTCCTTAAGCTACAAAATTTACAATGTCTGATAAAACATACATTTGTAATTGAATTTTTTCTAAAGAATGATAAACTTTGAAATTTAGAAAATAACTAAAAGTATATTTTAGAGAACAAATAAGATCATCTTAATTAGCGTTTGTTTTTAAAAGTAGTTTGTGCGCAATTACGTTACATGTACACTGTATATATTTCTGTTTTAGTGAATTTTTTTAATTCTTATTAATTAAAAACATGAGTGAGAAACAAAAAAATAGCAGTATTAATATAACCAAAAAAGAAATCAAGGTGGTCACGACAAAAATGAATATAATTAGATGTTCTGAAAATGGTGAATCTTTTGCTTCAATCGCACATTCATGTAATTATTAAGGAATATGTTAAAAATTGTGGAAATATTTCTTCAAAGATTGTTTCAAAAAGACATGGCAGAGTAATGGATAATATAGATAAATCTTTGGCTTTATGGAAAGTCAACATCAAAAAGGTATCCAATTGAGTTTATCAATTATTCAAGATATGACTCTTAGTTTGCATGAAGATTGAAAGAAAAAAATTAAAGGAGTCTCTGCTGTTGAATTTGTAGCAAGCAATGGCTAATTTCACAAATTTAAAATGAGATATTCTTTACATAATATTAAATGTACTGAGGAAGGAGCCAGTGAAGATAAGAAAGATGCCAGTGAATTTATTTCAATTTTCTCTAATATCATTAAAGATGGAGCTTATTTTCCATGAGGCAGGATTATTTTGGAAAAAGATGCATGCACATACATATTTAGCAAAGAAAGAATCAGTTGCACCTGGGCATAAACCTTCTAAAAACAGATGCTAATTTATCAGACAGAAAATCCTAGAGCATTGAAAGCAAAAGATAAAAGAATGCTTCCAGTCATTTGGAAATCAAATACCGAAGCCTGGGCTACTGCATAGCTTTTTCAAGATTGGTTCTCACATCATTTTGTGCCTTCTAGTAGGCAATATTGTAGTGAGAATAATTTACCATTTAAAACACTATTGCTCTTAGACAGTTCTCCTGGACATCCAAAATCCTTGCAAAATTTATATGCAGAAGTTAATGTTGTGTTTATCCCTCCCAATACCACAAGGAAGTGCAACTTATGGACCAAACTGTGATAGCTACTTTTAAGCGGTATTACATGAGAAAATTAATGACTCAAGCAATCAAGGCAATTGTCAAGGAAGTTGGACCTACATTAAGAGATTTTGGGAAAAGTTATAATATATGGAATTCAATAAATATTATTGGGGATGCATTGGCTGGTTATTGGAAAAATATATATCCATAAATGATGAATGTTTCTATGGACATTGAAGAAACTTCTTAAGATATCACAACTGAAATAGTCAATATAATGAATGAATTAAATTTATTTGCATCTTATTGTCTTCAACAATATGCTAAAAGCTTACTAAAAATAAGAAGATCCTAACAAATAAAAATAACAATTACTATTCTGAACAGATAAGTTTTAACTGAATTTTTTTGAATTTTCTAATTTTTTGGATCTTTCAACTGTAACTGCATAAAGGACTTGAGGACCAATTGCTATATTTTATTTTTAGTGTTTGGTCAGCTATAGTTGGAACCTCATTAAGGTTGCTTATTTGAACAGAATTAATAGTAATAGGGAATTTGTAGGGATGAGCAGTTGTTTAATGTTATTATGTCACTGATGAAGATATAAGTTAATGCAATCTCACTCAGAATGTCTGTCAAATGAAGACTTGATTAAACTGCAGGAGATGAATGAAACACAAATGAAGAACCTGATAATGAATTTATTGTTAAGAGTTTGGCAATGAAGAATATGAATGAAGTCTTCATGCATCTTGACAAATCTTGACCAACATGGAAGAATATGATCCCAATGGAGAGCGTATATTCGTGTATGAAAGATAGTAGAAAAAGACACAGAATGTTACAGAATTCTTTATCAAGAGAAGAAAAATAATATAATTCAATTAACTGTTGATAAATTTGTAAACAAAACTCCAGATACTAATTAATAAAAAATAAATACTGTATTTTGAAAACCCTTTTTAAATTAATAACACGCTGATGCATTGCGGTGAAACTTTTTTATATAATAATTTCTGCAGACTAAGTGCTTTCAGAATTTTGTTACTCTATAATTATAGTCTCTTAGATTATTAATGTCATTATATGCAAATTTATGCAAAACTATCTCCTAAATTATTCATTTTCTGGAAATAGCAAAACAAATGTCTTTTCTATTTATTGAGTTGATATCATTGGTGATAAAACAAGCTTCTTTGAATTTTCTCTTGATGTCATTCCTTTCTGTACATAATATATCAGCCTTGGAGGGTTCAAATCTGTGGTTGAGCTCTTGGTGGTGGCCATAAAATACAGAACTGCCTTCCTTTTTGGTTATTGCTCTTGTATATGTGTATTTGGGTTGAGCCAATCTATTGCCAATTGTGGCACGAGTTTCACCATAATAAACAGCATCACACCTCATTTGAGGGCACATAATTCTATACACTATGTGGGGGGTTGCTTCAATATTACTTTTATCTTTGGTATTATTAATACGCCTATTGGTATTTGGAGAAGTTCTAAACCTTTATAATGTTTTTTTTTTACATACCTCTATTTTCAAACAATTTCAACTTCCAAACACACATCAGGAACCAATTAAGTTCATAACTAGGGAACTGCCTGTAGGGATTGTTTATGAAAACTTATTCCATATTGTAACCAGTTGGCTTACATAGCATACACTAATATAGTGTGTGTGCATAAATATATATAGTTGAAAGGAAAGCTAGAAATAAACACAGACAAAAATTATAGTAGATATTTTCTACATTTACTGAAATAGAAATAAATAAATAATAACTCTGATTTAAAATATTGTTTTATAAATTAAACTTTTAAAAGGTCTGAATAAATATAAATATTGTATTATTATTATTATTATTATTATTGTTGTTATTATTATTATTATTATTATTATTATTATTATTATTATTATTTTGAAATGTAAAAACACCATACTTATTTTTGGAATTTTTTAATTAATTAAACAAATTTTTTATCTATTAAAAATCCCCTAAGTAAAAACATGTATATAGATTCCAAGGGATTAGAGAGATAAAAATAAAATTCTGTTTTTAATCAAGGTGTTGTTATAACACCTCAGATGATTTTATAAAAAGAGCTGATAAAAAATAGCCAGTTTTGGATAATGATTTTGAAGAGAGCAGTATGTTGTTGGCTGTAGCAGAGAGTTGTCAGAAAAGCTACCATGAACTAATGTCGCTGAAGGCAGGAGCTGTTACTATTTTCCTTCACAGGAGTTTTGGTTTTGAAGCTGGGTTATAGCCTGAAAAAAAAAGAGGACAAAATAGCTAGCAGAGTTATATAAAGCTCCTATGAAGATCTAAGCTACCTTATAGTTTACTGCAGTTTTGATTCATGAAGCCAGGGTCACTTCAAATGCATCAACTAGCTGCTTAAATATGTTCTAGAAGACAGCTTGACAAATGCTTGGACTACAAAAGTAAGCTCATGGTATGCCAACTAATTACTTGGATAATTTTACCTGATGATGACAATTTCCTGCGATGGACCAAAAACCAAGCTTACCAAGAGAAAGCTTGAAGAAATTGGTGTACTTATGCCGCTGTTTATCAATACACACAGGGAACCACAGATAAACACGTTACATGTATATACAGTGAGTTATTTTATGTTAATATTCCTTAAAACAACTTTTAAAATTGTAAATTAACTAACTTAAAAATTAAAACAAACAAGTAAATAATTTGCTTGAGTCAAATGTCTAAAAGAAAGACGATTTGATATATATTGTTGAAGAAATTGTTTTGGTAATTCCGTAAAAAAAATGATACTAAAAGAAGAATATACAAATGCAAGCATGTTTGAATTAAAATCGTAAAAGCAAATCTTTTAAATTGATCTAAAAACGCTGATAATTAATCAATAAGTACCTGTCAAACAAAAGTTGACTATATTTAGTTTGATTAAAAAAAAAAACTTATGAACTGAAATTAAATTTTGTGTTTCAATAATATACTTTATTGTACGAATTAGATTACATGAATTTGTTGTTAACCAAAGTTACATTGTTGAAAATACATGGTTTAAAACTATATAGCTTTAGAGCAAACAGAAAGAATAATTAAAGAAAGGGATATGTTAAACAAACAACAACAAAATAGTTGTTCTTGTTACAGAAAATTCATAATTAGTTTTTTTTTTAGGTTATGTTTTGTTTCAGGTTTTTAATAGTGACCATGTAGCAGCAAATATATCTGGGTGTGCAATTTTGCCATCTCTGGTCTTTAATTGTTCGAGCTTCTTTGAGAATGTGGCTGGGTGCTTTGTGGTATTGTCTCCAAGGCAGAAAGTACATCTGGTGCACCAGAAACTATATAAACAAAAAGTTGCTGCACGAGCTGCTGGTATTGAACCTTTACTGAGTACCTCTAATAGGTTATCAAGTGTGATGTTATTTTGTCTATATGTGTTAATCATAATTTCTCAGGTGTTTGTTAGGCCTATGCAGGTGTATGCTGTTGTGTTTCTTCTTCCCTGTGACACAGGGAACAAACAGCATCAATTTTGTTGTAGAATCTGCAGTATTTAAGGAAGTAGGAGTATGTAGAGCATGAAGATATACCTTTAAAAGAAAGTCAAAAATTTTTGGTTCCATTGACCACTTTTTAAATCGCTGCATCAAAAGACTTGTTCATATTTAGCATGGGTGAGTGAGGATATGTTGTTATGTCTGGGTATAGCATATTATAAATAGTCCAATAGGTGTATCTACTAACATCCAAAAAAGACACCTGCTCATAAATGCTTTGAAGTTGGTTTACGAGCAAAGACAAATATCCGTGTGAAGGTGGTGGTCAGTCTGTGGGTGTTATTTAAAGAATGCATTCAAGGGCTGGAAAACTTCTTATCAGTGCAGCTAGGAGATTAATACTTTTTTGTTTGTGAAAAATTTGTATGGAGTGAAGACCTAATTCATTTCTAGTTGTTGTAAGACTAAGTTGTTTTACAGAGATGGAGACTACTTTTCTGTGCCATAATAGCTTGCTGTAGAGTGAGTAAATGAACGATGTGAAAGATTTAGTGAAATTTATGATTGGTGAGTAATAGGTTATTTTTGTAGTTACAAGATGATTGATTAGGCATACTTTTGCATATAGTGAAAGGTAGGTTTTGGAAATAGAAGTGGTTGTACATTCAGCATCATCTTTCAGTTTTTTTTGGATGTTTTGTCTCATTGCAGAGGGCCCTAGGTAGAAAGGAAAACCAAGGAAATTAGTTGGTTTCCCATGATAAACTTGTGTATTTATCTTGCCAGTTTAAAGAGACCAAGCTGATGTTTTGTTAATATTGAATTTGAGTTTATATTTGAGGGTGTTTTCATTAAGTATTTTTTCCAGAGTAGGTAGTTATTTTTTGGATGTAAGAAAAACAGTAAAATCATCCATGTATGCAATACACGGTACATATTGTCTAGTATATGGAATTTGGATTCCTTGTAATTTTTTTTGTATTTGAGAGGGTTAATGTAGAGCATAAATAATAATGAACTGAGTGGAGATCCTTGAGGTATGGATTGGTGGGGAGAGAAAGAAGGTGATGTTCTACCATTAATTGTAATATGGATTTCATGACTAAGGAGTAGATTAGTTAGTAGGTATAAGAGATTGTGTGGTATTTTGGTGTCTGCAAGTGTTTCAATTAAAATTTCAATAGGGATTGAGTCAAAAGTAGCCTCAATGTCAATTTGAACAGCCCTGGAAGCATACTTTTTCTGCTCTCTAACTGAGTTTACAATGCTTTTGAAAATGAGGGCAGCTTGGCCTGTTGAGGAGCCTTTTTTTGCATGTTGCATTGGTGATAATAGAGGGAGGAGATAGGGTTCAATTTTATCTTTTAGCACCTTTTCCAGAATTTTAATACCAAGGGGGCTCATGGAGATTGGTCACAGATTAGATAGATTGGATATTAAAGCTTGATTTTTGATGAATGGAACTAAGGAGATTGGATATAGATCTTTTATGTTAAACAGCCTTTGTGATAGATAATTTGCTAAATCACATAGATATGTGGTGGTAAACTGACTGAGATGTGAAAATACGAGTTTGGGGATTCCATGTGGCCCTGGATGACAAGAGTTTGGAATTGCGGTTAGCTTCAGCAAGAAATCAGTAGCATGGAAAGATTTATCTAACTCTGGTTGGCCAAATAGATCTTCAGGTGGTGTGAAGGCACAATGTGACTGCAGCTTTTGTTTGAAGTATTTGTATATTGGCTCTATCATATTGTGTCCAGCTTTGGTAATTGTTTTCAAGTGCTTGTGGAACTTTGACAGTAGAAGGATATTCCAGAGCCCATCTAATATACCCTCATCCAGGTGTGTTCTTTTGTTAGACAGATTTTTTTCTTTTTTATGGCAAGGTACTCTTTTAGAGTATTGCAGGAGTCATTGTAAATTTGTGTAAGTCTTTTTATATGTGCGTAGGAATCTGGAGCAGATTTACACATGGTGATTCTTTAATGTAGCTCATCGGCCAGAGTCAGGAGTCTTGAGGGTGGTGGTGTGGTTTGGGTAATATGATTTATATTAAATGACAGAATGTTGATAAAAGAAATGTACCGTTGAACAGGATCAAGTTGCATAGTGCTAAGTTTAAATAACATAATATATGTTTCAGAGTACAAAAATTCAGATGTGTGTGCAGGAAGAATTATTCTTCTTGTTTTATGAAGTTGAATTGTTGATGTTTGCATTGTTCTTAGATTGAGTTCAAGCATTTGGCTAGAATGATCAGAGAAAGGTGAGGGATTAAGTGTTAACATAATTAAGTGATGAAGCATGGGTGAATAAAAACACAGGTCAATAAGTGAGGCGTAACGACTGTTGTAGAAAGAGATGGAGTTGGGTGGTAAGAAACCTTCAGCACTCATTAGTGGTATTGCAAGTTGATATAGCCACTTTGAAACAAAAGTGTGGTAACTCATGTTAAAATCACCCATTAAGATAACTGGGTAAGAAGTTGATGATAGTAATGAGTTGATGGTAAGCAGTAATCTCAAGATAACAGCTGATCCAGGAGGTATGGAAACAAAAATTATGTTGAGTGCAACAGTATGGTGATGAAAAGTGACTATAAGTAGGTTTGAGTCAATATATAAAATTTTTAAAGGATGAAAAATGGCAGCTTCTTGTGATGACCAGGCCAGTGCCTCCTGAAGGTGATGATGAATCTCATAAACAAGTGGAAAAACCTTGGGTCCTTAAAAAGGTTGTGGAGTCAATCTGAGAACCACTATATATTTTTGTTTCCAGCAGACCCAAGATGTGTGGCTGTGTAAATTGAATCCATTTACTTAGCTGGAAGTTTTTTTTAATTGAGTTTAGACCTCGAACATTGAAAGCTCCTATCTTTATTTTCATGTTGAAAGTAAATGTAGAAAAAAAAAATTTAAGGTATATGTTTAAATCGACTGGATTGTGATTTCATTTGTTGCCTTGTTTATAAAATTTAGAAAAAGTATTGTATGCAGAAAAAAACATCAGCTACAACTCGAAATTAAAATTTTCAGGGTTGGCATCTAGGGCATCAAAATATTTAAGAGGCGGTTTGTTTGCATTACTTTTTTTTTTCAGAGACTGTGTAATATTTGTTAGTATACTAGTGTATATATGTTTATCTTCAGGGTTTGTTTTTGATTCGTTTCGTTGCTTGAATTTGAGACTTTGGTAAGTGAAAGATTAAATTTTGAATTATATATTTTGTTTATATGCACGTATATGTGTGAAATGTATATGTTTTCCAAATGAAGTAATTTAAAAAATATATATAATATTATTGTAACAAGTTGAAATAGATAAAAATCTGTGTGGTAAATACATGCACACTCATATATGTAAAATTTTAATATTTTTTATTTTTATTTTTACTAAATGTCAATTCATTTATTGAATATTCATTATATATTATAAATCGTGCATCTGTGCACATATATATGTAAACCATAATAATAATTTGAATATATTTTACTAGGCTTTTTGTAAATTAATGTAACGATTTAAATATTGAATAGTGATTATGTAAATTGATGTAATAATGTAAATTGATGTAATAACTTGAATTTGGTAGTAATATTGTAAATTACAGTGTAATGACTTCTATTATTGGATACTTTTCAAAATCAGAACCCTTATAAGACCTTAATCATTTATTTATTTATTTTTTTGTTATTAATAAACTTATATTTAATTGTTAAAAATTGTATTTCATCATCTCTTGGTCACATACAGTAATAGAGCTTGTGTTCTCTGGGCTAGATTCAGACATGGATAAATGGGGATATGTACTTAGTGCTTTGGGGCATCCAGAGATGATCAATCATCATCCTGGTTGGCACAAAAGAGAATACTCTTTAAAGCCCATGCACTATTATTTTTTTATTTTACTTTAGTCTTGTTAAAAAAATTTAAGTTTATGGTTGGCCAGTACAAGTGGCCAGAGCATGGATGATGATCAGCATGTTTTAAACATCCCAGCATTATTGATTTGATTTTTCTGATTGTGTATTTTAATGGATGGGCACTAAGCTGGTACATCCAAGTTATGTTTAAATAATTGCCCAAGGTGGCAAAGGCTCAATAGTTAGCCTGGTCTAAAGAAGACCCATTTTCCAATCCAGTCACAAGGTTGACTGTTGATTTATATTTTTTATGGTTCAAATCCAGCCACAAGATGGACTGTTGATTTATTGTACTGATTTGTTTATTCCCATTAATGATAATGAACGGTATTTGAATTATACTTGCCTTTACTTTATAATGCTGGTTGATAAATAATTGTTTTTAGTTGCTCTTCTGAGTTAGCTGGCTGATTTCTCAATGTTCTCAGAGATTCTTTAATCTCATTTTATTCTTAATTAATTTATACTTGTATATAAATTTGTAAACTATTGATATTTGTTGTATTTTTATATTAGACTATTTCCATCATCTAATATGTGTGTTGAATGTCTTTAGAAAAGTTTAATTTTTAGTTAAATATTCCAAATGCATTCAACTGTTAGTAATATCACAGCAAACAAATGTTAATAATATCACAGCAAACAGGTTAGTATATGCACTAACTGTTAGTAATATCACAGCAAATAGGTTAGTATACGCACAATGTTTCGAGAGGTATTTTTCTCCCCTCTTCTTCAGGTGTTGCTGGCCTGACCACTGACAGTACTAACATGGGATTTGAACCTGGGTCCATGCCAGTACTGTCACTGGTCAGGCCAGCAACACCTGAAGAAGAGGGGAGAAAATACCTCTCGAAACGTTGTGCGTATACTAACCTGTTTGCTGTGATATTACTAACAGTTAGTGCATATACTAACCTGTTTGCTGTGATATTATTAACATTTGTTTGCTGTGATATTACTAACAGTTGAATGCATTTGGAATATTTAACTAAAAATCAAACTTTTCTAAAGACATTCAACACACATATTAGATGATGGAAATAGTCCAATATAAAAATACAGCTAGAACACCATCATCACAAACTTTCAGAAAAACACTATTGATATTTGTATTTCATTAAATGGACTGCGAGTGTTGATGATTTGCCATCACCCAGTTCAAACTTGTTTTCCTACCACTTTCTCTCTATTCACCCACCCCATCCCATTACAATATGGTAGAATGAGAAGTATTATCATAACAGGTGAAAAATCTGAGGCATTTGAAATAAAAACTGGTATTAAAAAAGTTGTGTATTTGCTTCTATATTATTTTCAATTTTTATGACAGTGGTTTTTGGAATTGTTTATAAGTGGCTTATTCAAACAGTCATCAAGATATGCTACAAGTTTGATGATGGAATTTTTAATTTGAATTGATTAAAAGCAAAAACCAGAATTTCTTTTTCTTTGATTCTGGATTTACTATATGGTGCTGTTTGTAATATTTTTTCCAATTCCAAAGGTCATTTACAGAATGTTTTGACTTTGGGTCATTAATTAATATTCCAAACATTTGAATTGTTAATCAACCAGTGATTGAAGAAAAATCCTCAGCAAATCAGAACTTGAGAATATAAATCAGTTTTAAATGGTAATTTTATAAGTAGACAAGTGGACTTAGATGTTCAGGTGCAACCCAATTCTTCAATTTAAAAGATAGAATATTTCATCACAGGGAAATTAATAACTGCAATTAAGTTAGCTATGTATTCAGCCATTATTTTATCTAATTTATTGTATGGAAGTGAAACTTGGACATGCTCTCAGCATAATATAAAGGCATTAGAAAAGTTTAATTTAAAGATTCTTCATAAAATTTTACAAATACAATGACATGATCATAAAATCAAATAATATATTCTTCAGCTTGCTGGATGTGATATTATTGAGTCCATTATTGTAAAATCATATCTCCATTAGATTGGATATGTAAAATGAATGAACATTGGAAAAGTTCAAGGAGTGTTCTATGGTAAAGTTCAGCATGGTTTTCATGGTGAAGGTAAACCCTGCCTCCAATATAAGGATTATCACAACAATATTCTAAAGAAATGCAATGTCACTTTTGTTGGGTAGATGTGGCAGAGAATAGAATCTATCAGAAGGCTATGATTAGATATGCTGATAAATTATTTTAGAAAGAAAAGTTTTCGCTGAAGTAGAGAAATGGACCAGCATGCATTTGTGTTTCACAGACTGATTTGCATAATCATCATACTTATTTATAGATTAAACCACTAAACATCACATGATCACCATTTTTATGCTTATACAAGCTGTGTAACACGGAGGCAAAACTCTTCATATAGTAGTGCCACTCAGTGCAAGCCAAAGTAATCAATGGATGCAAGAAGGTTAAACACTAGATAAGGATTTTATGCACTAACCTTCTTGCATCCATTGATTACTCTGGGTTGCGCTGAATGGTACTACTGTATGGACAGTTTTGGCTCTGTGTATATTTATGGATTAGTTTCTCTCTCTTTTTCTTTGAGGAATTGGAATGGTTACCCATGATCTAGTAGCTGTCTATTATTATTATTATTATTATTATTATTATTATTATTATTATTATTATTATTATTATTATTATTATTATTGTTGTTGTTGTTGTTGTTGTTGTTGTTGTTGTTGTTGTTGTTGTTGTTGTTGTTGTTGTTGTTGTTGTTGTTGTTGTTGTTGTTGTTGTTGTTGTTGTTGTTGTTGTTGTTGTTGTTGTTGTTGTTGTTGTTGTTGTTGTTGTTGTTGTTGTTGTTGTTGTTGTTGTTGTTGTTGTTGTTGTTGTTGTTGTTGTTGTTGTTGTTGTTGTTGTTGTTGTTGTTGTTGTTGTTGTTGTTGTTGTTGTTGTTGTTGTTGTTGTTGTTGTTGTTGTTGTTGTTGTTGTTGTTGTTGTTGTTGTTGTTGTTGTTGTTGTTGTTGTTGTTGTTGTTGTTGTTGTTGTTGTTGTTGTTGTTGTTGTTGTTGTTGTTGTTGTTGTTGTTGTTGTTGTTGTTGTTGTTGTTGTTGTTGTTGTTGTTGTTGTTGTTGTTGTTGTTGTTGTTGTTGTTGTTGTTGTTGTTGTTGTTGTTGTTGTTGTTGTTGTTGTTGTTGTTGTTGTTGTTGTTGTTGTTGTTGTTGTTGTTGTTGTTGTTGTTGTTGTTGTTGTTGTTGTTGTTGTTGTTGTTGTTGTTGTTGTTGTTGTTGTTGTTGTTGTTGTTGTTGTTGTTGTTGTTGTTGTTGTTGTTGTTGTTGTTGTTGTTGTTGTTGTTGTTGTTGTTGTTGTTGTTTAGTTGCAAAGTTGATAAATTATTTTTAAGATTATTTTTATTTTTTAAAATTATGCTTTCAATGAAATTTATAAAAATGAAAAGTTTTAATGGAAAATAAGTTGTTTTTTCCCGATAACAATTCAACCAAATGAAAAACATATAAAAATGCATTCCAAACTGGATATAAGAATGACTTTAATAGTGCACACTAAAAAGCTTAGCCCTTTAGCTACGCTCTTTAGAACAGCTAATATAGCAAATTTAGTAACTATTTTTACATCTTTTCATTATAACAATTTAAACTTTGTTCTTTGTTTAATTTTTACATTATTTAAAAAATTTATTTTAAATATAAATTTGTGAATGGAAATTAATCTCAAAAATAGTATTATAACTTAGCAAATAAAGAAAAAAAATAAGAAATGAAATAAATAAATAATGAAATAAAAGAATTTATTTTTAAGCCTTGTAATTAAAACATCTATTTTCAACAAAATTATGTTAGTCTTAAAGAAGTTTTTATCAGTAAAATGAATTGTGGTAAAGAATATCAAGTGCTCAAATCAGTTTGTAAAGTATTAAAATTCCACTTACAAATTCGAATATAAAATAATATTGAAATGAATGTTAAAAATGGTTTATAGTTTAGCAAAAGACTTTTCATAGTTTACATTTCTACTTAAAAAAATTAACATTTTCAAATAAAAACTGATTGAGTATATTACTTACATAAGAAATTAATTTTCCTAAAATATGTAAAATTAATATAAAATTGCAGTTTTTAAATTCATGAAAGCCATGGTACTTTTTTGACATTCAAAACTTTTCAATTGAATATTTTTTTACCAAAAAGAAACATATTCAAATCAAAACTAAATGAACATATCACTTACTTATTAAGAAATAAATATTTAATTGTTTTTTTTTAAGTGTCATAGCATCAGCCGGGCTGTGAACCCGCAACACCAACAACTAACAAATAAATAAATTTCATGTAAAGCATTATTATTCAATTTCCCAAAAGTGGAAGTCAATACTGGAAAGGTGGAGTCGGTCATGCATGCTGAATACTTTTTCCTTCTTTAGTAAAGATGTGAGTTTTGATCTTTCTCAATTGACTTTGCTCTGAAAGATGCTGGCATCTAGAAATTTTATTAAAAATGAGTATCAATCAAAACATTTTAGATCTAGTTTTCACCATCAAATGTACACAAAACCATAAAATGATTATTACAAATTGCTAAAAAATAAATCAGTTTGAGCAATTGCATTGCAATGCTTTACCATGAGATCTTACACTCAAAGGTTAAAGTTCAGTATTAAGTAAAAAAAAATTTTTTAATTAGGATCGAAATCATAATAAGAGTAATTGTGTTGGATCAAGGGTGAACAGTATTAATTATATAAAAGTTGAAAAGGAATGTCTATTTATTTACCTATTTATTTATCTATCTGTTTGTCTGTCTACTTATTTATGAGCTATTTGTTGATTGGTTCTTCCATCTATCTATCTAATTATTTAATCTATTCTGTATGTCTGCTTATTGGTCTATTTTCTTGTTTGACCAGCTATCTATTCGAGTTTAAATGAGTAATGCAATGAGGCAAGTCCCCATTCAGGACTGGAGGCTGCTAGAACCTTATATAAGCATAAGGCAAGTTGTCAGAAATGTCACCGTACCCACTCATGAGGCAGGCTTTCATGATAGTTGAAAATGGTAGAAAATTATAAGGGCACCTGGGGTCCCTTTTTTCTATAGTTCACTTTACAATTAGAAGCTATGCCATGTCACTGATAACAGACATTGGTATAATCCTACATAAAATATAAATATGGAAATGTATATTTGTTTCCTGTTTCATTAATAAATATATTGTAAACATATTTTCATATGTCTGGGTTTATTATAATTCACTATAAAGTCTTTTCTTGAAGACAAATGGAATTATATAGACAGTGGATGGATACTATGAACAAATGATAAGCTTATGATAGTTTGCCATTGATTTTCATCCCCTTAACTCCATTTTTCTAACATCTGAATATTTAAGTCTACATCATAAACTTTTATATTCTCTTTATATCATTAATAAGTATATATATATATATTTAATTTATGTAAAGATAGTTAATATACATTTTTTTATTCGGTTAATATTAGATTGTTTCTGGAAGGTAAAGGGTTATGGCGATACTTTTTAACTATTAAGTTCTCCCCACCGTCTTTCCCTCTTCTTCCCAGAATCATTTTCCAAAAAGAAAAGAAAAAAATATATAGTAATTTGTTTCTTGAGAATGCTTTTCATCAAAACTAAAATTGAAGCTGACATGTTTTTTAACACGCTTGGATATTAATTTTTCAAAACACTGTGAATATGACTATGGGAAAATAATACTTGAAAGAAAAATAATATTTGATTACAAAAATTTATTTCTGTGAATTGAAAGTGAAACATAAGCAATATATATATTTTCTAAGATTCTCTGTTTTAACCTAGTATGTTTTACATATTCAATTATATGTAAGTGCTAAATACTATAATTAAATTGGTACAACTGTTAATTCTAAATTTGTTTACGAATTTCTCTTTACATATTTTATCATTAACTATTTGTAAACTGGATTTGAAATTGCTTTTCTAAAAAAATAATCATTAGAATAAATTAGTTCCGAATGTTATAATATAAATTCATAATTTTTATTTTTAATCTTACTTCCTCTTCTTTCTTTACACGTCATCAAAATGAAATCTATATTCTTCTTAATAATCATATATAATAATAAAAAGACATTAGAGACAGTAACTTGAGACGTGTAAACTCAAGCATGTGTTATGCAAATGATATTCTGAGCGCAATTATTGTAGTAATCTGTTGTTATTTTAAATTTCTCTCTTATATATCCTTTTTTTTTAAAAAAATATGATTCGTTATATTGGTATTCAGTATACTGTATTTTTAAATTTGAAGCCTGGAGATTAAAATTCCAAACGAGTCTTTATATATTCCACTACAAAGTATTTAACAATAATATTAAAAATGAATTATGATTCTATAATAGAGAATTTCCTTTTAAAGTTTTTTTTTATCAAATTTAATGAACTTTTCAAAGTTTAAAGCGCATTAATATTGGAATGTCTGTTATTGCAATAGCTATGCGAGGGATTAGTACAATAGTAAAATGGCGGAAATCGGAACTCAAGATCTATGCATTGCAGTTCCTGTCCGTCACTTCCGGTACTCGTTACGAAGTTCTGATAATAAACCATTTGATTATTATTACAGAATTCAATATAAAATGAAAACTGACTTCATTCTACTGTAGTTATATATATAAAATAATAATCAAATAGTTTGTTGCTATGGAGTTCATTAAAGTTTGAATACCAGAAGTGATAAGTTGGAAAGGACTAATATTTTTTCAGCACATCCAATCCATAGCTTATCTACATCAGAAATCTTTCTTATTTCATCTTTTTTTTCACATATAGGTCATCTTTTAGATTTTTTTATGATCCTGCCTAGGACTCCTGTTTAATCTATTATTATCTCTTTTAGCAATACCTCCATCCCAGTTTCATTTTACTCTCATGGTACTATTGTCATCTTTTAGTTTTTCATCCATGTGTTTGATGTCATATTGTTAGCCTTAACAAATATGCACATATATTTACACTATATTATACACTGGCTACACTCCACCTGCTACCATTTGGTGAAGTATATGTATTTACAATATGTTACAATGGCTACACTCCATCTGCTACCATTTATCAGGGTGAACTATAGATGAAGGAACTGCAATTGCCTTAGAGGTTTTCCTGCCTCATGAGTAGATTTGGTGATACTTCTGTATATACTATGACAGTTTGCCTTGTGCCACTGTTTGGTTCTAGCATCTGCCAGTCCTGAAAGTGAACTTGTCTCGCTGCATTAACTATTTGACTTAATCACTAGTTTCTGGAGAGTGGAGATTCTGTCTTTCACCTCTGCGACAGTACTTCTCTCAGAACATGTATGGAGAACATAAATTCTGTTTTTCAGCTTTGTGACAGTAGATTTCTGACCCTACATTCAAAAGGTTTGATTATTTATTGCCAGCTCTCCATTCTTAATGGAAACATTCAGGTTCAGTGTGCATCATTGCCTACTGGCCCGTTCTTGCCATTGTCCTGTCTGTATATGCATAGATCATAGTGATAAATGCTCAATCTGACCTAGATAAAATGGAATCTGGATTAGTCCATTATTTGAAGGCAAGGTGAGATTTTTCAAAAATAAATATGCTTATTTCTTTTTATATTATTTTTTTAAAGCATTCTACCCAAAGTTAATTCTATATTATTCACTATGTTCTCTTTTAAAATATTAATTTGGCCAAATTGTTAACTTGTTTTATTTTCCAAACTGTCATTACTATTTCTTACCTTTTCAAAAATTCATCCAACATTATTTTGGGTTTTTTTTTTTACTATTTATCTTTTAATCCATTCCCACACTAATTATTTAAAATCCTACTTTAAATCGGCTCAATTTTATTTTTCCATGGCAGAATTTTCTAGTTACTGAGCTAAGTCATTATAACATAGAGAGTTAAGATTATTATATTTATCAAGTTGTACTTTTTTGTTTTTGTCTGATACACTTTGGAACTTATTGTAACATGAAAAATCATTCAGATAAATTCTCCAAAAAAAAGGAAAAAGATTATGTTTGGGGATATGAATATTCTATTACATCTAGCCTAAATCTTAGTGATTTATCCACTTTATCTTCCGGGCACCCGAATATACATTGTCTGGAAAGAATATCCTCTACTAATGTTTGTAACACTGTTCTTTTTGGGAAATACTGTCTGTTTATATATTTGTCAAAACAGTATATGTAGAAATAGTAACAAACACTTTATACAACAGTGTCACCTAGTGCAAGCCATAGTAATCAATGGATGCAAGACAATTTCTGCATGCAATCCCTATCTAATGCCTACTATACAATATACCCAGACTAGTTTCTAGCTTATTGTTTTTGTCAGTGAGGAAATTTGGATCTGAGATCACTGTATCTAGGTTTTAGGATTAAATGCAACCCTCCAGATGCCACCTTTTAACTTTTTAAGTAACTGTAAATCTATGAGTTCAAAATGAAAGCAGATGTTTTCAATCCAAACGTATTCACTTGTATAGCCATATAAATCTGAAACCAGTTCAGTATCTAGGTGCAGTGCTAACAGATCAAGGTTCCTCACTGATGAAAGCCACAAACTAGAAACTAATGTGAGATATTGGATGTGTATGCAGTATTAGGAGTTATATGCACAAACCTTCTTGCATCCATTGACTACTATGGCTTGTGCTGGTTGGCACCACTGTATGGAGAGTTTCTCATTGTTTTAACAACTTGTGTAAGCATAGGAAAGGGTCTTTATGTGATGTTTAGTGGTTTTTATAGGAATAATCTATGATAGTCTTCTTGTTTGCAATTTGAAACCCATGCCCAGGACTGGCTCTAGACACCAGAAAAGTGCTGCTTGGGATGATAATATGAAAGAGGATATGTTAACTTTTTGAAAAATTATATTAAAAAAAAAATTTGAAGACTTGGAATTATTATTTCTTTGTGATGATTATAAAATATATAATAGATTGATGTATTGCTGAGAAGATCGGGTGAATCCGCACATGAACTTCAAAACTGGAATTAATGGGCTTGAATTATTATTTTATGAACCATGAGCTCTAGTTCTCAACCTTCTTGAAATTATGCAAGACAGAATAATCAAACAGGTTAATTGCTTGGGAGGTCATCTGAACATTGAGCATCAGAAGTGACAGAAATGAGCTGTGATTCATAAGCCTAGAGTTTTTAAGTTGATTATGACTATTCAGAATTTATAAGTGGAACAAAATAAATTTAAGTCAATGCTCACTATTCCAAATATTTTTCTTCAAGTATATCAGAATTTTATCTGGAAATTTATACAAACTTGTATTAACTAAATGTAAATGGCAAAGGTTGGCAACAGATTAGATTGTTTGGATAATATTAAAGTTTGAATTGGCCTTGATTATGAACAACAGCTACTACTGATACCATTGAAACAATTAAGAGACTGAAATGGAGCTGGGTTGGTCATCAGATTTTAAAAGATTATAGAAGACCTAGAAATATACCACATGTGAGATGGATGGTTGAAATAAGGAAGTTTGCTAGTGTGTAATGGAGAAGAAAAACTCGGGATCAGAGTAGTTGGATTAAACTTGGATCAATAATGGTTGGAAATGCTTGATGATTTTAAAATGAATAAAAAATGGTTGCTCCATATATTTAAAATTAATTGATAAAAATTAAAACTATCATTGAAGTATTATCTGATATACTTTAATAAAAAAGGAGACCAAACTAAGTTAGTCAATGCAGGTATTAAACCATAAAACATAACATAATCACCTTTCTTTATGGTTACACAAGCCGATTTCACAGAGGCATACATTAGCACCACTCACTGCAAGCCAGAGTAATCAATGGATGCAGGAATGTTTGTGCACTAGATAAGAATTTTAGACACAAACCTTCCTGCATCCATTGGTTACTCTGGCATGCACTGGTGCTACTGTATGGAATTTTTCCCCTGTGAACAATGCAGGTATTCTGGGATAGCAAATGTTGCTATAAAAACATGAAGCCCAGAATGAGATTATTCATTATTTGCATTATGACATCTTATATAACTGCTGTTCAATAATATATATTAGTAGTAAGATGTTCAGAGTTTGTGAAGAAAAAATAGCATATTTCTTAACATATATATGACCTGAATTTGAATTTAGTCTGAGTAAACTTTTTTTTATAATGTTTTTTTATAACTTTTCTTTATTAGTTGAAAAATGTGCTAAATTAGGCATATTTCTAAAAGAGATGGTGCTAGATATACAAATGAAATTTTAAACAGGATTTCCAGAGATAGGAAATACCTAGAAAGAGGCCATGTGTGAGATGGCGTGGAAAAGAGAAGCTTTGAATCAGAGAAACTGGATTAATATTGGACACATTTTCATTCTGCAGTAGTAGAGGGAAAAGGGTGGACTGTTGGAAAATTTTTGCTCTGCACTGGGTTTTTTTTTTTGTGTGTTTTATCTATTTAAGACACTTAAAAAAAAGTAATGCAAATAAAAAAGCAAAACAAAATAAAAAAAGATAGAAAAAGAGTTGTTTATCATTATTATTTATAATTATTATTGTTTCACTGGATGATAATCTGTCCAAGATTAACCCAGTTTCTCAGTACATAGCTTCTCCACATTACACTAACCAACTTTTTGCTTTCATCCATCTATATGTGTCTCTTTCTAGATCTTTTAAATCTTTTGGGATCTAGCTCAAAACTTCAACTAAATTGTTGTTATCATCTCTTCTAAAACATGTCCAATCCACCTTTACATTATTTTTTCAATTCTTTAAATAATGCCAATTATATCTGTTGATAATTTTTATTAGGCATTCATTAGACTAGAGATGATCCTTTTAATGAATATTTCTGTAGTGTAATTTTAATTTCACCACTCTCACACAAGGTAAGGACTGGTTTCTATCCACTTTTAACATCTTGTGGAAAGACTTAATCATAAACATATGGTTCCCAAGACGCACTTTTCTTGCTGAACCAGCACTCTTCAGTAGGCCCAGATCACATTCTCCTACAGATATGGTGAAAATTACACTACAGAAGGATTCATTAAATGGATAATCTCTACTCTAATAAAAGGCTGCTAAAAAATTATTAATGTACTGCCATCAAGTGATTTGTGCCAAAGTTATGAGGGCAGTAAGTTTGACATTTATCAATTAAACTGTAGTAATTTCTATCTATATATACTGAACAATGATAAGGTATGTGTAGTAGAATGTGATCAGGGCCAAGTAATGTGTGCTGGTCAGAAAGAAATGTACATCTTGGAGATCATATACTTTTTCATATGTCTTTGATCAAATGTTTATGATTACACTTATTCATAAGATATTAAAAGTGTATAGCAACCAAAGCCTACCTTTAGTGAGAATTGTATAATGAAAATTATACTAAAGAAATATTCAGTAATACCTGTTTGTTCTCTTATTTAAATATTTTATTTTTCATCTTTTTTTCTTAATCCCATTTATACATTTTTTTGTATTTCATTGAGTGATTTGAATTCTCTATATTACTCTTCTATTAAGCATCCAGGTCCCAAATTCTCAGAATAAGAAAAAAATTGTTAGGAGACAAAAATAAAACTCAGTATAAATTTTAATGTAAGATTATAAAAATAAGTAATGAACTGGTTATTTGTTACATAATATATAACATATACTGTTGGCACCACATAATATTTAGTTGTCTCTTGCAAGTTTATCTATCTCAGAGCAGGTCCAATGACACTTCTGACTTCTGTGGAAGCTTGCCTCATGTATGGTTCAAGTCTAGCAGCTTCCACTTCTGACATGATCTTGCCTCACTGCCATTTAGCTTTGACCATTATTATCTGCCATTACTTCAATGATTGACTATTTATGCCAAGTCCATCCATAATGGAAACAATCAGATTCAATGAGCATTGTCTCTATTTGTAGATCCGTTGATCCATGGTGATGAGTGCTGAATTTGGTCAATATATGATGGAATCTAGACTAGTCCATTATTTGAAGGCAAGGTGAGATGTAACAAAATAATAAGAAATTCAAGTATCAGAACTGGTGAAGGGGAACTGTGATCTATAGAGATCAAAGTTCTTATCATTACACAGCTTGAGATTCATGTTAGCAGTAACAATAAGAGATTAAAAATGTAATAAATAGGTGAGAGAACAAACAGGTGCTACTGATATCATTACATGGCCACCACTTCTTATGCTTGTGTATAACTGTTGTTAAAACAGGCAAAACTCACTATACGTATTGCCACACGCAGCAAGCTAGAGCAATCAATGGATGCCAGAAGGTGTTTGCATAAAATCCCCATCTAGTGCCTCCTCATCCAATATCCCCAGACTAGTTTCTGACTTGTGGCCTTAGTCAGTGAGGAGCATTGGATCTGACTATATAAGCTTATGGGCTTGGATTGAAAACATTAAGGTGTTTTCAGTTTAAGACTCATAGTTTTGTAGTTAAGTGGAGATAAAAGGTGGCTTCTGGAGAATTGCATTAGATCCGAAGATCTATGAATCTTAAACTGAAAACACCTTAATGTTTTCAATCCAAGCCCATAAGCTTATGTAGTCAGATCCAATGCTCCTCACTGACGAAGGCCACAAGTCAGAAACTAGTCTGGGGATATTGGATGAGGAGGCACTAGATGGGGATTTTATGCAAACACCTGGCATCCATTGATTACTCTAGCTTGTTGTGTGTGGCAATATGTATAGTGAGTTTTGCCTGTATTAATGTGTTACTGATATCATTGAAAGATTACTGACATTATTGAAAGAATTAAGAGACTGAATAGAAGGCTGGACATATTGCTAGAAGAGATGATAGATTCAAAATGAAATAAATGGATGAGGAAACAAACATGTTACTGACATTATTGAAAGAATTAAAGAGATTGAAGTGGAGTTAGGCTGGACATATTGCTAGAAGAGTTGATAATAGATGGACAGTTGAAATATTAAACTGGATTCTAAGAGATTGTAAAAGCTCTATAAGGAGACCACATGTGAGATGGATGGATTGAATAAGAAAGTGTGTCAGATAATGTGGAGAAGAGAGCTTAGAGATAGGAGATGGATTGAACTCAGAAAGGACTTCATCCTGCAGTAGATCAATAATGGCTGAAAATTATGATGATGGTGATACTAACTATATGAGATCTTGAGTTTATTAAATTTATTTTCAGCAGTTGGGAACCAAGGAGAGATTGCTCTCTCACAGGTTTCTTCACTAACATGGAGATGTGAAAATAAAGATAGCCTTCAAGGCATCAAATTTCTCAATCTGTAAATCCAATGTGAAAACACCCATCTCAATTATAAAATGCTTATTAAGCCCATTCATATTAGTGGATCCATAAACCCCAAGTTAATCATACAAAATCTCACAAGCTCGCCAGTCTAAAGCCTTTTTTATATCTAAACCATCATTTGTGTAAATTTGAGTCCGGTAAGAAAAATAACATCGATTCTTATCTCTTGGATTTGCAGAAAATTGGATATAAAAAACATAATTTTTCTTAAAACTGTTGAAGATTATATAAAAACATAATTTTGCTTAAAACTGTTGAAGATTTTTATAACAAAGTCAAACAGCTACCCTTAGACATCAGCAAAAAACCTGGACATTATTACCTTACATCTCCAGAGCCATCCATCGCATTACTAAAATTTGCCCTTTAACTCATCAAATAGACCTTTGCACCCCTCCCACACTTATTTGGCTTATCAAAAATACAAAAGATACTCTGCCCCTAAACCAAAAATCACAAATAGTTTGCAAGGTCACATGCATCAACACTATCTACTATGCTGTATATTATGGAGAATTGTGTAATAACTTATCCACCTGAATTGCCCAGCCAGTACCTATATAACCAAGCCAAAACTAAAACTGTTGCTAGATCAATTTTTCACAAACATGAATCCAGCTCTGGCCACACCTTTGACCCTAAATCCATTATTGTGGTCTGCTCTAAATGCAACAACTGCCAAATGCAAGATAAAAGAGGCACAGCATATCACCAGAGACAAATACGCAATTAACAAAAAAAAACTCCTGCATCCTTCTTTCGAAAAAATGGCCAACTTAAACAACAAATTTGCCATTCAAATATGCTGATTACTTACTCTCGTCTCTTTCATAGCCCCACAGTTTTCTTTCACGTCAATTCCATGACTATGGCCAGTACAATTAATTAGTCGAAAGGGCATCAAGAAAATTTTGCTAACTTAAAAAATTTAAAGCTTATCTTGCATATGTTGACGCGTATATATACTCTGTTTATTACATTTCTCTGAGTTGCTTCTTACTAAAATTGTTCGCAGTTAATCATTTTGTTATAAAACAGATTATTTTTTTCTAATTAAGATTGAATTATGCTGAGAGTTAGTGGTAATTTAAATTTTAAAAGTGTTGAGTTCAGCAAATTAATTTTATTTCTAATCTCAATTTCTCTAGCATTAGTCATTATTGTGATCCTTTTTGTTTATTTTTTGGCTTTAAATAATTATCACTTTGAGTTGGTAGGCTGTATATGATAAATAAACAAGACTTGAATGTGGAAGGTGTAACAACATCTCATATTTTAACATAATGATAAAAAAATTGAACCATTTTCCAGTTCCTGCTCCGAATTTATTGAGGTTACTATCTTTAGCTAGGATCTCTGTTTATTTTTAAGTGACAATTGGAAAGGTGACACCCTAGAAAACAGTTCTGCTTTCAGATTACTAATTTAATTAGAAAAGTTTGTTTATTTTAACTATTTATGATTTAAGCAAGAACATTTATAGAACTTATTTATGTGTTCCTATATAGTTCTAGGTTTTGAAGAAATAAAAGTGTAATGTTTTATACTGAAGATTAAGTATTTAGGTGGTAGCGATGCTATGAGTAGTTGAATTACTTGGGTCAGGTTCTGTAATCAGACTACCATTAAGATTTATAAATGATAGATAAATGAGGTTTAACTGTGAATAATCAATAAATAATTTTTGATCAGAAGTGCATCTGCTGTTTTTGTATGATAATGTTCATCAATGACTTAATAACATGTAAGCAGTTTACATGACACTGGGTCCTGTACTCAGGCTAATAATGGAATTTACAGGTGATGGATAATGGAATGACCACCAGATATGTCGTTTAACTGTGAATAATCAATAACAGTGCAAGATGCTGTTCTGAATAATATTTTCTTCAATGACTTAGTAACATATAAACAGTCTACCTGAGATAGGGTCCTTACTCAGGCTACCAATGGTATTTACAGGTAGTGAATAATGGAATGACCACCAGGTATGTGTGTTTAACTGAGAATAGTCAATAAATAGGGCCTGATTAAAAGTGCATCTGCTGGTCTGTATGATAATGTTCATCAATGACTTAACAACATATAACAGTCTACTTGTGATAGGAGCCTATACTCAGAATAACAATGACATTTACAGGTGGTGAATAATTAATAGCAGTGCCTGATCAAAAGTGCATCTGCTGTTTTGTATGATATTGCTTATCAATGGCTTAGTAACATATAAGCCAGCAGTCTTTTCTGGGCATTATGTGTCTTTCATGCCATTTCTATTCTGTAACAATGTGATTCTATATTTATTAATTATATCCCCCTCCTTTAACTGCACACACTGCAATTTCTGACTTCAATTTTTTTAATTGTTGTTTTTTAAGTCAAGGCTTTAAAAGTTAAAAAAAGTACCACTGTGGAGCAGATTCAGTAAACTGGAAATTCTCTGCTTAAGATAATAATGTCTTATTATTATGTCTTCATATTACTTTTTTAATCTTGATGTTGGAAATGGCCATTTCCATTGGTGAGTGCCTATTAATGGTAATAAAAATGAGTAATAGACTAAAGGTAAATGCCATGTGATCTCTTTAATGACTAAATATTCAATTATTATTTATATTATTTATGGGATTTACTTTTAATACATTTAGCTTGCCCTTTCCAGTGACCACAATTCAATCATGGAAAGGAACAGGAAGTCATAACCAATCCAGGCAGCCTTCAATACTGGTTGACAAAATGATTTTTAGTTACTCTTTGTAGGACACTAAATAAAGTTTCCAGCAGTTTGGGTTACTCATATGAAAGTTGATGTACAATTATCAGATAATTATTTGAACAGAAAGTCACATGGTAATAGAAGGTTGAGTCTTTGATCAGTAATTTTAACTCTTGAATCCATAACTATCACTATGCTAAACTCTAAAGCACTGATGGGATGTTGATAGATTGCAACTGTAGTCATATTAGCTAATCATTGATGAAGCTATCTTATATCCTTATGGGAATTTGGCTTTTGATGACGTTAACATCATATACTTAAGGGTGTTGAGTGATTGTTTATCTTTCACTTAGTGTCGTTAGTCATTTGTCATTATCATTAGAGAATTAAGTATGTTGCTTTATTCCATATTCATCATAGTCCTGATGATTAAAACTATATTAGGCAACAATAAAGTCCTTAAAACATATGATGAATGTTTCAGAAAGTGGGTCCAGGGTTACGATAGCTTGTTGGTGAGTCAAATGTATTTTGAATTGATTCCAGATTAAGGAAGTCAGTCTGACCAGTTGATATAAACTTGTTACCTAATTATTGCAAGAACATCACTTGATTTCACAATCAGAGGGACATATGATTGTAGAAAATTTTCAATTAATGTGGTATATGTAAAAACAAAGATATTGCACAGTACTGACATTTGGTTATGCATACAGCTTTAGCTAAACATTTTTGTCATGTGTGATTAAAAGCCAATCATCAAAGCTTTTAATTACCTTGTTTTCTGTTTTTTAAGCCCATTAAGCTCTTGACATGAGGTTCAGATGCAGTGTAGAACAATATGGGGAAGGTTTTGCAAGAAAGCTCAATTTCTTATAAATTATTGTATTATATTGTAATCAAATTGTAGGGCATACTATACTTTTACAGCTTAAAAGAGTCTATCTCTCAGTCCACTAAGTGCAGTCTTTCTCTACGCACTGCACCAGCACAGAATAAATAAAGTTAACACAGACAGCAATCTTTCTGCTTTGCGTATGTTTATAAATTGTATCTGCACATACAAGTTCTCCATTTTGAGAAATACCAAGTCGGAGTCGGATTCAGAATAAATTGAATTACTCTTTATTTTTCAAAGATCAAATTTCAAAAATTCTAACCCCAAAATGAGTAAAAGACAAAAAAACCTATAATTTTAATACTGACTGGGAAGAATCACATTGTGTCATCAATATTAAAGACAAATGTGTTTGTTTGTTGTGCGGAAGTAGTGTTGCAGTGGCAAAAATATATAATATTGAACGTTACTTCAGACAACCAATTCCAATTTTAATACCAGCTATCCACTTAAATCCAAATTAAGAAAGAAGAAAATATTTCAACTAAAACCGAACATGTCTGCCCAACAGTCAGTTTTTACTGGGCCTGAGGTAAAATCTAAAAATGCCACTATTGCTTCTTTGAAAATTTCTCACATGCTTGCAAAGAAGAAAAAGCCTTTCCAGTATGGGGAATTGTTAAAAGAAGCATTTCTGACTGGTGCCGATTGATTATTTGAGGGATTTTCCAACAACTGTGAGATTATGGCAGCAATACAAGACTTTCAGTTGTCTGATAACACCATCACAAGAAGAATACACATTTCAAAAGACTTGCAAACTCAATTAAAGAGTGATTTGAAGAATATGTGAATGGTTCTCATTACAATTTGACAAGTCTACGGACATAACAGGCACAGCACAGCAGTTATGGTGAGAATTATATTTAGTGATTTTAGTGTAAAAGAAGAATTATTAAAAATATTACCTATGAAAGGATGAACAACAGGCGAGGGTATTTATAACATATTCTTACATACGCAAAATCGATAGGGCACTAGCAATGGTTGGTAATGTCAATGGATATACCACCCACTGCAAGAAAGACAAATCATTTCCTAACTTTATGTCTTACCATTGCATGATCCACCAGGAAGTTTTGTGTGGTACTCCCCTTTGGGCACTTCATGAAAGTAGTTACTATAATAGTGGACCTTATACGAGCAGCCCTTTACAACACCACCTTTTTAAAGACCTATTGGAAAATCCTGAAGAAGCAGATCTTGTACTTGGCTTAGTAAGGGTAAAACTCTTTCAAGATTTGTTAATTTAATTGAAGAAATAAAAAAATTATCTCCAATTCTACAAATCAAAATTTTGTTGAATTAACAAAATCTTCCTGGTTTGTGGATTTGGGTTTCATCACAGATATAATGGAAAAATTGAATCATTCAAACTTGCAGCTGCAGAGAAAAAACTTACATATATCTACAATGATAGGATCTGTAAAGTCATTTAAAGCCAAACTGGTTTTGAGAATATCACATCTGCAAATGAAGAAACTTGTACATTTTCCAAATATGAAAAAAATGATAAGCGAGGCTGAAATTGACTTTTCATCATTTGTTGTCAGTCTTCAATTACTTCAAAACCAGTTTGAAAAACGATTTCAACAGTTTAATATCATTGAGCTAATGATCACCTTTTTTGTCAATCTTTTTACTTGCCAAGTAAATGTAACCAAAATAGCTGTGCAAATTGCAGAGCTTGTTCACATTAGGGCAGAAGAACTGGAGTTAGAAATTTTGGATCTTCAGAATGACATTGTCCTAAAATCCACTGTATCAGATGAAAACTTTTGGAATATAGTTGACAGAAATAAATTTTCATTCTTGGGTGAATCATTGTTTTCAACCACGAATATCATAAAATCAAAATACAGATCTTGACTGAGTGTCGAACATCTTGATGATTGCTTATGAGCAGGAATATCGTTATACTCCTTAATTATAAAGCAATTGCCCAAAGATCACATTGACTTGTAATATTATATATAATTTAGTAATTTACATAAAAATATAAATGTTAATTATATGTATAAATATTTTTTTGTACATTATGTGTATTATTAACAATATCCAACTATAAATTTACATTGAAAAAATAAATGGTGCCCGCCACCTGGCTGGTATTATAGAATGTGCTCTTAAGTGCAAAAAGGTTAGGAATCCCTGGTATATTTTATAAAATCCAAGATGGAAGATGCAACCATTAATTGTCAAAAATAATTAGAGGTGAAAATATAATATTGTTTTAATCTTGGGAAGGAATTTTTAATTAAGTTTTATTTAAAATAAAATGGGGATTAAGATTACTAGATTTTACTTTTCTTATAAACATTTTATCAAATCTATTTCCAATCTGGAAATAGATTTGAATATATTTTTGGAATGTTATCTAACAGTTGCATCTTCAAAGACAATGGACAAAGAAATGTAAAATTTCTGTTAGATTAAAGATTATGTTTAAGCTAAAGATAAGAAATGGAAAGCATTCCAGAAATACCTGAGTGGGGTATAAAATGGGTGAATTTTAAACACCAACAGATTAGTTATTACTGAGAGAACTGTGTTGCCATCAATACTCCATGCAACTTTAAAATCTAAGATAATGATGGAGTAGACACCAATCATCTTTTTGACCCTTGTGGGTTTTTCCCCACTAATGTACTCTCTAACTGCTGCCCTGAAATAAAGGAAAAGCCTAAAGAAGAAACTTTGGAATGCTGATCTGAAGCTTGCTATCATATAAGAACTGTCATGCATGAACTGGACTTTTTAATATGGACTCATAAAATGGTGTAAAATAAATTTTTCAAGCTGCCACCTAAAAGTAAATCTAACCTAACTAATCTTGTCAGTATTTCTTTCATAACTGATTTAACTTTATGTAAAATGTAATTTGCTCTTAAATAATTTCTTTAAATCTAATTCTCTCTCATATGCTCTAGCTTTCTTTAACTTTGGTGCGGTCATTCATTTATATGTATTTATTACTTGATTTTATCTTTCTATTTTAGTTATTATTAATATGCCAATCTGACTAGTTGAATTTCTAAAATCTTTTCTTTCTTTTTAAGTAAACCTCTATAAATTAAGATTACTAATATCCCCCTAAAACATAATGCATTATTAATTAATACGCTCGCCAGATTGTTTTTATGAGTCAACATTTTGTTTATGTTTTAGTATAAACATTTATTTGTTTAACTCTGGATTCTACCCGGGGTGAATCCACAATTTAGGCTAATTAACGTTCTGAAATTTTATTTATTTTATAAAGGTTATTATTCAATTCTGAAAAGGTGACCTATTAGTTGTTTTCTATAACTGCTCATTTTCTTTTATTTTTCCATACTCTTAAAATATATGTTTACATATTCTAGTTATCAAAATCCATGAAGGTAGGATTGAATTATTTTAAATAGCAGAAAAGGAGGGGGGTCAAATCTTAACATATATTTTATTAAATGAAATCTAAATCTTCTCTATCTATATATATAGTGGCATAAGATATTATTTGTCTAAATTATGGCATTCAAACAAGAGTCATTTATTTTAAAACATTAAATTCTATTCCATGTCATTAATAATATTCAACCATTCAGCTTATCTTTGTGAATTTATATATATTACGTGCTTCTAATCTGGGGGTTGCGACAAGATTGAACCCATAGATTTCTTCTCATGCCTTATCCTGTGGATAGTTGACCTTCTCAGGAACACTTTTTCTTCATATAAAATACATCTGCACATCAGTGATGTCCACAGCATGCCTTATCCACATTTCTCTAAGCACTGCCCAAGAAGGGGGTCTTAGATTTTGTTTTTTATCCAGAAGCATGCCTTTTTGACCCAGTTTTGATGTTATAATCTTAAAATTGCATTCTTCTCAAATATATACGAAAATTCTGAATACTACTAGCTTATTAATAATGTTATTTCAACCTTATACAATCCCACCATCGTAATTTATTATTTTTATATTTAAGAGTATATGCCTTGGGGAAAAATCAAGCATTCTGTCTTCTAAACGTTGATTAGATGAATTTTTCAATAAATATTTTGTCATAGATTCAAATATAATCTTTCAAATGTATTTTGTTTATTTTCATGACCTCAGCGGCATGAAAATAGTTTTCTTATATATATATAACAAATCTCGGAATGCTCCCCAAAATTGTTTGTCACCACATTTCAGAACCATATATAAAAGTGTTAATAGCAATTTTATGTAAATTCTTTTTAATAATTGATTGGCATCTTAATATTGGACCCACCAAAGATGTGTGTTTATTTATAGTATATGTCATTTAATTAATAAAAGAGCATATGGGAAATAATAGCGTAAATGACAATATGTAATTATCTGCCACTTAGTAGATCGCTCATTTATGCACATCTTAATGTAAATAATTTGTTATTATATTAAACTATATTTTTTTATTATCTAACTTGTTTGAGTAGTTTGAATTTCTTTTTCTCCACTTCCAAATGTACATTTAAGTTAAGTTATAATGCAGTTAATATAGAATCTCATTGTCTTCTCCGCTCTGCTATTGGGCTGGAAATTCTCATGTGTCATCATTATATGTTATTCATTAGATGTTTGATTTGGAGCTTAGTGAATGGGTTTGAATTCAGGTTGGTCCCTGAAATAAATCTCAGGCTGGATTGGGTTTGAAGTACATTTTGTGAGATGGATCAATATCTTTTGACTGGTACACTCGGTTTACTTGAAAATTCACAAGTACCTTAATTTGTTTTTTTTTTTTTTGGAAAAACAGACTCACATTCAAAATATACCATCACAAGTAAATTATTTTTCTCTATCCATTTTTCTATGCTATCAGGATGTGCATAAGTCTAAAAAAAATCCAGTAGTCATTGTAAATCTTTCTTTTTCTCTTTGACAATCTATAATAGCCATAGCATATAAAATTTTAAATCTGTTTCACAAAATAATTCTAACACACTTTGAATGCATTATTACTATATATTCCCTACATTGTTAAATGCAGGAATAGCATGTCAGACTCTGGTGCATAAGATCCTTGGACTGCTGCCACTTTTGGCACTAAACGGCACTCAGATCTTTTTATGAACTCCTGAACCATAAAGCTATTTAATTTTATTCACGCAATAATTGTATAAGCAAACCATTCACAAGAGTAGATGAGATTAACAAATGTTATGTTTGTCATCTGGTGACAAAATATTAAAAGAGAAATGCCACGACTTACTATCTAAAAGTCTATCATTTTTAGAAATTCATATCTTAGTTCATGAAAGGTCTAATATTTATTTATTGCAAGCACTTTCCCAACTTGAGATCTACGGTGTCTGAGTGCTTTGATAATTTCTTATTACCAACAATTTGGGATATTGTTAGTTATTATTCAAAGAATAATTCCAGAGTTGTGAATTACTAATATGTAACTAATCTATATATTGCTCTTGAAACGCTCATGCGTGAACCTATATTATGAATTAATAATTGCTTAGCATTTTCAGGAGCTTCATGTTCTCATATAAAGAATTCTTCTCACCTGGACTTTAGTATTTATAGACAATTTTCTTTGCAACATAAATAATATGATTAATGGATCAGGCTATTTAATTGGTCTATTTATGTCATTGTTTGTTTATTAATTATCTATTTGGTCAACTACATTGTTTTTAATCCTATTTTAATAGATTTGTATTTGTTGAATGAGTTAAGCTGTAGGCAAATCCACAATAATTATCCTTATCCATTCATTCTCCTATGTGGTTTCATGCAATGATAGAGTATCCGATTCCAGATCCTCTCGCTCTTATAGTACTTAAACTTTTTTTGAACTCTCAAGCAGTAAATCCATTTTATTGGTATATTTTATTATTATCCATTAAAACACTTTAATTTTAAAGTCTTTTTTATCATTAATTTAGATCTATATATATTGCTAAAAAAATATTTTTTATATCAGGTGTACTCAGCCTAAGTGGATCATATTTTTTTAATCTGATTGCTTTAACAAATTTTTTTTAAAGATTTAATATATATTAAGGCTATCACCTTGCCTGAATACAACAGTAGGGACCTCTACAATTCTTTAACATAAGATTAACAACTTTAAAAGACAAGAGCGGCCACTCTTATATTTAACCTACTTTTTAATTATATAGGTGAATCTAAAGCATTTTGATTAGTTTGAAGATAAAAGTGGCAGCTCTTGTCTTTTAAAGTTGTTAATCTTGTGTTAAAGATTTGTAGAGGTCTTTACTGTCATGTTCAGGCACATGGTCTTAAGGTGATAGCCTTAATATATATTATTTTATGGAATGAGTAGGCGCTTAAATTAATACTTACAACTTTAAGATTTAATGTAAATTAAACAAAATATTAAATAATATATAAATAAATATGAGAATTGTACTCCGTAAGCCATTGTTTTGACTTCAATTATACACTAACAAAAACTAAATGTAATTACGGTACTATAACATCTGTTTTTCCTCTTACTAAATATCACATTTCAAACATGAACTTACATACTGTAATCAAATTCTGTTAGCAATTTCAATATTATAACTCTATAGTTAAAAGCATGGGTGCTGATTTTTTTCCAAGCATTTTTTTATTAATGACGGCTTCTTTTGTATAAACATAATAATATGCTAACCAAAACTAAATGTAAATACAGTACTATAGCATCTATTTCTCCCTCACTAAATACCACATTTCAAATGTGAATTTATGTACTATATTCACATCTTCTTTGCGAATTAAATATTATACCTCTGAAATTAAAAACATACTAATTTTTTTCTGGGCATTTTTTATTAATAGCAACTTCCTTTGCATAAATGTAATAATACGCTAACCAAAACTAAAAAATATGGTACCATAGCATTCCGTTCACTAAATATCACATTTCAAACAGGAATTTATGTACTTACATTTTTTTGTGTGATTTAAATACTATACTTCTGAAGTTAAAAGCACATGTATTGATTTTTATCTGAGTGTTTTTTATTAATGACAGAATCTTCGCATAAACATATTTTTTTAATTGGTTGCGAATTTATCACATGACAGCCTTATGGACAAACATTCATACATTCATCATAAAGCACATGACAGCCTTATGGACAAACATTCATACATTCACCAATCAAACAACACTTTACATACCATCAAAAAGCATTACACACATACCCATCATAAAGACTAATCTTACCAACAATAGTCGAAAGCATATTAATATTATACTAATAATTTTATTTAAAATTGTCATTGAAAATTATATTATTAACAATACTGACTTATAAACGATCAAACTTCACGTAAGCAAACAACTTGTAAAAATCAAAAGAAAGAAATAATTAAATTTTCATTTACTTGTTATATATTCAAATGATGTCAATAACTGAAATAAAAAGAAGAACTGAACTTGATATGATATAATAATAAAAATATATAAAACATGATGAGACAGCTGGTTTTTTAAAAAATGAAAGGTAAAATGAAAGACTTTTCTTTCTTCAAAAAAAAAGATTTGAAAATAATGTTGGCTATTCAATACGCATTTCAGCAAAATCTAATTTTGAACCCTCTATTCAAGCCCAATGACAGTCATTGAACTGTACGAGTCAATATGAATGAATTATATATTTTATAAAAATTTCTTTACAAATCTTGGAAACATTTTATTCATGATAATAGTGAATTTCGGCATCAAAATCAAAAAAATCATCTCAGTCTTAATGCGAGGCTTTTAAATCCACTATTAACTCTTTATAAAACAAGAACTCCAAGAAAACTTATCAATAGAGTTATGTAGTTAGGTCTGGCTAAAGGAGGGAAAACATCACGAGGCTGAACTTTTTCACCATATAACCATAAATGTTAATTTTAGTTTCAATTAAAATCAGCATTTCACCATCCATGCTAAATAAAACATCAAAATATACTACAATAAACCAAGGAAACTTCTTAGATTGGAGTGAATAATGTCGATGAAAGAAATGGAATCGCCATCGTTAAGATTTGAACGGCATTCAAATATCGTATAGTGGATTGTGAGATAAAAGGGTTTTCTAAAAGAAAATTCCTTGAACATTTGTCAATATGAACTGTTGATAGTTTACATGCTAATTTCTTTCTTTACATAATAGCTGAATTTTATCGAACCATTAGATTTACATAGAGGGTATGGTCAGAAATATTATTATTTCAACTTATTCATAAAATGTGGATATAGATACCCCAAGCTTGCTTAAAAATAAGTTTGACTATTATAGACTAAAAGATAAGAGTTTATTGTTTTATGTAATATTCAATATATATAATATGATAATTACAATGTGAAATGTTAAATGTTTGTTATAACTAACTTATTTATTAAATAATTGTTATTCAGGATATATGATTAAAACACTTGTATGACTGATCATTCCAATCATATTATTGTATCATTAGGAAATGACTTTCAACACATAAAGAGTAATTTTTACAAAAATCCTAATACGTGGATAAGTAAAAACAAGAGAAAGCTAAATATAGAAAAATTAGTTAGGGTAGATATATAATAATTTGGATGAAGGTTTTAATTTCTTTTTGTATTATAAAGTTGAAAATAATAAGTTTGGGTAAAGAATAATTATCCTTCATAGGGATAAAACAGGATTGGATTATCAGATATTCAAGAAGTAAAATGAGGATAATCACACTCAGTCTTCACTTAATAATTGTACAACTCACATATTATATTAAAATATAATTATAAATGAAATCTGTTATTTTTAATAACTTTATTAAATTTTTATTATAATAATTGAAGTCATCACTATATGTCTACTTCACAATTCATCACATGATATAGATAATTTATATGCAAGGATGATAAAATCATACTCTGAAGTAGAACTCTTGCATATTCTTCCTGAATTTGAATATCGTGGCATAGCATGAGTCAAGTAGAAGGTAAACGGAAGCAGGTATATTAAGTTGAATTTTTTTTCTATTTAACTATAACACTCTTATGATTGTATTGACTGATTTAGTTAAATTAATGATCATAACAAGGCGTATCCTTCTTAGAAATAGATGATTCAGTTGTACATGGTTTCCAGTCACAGGGCATCGAATCATATTTTAATACAATCCCATTACATATGGAACAGCCAATCATTGGACATTGAATAGCATATCAATAATACGATCCTGCTTGTCCCATTACAATAAGATACTTTTTCCATAAATTCACTATTTCCATTCATTCCCATTTTTTAAGTCTCTATAATTTAGTAAATAAATACATAATCAAATGGTTACATTGTTTAGTAATTTGGGTCTGTTTGAGCTGGAGCACAATCCATAGACCTTGAATTTCAAGGATTCCAATCAAGTTATAAATGATTAGGTTCAATATTTTCTTTACGTAGTTTATATAGAGGGTTTGAACTCAGACTTTTACACAACCATCAATTATCCATGCTATCTCATATTGTTGACACACTTGATCACACACATGTTGAAAAAATAAATAATCACCAATATATGTATTTCATGCTAAACCAGCACTCGTCAGTTGGTCCAGATTATCATCCCCATATATATACAATCAAAACTCAGGGTTGAAGCCTGTCCATTAAAGTATGAAGATTTTCTATCTTAATATAAGCTGAGCATTGATTGTATATATGTGTGGGGATGATAATCTGGACCAACTGTCGAGTGCTGGTTTAGCACAAAATAAATATATTTGTGATTATTTATCTTTTCAACATGAGTGTGATCAAGTGTGTCAGCAGTATGAGATAGCATGGATAGTTGAGGGTCATGTAAAAGTCTGAGTTCAACCCCCTATATATTACATATTGAAGTGCAGGTATGAAAAAGCCTGTACTTTAGAAAAAATCCATATATTTACATAGTTTACAAAATGAAACATTAAAATTATCGCCTTTATAAATACATCCTCCTGTTTATTTTCTCTTATTATTATAAAAATGTCTCACTTGTGATCATGTCCTTATTGCTAATTTACAAACATGATTTTTATTTTTCATGTATGTTCTCTATCTTTAACTCTTTGCCCTTTATTAATAACTGATCTCTTGTAGTTTTTATTAAATAATTCTCATTGTACGTTTATACAATTTTTATACATATAAATTGACTTTAATCTTTGGTTCAATTATTCAAAGTAACCTATGAACTTTCTATCTTGCCCTAATGTTTGTGCATTCGCTAAAATCAAATTAAAGCTGTTTTAGCTATTATTATGATCCACAAATTTCAATCTGTCATGTTATCAGATTCCATATGTGTAAACAGGCTGTTAATAACAGAATCAAACTCTCCATGCAGTAGTGCCACCAAGTGCAAGCCTTAGTAATCAGTGTATGCAAGAAGGTTTGTGCATAAAATCCCTATCTAGTGCATATTTATCCAATATTTCCAGACTAGTTTCTGGCTTGTGGCCTTCATCAGTGAGGAGCCTTGGATCTGAGAGCATTACACCTAGATCTTTCCAGACTAGTTTCTGGCTTGTGGCCTTCATCAGTGAGGAGCCTTGGATGTGAGAGCGCTGCACCTAGATCTTAGGATCCAATGCAACTCTCCAGCAGCCTTATTTTGCCTATTTAGTTAAATATAAAGCTAGGAGCCCAAGATGAAGACCTAACAATGTTCTCAAATCAAGCTTATTCACTTGTAGAGTCATATAGATCTGAACTTCAGTTCATCATTTATACATTTTGGTGAAAAAAACAGTCACCATTATCCCATGAGCAGGACAGGGTATAAAAACTATTGAAACATGATGTGATAAGTTTATTTCACATGCTGACACAAGCTATTAGTACCAGCAAAAAACTGTCTGTACAGTAGTTCCATCAATCCTATCCTTCTCCTGGAGTAACAATAACTGTGGTTTTTGAAAAACCAAAGACAACAAAATGTATAGATGCTGAACTGAGTTCAGATCTATATGACTTTACAGGCAAATGGTGTTTTCAGCTTGGGCTCCTAACTTTATGGTTAACTAAATAGGCAAAAGGTGGCTGCTAGAGGGTTGCATTAGATCCTAAAATCTAGGTGCAGTGCTTTCAAATCTAAGGCTCTTCACTATGAAAGCCACAAGCTAGAAACTAGTCTGGGGATATTGGATGAGTAGGCATTAGATAGGGATTTTATACACAAACCTTCTTGCATTTCATTGATTAATAAGGCTTGTTCTTGGTACCATTACTGAATGGAGAGTGGGGTACTATTAAATTTCAATCTAACAAACATTTCCCATGTTTTTGCAATATCTTGAATAAGAAATTGACTTTCCTATTTCTCCCTGAATTACCTTCTCGGTATTCAATAGTAGTGGCAGATTTTTTATGTAATATGCAGCACTCGAATTTGAGTAGAACACTTTCATATATTCATTAAGAGCTATTTATAAACTATTCTATCAAGAGAATTATAGATAAGAACAAAAAATAAATTAAACATAATTTTACCATGATTATATAAATAAATATGTAAAAATATGTTATTTAATGTAGACAATACTAATTCAATTACATATATGGATCTGAGCACTCTGTCAAAGGTAACCATTATACTCAAAAACATTCACCCTTAGCACCAAAAGTGAATGTTATCAATCTTTTCTCCATGTATGAAGCAGGATTAGTATCGTGTTTAATTTATTACATTTTGGTAATTGAGTGATCATAGATAAAGATGGTACCATCTTTATTGTTAAAAGAAATTGCCTTGACTACAGGTTGAGATTGTTGATAGCTTAAGAGTTTATTGTTATCATTTACATTTGTGGGTTGCCTTGACTACAGGTTGAGATTGTTGATAGCTTAAGAGTTTATTGTTATACTTTACAAAACAACCATTCATGTTACATCTTGGTTCTTTATTAAATAAATAAATATTATATTGCCTGAAAATTTTTATGACCACTAGAAATGATTAGTTTGAGTACCTTAGCTGATTTGACCCTGGATGACAATCACTGTTAATTACTAAAGAAAATAATTGAACAATTTTTTTTTTTTTTAGTGGAAAGAATACCTGCTTCTTGCCCTCTTTTTTAAAAATAAATTGTTCATTTTAAACTCTATGGAGATTGTAGTATTATGAAGATACAAACTCATTGTTATATATATATATATTAGGCACATAGACTCAAGAACAGGACTAGCTGTGATTTTGTGCATAATTAATGTTGTCTCATAACATTTAAGCTGCCAAATTGTTTATAATATTTGATCTGTAAAGGTGTGTGATATTCGTTGTATATTGTATCTCAGAGACAACGAACTCCAAAGTCATTGTTAGTATAAATATGAAAAGTCTATTTATATATGTCAATGAATACATCAAACTTCTTGTTTTTGAAACTTGTTTTTATATGACTATAATAAAAATAAAATACACCCAATATTTCGACTATTTTATAGTCTTTTTCAAGGAACACTAAAAAATAAAAACACAAGTATATAATAATAAATATCACATATTCCAAACAAATACAAAAATATTAAAAAATGCTAAAAATTTTCTTTACCTCAACACCTTTTTCTATTACAATCTCAACTAATCAAATTTTTACATTTGCATACCCATCCAAAAAAATACCTTAAAACATTTAATTAAAAAACCTTTTTTTTTTCTATTAATATCCTCTTTAATTCAGGTTTAATTTCACTAATGTAAATTCTTTCCATTATCATTTCTTCATGGTATGACTTTATACGTTTCTAAAGGTTTTATTTCAAAATCTTTATGTTTAAATTTATATATATGATTGTAAATAGCAGAATTATTATCACCAAAAAATTCAGGATGCCATACTACAGGATATATCAGCCTCTCATTATGCAAGGAAGGGATCATCTATGCTGACTGCAATCGGTGAGGTGAAAATACTGCTTGATCACATTCGACCTAACAGGAAATCCAGGCCTGTAGCAGTTCAGCTGGACATGTCCAATGCCTTTGATACCATAGATGTCAACATTATTCTTGATTTGTTGTCTAGTTGGACATATCACAACAGATAATTCAGGTATTGGACAATCTCTGAATAATAGGCACATCCATATTTCCATAAATGGACATTACTCAGACGGATTTGCCCCTTCAAGATCCATACCACAAGGATCACCATTGAATGGTCTATTATTCATAAAGTACATTGACCCTCTGATTAAAGAGCTAGATGGTCTTCCAGGGATATATGTGTCCCATCTCAAGAAAAACATCAAGGTTTTCACATACAAGGATGACATACTTGTGATCCTCCTCTCCCGTAAACATCTGAAGACACTTCACTCCATCATTACCAATTATACTCAACATTACAAGTTATCCATCAATCCTCACAAGTTGTCATCCTGGTGCATCAACCGGTAGGAAAATACTATCCGATTTTTTAGCGAAACCTCAAGAGTTTTCTGGGGTTACCTATCTTCAAGTTACAGACTGCTATGTCTGTCTGCCTACAAAAATCCATCATAAACAATGCTACCAAGGTGGTTCAATTGCTGTCAAGGACATAGCTGTCCCTACAAGGGAAGATTTTTCTGATTAATATGATCATGGTGAGCATAAATTACTACTTGCCAATAATGACAGCTACCAAATCATTCAACTTACAAATTCAGAGGCTCTGCGGTCAGCTCTTATGGAGAGAATGGACCACTGCAATTAGCATTCGCAGACTTCAGTTTCACAGGAGACAGAATGGTATGGGTATCCATTCAATACAGGCAATTAATTTCCAAAAAAGTCATTTACTTTTAGTAAACCTCGGAAAAATTTTTTCTCTATCAGCTATCACAGAGACTACAATACCTACTGGCAGACCTCCCTCCAGTAAAGACACATGGCTTGACACCATTATTAAGCAACAATTTCTATACATCGGGCACTCAACAGCAGGGTTTAATAATAAAATTAGCATCTGGCAGGCACATCGCCTGCTGAATCCAGAAAATACAGCCATGTGTACTCACCTAGGGTGCAGCAATCATAGAATCACCACAATATTTAAATCTCTGCTACTGGAGCCCAAACTTTTGGATTATCTGATCAAGGTTAATATGGGCTCCATGTCAACTAATACATTCTTACACTTCAAGTGGTTTATAAATAAAATAGACCCAATCTGTCATGCCTGCTCTAGAGGAGAGGAGACCTTTAATCATCTGATAAATATATGTCCAGGCTATAACAGTATTAGATGTGTCATGTCTCAACAATGCGTTATAGCAAAATCCTGGACATCAGGGGTTGTCTTTCCTCTGGAGACTTTACGGTTATCAGGTTATCTACCTTCCTGACATACGCCCTTTGGTATACAAGATGCAGGACAAAGTTTACACAACCAGCATCAGACCCCAATGCTATATTTTTTGATAAGCTTAAAGTTCTTCAGAACAAGGACAAGATATTATCCTCTAGATTCTTGTTTACAAATACATGGAACCTGCTATTACGGCCACGGACTCTACATAAATATTGGACCTAATATATCAACATTATAGTGTATCGTAAATGAAGTAGTCTGACACAACATGCCAGATCCTGCTAGAGAGGCAATGATTCCACACCACATGGATACCAGTTCTGATACGTCAGCATTATAGAGCCAACCTCAAAAGGGGTGGACAATACCAACAAAATGGAATGCTACTTACTCATACATCAACCTGTTAGTGCAGTTAATGACTCTGCCATACATCTACCAGACCTAGGACACACTTTACCAAGTCAGCCTTGATGGAAGAAGCCAATACCAGCAATAGATTTGAGCCAACCTTAGCAAAGTGTATTTAGTATTCATCTGTACACATTTTGTTTTTCAATAAATATATTTTAAAAATTAAATGCTGTTTTAATCTAGTTTCCAATTTATTCTTTGTAGTCCCAACATATGACATTTCTATATTCTTTCTAAAACAATTCCAACATTTTATTATGTAAACTGGATTCATAATCTCTAAATTATTAAATTTCCTATTATTATTAATTAAAAAATTAAAACTTTTTTTTCTTCTTTTAAACTGGATAAATGAAAACATTATATTTCTTATTAATCATTTTAAATAATTTTCTAACTTTAACAGACAAATCTTTGGATATATTGAAACCAATATAAATTACTTTTTTTTCATTCTTATTCTTATTTAATCTTATTCTATTCTTTATTTTATCAATATTTTTATTAGAAAGTGAATGTATTTAATTTTTATTATAGTCATATAAAAACAAGTTTTAAAAAAAAGTTTGATGTATTCATTGACATATATGGAAAATTAGGAACTATTTTGAAAAGAAAAAATGTGTTGATGATATTTGAAATTCATTGAAAAGTATTTATTTGTTGAGGATAGCAATATTGTTTGCGTTGACTACTATAAATCTTCTAAGTAATTAATATTAAAAATATTTTGGGGGGAGGGGTGTATATTTTAGTAATACCCATGCTTCTATTATTGGAAAACTTTTTATTCTCTATACTTACATGTTTCTTTGTGTAAACATTTCTAGATTACCATTGAAAATAAATGAAAATCATGTATTTTATTATATAAATTAAATGAGTGCAAATTAAAATTTTTTTTTAAGAAAAAATATCTCCGATACAACTGACTTTCTCTGCAATTTTTTTTTTTTTGACCACAGTCTCCACAGGGTTAAAGGATATTTTTATTCATTCTTAACAGTTTATTAATTAATTTTTGAGTTAAATAAGTATACATTAGCAGAAGAGTTTGGGGTAATCTGTTCTTTTATCTTAGCTATGGAATATGTTAAATTCACAACTGTTAAAATAAATTAAATTTCTAGAAAAAATGTTCTTGCTGTTACGTTGTGGGCGGTGGGGCACAAAAGCATAGAAAATGATTTAATACGATTTTCTTTTTTTAATTTGTAAGGGTTTATTATTTTGTTTCATTTTATTGCATTTATTTTATTTTTATTTTTATTATTTGTGTTTGTGTTTTTAAATAAATTATCTTCATTATTATCAATCATATTAATCCACTACAGGATGAAGGTCTCTTCAAATGTAATCCAATTTCTCTGATGCTTTTCTTTTCTACATCACACGCCCTTTTTTCATCTATCCATCTCACTTGTGGTCTCCTTTTAGGTCTTTTAAAATCTATTTAAATAACTATTTTTACTTAATACACATTTTTTTCATTTTGCATCAATTGTTTTATTTAATACACTAATTCATATATGTAGGTTCAAAAATCTTTTCTTTAAAAAAAAAAAAAAAAGGGACTCACCCCCTTGTGGACAAAGATTTTTCCAACAGACTTCATAAGGAAAGCTGTATTCACCAGATTTGCCAATGGTACTTGATGAGATTTTGAAATATGCTTTACAACCAGCTAAGGATAACTAGATATTCATTTTCTGTGCAGTGTCAAATAGCTAGCTACGCTGTTGAGTCATCTATTTGGGACAAAAGTTCTAAACCTCATTCGGCCAGGATTTGAACCCTGATCATAGGTATAGCAGGCAGATGCTCCATATCTGTACTCCAAAATCTTCTAAATACGTATAAAGAATTTTTTCACTAATTTAAAAAAGTGCAGTTTGTAAGGGATGCCGCAAGTACCAAAATTGATGGCCCGGCCTTTATTATATGTGGTGTGTGTGTGTATGTGTGTGCGCGCGCATAATCAGCTAGTGGTTTATGGAATAGTATTTTTTTACTGTATTAATTTTTTTAAATATTAATGAGATGCGATATTAATGTATTTTAAGAGTGAAGTAATTACGATTTTTAAGGGACCATTTGATAAGTAAAACAGCTGATGAACTTTTAAAAAAGTTGTTTACATCTTTTACAGTTTAATGGTTGGCCAACTCTGGCATTTTTATTTTTTGCATTTGGATGAGTAAATATAGAGTAAGAAAGGGCCAGAGAAGAAGTAAATGAATTTACTAATCGGAGAAAGGTATTAAAGCAAGAAAATGACTGCACTCAAAAAAAAAAAAAAACTAATAGGTTGTTTAGCTGTTTAAAGTGTTTTTCTTTTAATGGGAAATCTTTTTTTTAATTAGCATAAAAGTAAAATCTAATATTTATAAGTAATCGCAGATATTGCGCCCGTTATTTTAAATGCGTCATTTTCTTCTGGAAGCTTAACATTTACTGATAATACGGTGGGTAACTATTTTTACGCGTATTCTTATTTATTTTATACTAGTCATTTTTCATGATATGAAAATATTGAATAGTTTATTGCTTGGATGTGTGTGTGTGTGTGTAAAAAATTCGAGCACCAGAAGAGACAAAATTGGATTATGATCCAAGGACCTTAAATTGAGATTCTACCATTGCTCCGGAACATGCTTAACTTTTACGGCATCACGTGGCATAGCTATCTAGTCGCAAGGAAAGGCAAACTTGTAGCCCCGCGAGAACGAAGGGTCCATAGCGTATAATATTTTAAAATCATAATTACAATTAAAACAGATCATTATAAAATAATGGTAAACGTCCTAAATAAATCTATATTTAAATACTTTTAGTCGTATTTAATAAATGGAATACTGCCACTCATATGCTGCGGAGAGATTTGAATAATTCTCATGTTGAGCGTAGATCAGCAAACCGAGCATTGATTGTAATATATATATATGGGAGATTTGGCCCAACTGATGACTGCTGGTTCTGCACGAAATACATACATGAGAATTATGTATCTTTTTCGCATGGATGTGGTCATGTGTATCGGTTGGTTGAGATGAAGTGAAGAATGAATAAACTGAAAAATGCTGAATTGATTTCTATTACTGTTTGGTTCATTTTCTGTATGTAGAAATTCAGAGACTGTCATTTCTTGATTTGTTAAAAAAAATTTAATAATATTATGTATAAAAACAATTAAAGTAACTATATACAGTATATATAAAATAATCAAATTATTTATTGGTCGGGAATTCGTAAGAAGTTGGCGCACAGGAAGCAGCAGAATTGGACCGCGATCTTCATCTCCAGAGATCTCCACTTCACTACTGTACCAACCGTGCAGTATAATATGTCATGTGTTATAAATCGGATGCAAATTTAAAAAAATCAAACAATTATATTGATTTTTTTTTTTAATCTTTCTTCTACTGCATTCGGATTGTGGTTTGGTTTGCGTGCGAATAATTATTAAGGTTTTTATTACCGTTTTATTTATTTCATTCTCATTTAATCTATTCTTGGTTATTTTATATATTGTATTATTTTATTTAAAAAAATAATGTACTAAAAAAACAAACACACTGATATCTTAATGTTTAACTAGATTTAAAGTTTATAGCTAGGCTACGAATAAATAAGATAATTTCTTGCTTAATTAATCAATGACTAGTGATTACCAATAACTAATTTATTTATCTGAAGTGTGACGTCAAAGTTGTGAGTTCAGGAAGTTTATGATATATAAATCAAAAAGTAACAAAAACTTTTGATTGACTTTAGAATTATAAAAATAAATAAATAAGCAAGTAGAAATATCGATTTAATTAAAGAAATGAGATAAAACAGTTAACATTTTGAAATCAGCGGCGGGTGGGGAGGAGGGGCTTTTAGGATTTGCATTTAGGATTAATTTTTGCAGCAATACCGCCGGTGGGTCACGATTATTAATTTAAATTGATTTCTGATGACAAAAATGATGTTGGTTTATGGGATTCATAGTATTGTGTATCTACATGCACTGCCTATAACCCGGATCCGATTTAGGAATCTTGAGCCAATCCAGCTAATCATTCGATATTGAATAAGTATCTACTTATATTCAAATTCTCACTACTTGTCTATCGGCAAGCTTGGTAAGTTGGGTCTTCTCCTTCACTGTTTGTGTTGGAGGAAAGGAGGGGGGAGGCTTATCCTGCAATGACTGTTTATTAACTCCAGAATAGATTATTTTGATTTTTCAAGGATTTCTGGAGTACGATTATGTGATTATTGGTTATCCGGTTTTTTTTTTCAGCTTCAATCTTTCCCATAAAGATTATATGCTTTTTTGCTCTGTATCATTTAAAGTAATAGTGGAGTATTAGATTTTTATATGGTTAACGAGATGCACACTCCTGTTTGATTTTAATAACATTGATGGATGCGCTGCCAATATTTATCAAGAATATCAAAATAATAAAGGAAAGGGATAGTAGATTAGTCCCACTATTAATATACAACACCACATGGGAAATGATTGGCCTTGATAGGTTTAATTAACTAATGGTTCATATTGACTATTTTTTTATCTGTGTATTGGCTTTTCCCATTAATTTAATGATTTTGAATGTTTAAGCTGAGCAATTTTGCTTATAGCTTGTATTTATATGTTTTCTCTCCTGTTTTATCAACATAATTTGGATCATTTGATCAACTAATTGTTAATATTTACTATTGTTTCATCAATCTTATTCTTTTAATTAAATAATTTTGAGTGTGTAAGCTGAGCTATTTTGCTTATAGTATGTATTTTTATGTTTTCTCTACTGTTTTATCCATATAATTGTATCATTTGATCAATAAACCCATTTTGAGGGGAAAAAAGGGTTCTTGGATTGACTCCTAATTCCCCAAGCATTAAAGCTATTTGATTTTATATATATGCTTTTTTAATGACTTAAATAATATAGCCAAAATAAGATCCTACCAACATGATTTTTAATTGTTAAGAGTGGAAGTATGAATCTAATCAGAGTATCTGTTTACCTTACCCCAGTTCAAGTACATTAACAATAGGCTTCATTTTATAGCGGCATTATCGACCATTTCTGTGGATTTAAAAATATTGTTTTTTGTGAGACTAATTATGGCTCACATCTACTACTTTGCTAGTATGTAGATTACTATTAAAACTGTTACCATGGTTATTATAGCAGACGTTTTTGCTCACCAATAATTCTATTACTCAACTATCTGCTCACAGTTTTAAATTTGGAATTTAAAGATGATATGGCTGTGATCTGAAATTACTTATAGAAAGTTTTATTTCATTTGTCAGCCATTGATAGTATATAAAAGACTGTTTTTTTACAGCTATATTTGGAGTTGAAATAATGTCTGATTGAATTAATGTGATTGGTTCATGTTTAAAAAGGATTGCCAAAATTTACTTTGTTAGTTACGATAGTATTTAAAATATTTAACATTTGAAAAAAATGACACCTTTCATTTATACAGATATGATTTTTTTTTAAATTTCACTATCGGTTTTTCCATTTATTCAGATGGAATTTTATGGAATATTTTTTGCTGTTTTTTTATTTTATATTGGATGACTTTGACACCAGCACTCCTGATATGTAGAAGAAACTGGCTCATAAGTTCATAAGAAGTTTATACATTGGAAGTGACAGACCAGAGCTGCAATCCATGGACCTTGCACTGCATTAAATCATGCAAGGAACTTTTTAGATAGACACTATAATTCAAACAAATTCAATTTTTTTGTTACACAGAGTGGCTAAATTATTGCCTGAGGTCATTTGGACAATGCTGCCACCTATCTTCAATTACTATCACTTATTTAAATATTGATTTAATCAATGGATATGAGATGGTAATGATTGTGAATGAAGCTAGTCTCTACCATTTTTCAATGAAGTTATTTTTAACAAGAAGTGAATGCCTATTATGAAATCTCAATTATATATATATATATAACTAAAGATAATTCAGAGCAAATCTTGGCTAATGGTTAGTGCATTCACATCTCATATTTTTGCTTTGGATTTATATCTATCAGGAATTTACAGAAGTAGATGAAGGTTTTTCAAGCAATTGTGTTTTTCCCTTCACATAGTTAAGTCAGAAAATCATCCAACATTTGTACATAAATGTTTAAATAGCTATTTTTATGTGGATGGCTAAGAAAGTTCTAACAAATCTATCAATATGCTACTGGCAGAAGTTCACACTTATGTCGAATGAGCACTTGATTTAATTATATCTTAAAAAATTAATCAAAATCAGAATATTAATAAAAAAGAGAAAAATTTCCGAAAGAAATTTATTATTGATCTGGATTCAAAATCTTAGAGTGCTTTTGAAACTTATATTGGATAAATTGATGGAGATAATGGTGGCAGCTAGATTGTAAACAAATCATGGAAGGTAATCAAGTTAAATCATTGAAACATGACATGATAAACACTTTTTATGCTTTATAGTTAACTAAAACAGTAAAAAAGTGGCTACAGGAGGGTTACATTAGATACAAAGATCTAGGTGCAGTGCCCTCAGATACAAGCTTCCACACTGAAGAAGGCAACACTTGAAACTCGTCTGGGGATATTGGATGAATAGGAACTAGATAGGGATTTTGTTGCACAAATCTTCTAGCATTCATTGATTACTATGGCTTACACTGGATGGCACTACTGTATGAAGAAAGTTGCTATTGTTTTAAGATAATCAATTCAGAAACTAATGTTTACCTGAAAGTTTGTGATGATGGTCTTTTAGTTGTATTTATATATTGGACTATGGAAATATTCCAATATATAAATACAACAATTCAGAAACTAGTTTGAAGATATAAATATAACATTGTTATCTAATAGTCATTGTTTTTCAAATTTACACTAAATGGCTCTGGAGTAAGTTAATAGGGTGAGATATTCTCAATGCAAATAATGATGTTTGTATTGGGAGATAGGGGGTCACTGCAGCATTATTATTTTTAGATGCTATTAGTCCATCGTGGAACGATTTCTCATATTTATCCATTCACATGATTTTTTCATTTTATCCATTCACATATTTTTCATTGTTGTTTTTCTTTTCTTTATATATTATCACTTATTTTATTCACTTATATTTGACTTGGATTTTTTCTAGGTTCTTTAAAATCTTTTGGGATTCAATTTAGGATTTCATTTCCTTGCAGTCTCATCTATTGTTCCATCTAATTTGTCAGTGTTGCCTATTTTTTCTCATTGTTTGAGCTCTCATTGATAATTCTAATGGAGAGGTGGCTTATATTTTACTGTTCGTGCTTCAGTTTTTTCACCTAAGAGTTTACACATGTCGTGCAACTTTTGAACTACTTACTATTCAATTTTTTATATAAAACACAGTGCCTTCTAAATAAACATTAGAATATATTGCAGAAAATTCCTGTGCTAGAAATCTAGGCTTGCATTATAAACTTTAATAATCTCATGAATAAATGAGAAAGATTTCATTATAAAGTGGTTACTGCATAAGCCTACTGTGCTGATAATTTAGGTGTCCATTATAAACTTTAATAAGCTCATGAGTAATGAGAAAGATCTCATAAGTAAATGAGAAAGATCTCATGAGCAAATGATAAAGATCTCATGAGTAAATGATAAATATCTCATGAGTAAATGAGAAAGATCTCACGATAAAAATGATTACTGCAGAAGCTTACTATAGTAGACATTGAAGGCTTTCATTAAAAACTTTAATTAGTTCATGTGTAGATGAGAAAGATTGTGTTTACTACCCTAAAAAGCTGATGAGTAAATGAGAAATATCTTATGGTAAAGTGGTTGCTGAAGAAGTCTCCTGTATCAATAGTTTAGACTTCCGTAGTTTTAATAAGCTCATGTGTATGTGAGAAAGATCCCATACTAAAATGTTTATCGCAGAAAACTGCTATGCTGATAATCTAGGCTTCAAACTCGGGTGATTTTTTTAAAGTAACGGTGATTTTTTCCAGATAAAAATTTTAGATGATTAATTAAAGTAATCGTTTATTTTAGATATTAGGTAAATATTTAGCTTTTTTTTTTTAGCCGTATGATAATGACGTTAAAATAATTAAGGACTGGTCATTGGTTATAGAGGCAAAAAAAAAAAAGGTAGCGTATAATCATTGATGGGATTGTAGTCATGGATCCTGTGTAAAACATTTTTTTGTGTGTGTGGTCATTTAAGGGTTAAAATATCATTTTGACTTTTTTTTCAAACATGCGCATACATCTTTATTTAACTGTTCATAAAATATTTTTATCGATTTTAAATCTCTTAATAATACTTCTTATCTTTCAGGTTTTTTTTAACAAAAATCATCTTTTTACCTCTTATTCCATTATCATCCGGTCTTTTTTTTCCTTCTTTCAATCAGTTATGACATTATTTCAAAAAGGGTTTATCAAACACAAACTCCCCGGCGATCTTCTCAAATATCTTTAATATATAATTGTATTTGATTAGAACTTAGTACTGCTAAAGTATTCAAAATCTTTCCGCTCTAATATTTTTTTCCTTTTTCTTTTCTTTCTAGCAAACATATCTGAAGTATTATTAAGTTACGCTTCCCAACAAAGTTTCCGCAGGCAGAACTGAATTATTTGAATAGAAATTATTCTTCCATCTTGTCAAAGTTTAAAAATAATACGTTTTCGTAAAAATTTTACTTATTATATTGTTATTTTGTTTAGATATTGTATATATATGTAAATAAATAAGTCGACGTAAGCGGTAAACCGATCCTGAACATTAAGCCTGGAGATAAAGAAAGGTTGATTGTAACGTTTCTTAAATCAATTACTGCGAAAACTTAAAATGTCACTTTCAGTTTACCCAACAAGTGACACCTGATGTTCAGAGGAACGGATACTGCAAAAATAAAATTATTAACCTACAGTCTTCGACCAATCATGCCGCCTACATTTCTTAAAACCTTATATTGCTTCAGGCTTTCTGCTTTATAATTTTCTATAATTTTTGATCTCTAAATGTATAAATATTGTCACGTGAAGATTTGTGCGTTTATAAATTAACTTCATTACGTTTACTATATACATTGCTATTGGAGATTATTTATTAATTAAAATAAAAGAGAATTTAAGCAGAAAAGTAATCTACTTCAAAGGCAATTTGTAATTTGCTTATACTGAAATTTTCTTATATCTGAAATGGACAGTTGAATAATTGGAAGGGTGAGAAGATTGAAGCCTGTCCAGTAAAGTTTAACGAACTTCTATCCTAATATAACTCGAGAACTGATTGCATATATGTGTGAGAAATTATGATCTAGCCCAACTGATGAGTGGTGTGTTCTGCACGAAATACGTATATAAATAATTTATCTTTTTCACATGTGCGTGGTCATGTGTATCAGTTACTTGAAATGGAGTGGTAGACGAATATAGTCAGAAAAATCCTAAGTTCAAATCTCTCTATTTACATAAGTAGAAAAGCAGTAAAATAGATGTTTATATATATATTCGTTATAACTGGACCAATAATCATTATATATCTAATGCATATTAATTAGTATAATTAATAGCCAGGTCACCAGGTTGGTGCTAATGAGATTAGATTTCATGTACATACAAAAATATTAGCTGGTGCACCATTTGGTTTTTGATCTTAATGTTATTTAGTTTTTTTAAGAATGATTTAGTATTATGAGATATGGGATTAAAGCTTAGATAGCATCTTGCAAACCAGAGTGTGAAAAGAATGAAGGTAGTAATTGTTCATTTCAATAAAAATTTTATTAACATTAAATAGTGATTACATACTAATAAAGGATAAATAAATGAATAAATTGTACAATAATATGATTATATAATGTTCTATTTGTCATCTGGCTAGATTATGTTATGAGAGCACAATGTTATACTCTTATGTGGTTAGGTATAGTGAAGAGATTCTAAGAACTTGTTTAATGGTATTAGCATTTTTAATATAAACATGAATGTTTTCTTTTATAATTGACTATTCTATAATGCTGGGTAGGTGGGAATTGGTAATCAGGAAAAGGAAAGAGCAATTAAAGACCAGGTGTCAGCAAAAACTTTACTGGAGGCAAGGAGCTGGTCACGTTTCTTGATTTTTTTTGAGTGTTTGATAAAACAATGGTATGATTTGTGGCGGGGGTAATTCCATGAGACTTTTGCATCTCACTATCCATATGGAATAAAGGACAAAAGTAGAAAGCCTTATTATTGAAAAAAATCCATTATGAATGGCATTTTCAAGTGAGAAAATCATATCAGGTCTTATGTTGGAATTGATTATAATTATATCTTTCAGAGTTTTAAGTTTTGGGCACTGGTGTATAATATGGTCTATGGTTTCATCTTCACAAGCACACAGGCCACATATAGGGTCAATGCTGGTAAAACCTATTCGTGGGTAGCGCATTAAGATTTATTTTAATGATGAAGTCAAGGAATTTGGGTTCCAGACTCCATCTTTTGAAGTGTGTAATGAGTCTTTGGTTGGTTACTTTTAGGCTGGTTTTAATGGGTTGTTGATTATAGTTGATTATATTGTAGGCTTCCCATAAGGTGATTTTTTAATTAAGGTTAAAGGGTATTATCGGGTTATAAAGTTGTAGGTGTTGTATTAGGGATGCTATCCATGAACTGGAAGAGGGTGGAGGACGATCTGTCGGTGTAATTTTTTTAATAATGTTAGAGTATCCGCAGGAGAGGATCAGATTATGTAGAGTGTTGTGGGTTTTCTGTAAAATGATTGCTTGTATTGAGTGGAATGACAGTCCATTGAACCTGCATGGTCATTAGATACCTCGCAAGCTAATAGCAACTGTCCCTCCTCTCCAGAAAAGTTTGGTGCATAATCGGTTAATTTTATTTTGAAACTGTTTAGACATTTTAACAAATGGAAGATAATACAAAATTTTTGGCATTATGATCATGTTGAGGAGGCCAACCTTTCCATATAATGAAAGGTATACTCTAGAGAGTGAAGTGGTGATGGCTTCAGTTGAATGGAGGATTGCATCTTGAATCTCTCTTGCCATTGCAGTTGGAGTTTTGTAGATTGGAAAACCTAGGTATCTTTGGGGTTTTGCAGAAAAGGGATAGTTAATTTGTTTACCAGACATTATCTTCCAGATGGAAGATTTGTTAAAATTTATTTGTAGGCCAAGTTTCGCTGTATTTCTGTTTAAGATGTTCATGAGATGGGGAAGGTATTTAATGGTGGGAAGCACAACCATGATGTCATCTATATATGCAAATACATTGAAGTTTTTATTGAGAGAGGGAAAGAAAATTCCAGGGAGGTTTTTTTCTATATCCGTCAGAAGAGGGTTGATGTATGCTGTGAAGAAAAGGGCACTGAGCGGGAAGGTAGTAATTCTTATATTGAGAGGCCATTTTGCATATTATTAATGAGGTTATTGATTATTAATGCATATTAATTAGTATAATTAATAGCCAGGTCACCAGGTTGTTGCTAATGAGATTAGATTCCATGTACATACAAAAATATTAGCTGGTGCACCATTCGGTTTTTGATCTTAATGTTATTTAGTTTTTTTAAGAATGATTTAGTATTATGAGAGATTAAAGCTTAGATAGCTTCTTGCAAACCAGAGTGTGAAAAGAATGAAGGTAGGCCATTTTGCATATTATTAATGAGGTTATTGATTGTTAATGAGTTTTAATGAGTAATATTAAGTGATGAGAGTTTGACAAGAATGAAGGGAGGAGCAATTCATAAAAAAGTGTTCCGTTTCTTTATTTGTATGATATAGGGAACATAAAGAATCTATATTTTTGAAGACTTGTGGGAGAAAAAATAATTAAGATAATTACACACATAATATGTTCTAATTTAACATTATTAGTGAGAGTGAGTCAAAAAAATATTGACACTATGTATAATTTAATCAACTTTCACAACATCATTTTTCTACGTATTCACCCTGCTTTTCAACACACTTTGTCCATTTGTCAAGTTTTCATATTTCCTCATTAAAAAAAATTAGACTGAGCTGCAAGTCATGAATGCATCATTATCTGTCCCTTTACATCAGATGTTCACTGTCAGGCTCATAACAGTGAAACCATGCTTCATTACCAGTGATGATTCTTTTTAAGACACTCACTTTTTGTAGGGTGTCGGTCGATATTCAAATGCTTTTATTTTGTGCTCTTCTATGATTTGTTTCACTACCCATTTCACACAAAGTTTTTGAAATCCAACTATACCATGGATCATTGCACAGGCAGAGTCATGAGTGATTTTCCACATAATCCATTGCCATTCAACCGTCTAACAACATCATTTACATGCATTCTCACTAATGTCATCATTGATGGACATGTATCAGCATTAGTCATCTTCATGGATGATAAATGGGTGTCCTGTCTCATGGATATTTGAACATTAAATGGCCGTCTGAGCATCTGGCAATAAGATCTTTTTTTATCTTTATTATGGTAATCTATGAGACTGTAATATAACGAATAGTATATCCTTCTACTTCAGAGCATTAAAAACATCCATTATCAATTATTTTAATTAGAAGCAGTTGTTGGCAAATTGGTATCTACAAGAATGGAAAGTTACTCAAACCCTCACAATCTGGCAAGCTTAGCAAATACTTCCTTTTTCTTTACTGTTCCTCTGGTGCAAGAGGTTATTGTCCTATAGTGGGCTGCTTATTAAACATAAGCTCATTTCATTCAATGCTCACACAATGCTTTTCAGCAATTTTCTTATTACTCATTACTATTACACTACCTAGGGTCAACTTTAGTAATGAATAGATGTCAGAAAATAGTGTTTAATAGATGGCTATCCATGGCTGTCCCATCCAATATCTCCAGATTGCTTATGGTTGTCTAGAAACTTGTCCGGGGATATCGGATGGGACAAAACTGGATAAGTAGTTATAAATCTCTACCATGTAGCCATCATTACTAAAGTTCACACTAGCTGGTATAATAGTGGTAAAACAGCAAGTTTAAAATAAAGAGTGTGCTAATAGCTCTAACAAGCTTTATCGATAAATGTTAGAGCTATTAGGACGCTCTATTTTAGTTTATAATTACAAGCTTATCAAGTTAGGTCATGTGATGTATGACTTGATTTTATTTGCTATTATAGTTTCACTTTTAAGTCTTAAATGATGTTATATTGCTAAAGATATTAATATATGGTGTAGCATAAAATTATTCAGGCCCATACAGCTATTTAAGTTGGATAGCTGGATTTGAAGACATATAGATGTCTGAAAATTTTAGATCTTTAACTTAATAGTTAACTGTTAGATAAATGCTGGTTTTGAGTTGGTATTTTGGATCTAATGTCTGAAATACCTTAGCATCTCACTGAGGAAAGCCAATAGCTTGAAACTGGTCTGGGAATGGGGATACTTTTGAGAAAGAGATTTTGAATGCTTTCTCTTGTGGCATTTATCGATAAAGCTTGTTAGAGCTAGTTATTAGCACACTCATTATTTTAGTTTATAATTACAAGCTTATCAAGTTAGGTCATGTGATATAAGACTTGATTTTATTGCTATAACAGCAAATTTATATATTATTTTTGATATATGTAATCATTATATCTTTGACTGTCTTTGAATGTTTCTATTCATTATTATCTTCTTCAAACACAAATTTGAAACATTGTTTTAGATCAATGAAAACAAACTAAAAATAATAAAATATCATAGAAGCAAAATATTATTTATTAAAATACTTCATCTGTTTTGGCTATGTATGTAAAACATGGGCTTTGAATTCTAAAAAAAAATGGATTGTGATATAGAGATTATAAAAAAGATATAGTGGAAGTAACATATTTCAATCCTAACATGCATGACTGTTATGTAAAATTTAAAGGATGTAAATGGAAATAGGTATATAATAATAATAAAAATGATAATTGATGAATAAGAGCAATTTGTGACCAATAACCAAAGGCAAGAAGTCTGCTTGGTTGGGGGGGGGGGTATATTCATGTGGTATGACAAGATCAAGAATTGTGCTCAATTGCTAAATAAGAAAAAGCTTGCTGAAAAAATTCTTGGCAAGCAGTGGGTTCAATGCTTGACAATGACCAGTCTCTTTTAAAATCAACTGGAATCGTTCTTATTCTACCTTTTTTTTTATTACAATCTCTTCTAACATATATATTAATTTTATTCCACTGACGATTTTAATTCACTGTTATGGTGGAATGATAAACTAAAAAGCAGTCTGGTCTGTCAAATTCTGCAGTTCAAATATCTTGTGATCTGCTAAGCAACTAAATCTTTGCTGATTTACTTATCGACCATGTACATCTCTCCAAAAGTTTTTTTATTTTATTTTATAAACATGATTAATATTAATATTGTACCAATTATATTTTTGGAATTGATGGTCCAGCTCTTCTATTAAGGGTTATATTGTTTTGAAAGCAGCATTAAATATGGATAATTAATGGATTACAGATAGTAATCGCAATTGATCTTTAAGCACTGACCTCTTTTGGTAGATATATTATTATGATATTAGGTTAGTAACTAATTTTTTTAGGAAGTTATATGCAGGCATCTCGTATGGTGAAAATTCCCACAGACAAAAAATAACCTACAAAAACTAGGCAGTTTGGTAATGTCATCTGATGTTTATTAATTAATCATCATTAAGTCTCTTGAATAATGTGGGGTGATAAATAGATTAATGCTAACAATATCAGGTTAAATGTTAGTTAGGGAGTCACTGTGTGCTATATAAGTTTTGCATCTTATTGGTGAACCAAAAATTTTGGAATTAATTCTCGACTGTGTAAAACAAAAGCTTGATTTTGGTTTGATTAAATATCAGTTTCACCTATCTTATCAATATTTGAACGTAGAGTAGCTAACAATATATATATATGCTTTTACTTATTTCTTCTTGGTGAATTATGAGAATGTAATCTAATGAATATTATATCTCTTCTACTTTTGATTGGTAATTATTAGAAACATTCTTTAGCAATTTTTTTAGGTAATTCATACTCTGGTTGGTAAATGGGTATCTAGCTATCTTTGCTGGAGAGTCAAAGAACTGAAAATTGCTCAAACTTTCACAGACTGACAATTGGCAAACGTGGTAAATACTGCCTTCTCTTTCATTGTCGTTATAGTGCCGTGGGGGGGGGGTATCTTATGGCGGGCTACTTATTAAACAGTCTGCTTTATCCTTAAACGATTGGCAAATGATTTTCTGCTGGAGACTAACGTTTTTGGATTGGGCTATCAGAATCCTCTCCAAAACGTTACAAATTAACCTCAATCGTTTAAGTTTATAATAAGGGATCAGAATACATGTACATTTATATGCAGTGAAAATGATATACTGTATATACTACTGTAAAAAGTTAAACTGTTAAAACAGCCTCAAATAGTTCACAACAAGACCAAGTTCTCCTTTCCATCCCGTGTTTTATAGCTAAAAATAAATAAATAATTTATTAGCCATTGTTAAATGACTATTCGAGTTGTCCATGGGCGCATCTAAAATATAAAATCCTCACCTACTTGAAGAATTTCTAAGTTTTATTCAAATTCCAACCCATAGCGTTTGCAAAGAGGCATTAACCACATTATTGCGAATACCTTCCAAAATCGGGTGATACTAAATAATTCCATCTACGAAGTTTTTAAATTAAATAATTTTTTTTTTTTTTTTAGCCTTTCTGTGATTTACTTATTCACTTTAGAAAGAGCTCTAAAATTCGCTGCTTGCGATTAACAATGACCGCTATGCTTTTTTCAGTTCTTGCCATTTGAAAAGTTTTTAATGAAAACTCAGAACAAACCCCTGTCTGAGCGAGTCAGGAAGTAGCAACTAATAATACAACTTATTTCCCTTTTCTCAAACTCTTTTTTCTCCTTTATTAAAAAGGAAATTAAAGAAAAGAAGAAAAAACGCGCACACATTATTAGCTTAATAAAAAAACATAAATCTGGACAATATTATGCAAATGCATTTACAAGCATTTGCATATTCATTTACATATTTATAAAACAGAAGAGTCGAAATTTAGTATAAGGGTAAACAGAATTTTAAATTCGCACATACTCATAACCCAATATATTAAGAATTAAAAAACAAACCTTACAAATATACATACTTTAATCAAATAAGTGCTTACTTATGGATTTGAGACTTGATCTCGTAAGAGCAGTACAGAACTATAGATCACCCAATTAAGCACGGAAAGATATAGGTTAGGATTAAGATTGGGAGATCATATTCAAGTAGATGGATGAATCGTAGAACAAATAGATAATACTGACAGTAATGAAAAAATTAACAGGCTGACTGATATGAGGGTGGGCTGAGATGCGATCATAAAAGATTGTCAGATAATGTTCTAAGCTGAATCCCAAAATATTTATATCAATCTTAAAAAACAAGTGTAAGATGAATTAATATGAAAAAGGAAGTGATGTATAAGTATTACACGGCTGAAGCAGAAATATATTAATTCTGCATAGATTGAAAATAACAATGTCGAATATTTGTTATGAATTAGAAAATAGTTCTGCTTACAAACTAGTTTATTTGCGTTTAAGAGAAGGAATTCATTCTACTATGCAGTCATTCATTATAAGCTAAACTAGTATTGAATGCCCTTAGTAGAATCAAGTTTATATTTCTATTATTTCCTTAAAAAATTCTGTTCACATTTACCTCACTGCATTTTCATCTGTAGTCGTATGCCCACTATAGAATGTTAAATAATGTTTAACAATCAATAGAAATGAAATTGGAATTCCAGTTACCAATGAATGCACTTATGTACTGTATTGATATTTTATAAACAACCTCTAGATATAGTTGCTAGGTAACACCTCCTATATCTCAGTCTGAAGTTCAGATTCAGGTGATCTTGGGTTTTTTTTTTTTCAGATAGATATATTTATTTGTTCAAGCAAAAAAAAATTGTAATAGAATCAGGAAGTAAATCCAACTACCTGATGATTGAGCAATAAATAGAAGTCTGGATATTCTTAGCTGAGAGAGTGAAGCAGAAAAGAATAAGTGAAAAAAATCTTCACCATCAGCAGTCTACAAAGATGTTTTATTTTTTACCTATATGAATATATAAAGAACTACTGCCAGGGTTGTTAGCATATCTGCCTGCAATATCTATAATCCAGAATTCAAACTCAGGCATAATTATAAATTCATTGAGGATTTTTCTTTCAGATAATCACACTATAAACAAACACAATTACCTAAATGTTGGTTAGCAAAATGGAAATCTATTTCTCATCACATGATCACCATTTTCTATGCTTACACAAGCCCAATAGAATGATGGTGATTATGGTTATTAAAGAACCAAAGACACCAAAATGTATAGTTAGTTGAACTGGGTTCAGATTTATATGATCTTGAACTGAAAACATTACTGTGTTTTCATTATGGACTCCTAGCTTTATAGTTAACTAAAAAAGTAAGTGGATTGGATCCTAAGCTGTAGGTGTAGTGCTCTTGAATACAAGGCTTCTCACTGATGAAAGACAAAGCCTGGGGATAATAGATGAGTAGACAAAGATAAGAATTTTATGCACAAACCTTTTTACACCTATTGATTACTCTGGTTTGTGCTGACTATCACTACAATGTGGAGAGTTTTGCCTTTGTGTAAAGGGAATATTGTTTACAAGTTTGTTAAAAATGATTCTTTATTTATAGTAACTGATTAAGATTTACTACAGTGCTATCTAGTGGAAGCCTTAGTAATCAATGAATGCAAAAGAGTCTGTGCACAAAATTCCTATCTAATGCTTACTCATCCAATATTCCCCCTAGTTTACTACTATATTAATGGCTTGTGTAAGCATAGAAATGGTGAATCACGTGAGATTAAGATTTAATTACCCAGAAAGTAAGTTTATATTCTCAGTGTAACATATTTAATAGCAATAATTTATGTTCAGGCTTATTAAAATTTAGTAGAATCTTTTATATTTGCGGCAACCCAAATGCCCATCTTCTATCAATCATGAAACCCCAGCCTCTTTATGAAACTAACAGTGCACACAATAAGGCAAATATGTTATAATAATTCCAGATATTATTGATCTGGAAAGTTTCACTGAAAGTGGCTTTGATTACATCTGAGTCAGATATGAAATTCAGCCCAATTTTTTCTGACTTGAGGACTAAAGACTGCCTTATTTTAGGATAGTGATAATTTTTTTAACATAGTGGTGATTTAAAGACTACTTTTATCTACATATATATATAATAGTTGTTCTTACGATGTTCTAAATCTATTTTTGGCATGACTGCTGCTCCAGAAGTGTAATAAATCAGTTTGTAAAATAATTTGGTTTCTCATTTAATATGCGTGACAGTTGTTGTCCAATTCATTTTCTATATGAAATGACAAAATTCATAAGATCATACATATATAGAACAAGAAAAACAAACATATATAACATTTAGTTATAAACATATTAAGTTTAAGTGAGTTCTATGATTGATGATTATAAAATAATGACAGTGTTGCAATTGAGTTTGAAGTCATTCCATCATGACTATTCTATGATTGATGATTATAAAATAATGACAGTGTTGCAATTGAGTTTGAAGTCATTCCATCATGACTACCTGTTGCTTTGTTTGATGGCTTTGCATTTATTTGATGGCAAAAACTAGAGCAAACAGGTTTAGATTGGTTTTAATTGTAACTAAAGCTCAGCATATCAGTGAAAAATTAATTCAATGAGATCAATCTATCTGCCTTTCTGAGAAGATATTCAGTGCTTTTAGGCATCTTTGGTTCTGTGGTAATCATTTTGCTGTTGTCTTTGATGATTTATTATAAGTACATTCATGTATATAGAAATTTTGTTTAGTATGTCAGTTTACTTGATATATGTTATTATCCTGTCTTTTATCTCCGTGTGCATTGAAAGTTTCATTTTGAACTTATCACTCTCTGTTATATATTATGCTCAACATATTTTCACAGTGAATAAATCATTATTGCACTGAAAGCAAATATTAAATTTTTTTTGCAGACTGTATTAGTAATAATGTGATATGATGAGATGATGTGATGCACTGTGATGTATCCTGACTTCCCTTTCCATTCTCCACCCCATGTTTTCCCATATTCTTCTCTATCCTGCTCCATCCCATTTCCACAACATAATCTTTGTCACAATATCAACAAACAATATATAATGCCCTCTTTTATGCACTACACATAATGCAAATATATTGTTTTATTAATGAAAATTTCAACTGTTAAGCAGTCTTCTTCAGAATTTTTTATCCTATTTGAACAATCAAAACTATCAACTGTTTTTGGAAACTTGGAATAATAAAATATTGTATTTATCTTGGGTAAGGTACACAGAAGAGAGTATTAGTAAGTAAAAAAAAAACTTCAAATAAAGATTGGTAATTGAATTTATAGGAATTTATTCCTCTTTTTAAAATTTAACATTAATTTTCCTAAATGTCGGAAGATTGAATAAAGATTGGCAATTAAATTTATGGGAATTTATTCCTTTTTTTAAAATTTAACATTTAATTTTGGAAGATTGTTAATGAAATATGGGCTGCCATCTTGGTAAGTCCTCAAAACTATATTTATCAAATTTTATCAAAAATATGGACTGCGATCTTGGTAGTCCTCAAACCTCACAAGAATTGTTTGTTTATATTATTGCTTCTCTGTTGAGTTTGTTTGAAGTAAGTTTTATGTGAAAATGAGGTCTACTTCTATGCAATGGAATCATAAAACATTAATTTGTTCCAAATACTCAATACAATGATGATGTATCACATCCTGACCTAAGAAACATAGTAACTGATCTCACGACTTCAATTCCTTTACATTATGATAATAGGAGCCATGTCTTACATCCATACAGTAAATGAGAATAAATAATAATTGTGTGTATTACTAATTTAACAGAAGTAATTAGATCATGATAATAAAATAATCCTACTTTTCAATGTTTTAAATGCAGATACTGACTATTAAGATCTCTGATGTACTTTAACATCCAAACCTATTTTTTTAATAAGCTCACCAAAACATCACATGATCTTCATTTCTTAGTAGTGCCATCCAATAGCCATAATAATCAATGGATGCTAAAAGGTTCATGTATGGAGTCTGCTACTGTTTTAACAGCTGTGTAAGCATAGGAAATGATCATGTGATGTTTAGAGGTTTTATACCAATTCTTCCTGCAGGATGATAATTACTGTGGTTATTAAAAAAACCCAAGATATCAAAATGTATAGATACTGAACTAGGTTCAGATCTGCATGACTATGCAAGCAAATTCACATGGATTGAAAACATTATTGGGTTTTCATTTTGGACTCATAACTTTATAGTTAAGGTGGATACTGGAAGGTTGCATTAGATCCAAGTTCTAAGTGCCATGCTCTCAGATCAAAAGCTCCTCACTGATGAAAGCCACAAGCTGGGATCTTGGATGAGGAGGCACTATATAGGGATTTTAGATGCAAAAACTTCTAGCATTCATTGATTACAATGGCATGCACAGGGTAGCATTACTGCATGGATAGTGTTACTTGTGTTTTTATCTTAGGATCATAGCTTTAGTTATCTAAATAGGTGAAAGGTGATTGCTGGGGAAGGGGGTTGCATTAGAAGCAATGGTCTATGTGCAGTGCTCCCAGATTCAAGGCTCCTTACTGATGATAGCCACAAGCTAGAAACTAGTCTGTAATATTGGATGAGTAGATAATAGATAGGGATTTTATGCATAAACATTCTAGCATCTATCGATTACCTTGGTTTGTATTGGGTGGCACTGTTGTACAGAAAATGTGTTATTTTTAATAAGCCACCAAAATATTTAAATTGATTCACTTTCTCAAATATCCATTTCACAAGTATTTCTTTATCACTTACAATCACTTCAGATCTAATTTAAAACTTGCCTGTCCGTCTATTATCATTCTGACAATATATCCAGACCTGTTCCATGTAGTTAAGCATAGGTAATCTTTCTTCTTTACTATTAAAATTTTAATTATAATTATGCACTCTTTCATATATAGTAGAAAAGCTGTAGTTATTTAATATTTAGGATTTTAATACTTTTGGGATAATTGAGTGTCAGATTCTGTAGCATAAGGTCCTTGGATAGATTGCTGCGCTAGCACATCTGTAGCTCAAGCTTCTCAAGAACTTCTGAGAAATAAAGCCATATGGTTATTTCTTTTTGCCCAGAATGGTTTAGTGTGTAGTGTTGTGTAGATTCTGGAACATAAGGTTCTCAAATTGATTCCAGTTCTCGCATTCAAGGCACTCAAACTTTTTTATGAATTTCCAAACAATAAAGTCATTCAGTTGTTTTATTTTTCCAATAACAAACCAAGTTAAAAATTATTGAAGATTTTTCTGTCTTCAGATTGATAAAAAAAAACTTTGAAAGTTTTGAATTTTAATATTAAGCGATAGTTTTTATAGATTGTACTCTAAACATACATGCTTTATAGAATTGATACAAAGAGTATAATCACTGGCACTTCTAAAAGCGATGAAAATAAAGATCTTGTTAAAATTTAGAACTCCACTGTCTTGATAACTGCCATTTGTGGGGCATTTATAAACTGTTCCACAGAGTATCTTCATAATTTCCAATCAATATCAGTCCACTGAGGAATGAAGGTCTCTCCCACTTCAATTTCTTTGATCTACAACTTCTCTTCTTTACATCGCTCAACAAATTTTTTTATTGCATTTATCTATCTCACATGTGATCTCTTTCTAGGTCTCTTATAAAAATCTATCAGGATCCAATTTAAAATTTCAGCTTTCTATCTAGAAATATGTCCAGGCTAGATCCATTTTAGTTTCTCAATCCTTTTAATGATGTTAGTGATATCTGTTTATTCTCTCACCTACATATTTTATTTTTGATCTGTTTTTATTATCCCTTATGTACATTCTCTCCATTAGATAGTCTAAAGTATCTATTGTTTATATGTCATATGACATTGTCTTAGATACACAGACCATAGTTATAAAAGATGATACTAATTCACTTAGCTATTTAATGCCAGCTTCCCATTTCAAATATTTCTCATTTTTTAACAACAATAATAAGGCTTTCATTTATCATTTAATTAATATTTACGAAATAATAATCTTCAAATATGCACACTGTAAGAATCCTTTGGAAATCAGACTTTTCTAGTATTTTAAGATACTTTGCAAATTAATTAACAGAAAAACAACAATTTGTACACATATTGATTATAAATCTATTTTGGATCAAACAAGTCTGAATGCATTTCTGACTTTTTGAGTATTATTATGTATCAAACTGAAAGTCAGATCATTTTTGATCTGACAAAATACATTGGCATTGATATAACAAAAGGTGGTTTTTTTTACTAATTCATAAATGATTTTTTGATCATCTTGCTTGTGAATTGTCTTAATAACATGTTTGCTCCAATAGGTTTACATTTTTATCATTACTTATTTGTCAAGCCATGCAGTTATTTATGTGTACATTAAAAATCTTTAGAATTTCATATATGAAACTGTAAGCTGGCTTGATTAATATAACCATGAATAAAAAGTTTCAGCCTGTTTGAGTATCATTTCTTGATTTATTACTATATAACAACTCGATAGCCAGATAAAATATCTTTTATCTGACAAAGTAGATTGTCATTGATATAAAAAAAAGGTTGGCATCATATATATCTTCACTTAAATAATTCTTTAGAAGCAAAGCTTGTGAATCATCATATTAATATATTTGGACTTGTTAGTCCACAAATAGGTTTATGTGCTCTACATGGTTTAATGTAGAGGGAGTGTGTCAGGCTCTGTAACATAAGGACCTCTGGTCATTTATAGTTTTGGCACTTTCTGTCCTCAAACTTCATATGACCTCCTCAGCACCAAAACCATATCATTTTTTTTTTGTAGATTTATAATCTTATCTTTACATATTTAATAAGCAATAAACTTATTTATTGACTCATTAAAAATTATTAGAATTATATATTGACCAGAATTGGAGTTATTATCAGAATATTAATATAAAAATATGCTATAATTCAAATACTACTTTGTTTGATTAAACTTACAAAAGCAATATATTCTGAAACTTTTTTTGTTTTGTCTGATAACATAAAAATATTTATATATAAATATAGATCTTCTTTACTCTCTGAAATCATGTTGAGTCACTGGTATTCATTCCTCTACAAATGAGAAATGGCTTATTTGACGATGTAATCCTCGAATTTTTTTTTGCTTTTTTTTTTATCATTATTTTTATAAATTGGAAGTAGGGTCAACCTTAAAATCTGATGGCATAACTTTGTAGGTTCAATATTCCTACAAAATTCTGATAGTTTTGAAGCTAAGTTATTTTAAAATATATCTGGACATAACTCATCAGGGCCTGCAACCTGTCTGTTTTTAAGATTACAAAGAGCAGATTTGACTTCAAGTTGAACATAAGCCAATTACAGTAAAGAAAAAACAAACAAATTATTTTGATCAAGTAAATAAATTTGTGTAGCTCATTTCACTATTTGGGATGTCAAATGTCATATAACATCCTCAGCAATTACTTATAACCATGGGGAACTATTTATACCCATAAGATTATTTTATTTACAATATCAGCTATTTAATTATGTTTGGCTAATGGAAGTTATATTAATACTTATTCTTATCGATGTTGAGATAGTTTTGACTCCAGTGAGTTGTGATTGTTTTAACAACTTAAAAAGTTAGGTATATTCATCACAGTGTTATAACTACTGCAATTAAATTAGTTATATGTAGAGCTGTAATTATATCTTATTACATGCAACATATAAGCATTAAAAACATTTCATTTAGGCTTTTCATAAACTTCTAAAAATAAGATGGCAGGATTACAAGACCAATCTATATGAAAGTGATTCTATAAACTTCATAGTTACAAAATCAAATGTTTGTTCTATTGTTAATGATAAACAAATGAATGCTACAATACTTCTTGTATAATATTTTATTGTAAACATTAACTTGGTTTTCATGAGGTGGACTACATTTATATTAGAAAGATTGTTCAAAAAACAAGCCAAAGAGCTACTATATTAATTGTATTTTTATATTGGACTATTTCCATCATCTAATATGTGTGTTGAATGTCTTTAGAAAAGTTTAATTTTATTTAAATATTCCAAATGCATTCAACTGTTAGTAATATTACAGCAAACAGGTTAGTATATGCACCAACTGTTAGTAATATTACAGCAAACAACTGTTAGTAATATCACAGCAAACAGGTTATTATATGCACTAACTGTTAATAATATCACAGCAAACAGGTTAGTATATATGCACAACATTTTGAGAGGTATTTTTCTCCCCTCTTCTTCAGGTGTTGCTGGCCTGACCAGTGACAGTACTAACATGGGATTTGAACCTGGTCCTTAGATTCTTGATTATTGAATTTTAAGGTAATGCTCTAACCATATGAGACATCCTCCATTCTGCATATACTAACTTTTGCTGTGATATTACTAACAGTTGAATGCATTTGGAATATTTAAATAAAATTAAACTTTTCTAAAGACATTCAACACACATTTTAGATGATGGAAATAGTCCAATATAAAAATACAGCTAGAACACAACCATCACAAACCTTCAGAAAAACACTATATTGATTGCTTTCATTGGAAAATATGGCTGCAACTAGAATGCAGTGGAGAGTTACAATTAGACAAACCTTTAAAGTCTTTCATAAAGAAAGCTTGGCAAAATTATCAAATAAAACTGAATAATTGATCATTATGTTTTTGAAGTTAATGTTCAAGTTGTTCATTGATTCTCTTGAATAGTATTGCAAAGCTCACCTCTATTACTACCACTATTACTTCTTCGTATTATTATTATTGTTGTTGTCGTTGACTTGAGAATAGCCTTAGTTTCCGTCTGGATGCTGCTACTGCCGATGATGATGTAAAATAAATAGATGATTATATATTGTTTCTCTAAACTGTTCCGACAATCATCTACCTTAAGGCAAACCTTTAGAGCTTCGGAACATATTCACACTATACATAATGTTTTTAAACTTTTGCTGATATTTTTATTTCTAGCCCTGAATATAGCAGGGGAGGGGAGAGGGGGGTATTGCGTACGAGAGAAATATTTAATGCCAACGCTCAAATTCGTAATCACAAACTTACATTGCGTGAAGTAATTTTGTTTTCTCTAGCTTTACAAAATTTGATCAGAGTGAAAATAATCAGAGTGAAAATACTTTTACATTAGTATGAAATAAAATTATTTTTAATATGATTAAAAAAAATGTTATAGAGAGGAGAAAATTGACTTGTTAATTCCTCATAAACTGGTGTTTACTTCTAAAACACGGAATCATTTATATGAAGCTGATAAATCATCTCAATACAAACTCGATTTTCTAACATTAGAAAGCATGCAAATAGCAAAGATCTTTTCACAAAGAAATCACTAATGGGCGAGCGCGACAACAATTAATTACAAAAGACAATTATTATTATACGTTGTTGTAGTCAAATAAGCGGAGCTACTAGTGACAAATTAGGCTGCAAAGACCTGCAAACAAATCAATCATCGTTAAAGCGATTAATAATGTAATATTGGCAGATCAACAGGAGATTCATCTAAACTAGCACTTAACTAAAACGTATATAATATCCAAACAGGAAGCATTTTCTTCATTTAAACTTTTTTTACATTTAAGCCGTGATAATATATAATTTTTTCGTAATATATATAAAAGTTAGCGATTATATATATATCAGTGATTAAAATTAAAATGATATTAAAAGGAAATATGCCTATGTATTTGAAAAGGTAAGTTTTAATAAAGGTGCGTTATTAGTTTTTACTTATGGATTGAGACTTGGACACTTAACAGAGAAACAATACAGAGTCTTCAGACTACTCAACGAAGTATTAAGAATAACAAGAAGAGATCGAAAACGAAATGCGTGTGCGATAGAACAAGCAGCTGTTACTGATGCCATTGAAAGAATTAAGAGACTGAAGTTGAGTTCGGCCGGATATATAGCTTGAAGGGATGATAATAGACGGACAGTTGAAATATGAAACCGGATTTAAAAAGATTGCAAAAGACCTAGAAAGAGACCACATGTAATATAGATGAATAAAATATGGTGTACTGGAGTAATGTGGATAAGAGAGACTAGAGATAAGAGATGGATTGAACTTGGAGTGACGTTCATTCTATAGTGGACCAATAATGGTTGAAAATGATAATGATAAATATAATTAAAAGTTCCTTGGCACAGTGGCAGCACATCTGCTTGCTGTAGTGTTTTCATCCAAGTTAGTTGAACTTTGAAAAAAAATTTTGAATCACAAAAAAATTTAGTTTTTTTTTCTTCAGACAAACAGTCCACTGTCAATTTATCTAACATTCACAATTGGTCAGTAAATAGATATCTAGCTATTAGCTCAAGAGGAAATAATTATATATCTTTATCTTGGAAAATGAATTCATTTGGTTCTTCAAAATGCCTAGTAAATTTAAAATCTCAAAACAAACAATTGTAATGAATTTCTATTCGAAAAAAAGTTAAATTCAAAATACATAAAAACTTGATTAAAAAAATAAAGCTTGAAATTGGGAAAACTGAATTAATGCATAAACATATTACAAAGAATATTATTAATAAAAGAAAGTTACTAACCTGTGGGTAAATATACTATATGAAAACATTTCAATAACAGTATTTAAAATATATATATAATTTCTTCATTGGTTATCAGCCATTTTATTTTTTTACTCATCCAATGAATATTTCCTGAATTATGATTCCTTAAAATAAAATAAAGCATAGGGGGAGGGGGAACTTAATACAGTATATTAAATTTAATTTTTGGTACAATTTATTTTCTATTACCAAAATTTTTTAATTTTTTTAAATATCTAACCAATAAAAGTAAATTTTTTTTTTACCAATATGGTATTTTTATTTTTATAATAAAACTGGCATTATTGTGAATATGACAGAAAAAAATTATGGGATTATTGTTTTAAAATTGAGCAAATAAATGATTTTTTAAACTTATATTTAGAAACCTTTGATCATATAGAGTTGATTATTAACTTCATAATGCATGAAATCATTTCCTTTTCCTCAAATTAATTCATAATTATACTAACCCTATTTTACAGTTATGATTATCATACGTTTAGCTGCAGGCAAAATAACATTTGTAAGAATTTATTTTATGTAAATGTAATTGAAACTAAATAAAATTTAGATAAAATATAACATTTAATTGATTGCTATAGTTTTTAATAATATAAATGATTTTTTTTTCTTTTGCTGATACTCTATTTTTTTGTTTATAATAACAGACTATCCATTATCTTTAATATGTCTAAAACAAAGTATTAGATTTAAAGTGAACAGTATATATTTTTATTTTAAATGTTGATCTTATAAAGTTTATTATTAGTAGCACAATGTAGGAAATCAATTTTTTTTATGAAATTGTTTTTTTTCTCTCTCAAATGACATAATTATGATGTCCTATTTTTTAACTGCAGATAAAATGACATTTATGAGGATTTTAAACCAAAATTGATAGAATGAATTTATTTTACCATAATGTATTATTAATGCATTTTTATGGTATATAATCAAAGTATATTTTTGAGTATATATTGTACTTAATGAAACTGACATTTGTTTGGTTTTGTAATCATTAACATTCTCTCATTGTCAAAATGAAACAATTTAATTTTTTATATGTGTCATGTTTAAGTATAGTTTGTCAAAAAAATAAAATTATTTTTAGCATATTTACTATTAAAAACATTTTCAGACATAATAATATTTTAATAAAAAAAAAATTATCTTGAGATGGAGGAGGGTTTATTTTTTTTGCCTTTTCTAATAATGTAAAAAATATTTTCTCGTTCCCCATTATGTTAATTTATATCTTTATAAAGTTCAAAAATGATAACATAATATGAAAATAAAATATATTTTTATTATAAAAATATCTTTCAGAATAATGAAAATAAAATAAATTAGTTTTAGGGAAAAAAACCATACCCTTTTTAGTTTGCTAACATAATGTAAAATTCCTGCCAATATGCATAATTCAACTTTTGAAGTCTGGAGCTGCTCTTTTCTAGTAAGTGAATCTGCCCTCTATGAACAAAAATGAAATTAAATTATAGAATCACAACTATTAGATTATAACTGCTAACTGTAAAATTATATCAAATGTCCTGTAGATTAGATGCTTATACAAAGCTTTTAAATGTTATTAGTTGGATCAGACAAATACAGAGATTGCAGCACTACTTCATTTTAATCCAGCTTGGACTGGGATAGAGTTAATCCAAAAATATGGGAGTAGGAATGTTCCTTGAGATATAAATAGTTTATATTGGGTGTTTAAAGTACATCTTTAATTGACTTAAGTTAATACAAGGTCTAGTTCTTTAGACAGTTAATATTATACAGGGCTTAGTCATTACAAGATTATCTTTTTATCAGTTATCTCTGCCCTGACTGTGTCAATAGAATTTACATAATCACATTAATTTTACCTGCAATAATTTTGTCAACTTGTTCTCGCTTTGTGTTCTAAATTTTTATTTATTTATTGGGGGCTTAAAATAACCATTTTCATTTAAGATTATAATTAATAACACCTTTTTTATTTTATATAATGCAAACATAATATTTTCCTCAAATACATTATTTTCTTAACAGTTTTCAAAGCTACACAATAATTAAAGAAAGGAATTATTAATTATAACTATATATGTTAATAATTAATGCTCAGAGAATAAAAAAAGAAAAGAAAAATATACTCATTTATGAATGGCATTTAACAATTATGATATATTTGGATGAAGGGCAAATGCATAATGCATGCTAGAAAGACTATTATTTAAAGATACAATTTAATGATAAAAAAAAAAAAAAAGATCAGAGCATGCATGAAAGATGGACACAAAAATTGTAGTAAAGATTAAGTAGAAAATACTTTTTTTTCTTTAGTGATTCTTTTGGTATTACTTGATTAATTTGATTTTCTTCAAAGTTTTATTCCTCATCTCATTCATTTATTTCTGTTATGAGTCCCTTTTTTTTTCTGTGTTGTTTACATAATTATTCAATTGGTTTTCCACCGAGAAAAAAAATACCCTGGTTTGGTCAATTGCACGGAGCTATCATTCTCAAACTGCATCTTGGGTATTTGATTATCACATGACTTCCAATGGCACAGATGGAGTTTTTAGGTCTGTACACAAATTTTTAAAAAAGCACTTTATAATACTTATAATATATACCACAATATTTTCTTTATCATCCTTTAATTTGATGATGAATAATGGAAGCACTCCTAGTCTTATGACCCATATCAACTACCTTGATTGGCTTCATGATAGCTTTACTACTGTTGACCTCTTAATCAATTAACAGTATGATTGTAGTAACTATAGGTTGTACTATTTCCATAATCTAAGATTAATTGTTGGAATGTCTTTAAAAAATTAATCAACCTTATTTAAACTTTTCAAACACATTCACTGTTAGTAATAGCTTACAGGCTAAAGTATAATATAACGTTAATGAGTGGTATTATTTCCCTATCATGTTCAAGTACAGTTGGCTTAACTAATGACAGTACTAGCATGGGAATCTGAATATTGTGTTATATATTAGTCTATGTGCTATCACTAACAGCTGAATGTATTTGAAAAGTTTGAATTTTTTAAGTCATTTAACAATTAATCTTAGATGATGGAGATAGTCCAACATTAATAACATGATTGTCTATATATTTGTAAGTTTTTTGTTTTTATCAGTGCATGCCTATCATAACCATCCATCAGCCCACTCTCTCATTACCCTATAGATACATTTGAAACACATACTTTTTCAAGTAGGCCATGTAGGACATTGTTATATTTTAACATCGGACACTTCTTTTTTTTAAGATATTTAAACTAATATGTATCTAATTATATTTCAAATTTCTATTCCGTCATATAGTACTAAAACATGGTCAAAGACATGTGAAAAATATAAATGAGCTCCAGGGCCCAAATCACAACCTCTTACACATATCTTCATAATTTGTTCAGTATATATATAGCAAATTACTATAGTTTAATTGTAACAATCATTAGGAAATTACTCTTCTACACATGCACTGTATAGATTTAAACACTTCAGCAATATTCATTTAGAACACAAGATAAGATCTTTTGAAAAAAATAGGATGAATCGCCCTATTTTTTTAAGCTAAGCATATATATATATTTGGAAAAGAAAGTATTCCTGAAATGTTTAAATCTATACAGAGCATGTGTAGAGAAGTGATTTCCTAATGATTGTCACAAATTAATAACATAGTGCTATATGAATAAATAACTCATTATATAGTTTTTTACAACTATGACACAAATCAGTTTATGGAAATATCTTTATGGAAACATATTAATAACTTTCACTAATCATTTATTATGCTAGATGTTATCCTTAGCTTAAATATATAATTTAAGTCCTACTTAATGAATAATATATTTCATATAGAGATAGGATTTCTTTGCCATTAGTATCAGTTTCGATAACTTTCACTACACCATTCTCACAGAAGATAGGGACTGGTTACTTTATCTTTTTTCTTTCATGTGTCAAAGCATCGGCAGGGAAGCGAACCCACGACAACTGCTTGTAAGACAGCTGTGCTGACCACCAACGCTTGACTTGCTTTATCTTTTTTTGAACAAATTGATTTAATAAATCTTGCTGAAAATTCTATATGAAAAATCAAGTTTTTATAATAAAATCAATTTGAATAATCTTTTGTCATCCATCTATTAATTTACTATTATGTTAACTAATAATGAAATCAAATGATTAATCACTGTGTAACACTCAGGATCTGCAGTGGGAGATTCAGGTTCAACCCTGGAATCTTTAGGTCTTAAACCCATCTCTCATTTTACTAATATCCAAACAGCATACAAATTTAATTAACTAGAATTGTGTGGTAGAAACTTGAAAATAAATCATTATTGATTTTTAGTTATAATCCATCTTTGTAATAAGTGTGTAGACGAAAAATTAATTTATTGCACGATTTTAGGGTTATACTCAGTATCGACCCCACCCCAAACAAAAAAAAAATTGAATTCTAAAATTTGACTTTTTTAAAATTTGATTTTATTTTAGCATGGAGAACTCCGAACATTTAAATTTTGTTTTTAACCTCAGAACTTATTATTATTATTGTAAATATAAAATGTATGGGACATGATTCATAATTGTTTTATTGATATTTAGAAGAAATATATTTATACTGAATAAATATAATTATAAAAGATAAATAGTAACATTATAAATTATTATGGTATTAGTCATAGATTATTTTTAAAATATTTTTTTAATTTGATAAAAAGCATTTATTGAGTTATATATTGAGAGGTCTACGTCCTGCGTAATTTACTGCCGTGATACAAGTGTTAGACTCCGGAATGTACGGTCGTAGGTTCGATTTGAATGCTGGTCCTTCCGGCGCTCAAACTTCCTATGAACTTACAAACCATAAAACTGCTTGATTATTATCATTTTAGAGATTTATAATATACTATAGTTATGTATCGATATATAGCAGCGATTACAAATATATATATACAGAAAAACCGTTATATGTTGATATGTAAATATACTTAAATGGATTGTCCTGTACATGAGGGATAAGAGTGACTTATGGTCAGTCTGGGTTGTGACGAGAATGTCGGCATCAGTGTGGGCGTTGAGCGCTCCATCATAAGATTTTCAATAGGTTGGACGGCTGAAGAGTTGTGGTTTGAAGCCTGTTCATTAAAGTATGAAGATTGGCTATCTTAATATAAATCTGAGCACTTATTGTATATATGTGTAGAGATGATAATCTGCACCAACTAACGTGTGCTGGTTTAGTACCAAATACATTATTAGTGATTATTTATCTTTTAGACATATATGTGGTCAAGTGTATCAGTGGTATGAGATAGTGTGGAGAGTTGAGAGTCGTGTGAAAGTCTGAGCTCATAATACCCTATACATTACATTGTTTGTACAGATATATATATCATGTATGTTAGATATTAATTTATTATAAATTTATATTAAAAAACAGCGTAATGGATTTTCTTTATTTTAATTTTTGATGATACTATAGTTATTACAATAATAAAATTGAATGTGAAATTAGCTAATATTGATTATATTTTTTAAAATAATCATGACTTATAGTATATATTAATGAAGATTGGCTATCTTAATATAAGCTGAGCTTTGATTGTATATATGTATGGAGATGATAATCTGGACCAACTGATGAGTGCTGGTTTAGCACGAAATACGTTAATTGGTGATTATTTATCTTTTCGACATGTGTGTGTGTGATCAAGTGTGTCAGCAGTATGAGATAGCATGAATAGTTGAGGGTCGTGTGAAAGCCTGGGTTCAAGTCCCCTATATATTACATATTGGAGTGCAGGCATGAAAAGCCTGTACTGCAGAAAAAAATTCATATATTAATGAATAAAGAAATGGGAGAAAAAATGTCAAGCATTGTTAGCCGAGAGGTCAGCACAGCCGTCTTGCAAGCAAGCAGTTGATTGCAGACGGTTGTTGTGGGTTCGCCTCCCGGTCGCTGCTATGACATATGAAAAAAAAATCACTTCTCTGTGGTATTGTAAATGAAATCAAACTTCAAGTAGCAGTAAAAATGACTGCTGATGCATAGATTAAGTTTTGCGCCTATTATTACCTAAATTTCTTTTTTAGAGATTGTTTTACAATTGTGAAATGTGAGGTTAAGTCGCATCTTATAAACCAGAGAATGAAAAATAGGAAAATGGTGATTCTTATATTGTTTGAAAAGGCGTTTGCATATTATTTGAGGCTGATTATTGTCTGTGAGTATGTGCAAGTAATGCCAGTGATAAGAATGTTGCATGATGGGAGATAGGAACATTTCCATTTTTTCTTCATCTCTATAATATGGGGCAGATGATGAGTCTATATTTATAGTTTATTTATATGTTATATATGAATTTGAACGAATTATTTAAATATAAAAATGATTATGATACACGAATGAAAGAAATAAAAAAGATAGCCTCAATATCCCATAACAGGACAAGATTTTTCCAAAACTCCTTAGAGGGATAACAAACTGGAAGATAGTACTCGAAGGCTTTTTAGTTGTCAAGTAGTATTTATCCACTGATTAAGAATTGCTAAATACCCATTTACTAATTTTTATTGGATACTACCTGGGTTGTCTGTGGATTGGGTTCCTGAAAGAAAATTTCAAAATTGTTGCAAAAAAAATTTATTTATTTCGGGTTCGAATCAGCATCGCCAGCATAGCAAGTGAATGCACAGTTGCCAAATCACGAGTCTTTGCAGTGTCTTTACATGTGCATATATCTCTAATAAATGCTGGTTAAGAAAGAGAATATTTATTAAACAATTAAATTTTATTACCCAGATTTACTACATTTAAATACTTAAGTTTATAAATCTATAAATACTTAGGTATTAATTTATGAATATGCTTGTACATATATATAATATTAAAAATATATTAGTATTCTTCGCGGTTCATCGCCCGGAAGTCATATGACGTTCGAGTACGTCTAGAGTTATATGTTTTTACGTCTAGAGTTGATTAGAATATTTTAGTCTCTGGGACTGAATAAATAAATTTCCAATTAAAAGTTAAAACAATTTTTTTTAAAAAAAAAAAAAAAATTAAATTACACAAAATTAGATTTTTTTAAAAAAAATATTTTTCAATTACAGTATTTGATTGTCGTTAAAAGAAATGAAAAAAAAAAAAAAATTATGTAAATCGTTGAAAATCGTTTTCTTAGCATCTAATCACATTTTTCGAAGATTTTGTATTGATTGGAAAATTATTTTTTTTTAAACGAAGTGAAAATGACGCTCATTAGCTATATTGTATGATTCAAAGAGTAAAATTAGGAGAATTTTAGCAGGAAATGTACGTTTGTTTAATTTAAAACATTATTCCTGTATTAGAAATATACTTTTATTTTTTTATAACTTGACACGAGAAAAATATACTGATATAGTTTATTAGTCGGTGTTAGTTGTTCATGGTATTTAGTGTTGTGCATGTTTAATGCAGGGTAGAATGGCCGCTTCTCGGATCCAAGTCCTTGGATCACGACTTCACTTTTATTACTTCCGGCTCATGAACTTCTTATGGACACCCCCCCCCCCGATCAACAAACGATTTAATTATTTTTCTATTGTATTTATTATCCTGTGTAGTTTAGAGTTATGGGCTAACTATATTCCTGAAATTGTATAATTAAAAAAATCCTTGGATCACGACTTCACTTTTATTACTTCCGGCTCATAAACTTCTTATGGACCCCCCCCCCCCGATCAACAAACGATTTAATTATTTTTCTATTACATTTATTATGCTGTGTAGGTTAGAATTATGGGATAACTATATTTCTGAAATTGTATAATTAAAAAAAACCATGGATTCCGGGATTGTCCGTAAGTACTATAGAGCATCACTCCATGGAGCTCCAGGTCCATGGTTCATGGGTACAGTTCTATTATTTTTGGTTCGATATTTCTTATGGATTTCCAATCAATAATCATGGGTTTACATAATGTATTTAATGTCCTGGATTGCTTAGTACAGTTGCAGAATGATGAACATTATAGCTAAAGGGCCATCAATTACAGCTAATGCTGTCACTTCCACTGCTAGAATATCATGTTACTCTCTGAATGACATTCCCTTACAATTTTTTTTAATAAAGCATTTAATGAAACTATGTAGTTCAACTAAAGATTTTTGGTTGATTTCTAGCTGAAGTAAATAAAATGAATCATTATACTTCATTTTTAATTTTGTTGTTCTAATGTCGCTTGACTTTCTGAGTATCGAAAAGATGAAATAATTCATATGCTGATTGCCAATGAGACTGACATTTTTCCACCAGTCATGAAAGCTGCATCTAACTAATCCAGAGTAATCTGAGATTATTAGCTGGGTTAAGCTTGTTTTATAATCTGAAGGAAATTCTCATGGCCTAGATTTGAAATTCAGATCTGGAAATAGTAAATGAATTACTAATCACTATGCCAGATGGCAACATCCTTTTTAAGTGAATTTAAGTATTCAGTGAAAGTATTCTTCATGATCTATATAAGTCATAAACTTATAATTAAATTCAACATTTTAAACTCATATTTAGGTGGTTTGTAAATCAGTTTTTTTTATTGTTATATAATTTAAAACTAGCATAATATTAGATCCCAAAAAAACTTAGACAAATTAGATCTGAACCTGATGCTGTCCACTGATGAAAGCCATAAGCTGAAAATTATTTTAGTGATATGGATAATATAGGACCAGATAGATATTTATTTAACACTATCATTTGACATGTATTGATTGCTCAAGCTTTCAGTAGATGTTAGTACTTGAGGAGAAATAGATTATGCTATTATATAATTCATTTAACCTTCTTTGACAAAAATAACTTAAGTAAATCAAGGCTCACTTTGCAAAATTTCAGTATTTATATATGTGGCTTTCAGTTTGAATAAAAGTCATTAAAATTAATTTTAAATATAAACTAAAATAACAAAAAATATTAAAAGTTATTAATATATTTAAGAAAATGAAAAAAGGTTTATTTTTACATCATCTAGAATAACATAGCCTTTTTTGTTTTTTTCCTTTATTATAACTTTAAATCCTTTTTGAAATTCATATAATTATATAAAAAAAAATATATTAAAGTAACAAACATTTTCCAAATGAACAAAACAACATTGAGTCAAAAAAATATTTTGAGAATTATTTATACTTTACAAATATAATGTGAACAAATACCACCATTTTGTACACTTTGACTTCTGCAGTTTGATCTTTGCACTATATAGCTGTCTTTATTGTTGGTAACTTCTGACATCTAGGAACAAAAAGAAAAACTAATGCATAGATTCATTACCATTCTATGAGGAATGTCTAATATAAAATTGCAAACAGGTATCAATTTTCTGACCATTCAAATACAGTCCAAATATGCCCAGAAAAGTAAGGCTGGCAGTGCCATCCTGAGATAGCTTGAAATTGGCTAAGAAAGGATTAATAGTTTTTGTATAAACAGTGTTTTTAATTGTATTTTTATATTGGACTATTTCCATCATCTAATATGTGTGTTGAATGTCTTTAGAAAAGTTTAATTATATTTAAATATTCCAAATGCCAACTGTTAGTAATATGATAGAAAACAGGTTAGTATATGCACCAACTGTTAGTAGTATCACAGCAAACAACTGTTAGTAATATCACAGCAAACAGGTTAGTATATGCACTAACTGTTAGTAATATCACAGCAAACAGGTTAGTATATGCACAACGTTTTGAGAGGTATTTTTCTCCCCTTTTCTTCAGGTGTTGCTGGCCTGACCAGTGACAGTACTAGCATGGGATTTGAACCTGGGTCCTTAGATTCTTGATTATTGAATTTAAAGGTAATGCTCTAACCAACTGAGCCATAATTTTAATATTGAGTGTCTTGTTTTAAAGAGGATGTTAGTAATTCTTTTATTATTATTATTATTATTATTATTATTATTATTATTATTATTATTATTATTATTATTATTATTATTATTATTATTATTATTATTATTATTATAAAAAATAAGTGAGGTTAAATTGTATGTAAATTTTAATAAAAAATTGTTATTTTGTGATGCTATCTTTCAACTTCTACATTAACCATTTCTTTTTGAAAGAATTTACATGTTTCATAATGCCTTATGTGGTTTAGTGCAACAATATAATAGCAGACTATGAAACTCAAGGTGGCTTCCAGCACTTAAACTTCTTATGAACTCCTTACTACCACTACCTTTTCTAAGTGTAACTTCCCATAGCATTCTATCTTTAGCAATATCTTCCAATAAAAGATGTCTATATCTTTGTGATAAAACCACTCAAACATCACAGGTTCACCATTCTTTATGCAAATTGTTAAAACTCTGCAAGTTAACAGTAAGCATAGGAAATGATAATCATGTGATGTTGTAGTGGTTTTGTGCCTATCCTGCTCATAGGATGATGGTGACTGGTTATTAAAAAACCAAAGACACTAAAATGTGCAGATACTGAACTGGGTTCAGATCTGTATGACTGTATAAGCTAATTAACTGGAGTTGAAAACATTATTATGTTTTTATCTTGAGCTCATTGCTTTATGGGTAACTAAGTAGGTAAAAGATGGCTAGTAGAGAGTTGCATTAGATCTATAGTTCTTAAGTGCAGGGTTTTCATATCCAAGGCTTCTCACTGATGAAAGGCACAAGCTAAAAACTAATCTGGAGATATTGAATTAGTAGGTATTAGATAAGGATATTATGCACATACCTATCATCCATTGATTTCTATGGCTTGTACTAGGTGGCACTACTATCTGGAGGGTTGGATACTGTTTTATCTTTGTGATAATTTTTAATGTAAATAAGGTCTGCCTTGCCCATGAAAACCATGTTCAAGTTTAAACCAATAAAGATGCGATTTTATAATAAGATTTTCTATAGTGTCCGCAAGCAGGGTACTGAAGAACATATTGATTGGTCTTAGAATCTTTATGTAGCAAATTATTTCACTTTTTTTTCTCACTTAAAAAAATATAAAAGTAAAATCATATATTTAATTTGTAGTTACTGCATTTTTCAAATAGTAAATTTAAATATATATATATTATTTTCATCTTTTTGCCTAAAAACTATATTTTTGTTGTAATGAAGCAGCAATGTAAAGATATTCACCAGTTGTCCCATGTCCATAAACTTATCATTCATTCATGGTTTCAGTAAACTAAAATTTAAATTGAATCAAATAAAAATAAAATTAGAAATTTATAAATTTGAATTAATAAATGTTATACAAATCACTATAATTAAAACGACTAGTTTAGCTTTATGCTTATAATATTTAAATTGCTATAATGGTCAAATATCCAATACAATTTATTCATCCATAATGTTGTCACAAATATATAATTAAATAACCAATCAAAATAGAATTGAAATAAATCGCTGTTAATAACTATATCATAATATTTATTGAACCAGTTTGCATCTCCATTGAGACCTTCTCAAGATATTATACTATAAATGTTATAATATAGTTTTTAATAGTTGTTTATTTCAATCCTATTTTGATTATTTATTTAGTTATACAAATTGTTATGAATATGAATGCTTGAATTATCTCTTAGTTTATCTCAGTTTCTCATTCGTTGCTATAAATCATGTGATCATTCTTTCTCTCTCTAGAGTAAATATGGTACTGCTTTTCTTGTAATTATATTAATGTTTTTTATTAGTTGTTTTTGTTGATGTATAAATATGTACATCATCACTATAATCCAAATATCTATTATGCTAAAAACTATTATCCAAACAAAATTTTAAAAGTAACATTTTGTAATCAATATATTAATTTAACTTACAAACAAAATTCAAATAATATATAAAATATTATATAAAAGTGATATTATTTAATTCAATGAGCAATACACTAAAAACAAAAAAATATTTTTTTTCTTTTACTACAGTTTTGGTTAATTATATCTAACTTAAATAAAAGAGTGAGGCATCGATAAATTAATCAATTAGTTTTAAAAATAGTGATTGAATTAATTAATTTATTGATATCTATTTTTTTTTTTTTCAAATTACACATAACAATCGAAATTCATAGAGGCAAAACTATCCATACAATAGTGACACTCTGTGCAAGCCAGAGTAATCAATGGATGCAGGAATGTTTGTGTATATAATCCCTATCCAGTGCCTACTCATCCAGTATCCCTAGACTGGTTTCTAGCTTGTGGCTTTCATCAGTGAGGAGTCTTGGATCTGAGGGTACTGCACTTAGATCTTAGGATCTAATGCAATCCTCCAGCAACCACCTTTTATTTTTTTTAGCTAACTATAAAGTTTTGAGTCCAAAATAAAAACAATAATGTTTTCAAAATAAGTTCATTAGTTTGTATAGAAGTACAGATCTGAACTCAGTTCAGCATCCATACTTTTTAGTGACTTTGGTTCTTTAATAACCATAGTCACCATAATCCTACTGGGCAGGATTGGTATTAAACCATCAAAACTTCACATGATTACCATTCTTTATGTGTACACAAGCTATTTTTCACAGATGAGTAGGCACTAGATAGGGATTTTATGCACAACCCTTCTTGAATCCATTGATTATTCTGACCTGCACTGAATGGCGCTACTGTATGGAGAGTTTTTCCTCTGTGAAAAACAGCTTCTGTAAGCATAAAGAATGGTGATCATGTGATGTTTTGATGGTTTAATAACAATTTAAATTATGATTAAAGGAAAACAATATTTTTTGGTTTTTAGTGCATTACTTGTCAAAGTAAATAAAAGCAGTTTTCCACAAATGTAAATAAATCTATTACTTTCTTTATATTGCTGTAATATTTTATATAAATATCATTTGTCCACCTTACTATGAACACCTTTAAGCAAATTTTTTTTATTGTATACACACACACACACACAATTTGACATTTCAACTGTTCTGTAGTCTTCCTCGGAGCTATTCCTATTTAAGATTCTTAAAAATTTTAATTGAAATAGAAATGGCTCTGAGGAAGACTGCAGGACAGTTAAAACATGAGATTGTGTGTATATATAATAATTTTTTGTTTGCTAAAAAGTGTTTTAAGTACAATAGTTAAATTATATTTATATAAAAGAGTTTTTATAAAATATTTTTTACATATATTATTTTTTATTTTTCAATATTCAGATATTTTGCAACTGAGAGCAGAAACAATATCATTGTATTTATAATATCTGAAATGAAATTTGTTCACATTAAAAAACATTTACAAGACTTATGTGCTTACAAGGCAACATTTAAAAAAATGCATGTTTTAGTTAAACAATCAAGGGAAATTAAGATTTCAACTTTCTTTTCTTTTTCTTTCCATTTTAATTAATATATATGTTTTTAAAAACATCACATTATCAACATTTCATATGCTTTCACAAGCTGTTAAAATAGAGGCAAAACTTTCCATATAGTAGTGCCATCTAGTGCAAGCCAGATTATTTAATGCATGCAAGAAGGTTTGTGCATAAAATCTCTATCTAGTGCCTACTCATCCAACATTCCCGGATTAGTTTCTAACTTGTGACTTTTATCAGTGAAGAACCTTGGATTCAAGAGCACTGTTCTTAGATCTTAGAATCAAATGTAACTCTCCAGCAGCCATGGAAGTCACAACAATAATTGGGCAGAGCTATAAAGCCTGAAAAACATTTTTGGATACACAGGCATATCAATAAAAAATGAAGATAGACTTGTTTGAGTAATTAATTATGGCAGTAAAAACTGGACATTGAAAAATCAAAAAAGAAAATATTAATGTTTGTAAATTGTTGTTCTAATTAACAAGAATATTTAATTAATATGTATATAGAGGATTATAAAATAATTAATCAAACATTATATCATTTTTTATGCATATGTAGTTTTCAGTTTATGTGGAGTTTACAGGGAATTAAATTATTTATTAGCCTAATTATTATTTAAAATATTTTTAAACCTAATAAACATATTTTGAATATTATAAAAGTATTAAGGATATATTGAGAAATGAAAAAAAAATACTTTATGACTTTACCAATATTACATAAAAAAGATTCCCATCATGTGAGATTTCACTCCTTCAAAAACATTAATAAATATAAAACTAAGATACATTTAATATTTATTATTAAAAATATTTTTAACACACAAAAACATCTTTAAAACAATGACCAAAAGTTTTAGAAATGAACAAAACTTATTTTTCTTCTTTACTTACATAATATAAAACTTTCCACTGAATTGCTTTTATCTTGTAATTATATCTGCTATCTACAGATAAAAACTAAATCATAGATTTTAAAATTAAAATGTAATCTGGAAATAAAATATTGCATAGAGAACAACAGTCGGACACTGGTATAATATTCACATATAATTCAATGGTAATAGTATGAATACTGAACCCTACCACTTGATGGCATTGTTTTTCACACAATGCACATCAATATACCGTTTTAGCAGCCTAACTTATGGCGAACACTACAACAGTGTTGTTTAGAGCTGTAATAGGCCACCTAGAGGGTTATGTATCCTACGATTACGTAATGAAATACTACGCCCATTGACTTGCAACAGTATTCCTCAAGTGAGCACAATTCAACTCTCACTATGGTCTGATTTGATGGTGGCCATATTTGAAGGATGTGAAACTATCAAAAAATTCATTGTGGAAAAATTTTGAGAAAGTGTAATGGATTTAGTATTACATATTAAGAATTGTCAGGCCATCACACATGCTTCCCTATAATTTTGAACTGCACACAACCTGAAAAGGTTAGGTTTTCAGCAGAGATCTGCTGAGTTCACATGCAAATGCATGTTTATGCATGAATCTGTGTGAGAACAGCAAAATGTCGGTGGTCAAAATTGGTTGAAGGGGAGTGAATTGCCAGCCACAGAAGTTGATGCTGTTGTGTTTTTCCAGAAAGAACATCCTGCCAAATGTGAAGCTATGCGTTTGTGGGAGGAGCATGGTTTTAATTAAGTATGGATCTGGGGAATACCATTGCCATTCCTGCAAGCATATCTTGGGTCTGCATAAGGGAAGTTGGTTGGACAGCTCCAAAATCCCATTACAGCTTTGAGGCTCATCTCCTACTGGAGTCAAACAAACTGTAACTCCCCACCCCCCCTAAAAAATATATTTTTAAAAATACAAACTGTTTAATTAAGGCTTTTTGAAAAAGGAAAAAAATAAAGGAAGAACTTTTAGCTATCATATAAAGGTTTCAATAGCGTAAATATTTAAAAAAGACATCTCATAATAAGAAAATAAAAAATGATAATTAAAAATCAAACCATCCCCCCTCCAACCTCTAAAAACTAACTGTTGGTCTATTAAAAATGAATTGATTAATAAGGCTTTCCAACAAAAAAAGCTTAAAATCAATAAAATGTGATAATTTAAAAGCAAACCAACCCCCCTCCAATAATTAGTATATTTTGTTAATCTATCTCTTTATATGTATTCTATATTTGAACACATTTAAAATTAATATGCGAAGTTTCCAGCACATCGGCAAAAGATACTAAAAGACAAGAATTAAAATTCAAACCAGCCCCCTCCACTCTTTATAAACCAACTGTTGTTTTTATTAATTAAAACTGAATTGTTTAAGGCTTTAAAAAAGAAGCTCAAAGTCCAAAAAAGGCGATAATTTAAAAGCAAACCAATGCCCCCTCAACCATCTAAAAACAAAGTGTTTGTTTATTAAAAAGGCAAAAAAAAAAAACCATATGAGTTTTATGTATAGTAAGGGGTAAAAAAATTTTTTTACTGTAGTACCATGTAAAGAAACCGATAATTCAAAATAAAAAAAAAAGCTCAAAATCAAAAAAAAAAGTCAATAATTTAAAAGCAACCCCCCCCCAACACCATATAAAAACAAAGTGTTTGTTTATTAAAAATGCAAAAAAAAAAAACCATATGAGTTTGTTGTATAGAAAGTGAAAAAAATTTTTTTTAACATATTCTGTAAAGAAACCGATGGCCTGTGAATCGGTATATTGATGTGCATTGGGTGAAAAAGAGCACCATCAAATGGTAAGGTTCAGTATTCAAATTTGCATATGTTCATTTGCATAACAAAATTATTTTTCTTCTTTATAACCTAAAGCTGAGTCCACTTTCAGTGAAGTTGACTATAATCATGGCTCTCTTAAATTCACTGTATTAACTAAATAATTCTCAGTTGCATAATATTACAGTGTATTTCATGGAACTGCAGTAGCTTTCAGTATTTTTCATTCTTTTATTGCTATCCATAATGCTATTTTCATGGTCATGCATCCATTGGTGGAAATGAAACTAAAGTATTTATTAGTTCAAAAAAAATCTGAAGGTGTCAGTATTTTTCAGAGAAAGTTTTACAAAGAAGCTGACAATTCAACTGATTGGTAGATTCTTTGAGAGAGCAGTTGCTAGTCTACCTGTAAACTCATCTTCTATTGGTCTTAGCATGGGGGAAAAATTGTATATTTTGCCTAGTTTATTTAAATATTTATGATTATTTATACAAAATATTTATAAGGTAATTATTAAAAAAGAAACATTTTCATGGTTCTTAGATTTTATTTAGAAAATTGTAATAATGGTAAAAATGAAATTACAATCGGTAATATTTTGCAGAAATACTATGGTACAGAATTTTTGTGATATTTTAATAATTATAAATGTAATTTTAAATTTTGGAACAGAATATCATATGACTTAATAATAATTCATTCAAGTTTTAGATTTAAAGTTTAATTAAACAACATTTTGTTAATTATTTATTATTCTGGCATTGCAGTAACCACAATAAGAAAAAAAATATTGTTCTCATTACATTTTTTTTTCTGTATTCTAAACTTTAAATATTATTTTTTAAGGATGTTTTTCATTTGTAAACTTATATTTTTTACTAAATCAAGTACAGGTTATTGATTCATAAAATAGAATAACGTTTTTAATATTAAAATAAAATGTTCAACTATAACTTAAACTGCCACTAGAAGATGATGCAAAAAGTGTTGAAATGCTGAAGGGTTGAAAATTATATAATTTTAATAAATTTATATTTGACCTTCACTCATTCAATCTGATTGGTGCAAGATTGTAAATTATATATTTAGGTACTTTAGTTAGAGGTACCAAAACATTGCTACTCATCAGTATTTCTTCAATTTATATTATAAAATAATGAAGTTTTTTTAAATCTCTTTTTTTAAAAAAAAAGGTAATGAAAACTTCAAGGTGTTTCCCAAGGAAATTCTTTCATATAATTTAAACCTTTTGTCTGCGTGGTATTTCTTTTTTTTAAAAAAAAAAACAAACAAACTTCCAGTTATTCATCAGCATGATGGGATATTACTTAAATAATATATGTATTTCTCTTGAAACGAATGATGAAAAATTGATGGTAAAAAAAAAAAGTAAATAAATACTTTAAAGAAAACTAATATTAATTAGTGTTAATAGACAACAAAAGATTCACAGTTAGAAAGAATTTATCCGAATCATCCATCATGTCAGCTGTTCCTGGAACCAGCTGCTGAGGAGTTTCAGCTGTGAAATTTAAATCTTGTTTTACTTTAATCGTAATGAAATTGTCATTAAAAAATAAAAATAAAAAGTGTTTTTCTTCTTAAAATAGAAATACATTAAGTCTCTGTATTCACTTTTAATTTTAAATTACAATTTAAAACTCTTCTTTCTTTGTTTGCAATTATGTGTCTGTTTGTTTATCCGTCTGCCCATCTATCTGTCCATTCACATATCAATCTATTTATCCATCTGTTCACTCATTCACGTATGTTTATTAATTATTCTATGATCGAAAATGAAAATAAAGGAAGTCCATTGTGCTGTTATATATATATTTCTATCCATTGATCTTTAATTACTTATGGCATTTATCGGCTTTCAACACCTTGTGGATGGGTGTAATCATGAACATATGTCCAAAGATATGTGAAAAAGATGTATGTTACCCAAAATGCACATTTCATGCTGAATCATCACTCATCAGTTTGGCGCAGATCGCAATCTCTTACGCATATCTTTATCATTATTTACTATATAGAGATAGAGAAATATTACAGTTTAATTGATGTGTCAAATTTACTACTCTCACAAATTTGTCACAAATTACTTGATGGAAATATATCAATTTTTTTATAGTCATTCATTACATTAGACCTTATCCACTTAATGAATATCTAGTCTAATGAATGACTAATAAAAATTATTACTGTAGCTCTCATGACTGCTACTATTGATTGCATCAAACTACTTAGGGCATTTTTTTTTAAATATTCTTCTCTTTAACACTACCATCACATATAAAATTTAAATTAACAGTATATATCATATGTAGTTTAGTGCAGTGATAGAGTGAGTGGATGAGGAGCCCAAAGCCATAGATCATTGCTCCAGTTCTGTGACTTCTAGTGCTTAAGCAATTACTAAATTATAATCCATTCCATTATTTCTTTGCCTTCCATGATTTACTAGTGTGGTGATTATAGAACTAGAAATCCAAGGACCATGTCTTAACTCTGTCAGTTTGGGTGCTTGAACTTTGTATGAACTCTTAAGCTGTGAACCATTTGATGTATTAGTTTGGGTGGCAATTATAGGTCCAAGGGCCATGGTTTAACTCTGTCACTTTTGGTACTTGAACTTTGTATGGACTCCCAAACTGTGAATCATTTGATTATTTATTTAATAATATTTTTTAAAAAAAAAACTGGTGAGACTATTATGGAATGGTATTATGGTGCTTTAAACTGATAATATTAGGAGTATAAGGGTTCTTTAATCTTTATCAGTACTAATAGAAAATGTCTTAATGACATATTTTAATTTGTAATTATAAATTTATTTAATGCACATTGATTACGTAAGTATATTTTTTCAAAGAGTAAGCTTGTGGTTAAGACCTGTAGAGGTCCCTACCTTCGTATTTTCAAGCGTGCATACTTAAAGGTTTATTGTCTTAGTAAATATATCTTAATTTCAAAATTATTGATATTAGGAAAGAAAAAATAGCCATCTCAGAGGCCAGGAATGATATCATTTCCACTACTTATAAAGCTGTTATAATATATCATCATTTTCTTTATTTTTACAGCCATTTATTCAACATTCATGAATCCAATATGATTAAATTGAGACATTTTCCCCATCGATTAGGGGTCCCCAACCTTTTTGCACTTAAGAGCACATTCTAGGTGGCGGGCACCATTTATTTTTTTAACCAGGTGGCGGGCACCATTTATTTTTTCAATGTAAATTTATAGTTGGATATTGTTAATAATACACATAATGTACAAAAAATATTTATTTTAAAAATAAAATTTTAACATATAATTAACATTTATATTTTTACGCTGTAAAAGTATAGTATGCCCTACAATTTGATTACAATATAATACAATAATTTATAAGAAATTTAAAAAATTAAATTTATTTGTGTCAGATAAATAATTTTTTATTGTGTTCGGATAGTGGCGGGCACACATAAAATGGTCTGCGGGTGCCATGGTGCCCGTGGGCATGGTGGGGACCCCTGCCATAGATAAAGATTGAAAAAAATCTATTTAATGATCATTATTAGATTGAAACCTTGGTTGGATGTAGCCATCTACCTAAAATAAAAATTCAAAATCTGTATTTTGTCTAATGTATGGCGATGACTTATCACATCTCTTATGTAATGATATTCCTTCCAACATTGCCTTCTGGCTATTTGTCTGGTAATTTGATAAGCTATACCTGACATCCTATGGGAATACAAGTTACAATTACATAGGCTATAGTAGTACAGGTTAGTTTTACATTGTTAAAATAGTTAAACAGGACTAAATATTATCATATTACCTATACAACTTGAAATATAGACGTTATAATGAGGGAAAGTAGATTGCGTAAAGATTAATGTTGGCTAAAGATTGTTAGAACATTTGCATATCATTCAAGAGTTTTTGTTTGTTTTGGTTTTTTCATTCAGTTTGCCATTCTTTCCAAATCTCTCATGATGAGATCACTTGTCATTCTCTTCTTTTCTCAAATTTGTTTGTGATATATATACTTCTCAATGTATTATTCTTCAGTCTGAGCATGGAATTTTCATTGTCATTCATTTCTATCCAATTTTGAAAGATTGTAGTTTTATTTCTGTGGTGCTCTTTAGGATTGAACAATTCAGATGTGTGTATATTGTTGCTTCACACACACACATATATATATATACACACAATCTTTTTAAAGGTTTTGCTGTTATATAAAAAAACTGGTCAAAGGCTTTCTTTTTTTTATAATATTCCAAAACATAAGGAATGCACTGGTAAACTTGCTCCCCCCCCAAAAAAAAAAATCCCTTTGAGAATGGCTTTGTAGCAATGACTGTTCATTCTTCCACATGTTATTAAATATGAATAGAAACTAATTCCTACCTTGTGTGAGAATGGAAAAATATTAAGCTGTTGACGTAGGCATGGAGTTTCAGGTGTTTGATATCTTACCCCCCCCCGAGGTATAAACATTGTTTAATTCACTCTTTCACAACTATTAAAAATAGATAGAAACAACTCTTTATCTTGTGTGAATATGATGTAATGGAAAAATATTGAGCTGTTAACATGACCATTGAGATTTGAGTGTTTGATATCATTAGCTCATCTGAGAAGCCAAAGTTATTCGTGAAAAATTCATTCTTTAACAAATATTTAAAATGAATAGCAGCTACTCTTTATCTTGTGTGAGATTGGCATAATGGAAAAATATTGAGCTGCCAGTATGGGTATGAAAGTTGTTTATGATTAATTCATTCTTCTATTAATACTAAACTTGAATAGAAAACACTTCTTACCTTGTGTGAAAATGGTGTAATGTAAAAATATTGAGCTGTTAACATGGACTTGGTGATTTGAAATACTTTTGTTTCACCTGAGGAGTGAAGATTGTTTGTGAAATGCAAGCAAGTGAGAAAGGATGGACTGTGTTTTTGCAATTTTGGATAATCTCACTATAGTATAGGTGAGATAAAGAGCACGGAAATAAAAAAATTGAAAATTTGCACCAAAAAAAGTAGCCAAAAGGTCAATGCAGCTGCCTTGCAAACAAGCAGTTGCTTGTAGACAATTGTAGCAGGTTCACTTCCTGGCCGATGCTTTGACATATGGAAAAAAGTCATTTAATTATATTTAGAAGATATTTACCCCTCCTCACTAGCATTATTTATAACAACATTAAAACAGACAAAACTCTCCATACAGTAGTGCCACTCAGTGCAAGCCAGAGTAATCAATGGATGCCAGAAAGCTTGTGCATAAAATCCCTATGACAGAGTTTTGCCTGTTTTAATAATAGTTATGAGCAAGCATAAGAAATGTTGATCATGTAATGTTTGGTGGCTATTTATAATGTGATTTTAATTGCAAGGATATTCTCACATCAGTTGCAAATAAAAACTTGGACAAAATAAGAATGACCATCTTATTTTCAAACTCAAATGTACTTATACATCTTAAGTGTCTAGAAGTGAGAGCATATATATATATAAATCATTCATTTATCACTCCTTTCTGATAACCTTATTAATAATTCATTTAATGTAATATATTCCCATGATGGCAGAAACTCATTATCCATTCCTGTCTTTCATTTTGGAGCTGTAGTCAGTTTATATATATAAACAAATACTTTTCATTCAAGCGATCATATGAGATTTAAATACTAAAATATACAAAGTTGAGCTTCACTCCAGGTATTTTTAGATTTTAAGTCAATTGCCCCACCATTGCCCTAAACAGTGCAGATTTTTTTCTCTGTAATTTTCACAGTATTTATAATTTTATGAAGTTTATTGTTATAGCTTATTTACTAAACTTCTGAAAACTCAACCATTTACCATGAGAAATATTACTCGTATGCGTAAGTCTATTTTCTTTGCAGGGACGTATTATTCTCACACATATTCCTTGGTCAAATATCGGATGAATAATTGCATTCAGAAAATGTACAAAGAGCTGTTAAGGAAATCAGTTTTTTACTACTTAAGACTCATCTCAAATTAAGATTCTCTTTTCAGATGTTTGACCCAAAATCTGTAATCAAAAAATTATGGTATAAAAAATGGAATTCTTACAATGTTCCAACCAAATTCTTTTTTCCAATTCCAACAGTAAAACATAACTGGATTTGATCTTCTGTGATGCAACTGTAATCTCACCAACAGTTTCAGGACAGTACTCATCTGCTTCATAAATGGAATTTATCAGCCACCAATTTATGTAAATGTGAACAAACACAACTTATGAACCACCTAGTTAATATCTTCCAAATCTAATACTAAAATAGCAGATAAAGCCACTGCCAATATGCTTAAGTATTCCCTTTGCAGCAGCTTCTTCTTTTTTTCCATATGTCAAATGCATTGACTGGAAAGCGAACCCAGGCCAGCTGCTTGGAAGGCAGCTATGCTAACCACTAGGCCACCAACACTTGACTCTTACACATATTCCTCAGCCAAATATCAGATGAATAACTGCATCACAAAAAATGTACAAAGAACTGTTAAGTAGATCAGTTTTTCACCATTTAAGATTCATCTCAAATTAAGATCTCCTTTTCAGCATGTTCGACCAAAAATCTATAATCAAAAAATTATGGCATAAAAATGGAATTCTTACAATGTTCCAACCAAATTCTTTTTTCCAATTCCAACAATAAGACATATCTGGATTTGGTCTTCTGTGATGAAACTGGAATCTTACGAACAGATTCAGGACAATAATAATCTGCTTTGTAAATGGAATTTATCAGTCACCAATCTATCTAAATGTGAACAAACACAAGCTATGGCCCACATAGTTAATGTTTTGCAAATCTAATACTAAAATTGTAGAATTGAATAATTACATAAAGCTACTGAAGAATGTATCTCTTGATTAGAATCTCCACAGAGGTTTTTTTGTTAAATTTTGTTAATAGTTAAGTTATCAAAAAAATCCACATGCTGAATAAATAAATAATAATAAAAATATTTCAATGAGTCTTGCATTTTGCAGTTTTTGAAGTAATTTTACATTCTATTCAAATCACAACCATGCTGCATAAATGTTTTAATATGACACCACTGTTCACTTCATTTCTTCTTCTAGGATAAGAATGATATGATAATCTTCAGCTCAATAATTGATTAATAATAATCATTAATATATTTATCTAAAATTGATGCTGACATAGATGTGTTTATTGGAAGATTAATATGTACAGTTCAAATTTTAGTAATATGTTATTAATAAATATTGAAAAAATGATTGTATGTAGTCAGAAGATGATGAACTGTGCTGAGTTCGAGTTCTAGTTCATCATGAAATATGCATCTTAGTGGCCATTTATCTTTTTTTTAGAAGTCTTTTATTCATATATTTTGAAAATGTATGGTGGAGTAGACAATTTTAAATAAAAATGATAATACATGTGGTAAAAGGAAATATGACGAATTAATAATGTTAGATAGTTACATGAAATAGTAAAACCCAGGTTTCGATCTTTAACTGAATTTAAAGTTTATGTCTGGGTTATGAATGATATGATAATCTCTAGGATTATAAATGATTAGTAATAATTATTAATACATTTACCAAAAGTAGATGGCATTAAAGATAAGAGTGCAGGAAGATTTGGCACTAGTAGTTCAAATTGTAATAATTTATTATTGATAAATACACGAGAGATTGTGATTTGGACCAGTCAAAGAGTGCTGGTTCAAGATGAAATATGCTTTGGGAATTTTTTTTTTTACCTGATTCAAGAATGAATGGCAGAATAGAAGTTTTAATTATTTCAGAAAAAAACAACAACACACAATAGAAAGTGAGATCGATTAATGTTACTATGTGATCATGTGTATATGTATTGCTATCTCTTTTCCTTTACTTTTTTTTTGCATTTTTCTTCATATATTCATACATATTACTTTTTTACAAATCTTTTCATATACACTTTAATTAATTTTTTATATAATTCCTTCTTTATTTTTTTAACAGTTTTGACTGTCCTGCAATCTTCATCAGAGCTTTTTATAACTTTTTTTTTTTTTTTTTACATTTATAACTAATAAATGTAAAAAAAGAAAGTTATAAAAAGCTCTGATGAAGACTGCAGGACAGTCGAAACTGTTTGAAATTATAAAGGAAGAATTATATAAAAATTGCGTTAAACTATCCTATAAAAACGTAATATATGTATATACATAATAATAAAAATAAGATATATTAATATTTAACTGGGTTTAAAGTTTATATTTGGGCCAGGGAATGATACAATAATCTCAAGCCCAATAAATAATTAATAACAATCATTAATGTAAATAACTGAAGTAGATAATATCAAAGGTATGAGGCAGGAAATTTGTCTCTTGTTAATTCAAATTGTAGAAACAGTAAATAATTTGCTTATACTTTTTAAAAACTAGTTTTAAAACTTAGCCAACCATAGGTTTAAAATTTTAATTATCACGTGCATCATAGGGTTTAAAACCTCAATTATCACATGCAACAGAAATAGCTAGACACCCATTTACCTTGAATCGAATGTGTCTTGTCTAAGTGAAAATAAAAATAGTAACTTTATTTTTTTTTATTTATCAGAGAGTTTGTTTTTCATTGAGTTAAACATTTTGCGAAAATCTTATTTTATCTGAATAAAAGAAACATTACTTTTTTTTTCAACTAGGAAAAAAAACTGCACTCTTTGCCATGCTACATGAGAGTTAGACTATCCACCAATCGTTAAACAGATAGGCAATAAGATATATGTAATATGGTGTGATTATATATATTTAATAAAATATTTTATATGACTTTTTTATTGTCACATATCTATGAGTGATCCAATTAATTGTTGCTTAGGAACACAAATGACCATACTTGCTTATGAATATTGTTTTTGAACAAATTAATACTTCCAAGTGGATGACTGTATTCTTAATGACATTAACAGCCATACATGTTATTATTGCTAGGTGATATCAAATCAACATTGACTTCAGGCCATATGAATAACATTTTTAAAGATCAATCAATCTATCTGTCTATTCATTCATCCATTTCTCCACCTATTTCTATCTCTATCCATCCATCTATCAATCAGTGAGTAATGAAATTAATTGTTGCTTAGGGACACATGAATATTGTGTTATGAACAAATCAATATGCTCAAAAGGACTGTATTTTTAATGTCATCATCAGCAATACGTGTTATTATTGCTAGATGCTTCCAAATCATCCCTGACTTTAGGATATATGAATAGTATTTTCCAAGATCTATCTAACTGTATCCATTTTTCTATGTCTCTATTTTTATTTTTCTATCCATCCATCTATCTGTCCATCCATCAATCAATCAGTGAGTGATGTATTTGGTTTTACAGGTTTTTCAATGTCATATTTGGCTCAGTGCAAATTTTCCAAGCTCTATCTAACTATCCATTTTCTCCATCTCTCTTTTTATTTCTCTCTATCCATCTATCTACCCATCCATCAATCAATCACTGAATCATGTGCACTTTAGCACAGTGACATGAATTTGAATATTTAAAAAATTTTTGGCTCAAAATTTAATTTTTACTTTTTCTGCTCGAACGTCATATAATTCACCGTTCAATAAAGTCTTAGGTTTTATTATTATTATTAATAACATATTATTATTGACAATGGATTCCATCTATCTCATTCTGCCGGTTAGCCTTTTCTCTTTTTAATATATATAGATATTAAGTAGTATTTTAAAAAATAATTGATACTTAACGAAGAAACTAATATTCACGGACAATTCGAAATGCACTTATGTTAACACGTGACACAATCTGTCTCCTTTTATTATAAATAATAAAGTTAGACGTTTGCGGAATTTTTTTTGCCTTTAAGTTTCTTAATATTTTCCCTTTTGTTTTTTTTTAAAAAAAAAGATATTAACATAATTTTTTAATTCATTTAATTTCAAATGCGAAGTAATTAATTAATTTTAGCTTTGTTAATGAGTTTCAAATTTATAATTGATTTTTCCATTAATTAAAAATGACTGTCGAATATTGTTTATTAGTTATGGTTTCAATTATTAACGAAATCTAATTGAAAAAGGATTATTGTAAATTTAATAAACTATACTATATTTTTTGCTTATTTATAAGCCTCCCCCCTCCCCGGAGTTTTTTTTTTTGTAAAGAAAACTTGGAAAATTTCAAATCCAGGAAAGTTCCTGTCATGTATTATAACGTATGATAAATAGCGAACCTGTTTTCTTTAAATTAATAACTGAAAGATTAAATTCTACTGTTTTCTGACGGTGAACTTTGACCCGCCGTAGGTTTTATTTGACTATTTTTATGAGATGTGAATGTTTTTCGAGTAAATTCTTTAGCATTAACCGAGGCAAAAAAAAATCTGCCATTTTGAAAAATGAGATTCTTAATAGCTATCCCCGTATCCCTTACGCTGAAAGACTTTTTCTGACTCGTATGTTTTCAAACTTAGCTGTTTATTGCCCCTGTTTCTGTTAATGTAAGCTGCTGTTAGAACTGGAAAATTATGGAAGGCCATCACCAAAAGCAGCGCAGTTAATCGATAATGTTTTCCGAGCAACTTAAAGAAAGTCTCTCCTTGTTTTGGTTGTCAAGCTAAGAACAGAATTTTACACCCAGATCAATGCAATTTAATTAACAGCGGAGAAGATTGGCTTCAGAGGAAGCACACAGACAGTCTTTCTAGTTGACAAGTTGTTCATTTATAGTTAGGTGGAGAAAAAGTTTATCAAGAAATAAGAAATGACATTCGCTCGTAAACATGTGGGTATTTCTTTTAACTTTGCCTTTTAACTCCTTTCTATATATTGTGCATATTCACATGCCCGCAGATAATAATTGTGATTCGAGAATGTACGTTGTCTTAGGAATCACTCATCGATAATATTCATAATTTTATTTTTAATATTGTTGTTTGGTATTTATAATGGAAAATATTGTAATCATCCATCATTTCAATCATTATCGATCCACTGCAGGATGGGTTTTCCAAGTTCAATTCATCTCCGATTTCTAATTTCTCTTCTCCACATCACCCCTGCATACTTTCTTATTTCATCCATCCATCTCACATGTGATCCCTTTTTGGGTCTTTTACAATCTCTTGGAATCCAATTTAAGATTTGAATTGCCAATCTATTATCATCTTTTTTAGCAATATGTCCAGCCAAACTCCACTTCAGTCTCTTAACTCTTTCAATGATGCCAGTAACTCTGTTCATTCACCCATGTATTTTGTTTTCAATCTCTTCTTGTTACTCCTTAGATGCATCTCTCCTTACTTTTTTTGTAGTTTGAAGTCTCTGTATTGCTCTTTTATTAAGTGTCCAATTCTCAGATCCATAAGTAAGAACTGATAAAACACATTTATTAAAAATCTTTGTTTTCAAATACATAGGCATATTTCCATTTCGTTCTCGATTTCTTCTTGTTACTCCTAACATGCATCTCTCCATATTTTTTTTTTTGAGTGGTCTGAAGTCTCCATATTGCTCTTTTATTAAGTGTTCAAGTCTCCAATCCATAAGTAAGAACTAGTAAAGCACCTTTATTAAAAACCTTCTGTTTCAAACACAGAGGCATATTTCCTTTTAATATTAAGTTTATTTCTATCAAAATCGCTCTGTCTGAGCTTAATTCTACCACTCATTTCATTTATTATGTTTCCATTTGTATTAATAATTTGACTAAGGTATCTGTAGTTGTTAATTTCTTGTAACCCATCATCATCAATTTTTATTTTCTTCTTTCGAGAAAATCCATTGAACTAGTCTTTTTAACATTTACAAGTTAATTCTACTTTTTTTTACTTTCATGTAATAACTTTTGCAACATTTCCTGAAGGTCTAAAGCATTATTTGCAAAAACAACTACAGAATCTGCAAACTCTAGATGACTTAAATAATCTCCATTTACTTTTACATCCTTAGTTTCCCATTTTAATCCATAAAATACTTCTTCAAAACTGCCATAAAAAGTTTTGGAGATATAGAGTTGTCCTATCTATCCTTTTCATTATTAATCTTTTTTAGTATTACTGTGTAATCTAATTCATTCTTTTCATAATATAACAGCATCCTGGATCTATACCTCCAATCCTTTAATCACTCAAAAAAAGCTTATAGAATTAAATGCCCGTTCATAATCTACAAATCCAAAGCAAAAAGCCAAACTCATATTCATTGGTTCTTTCTATAACTTCTCTCAACTTAGATATGATCTACTGAACTAAAGCCACTTTTAAATCTAGCTTGTTCTCTTGGTTGGTTGAAGTCCAATGTTCTTTGTAGATGAGTTGTAATTATTTTGGAATTTTTTTTTTTTTTGTATAAAACTGATAAAAGGCTGATATGTGTGTAATTTTTAATGGCTTTCTTATCAGCTTTTTTAAATATTAATACTGCATTCTTTCACTCTGTTGCATCTTTATCATTTAAATATTTGGTATATAACTTCCCAAAAATTTTCTACTTCCTCACCTGCTTCTTTTAAGATATTGAATATATTACCATCATTACCTGGAGCTTTTCCCTTCTTCATAAATTTAATTGCATGTCCCACTTCTTCAGTTAAAATCCTGGGAAATTCAGAAGATATAATAGATGTAGAAGGTACTTGTTCTTTATTACTATATAATTCTTGATAAACTTTTCTACCTATTTCATGATATCTCTCTTTTTAAAAATAGTTACATCTTTTCCTATTATTGCAGACATAAGTTTTCTAACAATAGAAAAATGTTTTACATTCACAAGACTTTTTAACTTTCTTATAACTTTCCTTATTAATTCACAATTATATTTTTTTATGTCATTATCAATTCTTTTTTACACCATTTTACAAAATTAAAGATATTTAATCTTTCTTAATGCATCATTTTTATATAGCTTCATATTACATATTTATTTCATCATAAATTGTCGTCTCAGGAGAAATTTTATTGGATTGCTGCTTTTTTCTGCCAGCTATCTTTTTTTTTTTTTTTTTTATAAAATATAGAATTTTATTCAGAAATTTAGTTACAATATATGATAATAGTTAAACATAGGATATATTATATGATAATCAGTGGGATGAAAGCTCACTATTGATATCTTGTTTGACACCAGCTAAAAGGACTAATATGAAGCATATCAGCAAGGAACGAGTCTGGAATAGTAAGCTGTTGATATAGATGACCACGCTTGCATGTCTCACATAGTTCAGCAATAGGTCTAATCCTTTGTCCATGCTCCACATGACCAAATTGACCCTTCATACCGGAGGTTACTTCCATAACAATTCAGGATCTGGGCAGTTTTTAAATGTTTCCTATGATTTTATTCAAATCTGAATCATGTTCAATGGAATGTTTCTGAAGATTAGGATTATCAACTTTGAATATTATTTTTCTTCTTCTCCCTGTTCCTATGTATTGAATAAAGTTTTGATATAAAAATAATATTGATAAAGTGTTTAAGAAAGTTGTAAATGGTATAATATTATTTTTCTTAATATTTTTTGTGTTTAAACAGGCACAACTCTTCATACAGTAGTGCCACTCTGTGCCAACCAGAATAATCAATGGATGTCAGAAGGCTTGTGCATAAAATCCCCATCTAGTGCCTACTCATTCAATATCCCAAACTAGTTTCTGGCTTGTGGCCTTCATCAGTGAGGAGCTTTGGATCTGAGAGCACTGCACCTAGATCTTAATCAATGGATGCCAAAAGGCTTGGGCATAAAATTTCCATCTAGTGCCTACTAATCCAACATCCCCAAACTAGTTTCTGGCTTGTGGCCTTCATCAGTGAGGAGCTTTGGATCTGAGAGTACTGCATCTAGATCTTGGGCTCCTCACTGATGAAGGCCACAAGGCAAAAATGAGTTTGGGGATGTTAGATGAGTAGACATTAGATGGGGATTTTATGTTAGCCTTTTTGCATCCATTGATTACTCTGGTTGGCACAGAGTGGCACTACTGGATGTAGAGTTTTGCCTGTTTAATACAGTTATGTGCTAGCATAAGAGATAGTGATCATGTGAATTTTTGTGTTTCTAGTTTTGCATTAATATGTAACTTACACCTTACTAATCGATGATCACTTCCTGTGTTGAATTTATTAAAAACATTGTAATCTTGAAATACATATTTCCTATTAGTAAAAATGTAATCCAATTGTGCTATATCTTCATTTGAATGCTTCTATCTCCATTTCTGTTTAGCATTTTTTTCAAAAAAAAAAAAAAAGAATATAAAGTTTTTATTTTTTGCAAACTTCATAAGTCTAGCTAAATTTACATACAGCATTTTCATCTTATAATTATTTACCAATTCTAGCATTAAAGTCTCCTATGACAATTTTAAAATGTTAGTCAGATCAAAAGCTTTTTGTATATCCATATAAAAATCCTCCACTTCATCATAATGAGAACTTATTGGCATAAACCAAAATTTATTTTCATTTGATATCTCCTATAAAGTTGAATAACTAATCTTTGCCATTCTGTTTGGTTATATCATCAATCTCTTTCACTTTTTATTTACAATGAATCTTACCCCATTTGTCCTTCCAATGTTTGTACCTTTATAGCATAGTAAGTCTACTTTTAAATGCAATTGTCTCTTCACTTTTTTTTTCTAACTTTACCCAAGTCCAATAATGTCCCATTTATTATTAGACAGTTCTTTCAATTATGGGAATTTTTCTTCACTTGAACATGATCTACAATTGTAAATACCAAACTAAAAGGTAATCCCCCCAATCAGGAAATCCTTGATACCTTCTATCTTCAGCCTACAATTTAAATAGCAGATATAGGCAGTCTCTTGGAACATGCTCCTTATTGTAAAAAAAATCACATCACCTAGAAAAAACAAACAAATATTATATTTAAATATCAAAAATTAAAAATTGTTGGCTTCTTGGTGGAGAGAAAAATTAAACAGAATATTTTAATAAAAAATTGTTTTTTTAATGTGTAATATCTTTTATGGATTGACTTAAGCAATGCTCTTCCACCACAAATTTTTGAAACATTAGACAAATTATACTCCAAGATGCATTTAAATTTTATGTCTGGGCTAGAGATAATCTCTAGTATAATGACTGATTAGTGTTAATCATTGATGTATTTATTTAAAATGGATCATGTCAAAGTGATGGAATAAGTCATCATCATCATCATCAACCATTATCAGTCCACTGCAGGATGAAGATCTCTCCAAGTTTAATCCATCTTCTCCAATCTTTAGCTTCTCTTCTCCACAACACCCCTGCACATTTTCTTATTTCATCCATCCATCTCACATGTGGTCTCTTTCTGGGTCTTTTACAATCACCTGGAATCCAGTTTAAAATTTCAATTGTCCATCTATTATCATCTCTTCTAGCAATATGTCCAGCCCAACTCCATTTCAATCTTTTAAATTTTTTCAATATGGTCAGTAACACCTGTTTGTTGTCTTACCCATACATTGCATTTTCGATCTCTTCTTGTTACTCCCAACATACATCTCTCCATACTCCTTTGAGTGGTCTGAAGTCTCTGTATTGCTCTTCTATTAAGTGTCCAAGTCTCAGATCCATAAGTAAGAACTGGTAAAACACATTTGTTAAAAACCATCCTTTTCAAACACATAGGCATATTTCCTTTTAGTATCAAGTTATTTCTACCAAAAGCACTCCAACCAAGTTTAATTCTATGATTAATTTCCTCCATTATGTTTCCATCTGTATTAATAATCTGACCAAGGTATTTGTAATTGTTAACTTCTTCTAATTCTTCGTAATCAATCTTTATTTTCATATTTTGAGCAAATCGATTAAACATTACTTTAGTCTTTTTAACATTTATCTTTAGTTCTACTTTTCTACTTTCATCTGCTAACTCCTGCAATATTTCCTGCAGCTCTGAAGCATTATTTGCAAAAACAACTACATCATCTGCGAAATCTAAATGACTTAAATACTCTCCATTTACTTTCACTCCTTTAGTTTCCCATTTTAATCCACAAAATACTTCTTGCAGCACTGCAGTAAAGAGTTTTGGAGATATGGAGTCACCTTATCTTACACCTTTCTCAATGTGATTTTTCCAGTATCATTATGTAATCTAATTGTTGCTGTTGCATTTTTATAAATATTCTTTAAAATATGACAATATCCTGGATCTATACCTTGATGATCCAATGCTTTAATCACTGAAGAAATGTGTATAGAATCGAATGCCTTTTCATAATCTACAAATCCAAAACATAATGACAACTCATATTCGTTTGTCCTTTCTATGACTTCTCTCAATACCTGTATATGATCTATTGTACTAAAACCACTTTTAAATCCAGCTTGTTCTCTTGGTTGGTGGAAATCCAAAGTTCTCTGTAGACAAGTTGTAATTATCTTGGTAAAAATTTTATATAAAACTGATCAAAGGCTGATAGGTCTGTAATTCCTAATATCTTCTTTATCACCTTTTTTAAATATTAATATTATTACTGCATTCTTCCAATCTTCCGGTACATCTTTATCATTTAGACATTTGGTATATAACTTTGCTAAAATTGTTTCTATTTCTTCACCTGCTTCTTTTAATATATCAATTATAATTCCATCATTTCCTGGAGCCTTTCCTTTCTTCAAACACTTAATTGCATGTCTCACTTCTTCATTTAAAATTCTGGGCAATTCAGAAGATGTAATAGATATAGGAGGTACTTGTTCTTTATTACTATATAATTCTTGATAAAAATCTTCTACCAATTTCATGATGTCATCTCTCTTTTTAGTAATAATTCCATCTTTTTTTATTATTGCAGATATAAATTTCCTACCAATACCAAAATGTTGTTTAACATTTTTGAGACTTTTATTTTCTTCTACAGCTTTCCTTGCTATTTCACAGTTATACTTTCTTATATCATTTTCAACTCTTTTCCGTACCATTTTACAAAATTCGAGATATTCAATTCTTTTTAATACATCATTTTTGTATATCTTCATATTCCTTCTTTTCTTCATAAATTCTCTAGTCTCAGTAGAAATTTTATTAGTCAATTGCTGCTTTTTTCTACCAGCTATGTTTGTTGCAGTTTTTAAAAGGGTATCAGTTATTTTCATATTAATTTCATTCAAATCTGAATCATATTCAAAATCTTCTAACACTTGAAACCTATTTGTAAGTTCTAATTTAAATTCATTAGAATGTTTCTGAAGATTAGGAATATCAACTGTAAATATTGTTTTTCTTAATAATTTTTGTCTCTCTAGTTTTACATTAACACGTAACTTACACCTTACTAATCGATGATCACTTCCTGTGTTAAATTTATTAAGAACATTACAATCTTGAAATATGTATTTTCTGTTAGTCAAAATATAATCCAATTCTGCTGTACCTTCATTTGGATGCTTCCATGTCCATTTCCTTTTAGCATTTTTCTCAAAAAATGAATTCATAATATAAAGTTTTTCTTTTTCTGCAAACTCCACAAGTCTATGTCCTCTCTCATTTCTATTACCATAGCTAAAATTACCTACAGCAATTTCATCTTTCATTTGTCTACCAATTCTAGCATTAAAGTCTCCCATAACAATTTTAAAATGTTGTTTACTCTGATCAAAAGCCTTTTGTACATCCATATAAAAATCTTCTACTACTTCATCACTATGAGAACTTGTTGGGGCATAAACCTGAATTATCTGCATTTGGTATCTGCTATTAAGTTGTATAACTAATCTTGCCACTCTGTCCGATACACCATCAATCTCCACAATATTGTTCTTCCACTTTTTATTTATAATGAATCCTACTCCACTTGTATTTCCAATATGTGTGCCTTTATAATAGAGTATATGTCCACTTTTTAAATCAATTGTTTCTTCTCCTTTTCTTCTAACTTCACAAAGTCCAATAATGTCCCATTTAATATAAGACAGTTCTTCTTCTAATTCTTGCAATCTTCCTTCACTTGAAAGTGATCTGCAGTTGTAAGTACCTAAATAAAAAGTCGTCATCAAATGGCAGCCTGGGTCCGCAATCAGGGGATTCTTAGCACCCTCCGCCTTCAGCCACCAACCGCTGCCTTGGTTGGTGACTTTACAGTTTCCTGGGAATAAGGGCCATGCTTTATTTTTGTCTGTCATAATTGTATATATGTATTGGAAAAATATTTATCATTTACACAAACATTCATTCTGCCTTATCAGGCACTGAGAAGAAAGACCATGGTGTTTCTTGATCTTAAACTCAGAGGTAAAAAGCCAATAAACTCACCACACTGGCTAATGCATGTTGGTGAACAGCCCATCCATGTTTGTATACTATATGAATAATCACATAGTAATAACAGCTGCAATGACAAGAACGTATGGAGTGGACATTAGGAATTTGCTCTGCTCGGTTCCTTTTTAGGCCTCCAAGAGGAATCAAAGGGTCTCTTTTCAGTTAATAGCAAACTCCTTTCTGCAGCCATGGAATAAGTATGACGCTTTAAATCGAAATGTAATAATTTACTATTGATAAATAGTCAACATCATAATAAAGATATATGGGAGTGAATAGGAAATTATTACAGTAATTTATGTACTGATACAAAAAAAAACTTGAAAATATTTTCACAGAGCTGTGATTATTCCCCTTACACAAGATGCTAAAAGTATTGAGCTGGTAACAGAGGCTGTCATGGAGTCTCGGATCTTTGAAACTTGCAGTTCACCTGACAAGTGAAAAGGTCATAAAATGCAGGCATAGTGGGAAGAATATAGTCTGACTTTATGTGATGGTGAATTGTTGCCATATGACAGAGTTGAGAAAATTTGCTTTACAGTGCAATGATTACTCAACCTTCTCAAAGATGTTAGAATTGGATACCTTGTGAAAAACTGGTATCAAGCTGTCAATATGGGCATGAAGATTCAGGTGTTTGACATTTCAAGAATGAAGGTTGTTCACAAAGATGCTTGCATAATGAGAATGATCTGAATTTGTGCACATGTGAATGATTGTCATATAGTGGGATCAAGAAGAGGAATTTATGCTGTATGGAGAAACAAAGTACTGTTATTTGTAATCTTATTATCATTATACATATTACTGATATGGTGTTATTAAACTCTGTAATGTAGAATGAACTTCTGCATATTGATAATGCCACAATATATTGTTAAAGGTAGGAGGGGTTAATTGAATAGGGTCAACTTATGACTGATGATGATCAAATGTTTTCACTTGATTATAGTATCCTATTACCTAATTATTATATCTGCATTCAAAGAAGTTAACATACATGAATAGCACTTAGGCTCATGTCATGGTATAATAAATCATATAATTTTGGTCTTCTTAATTCCTTCATATATTCATTTGTGTATAGAAACTGGTCAAGATTTGTGCATAAAATTCCTATCTAATGCCTTCTCATGCAATATTCCCAGATGAGTTTTTATCTTGTGACATTACTATAAAAACTTACTACTGTTAAAACAGCTTGTGTAAGACTAGGAAATGGTGATCATGTGATGGTTTAATAGTTGTATGCTAATCTTGCCTATAAGGTTATGGTGACCATGTTTTTTTTTAAAAAAAGCCAAAGATTCCAAAATGTATAGATACTGAGTTCAGATCTATATGACTAAACAAGTGGAATGAGTTTGGATTGAAAACATTATGTTTTCACCATGGACTCATAGCTTTATAGTTAAATAAATAAATAAAAGGTGCCTGCTGGAGAGTTATATTAGATCCTAAGATCTAGGTGAAATACTCTCAGACCCAAGACTCTTCAATGATGAGTCATAAGCTAAAAACTAGTAGGGATTTTTGATTAGGCATTACGTATGGATTTTATACACAAACCTTCTTGCATCCATTGATAGCTTAGGCTTGCACTAGGTTGCACTTCTTTATAGAGTTTGCTACTGTAATTCAGAGGATATTTTAAAAATATAGGAGTGCACAAAATATTAGTGCTGCCAAATAGGTATTTCATTTTTAGTACATTTCAGCTCATAAATAGTAGCAGCATTACAACCTTAGTCCTACTATGGCTATATATTTACCTTTGAAGATATGGATCTTAAGCATAATATAAATAAAAGAGTGGCCTCTCCCAAAAGCAAGCATTTTTATCTTAAAAGGTGAACATTTGCTATTGAGTTTTGTTTACCCAAATAATTATTCTTGGAAGAGAAATTGTCTTACAGAATATGTATAAAAAATATTTAAACATATTGGACTCACTAATAATTCAAGATATAGTTTCACCATCTTTGACTTGACTCAAATCAAGACATCTATTTCAGATATTCAGCCAAGAATCTACAATCAAAGAATTATGACTTTAAAAATGAGATTTCAAATGAATATTTCTTCCAGAGATCCAACAACAATGTCAGCTGGTTTTAATCTTCGGAGACATACTTGGGAGTCTCATCAACAGATTCAGGACAAGCTATGGTTGTCGTACTCATCTGCTTCATAAATGGAATTTAAAATTGAATTAACAGGCTCTAAAGTGGTAGCCTTTTTTATAAGCTATTGTGTCCAGCCACAACTATTTTTTTTAAATTTAAACCTACATACACACTGTTCTATATGTATATCTTTTTAAATTTTTCTTATTTCTAGAAGCCATTAAAAGTAAAAATCCACACACCCATTTTTAGTCTACTATTTATAGGTGGATGAGCTTGTATCTATTTAAAATGTGTTCGTATTAGAATATTTTGTGTTCTAGTCTGTCTATGTACGTGTGTGTATATGAACGCACATTCACGTAATGAATTTATTTAAAAAAATTTTTAATTTTAATTAGTTTCTTTTTAATTATTAGCTTAATTTAATCATTTAAAAATAGAATAAAGCATTAACAGTGAATAAGACTATTTTCAGAGTGAAATATTTTTTTTTCCAACTAGTAGGCTATTCAATTAATTATTATAATTATATATTTATACTTTATTTTAAAGGGTCATATTTTATGTATTCACAACTTTTACACCAACCACTTCACATAAATATATTAATGATGATTACTAATCATTTATTAATCTAGAGATTCTCTCTTGTCTGGATATAAATTTTAAGCCTCAGTTAAAGATTAATGTGTTGTTTATTTATTTCAAATGAAAATATATGGAATAAATCACTTCAGCTTTATTTTTCTGTATATGGTAGCTTTTTAGATATTCATAAGTGCTTCTAATCCACTACATAGATAGAAAAGAGAAAACAGTTGTTTGATAAGTAGCCCACTGCAGGGCAAATATACAATCTCTTATAGAAGAACAGTGTAGGAGAAAATGAAATATTTACTAGGCTTGTCAACTGTCAACTAGTGGATTATTGAGTGGTGTTTCTCCTTTTTACTCTAAATGACAATATCTGGATACATTTACCAAATAATATTGGATGTTTAGCTGGATTGGTATGAGCAGAATTCCTGAAAAAAACATTATTTGTTGAAACATAAAGTCCATTCCCTCTGGGTTTAAAATCAGTCTGTAGGTATGGCAGGTATCAGTGTTGTCACGATACTTATTAATAGGTTAAAGAATGCCAGGTAATGGAAAAATATTTCCATTATAATCAAATGGCTTTCTCAGGAGTTCATACAAAATTCAAACACTAGATGTAACAGAATGAAGCTGTGATTAATGGACATTGTGCTCCAGAATCTGTCACTCCACCACTGAAGCAAAGCATACTGGGAACTCAGCAAGAATATAGTAATTGGTTTATTATCCAGGAGTTCGTAAGAAGTTCAAGCAGCAGAAGTGACAGAGCTGGACTGAGATCCATGGACCTTGAGTTCCAGGTCTTGTCTATCTACCACTGCAGCAAACCATTCTGGGAAATCAGAAAGAGTATAGTAATTCAATGCTTTATTATTTAAGAGTTCATAAGATGTTCAAGCATCAGAAAGTGACAGAGCTGATCTCTGATCCATGGATCTTAGAGTTCCATGTCTTGCCTATTTGCCACTGCAGCAAAGCATGCTGGGAACTCAGAAAGAATATAGTAATTGAATGCTTTATTATTCAGGAGTTCATAAGAAGTTCAAGCATCAGAAGTGACAGAGCTTGGGCAGTAGTCCATGGACCTTGAACTCCAAAGTCTGCCACTCTATCACTACAGCAAAGCATTCTGGGAATTCAGAAAGACTCTAGTAATTGAATGTTTTACTATCCAGGAGTTTATCAGAAGTTCAAGCATCAGAAGTGACAACTAGGCTGTGATTCATAGAACTCGAGCTTCTGAGTCTGCCACTGCAGCAAAGCATGCCGGGAACTCAGCAAGCATATAGTAATTGAATGGTTTATTATTCAGGATTTCATAAGACATTCAAGCACCACAAGTTACAGGGCTGGACTGCAATCCATGGATCTTGAGACACAGAGTCTGCCCCGCTACAACTGCAGAAAACATGCTGGGAACTTAGAAAGAATATAACAATTGAATTGTTTATTATTCAGGAATTGATAAAGCTAGTATGTGACCCATAGTCCTTGAGCTTCAAAGGCTTCCAATCTACCATTGCAGCAAAAGCATGCTGGGAACTCTAGAAATTGAATGGGTCATTATTCAGGAGTACATCAGAAGTGTCAGAGCTGGCCTGTGATCCATGCATGAATCTTGAGATCCAGAGTCTGCCATCCTACCACTGCAGCAAAGCATGCTGGGAACACAGAAAGAATATAGAAATTGAATGGGTTATTATTCAGGAGTTCGTCAGAAGTTACAAGGCTGGGCTGCAATCCATGGACCTTGAGCTTCAGAGGCTGCTAATTTACCACTGCAACAAAGCATGCTGGGAGCTCAAAAAAGACTACTGTAATTGAATGTCTTATAATTCTGGAATTCATAAGAAGTTCAAGTATTAGAAGCAACAGATCTGGCCTATGATCCATGGATCTTCAGCTTGAGTCTGCCACTGCAAAAAAAGCATTCTGGGAACTAAGAAAGAAATAGAAATTGAATGCTTTATTATTCAGGAATTTGTAAGAAGAAATGACATCTGGGCTATTAAAAATGGACCTAGAGTTTCAAAGTCTGCCAATTCTATGCAACAACCCATACATAGTTATGATATAAGTAATAATAATAAGTGAATAGTATATCATTTGGAAATCATAAGAATATTGAATACAGGAGATGCCAGAGTAGAGGTGTAATCCATAGACCATGAACCTTAAAATCTATCTTTATACAAACTGTACTAAACCACAAAGATCATTATTACCAATTATAATAAAAAAAATATTGTTTTTTTCTTACCTTACTGCAAGTTACTGGATTCCCTTTAAATAGAAATTATATATATATTGTAGATAATTGGCTAGGTATAGTTTACAAATATATAAATTGACATGTGAATAAATTAAAGCTTTACATATTATGTTACCACCAAATTTCTAATAAATATTACTTTCACTTCATAGTATATATGGTAGATAGATGTCTAGATATAATTTATAGATAAATTGGTATGTGAATAATTGTGAACTTTATATTGAACTTAATATGTTGCCAATATAATTTTTTAAGATATTAATTTCACAGTAAAGAAGGCATTTATTAAGAGAATGAAAATATTTTGTGGACCTTTGAAGAGAGAATTAAGGAAGATATTAATTAAATGCTATATGTGGATTATACTATTGTACAGTTGTGAAACGTGGACACTGAGTAATAAAATTTATAACAGATTGGAAGCCTTTGATTGATCAAGGAGGGGGATGGGAAAAAATCAGCTGGATGAGTAAAATAACAAATGAAGAAGTTTGAAAAGAAGAAATGAAAAAAGATTGACTGAGCAAATTAGAAATAGAAATTGGGTTGGACATACATTAAGAAGAAAATATAGTTTGATGTTTTGGAGGGAATGGTGAGTGGGAGTAAGAAAGGATGGGAAAAATAGACATTGTTGGATGATATAAGAGATGAAAAGAAATACATTGAATTGAAGAGCTGGTCAATGAAGAGAATGAAGTGAAAAAGTAGATGAATTTGGTATATGACTATTCTGGACTGTCCTATTGATTGATTGATATGATAGATAAATGGCTATAAATAGATAAAGTTTTAAAGATAACGTAATATGTTGCCAACATAATTTTCCCATAAATATTCCTATTAATTTTACAATATATACTGTAGATGATTGACTAGATATAACTATATAAATTGACGAATGAATCCAATAAATATATTAATTTAATAAATGGTAGATAGATGACTAGATATAATTTATAGATAGATAAATTGATAAGTGAAAAAATGTAAACTTTATATATAATGTAATATATTGCCAACATAATTTTCCAATAAATATTTTTATCAATTTCACCCTTTCCTTGCCATTAACATTTATCTTATTTGCTTGAATAATTGTTTTATAAGTAATTCTTCTATGTTATGAAATGTTTCTCGCAGTGTTTTCAGGACAGTATTGATTAATTTTCTTTTCTTTCTTCGCTTGGCACGACAGTCTTCATTTAATTTACTGGTATGAATTATTACGTTGTTAGAATACATTTCATCATCAATAATGATTTTATCATCAAACATTTAATTCTTCCTCAGATATTATTTTTTGATAAATGATGCGTCTTAATATTAAAATAATGTGGAAATTTATAAAGTAAAGCATGTCTTTACATTTTTAAATAGACATTAGTTTAGCTTTTTTTAAAAGTTAAAAAGGTTCTTGTGCTTTGCGAATTCTATATTTTTTTCGCCCAGATTCTTATTATTTCTACTATGTTTATAGCTAATTTATCATAAGCCCATGGTGTGAGATGTTGGGGAGGAGGTGTAAACCCACGAGAGTAATTCATTCTAAAAGAAAGTTATAACGATTCGAGGCAGTCAACAAATTATTGGTTTATAGTTTATATTCAATTAATTTATAAGATTATATTTAATTTAAATATATATATAAATCAAAAACTACGTTTAACGTTTATATGTGGGCTAAAATGATTTAAGATAATCTCTCATTATCATCAATAGTATTCTGTACCATGGACAGGTCCAGAGAGTAGTCAAATTTACCAATTCATTTCCCCTATTTCGTTTTTTTTATTGCCTGGCTCTTCAATTCCACGAAGCTCTTCTCCTCTCTTATATCATCCAACAATGTCAATCTTTTCCGTTGGGTTCCATCCTTTCTTCTTATTTTTAGTCACCATTTCCTCCAAAACATCTTTCATTAAACTATCCTTTCTTCTTAATATATGTCCAGTCCAGTTTCTCTTTCTAATTTTTTAATCAATCTTCTTTCTTCAATTACTCTTTTCCAAACTTTTTCATTCGTTATTTTATTAATCCAACTGATTTTTTCCATTCTTCTCCATGATTACATCTCAAAGGCTTCCAATATGTTCCTAATTTTACCACTCATTGTCCTTGTTTCACAACCATACAATAATACATTCAACACATAGCATTTAATTAATCTTTTTTTAATTCTCTCTTCAAAGGTTTGCTTTCTCTTGCCAATGTATACTTCTTTTAACTTCAGCTTCACTTCTTTCATCTGCACTCAACCAACTACCCAAATATCTAAATCTTTTTACCTGTTGATTTATGTTATCATGGATTTCAACTTTTTGCATTCCTCTCTATCCATAAACAGTCTTGTCAACATTAATCGTCATTCCTAGTAATAATCATTAGTGTATTTACTAAAGTAGATGATGTCAAAGAAGTGAGTACAGGAACTTTGATCTAACTTATATAATTGTTTAATTAAAAAATACATAAAGAACTTGGTTTAAAATTTATATTTGGGATAGAAATAATATGATACTCTTCAGCCTAATAAATAATTATTAATAATCATTAATGTAATCTAAAGTGAGTGGAGTCAAAGAATAGTATTTACAGATCAATTTATAGTTGTAATTATAAATTTATGTAAGTGATATTTACTAAGGCTGTATAGTAAGTTAATAATGAATAAATTCTAAAAATAAAAATCAAGTTTAAGATGCCTACAGAAGAATACTGGTTCATCACGAAATGCATCTTGGGAAGTCATTTATGATGGAATGGAAGGTTTTAAATATAGCTAAAAAAAATAAATTAGATATCTTAAGAAAATGGGGATTAAGAGATATTGATAATAGTGATTTAGAAAAAGTCAACAAATATAATATGTTGATTAGATTATAAATTTAAATGGAAGCAAAATTGATGAAATATCACACAATTAAAGTGGATAGCATGCTTGTGGTTAAAATAATCATAATATTTCATAGAGAATATGCCTGTATTTGAAAAGGAAGGATTTTAATAAGTGTTTTACCAGTTCATATATATGGGTCAGTGGCTTTGATGCTTAATAGAATCACAGCACTGATATTTCAGATGGAACTCTTAGTTTGTTCACAGAAGAAGTGAAATATATATATGAGAGGTAAACATATCATCCATTGTTGAAAGAATAGAGGCTGAAATAAAGCTAGATTAGATATATAAGAGATGACTAAGTGGATGGAAGAGTAAAGTTTTAAATGGGAACCTGAGAAATGTTAAAATATTTAAAAGTAGACCATGTGTGAGTTAGATGGATAAGAAAATTTTTTGAAGTGATATGGGAGTGATAAGCTATGGATTAAAGAAAGTGGATTAAACATAAAAAGATCTTCCTGCAGTGATATTTGAGCACTGGTTGAAAATGATCATGAAGATAATACTTTGGTTAGCAATGAGCTTCAAATTAGTATATAGTTGATTAGCTAATATAAGATTAAATTTTCATTAGCCAAATTATGCATATCCATTTAAGTTTATTTTCAAAAGAGTGATATTTTTCTTCACTATTTTTAAGCACATAGTAATTTAGTTTAAGCACACAAATGGCATTGTCAAATAAATTTCTGGTATCATTTATGTCTAAATGGCTTCAATTGAAGTTGCCAAAATGTGTAGTTGCTTACTTGTTTAAAATTTATTTGTTTAAGCACACATATTAGCTTGAGTTGGGGATAGCCAAGCAAATTCAAGCCAATTGATTGGTAGAGAGGAATAAAAATGTTTTAAATGTTTTTTTTTTTAGAATTTTATTTAATCCACATTAATTAAGCTATGATTTTTCATTTTTGTAATTATCTTTCTTTTGCCTAAAAGTCAAAGGTGCCTATAATTAGCTTGTAACTGAAACCATTAAAATGAAGAGCTTCAAATATTTATAGTAATATAGGGAGCATACCAATCGTTCTAACAAGCTTTTATTGATAAGTGCTAAAGAGAAAGTATTTAAAATCTCTATTATTCCTATCACCAGACCAATCAGTTTCAAGCTTTCGGCTCACCTCAGCGAGGATCTAGAACATTCAGACACTAGATCTAAAATACCAAATCAAAAGCCAGCATTTGTCTAATATGTAACTATTAAGTAGAAAATCTGAAATTTTTAGACATGTAAATGTTTTTAAATCCAACTATCTAATTTAAATAGCTATATGGGACTAAACCAATATCAGATTTACATATTAATAGCCTTAGCAATATAACAGTACCAAAGCCTCAAAGGCAAAATTATAATTATCAATAAAGCAAGTCATGCGATATATGACTTGCTTTATTGATTAATATGTATAGCATAATAAAAATTAGCTTTGGGTGAATACAGTGCATAAATTATTATTTCTACACAAAAGCCAATTAGCCATAAAGTAATTGAGAGAATCTGTTATCATTTAATATTCATTGCTAACACAGTATTATGTAGTCATGGGAAAGTACTTCTGTAATTTAAGCAGTTTCTTTCATCTAGCTAGAAACAAACAAATTGATACTGTTGGTTAACTGCTCAATAATAATGATGATAATAATAATAACAACAATCATCATCATCAACTGGAAATGATAGAATTGAGTTGAAATCCATGAACATTAAACTCTCAAATATGATATTTATCACTGCTCTAAACCATACTGAGTAAAGTAGTCCAGTAGTTGGTTGCTTTAGAATTCTCTTGAAGTTTGAATATCAAAGTGATAGAATTGAGCTATGATCCACAGATGTTGAGCTCTAGAGTTCACATCTCTGTCACTGCTTTAAACCACAAAGGGTGAAAATAATCAAATGAGTTTGCACGAAGTTTCACACAAAGTTCAAACAGCAGAAACTTTGAATTCTAGAGTCACTGCTTTATCACTGCCCTAAACCAGACAGGAGACTGTGTTCAATGAATTTTCCAAATTTATTTTTAGTGGAAGTTTAATTGAATAGGTAAATTATTGTGAGTTTTTTTTTGTTAAGGGTAAATCATTGGATAGAAGAAGAGTATGGTGTTAAATCAACTGACTTGGTTTTACCTATTCCTGAAATCCCTAGATATTTCTATTAAAGGGTAATGATGTTAAAAAGTGATTTATGTAGTAACACCTGTGCTCATTTTATTAGGACTTATAGTCCAGCAAAAGATTCCAAAATTTCACACAAAGTTTTACTCTTTGTTGATTAATGTTATTGCATCAATATTATTAAAAAGACCGTATTTCCTCCCTATTTCTAGAAACTGTAAGCTATGTTCCAAATTTATTGGATGTAATGATTTTAATTTTGTTAACTCAAATGATCTTTTGTTAATGAATTTATGCACAATACATGGATTGGCTCTCAAAATGCTGTTTAGGCAGAAAAGCAGTGTAGATAGATCCTTATTCAAAAGAACGACAGCTTATAGATTATATTATAATCAGAAACCAGATACCTAAGAGAATTGAAAAGATGGCAATAATTATCATAGAATATTACTGTTACCTATTAAAGGAAAGGTTCATTCAAGGATTTTGATGAATAGGTTAATCCAGCCATATATGACTCTTTACCAGTGATTCATTGTGGTTTCAGAGAATCAATAAATATGGTAGATAACTCGTTTTTGTTGCCAGGCCCAATTTATATATTATTGTTATTGATTTGGTCAAAGAATTTGACTCATTTAATTAATCTGTTATCTGTCTTACTATATAGTGACCATATTATCCAAAGAAGACTATTGCATCATCAAAACTTATTAGGTTTCATTTGCTAGCTTTAAATTTAGTGCATTTGTAAGGCAGTTGGTCTGCTTTGGACCACTGCCAATTTTTGTAACATTGATAGAGTTTTGTTGTAATATTTTGTGGGCATGGGTCTGCACTCTTTTCTTCCTCAGGGGTGGCTGGTGACAGACATTAGGTGTCTGGTTTATGGTGTAGGCTGTTGACAATTTTGCTTCTACCTGGAAAACCTGCTAGGAGAGTATGTGGTCAAAGTCTCAGTGCTATTCCTGCTCTGGTCAGCTGCTGTGTCCTCTGATACGTTGGTTTTGGGCAGTGTAGAGCTGGCTCATTACTTATTACTTCTTAGTTTTTTTCCAAGTTGGCTTTCCAATTTTGGTCAGATAGACCGATTGTGGTCTCTGACCATTTGGACTGCTAATTGAGAGGCAGAGATATCTGGGATGGTCCTAACATGGCTTGACTGTGGGTCGAGAGTTTATTGCTTGGTGAACTTGCGCATTGGACCTCACTGCCTGTTGTGGTAGTTGGCACAATGCTAGACTTTGCCACCTATTCAGCTGAAGCATTTGGGTCTTCACTTCGGGGCCCCAGGGGTGGAATCATTGGGTGATGGTTAACTTCTCAACAGCTGAGCCATGTGGATCCACATACAGATACACATTAATCACATTACAGCAATTTTTATGGATGCAATTACTTTTGAACATATGTACATTTTACCTTGTTACATTGAACACTGTGTAATCCTCAATGGGTAAGTGTACCCAAAAAAATTTTGTAATTTTTTATTAATAAAGGTTACCTTTGAAAGTAAAACTGATAACTGACAAATGCAAAAAAAGGATTTATTTGATTAATTTATAAAATCTAAATAAAGTTTTAAAAAAGGTGATCTATAAAATTTGGCATTTATGAGACCATGTGATATTTGAGCATTGGAAATGATAAAGTTGAGTTGTTTCAAGGGCCTTTAGTTTTCAAGTCTGTCTCTCTACCATCTTACAAAATCAGATAGGGTAAAAATATTAAGATAGCAATGATTCAAATATATTTGTACTCAATATATTTTACATTCAACCTGTCCCCAAGTGTAAAAATCTTTATATTTTATCATGATTCTTATTATTTTATGAATCCAGTGTTTCAGTCTAGGAATTGATCTTTCGTTTTATGTTGACTCCTAACAGAACTTAAAATGTCTACTGCTAAAGTATCTTTTAAGTCATCTAAGTTCTTTTTGGTCTGGAACCAATTAATTTTTGGTAGAATACGTGTGCATCTTAGAAGAATTTAATTCCAGTATCAAAAAGTATTGGAAGATTCTTATACCATACAGATTGGCTTTTTTGTCTACCATACACATGATTTAGGGTTCAAGTCTAGGTGAAGCTTGCTATTCCCGATAAACTCAAAGGCAGTTTTTTATATGTACCCAACTGAAAGTGTTTCAGTACCATGTATATCAAATTCTCCATCTCAAAGCACGTATAGGAACTAGGCAAAAAAGTATTACAATCACATAACAATATTTATCGTTATCAGTGGTACTTTGACATTGCTTACTATTATTTTAATACAGTTTATTCTAACTTCACAATTTTAGAAACACCTTCACAAAAATTAATGCAACTTACACTTTATTAAAACTCATAATTCATGAAAAATTAAATATTTTTCTAACAGTTGCTATGATTTTGTCTGCTTATATTACTGCAACCTTTACTCTTCTCCAAAATTTAATATTGTAATTTTGATCCCTGCATGGGCTAATGTGGTGATATAGTGTTAGATTCTGGAACATATACTCCTCAGATTGATTCTGGTTCTGGCATTTCCAGTGCTCCAAATTATTATGAATTCCTAAGCAATACTACTCAATATTATTAAAACATCACATGATCACTATTTCCTATGCTTGCACAAGCTGTTAAAATAGTAGCCATCTCGCCATATAGTAGTGCTACCCAGTGCAAGACATAGTAATCAATGGATTCTTTAAGTTTGTGCATAAAATCCCTATGTATGAGATAATCTTCCAATATCCCCAGACTAGTTGCTAGCTCTCAGATCAAAGACACCTCACAGATTCCCAGACTATACTCTGGCTTAAGGCCTGTGGTAAAAATTATGAACCTAATGCACTTACAAATCTAGCCAAATGGAGAAAAGTAACATACAGTTAACAAAACTTTGACCTAGCTTGAGATCTTTGTAACTACACAAAAAATTAAAAATAGTTGCCAAATGTGTAACTGTACTGAATTCCAAGTTTGAAGTTCACTTTTGATAAAGACAAAAATCAGAAATCAACCTAACAATAGGAGGTTTGAGTGCAACAGTATTCTGGAAATCAATGATTACTCAAGTTTACATAGTTAGTGGTGGAGTAGAAATCTTGTCATGCTTTTGTTAACTATCTGGAACAGGATCTGAAGAGTTTTATATTTATATCATACAGTCATCATCATTAACCATCAGCAATCCACTTCTGTGTGGTCTCTCCAGTTTCCATCTCCAATCTCTAGTGTCTCTTCTACAGATCACACCTGCACTCTTTATTATTTTATACATCTCATACATGGTCACTTTTTGGGTCTTTTACAATTTATTGGCATCCTATTTAAGATTTCAGTTGTTCATATATCATCATCTCTTCTAGAAATATGTCCAGCCCAACTCCAGTTTAGTTTTTTAATTCTTTCAACAATGTCAGTAACACCCGTTTGTTCTATTACCCATGTATTTTATTTTCAATCTCTTCTTGTTATTCCTAATATACATCTCTCCATACTTCTTTGAGTAGTCTGAAATCTCCATGTTGCTCTTCTATTAAGTGTCCAAGTCTCAGATCCATAAGTAAAACCTGGCAAAACACATTAAAAATCTTTCTTTTCAAACACATAGGCATATTTCCTTTTAGTATTAAGTTATTTCTACCAAAAGCACTCCAACCGAGTAGAATTCTATGATTAATTTCATCCATTACGGTTCCATCTATAGTAATAATTTGACCAAGGTATTTATAATTGTTGACTTCTTCTAACTCATCATAATCAATCTTTACTTTCATCTTTTGAGAAAATCCATTGAACATTACTTTAGTCTTTTTAACGTTTACCTGTAGTCCTACTTTCATCTGATAACTCTTGCAACATTTCCTGAAGCTTTGAAGCATTATTTGCAAAAACAATCACTTCATCTGCAAAATCTAAATGATATAAATAATCTCCATTCTCTTTTACTCATTTAGCTTCCCATTTTAATCCACAAAATAGCACTGCTGTAAAAAGTTTCGGAGATATGGAGTCATCCTGTCTTATATTCTTCTCAATGTTAACCTTCTTAGTATCATTATGTAATCTAATTATTGCTGTTGCATTTTTATAAATATTCTTCAGAATATGACAATATCCTGAGTCTATATTTTGATGATCCAATGCTTTAATCACTGAAGAAATGCTGGTTGATCTAAAATTATTTGACCTTATTAAAAAAAATCACCGTGCATTTTAACACAATGATAGATTAATAAATTCAAAATGCAGAAGCTGCTGAAATGAAATGGGTAATTTGCGCAGGATACCGTATAATATTTGAATCACTTCCAGTTCTCGAATGTCACGAGGTCTCTGAGTAATTAATCAGTTGGTTATTTTTATTTATTACATTGTGAACGTTTGTTAATAACTTTAAGATAGTTAGAGAATCTAAAAGTTTACCGATCCTTACTGGTTAATAGCTTGGGAAGTTATTATATGATATTTGAATCGTTTCCGGTACTAATATGTCACATGATCAATGTATATATATATTATTATCGCAAATGTTTATTAATAACTTTAGAATAGAGAATCTAAAAGGTTCTTGGATCGGACTAGGTAATCATTCGGAAGATTGTATGAATTAGGTCACTTACAGGTCGAACGCCACATGACCTTCCAAACGATTAATTGGTCGATCATTATTACGATATATATATATATTATGCTGCGAATGCTTATTAATAGTTTTAAAACAAGCCTAACATTATAGCACCCTAGTACTATTTTAATCAAGTATTTTTTTGTTCGTAAGGAATTCATCTGTAAATTAATTATTCCTGTCAGATAAACAGTCTTATTTGTGATTGATAGTTTTACCTGCTGATTGATAACCTGACTTAGTGATTGAAAATTAGTGTTAACTTTTTATTTTTAGTTTTTATAGATCTTAATTTCAGGGTGGAGTTTTCGTTATGTTCGAAAATTGAACTAAAGATAGTACAAGGATTTGCTCTCTATTCCCAATTAATTATTTCTTATTTGCTAAAAATTCACAAAAACAATGTAGGTGGTACTTGATGGTGAGTTGGGAAGCTGTGGAGTTATTTGCAGCTTTTCCTGAATTGCTTTTGATTAATTGGTTAGGAAAGAAAAGGGAAATGATCTATCATTTAAACCTGTCAAAGCTGAACTTTTTAAAAAGCCTGTTGATTGGATCCAACCCTGAATTTTTTTTTACATCTATTGACAGGGACCGTAGTATTTGCCAAAACCTGCGATTAAATTGTTATTAATTGCATTAATTGGAAGCAGAAGTGATAAACAAGAGGAAAAAGTCAAATGTATAATTATTTAATTTTTGTTTTATAAATAAAATTATTAAAAAATTAAAACTATCAGTTTAAGAAACGAAAAGTAGATTGTTGATTTTTTTTCATAACTAATCGACAAGTTTTTAGATTTAGGTCATTTTAGGTCATGTGATTTTTAATCACATGACACTAAACCTAGGATTTGAATTTAAATAAATTGGATTTTTTTTTCATTCATTTTATCGTCATTATTTTCAATCATTATTAATCTACTGTGGTATAAAAATCCAAATTAATAGGTTTCTCAGATCTATAACTATTTTGCCTATATCATTTCTTACAAAATTTCTTATCTCACTTATATACCTCACATGCGATCTTTTTCAAGATCTTTTACAGTCTTTTGATATCCAGTTTAAGGTGTCAGTTGCTTGTTTATTATTTGTCTTTTCTGTGTGATTTATCTAGCCATAAATCGTCATGTGATCACCATTTTATATACTTACACAGGTTGTTAATAACAGCAGCATACTTTCCATACAGTAGTGCCACCAAATACAAGCCTCCTTGCATCCATTGATTGCTAAGGCTTCCGCAGTCTTAATTACTTCAGTAATACTTATGAATATGGTTATCAATCTCCTCAATATTATTCCTTTTATATATCTCTCCATATATTTCTGCATGATCTGAAGTCATTTCTCATGTGTCATAGCATCAGCTGGGAAGCGAACCCGCTAACCCGGGTCAACTGCTTGTAAAGCAGCTGCCACTGACCTCTCGACCACCAGTACTTGACAAATCTGAAGTCATTCTATGTTTTTATTTAATTTACACCATTTTTTCTGTCTATCTGAATAAAAGTTTATAACTAAATTTTTAACCTATTATTGATGTAGTTAAAATTTTGCATATGTATAAATGTATTCCCAAAGATATAATATTTGTTTTATACTTTGCAAACAATTTTTAACAAAAAATTAGCATAAAATTTAAATTTTTAATATTGCAATGTGATGCACCATGGCTTCTTTTTTTTTTATCAAAGTCAGAAATCTTTTGACCACTATGCCCAGAGAAACCTTTTAGCCACCTTACCTTATCTTCCCTACCATTCCCCACTCTAAGTTTTTACTATAATCCTCTCTATCCTGCTTCATCTCATTTCCACAATATTATCTTTGTTCACTCTATAGCCTTTATATCTAGATTCCCATTATCTTTTCCAAACCTAGCATAAAAACCCAGAATCCACGTTCTGTGTAATCACTTTGTTTATATTTATTCTTCCACAACTTCATTATTTGTATCATTTCTGTTTGCAGGCATTTATATTCAATTAACAGATGCCTAATATTTTCCATGCCTTCCTTACATAACTTGCTTACTAAATCACCCACATTTCTCCATTTATGTGTATATTGCTTTGTTGCTAATGATCCTGTTGGAGCCTTAAACAGTAAACTACTTTCATTGCTATTATAAATCAACTCACACCCAGTATTCTGTTTACTTCTATACATTTTTAAACTCTTTTTACTCTCCATACTAGTTCTCCATCTCTCCAACTCTCTATTTTTTATTAATCCATCTATTCTTCTATCCCATTCTTTGTGATTCAATTCTCTAACACAGTTATCCTATCTTTTGTACAAGTATCTTCTGCATACCATACTACCTTTCTCAAACATCTTGTTGCCTGTTCTTTACTTTTAACTCAATTACATACTATTTTGGCTATTTTCTTATTCATAAATTGCAATCTACCAAACATTTTCATTTGCCTTTTTGCATCTCTCACATAAAAACTTGAGCACCCCATTTCTCCTTGAATTGCCTCTTTTGCAGCATCTAATGAATGTCTTCCCACTTCTCTTTGTACTTTTTCTAAATGATCTAATACCCCTTTGCTAACACATAACATATCATTATTATAGATTAACCCCACTACTGCTACTCCATTCCATATAATTCTTGGTATTGCGATATAATATATATATATATATATTGATCATGTGATATATTAGTATTGGAAACGATTCAAATGTCATAATTATTATATGAAAACACTGTTGCAATGTGATGCACTGTGACTTCTCATTATATGAAGTCAGGAATCTCTCAGTCACTAGGGCCAGAGAACCCTTTTGCCACTTTACCTTCACTTTCCATTCCCCGCCCTATATTTTTTCCATATTCTTTTCTATCCTGATCCATTCCATTTCAACAATATAATCTCCATCAACTCCATATCTAAACCTCCCTTATTTTTTTCCAAACCCAGCATAAAAGCCAAGAACCCATTTTTTGTACATTCACTTTGTTTATATTTATTCTTCCACAAACTTCATTATACTCTGATATTATCATTGATGCTAATGATGTCTAGTGGCTCATCTTGTAACTTAAAACTTAAGGTTTTATTAAAAAATGATATAACAACACAATTACCTGATTAAAATTAAATTAAAGTGGCAAATTTTCAATTAGCGAGAAAGGTGTACCTTCAAAATATTTTAAATTAATTACATCAAGACCAATAATAAAATTATTAAAATGTTAACTGCTACTATAGTCATGAAAACAAAAATTCAGTAAACTAAAAAAGTAGGGTAATGACCATATATATTTAACGAAAAAGTATAAATAGAATATTTTTAAATAAGAATATACACACTTTTATTTTTGGTTACATAAATAATATTGCAACTGTTGATGGGTAAGAGAACGAACAAGTGTTACTGACCTCATTGAAAAAATTAAAATTCTGAAGTAGAGTTGGGCTGGACATATTGCTGGAAGAGATGATAATAGATGGACAGTTGAAATCTTATTGGATTCCAAGAGATTATAAAAGACCCAGAAAGAGACCACATGTGAGATGGATGAAAGTATGCAGGGGTGATGTAGAGAAGAGAAGCTAAAGATCAGAAATGGATTGAACTTGAGAGACCTTCATCCTGCAGTGGATTGATAATAGTTGATGGTTATGATAACTGCTGAAAAAATTTATTTTTTAGTTTTTTAGTGCATTTATATGGATAAAGCATTAATTTTTTTATTAGGTGGACTATGGGAAAATATTCATTTAGTATCTGATAAAAAATAATGTGGAAGTACTGAAAACTCCTTAGAAGATGTATATAAGTTAAATTAGTAGTAAATGGTAAATGTTGAATAAGCCGATGTACACTTTAGCTTTGATTGTATATAAGCTTACCATTTACTGATATACATGTAGAGCATGATTGATATATACTAATGTAATTTTAATAGATCAATAAATGGTCTGCTTATTTACGATCAAAGCCAAAGTGTATGTGGGCTGATTTTACATTTACGTTTACTGGTAATTTAATTTATATATAGCTCACCGAGGATTTTCAGTACTTCTGCATGATTTCATCTATTTTTCAGACCATTAAAAGTGATATTTAGTATCTGAGAAATAACTATGTAACTAAACTATTAAAACATTCATCAAATTATAGTTCTCTAGCCTATGAGTACCTTCTTTTTAATGATTACTCAATGCCAAAGAATCACTTGCCCTGAGGTAGATCATATTATCTCTTTTTTAATGCACATAAATCAGCCCAAGCTTGATATAAATGTCATATGCTTTAGGGAAAGGGGTCTTAATAAATCTAGAATTTTATTAATGGTGACATATTTGGATCTGGTATTTATATATAAAAAATCTTTGCTACTAGTCAATAACTTACTGCCATTTGATGAGTCACATTGGGATTATGAACCAATTGGTATAGGAGAGATGCTTACCTGGTTATCATAGTATTATACCAAAAGTAGCAAGTGAATATTATTTGTGATTTGATGACTGGTTAGAAAGACATTGGTTGAGCAAGTTAATTCATGCATTAATTCAAATTTACTGGTAGGGATATGTGGGTTATAAGATAAATTAATTAATGTTAATTAATATTTAAAGTGGTAAAGTATGTAGCTGATTTCAATTTGGCCTTAGGATTTTTCATCTAATGTTTAAAAGTTTGTAAGGTTGGATCTTAATTAAAAAATCAAATTGTTTGTTGATTGAGAATTCAGAAAACGTTTTAGCATTGGAAATGTTAGAATTGGACTGCATAAACTCTTGAGCTCAAAAAAGTGTTATTTTATTACTGTGCCCAATGGAGCAAGCACTGTGTGTTGATTATATCTTGCTTTAGGATCAAATGCAGATTTGGATTTAGTATTTACATGAAAGACTTTGTGCATTACCTTGGGTAATACTAGGAAATAACTCACTGCTGATTGATGAGGGATGGAGTGTTTCTTCGACAATTGTTTCGGGAAGGTTGTTGGATCAGTTATTTTAGTGTGATGTAGAAGGATGCAAGCATTTACCATCAAACAACAATGCAGAAGATCTCATTGGAGTGTTTTAATTTATCATTAGAATATATCCACGGGATTCCAGTGAAGATATTACTGCTTCTTTCTTTAAGTTGCATGCAGAGTCATCTATGAATCAACACATGGACTATTTTCCACAAAAATCTTGAGATGCAAGCCTCTAAAGAGTTTTTACATTTTCATTGATCATCTTCAATACTCCCCTGCCATGATAAAATCTTGTAAACCATTCAAAAATTTTTTTTTGCAATTCATGGCGCCACTACCATGTACAGTTTGATCCTTTCAAATGTTTCATAGCAGTTTTTTCCATTGTCAAGGTTCAAATGATACTGTCATGTTTAAGTGATAACTTGTGATCCCAACATACTAGTATCTTAAAAAAAAATTTGTGGTAAATAACTACACTAGGTAAAAGATTCAGAGATGGGGCTGAAGGCAGCTTGGAGAGTAATCCAGGCACCTTTACACTGGAAAATACTATGCATATATAATAGTAGTAAAGGCACAGAGAAAATTTATAAACATTTGAGAAGCATATTTTAACAATACCTATTGCTAATTAAACTATCTTAAATAGCAATCTGACATAACAGATTATCTCTTTTACTTCACATTTCAGTTGCAACTTATCTACTATATTCACATCTCCAAACCAATTTCTAGCTTATGGTTTTCAAGATAAGCCTATTTAGAAAATTCAGATTTTACTAATAACATTGACTACTATCTAATATAAATTTAAGTCTGATATCTCTGAGTACAAATATTTAGCTATAATTTAGCCTCCTCAGATGTGCTGTAGATCTTAATACCTGTTCGTATCAGAATGATAAACAGAATTTTCTATGATTATCATTGTCACTTTCAAGCATTACCAATCCTCTGCAAGAATTTAAGATCTCTTCAAGTTTAATCCAACTAATCTAATCCATCTTTTACATCATACCAACGAACATCTATATTTCATATATCCAGCTCACATGTGGTCTATTTCTGGTCTCTTGGGATGCAGTTTTAAACTTCCACTTACACATATAATATCTTTTCTAATATGTGCGGTATATAAGCACCAACTTTCACACAACCCACCACTCTCCAGTCTATCCAATAACACTGATACACTCAAGCACATATATGCTGAAAAGATAAATAATCACCAATATACATATTTCATGCTAAACCAGCAATCATCAGTTGGTCCAGATTATCATCTCCCACACATATATACTATAAGTGCTCAGATATACAGGTGTATATATAATAAGCCTGTGTTTCAGTTATTACATTTTAGAGATGTCTGTCCATCCTTGCATATGTATTTAATGGATTATGACCTGTACATGTGGGGTTCAGATTGACCTTAGGTCAACATGGGTGTGACAATAATCTCGGTCTCAGGGTGGCCTTCGAGCATTCCATCATCAGATTTTCAATTGGATGGATGGTTGAAGAGTTGGAGTGTGTAGCAGATTGGAGCCTGTCCATTAAAGTATGAGGATTGTCTATCTTAATATATATCTGAGCACTTATAGTATATATGTGTGGGAGATGATAATCTGGACCAACTGATGATTGCTGGTTTAGCAAGAAATATGTATATTGGTGATTATTTATCTTTTCAGCATATATGTGCTTGAGTGTATCAGTGTTATTGGATAGACTGGAGAGTGGTGGGTTGTGTAAAAGTCTGTGCTTATATACTCTATATATTACATATATAGACACATGTATATATAATAAGCCTGTGTTTCAGTTATATCTTTTCTAATAATATGTCCAAATGAGCTCCATTTCAGTCTCTTAAATCTTTCAATGATATCCGTGGTATATGCTTATTTTCTCACCCATGTGTTTAGTTTTCAATCTTTTTTGGTACTCCTAACATACCTCTTTTTGTATTTCATTGAGTAGTCTGAAGTCTCTGTATTGTTTTTCTGTTAAGTATCCAAGTCTCAGATCCATAATGAAGAATGGTAAAAATCATAAAACCTTTCTTTTTTAATTACAGAAGCCTGTTTCCTTTTAATAGTAAGTTATTACCATCAAAAGAACTCAATATAAATTTAATTATATGATTTATTTCATCCGTTATGTTAATTTCTAATTCATGAGTGTCAATTTTTATTGTCTTCTTTTAATATATAGGGTATATGAGCACAGACTTTCACATGACCCACCACTCTCCATTCTATCTCATAACACTGATACACTTGAACACATATATGTTGAAAAGATAAATAATCACCAATATACATATTTCATGCTAAACCAGCAATCGTCAGTTGTTCCAGATTACCATCTCTACACATATATGCCATAAGTGCTCAGATATATATTAAGATAGCCAAACCTCATACTTTAGTGGACAGGCTTCAATTTACTCCACACTCCAACTCTTCAACCGTCCATCCAATTGAAAATCTGATGACGGTATGTTCAAAGGCTACCCTGAGGGTGGCCGAGATTCTTGCCACACCCATCTTTTAAGTAAATCCATTGTACATTTATTTAGTCTTTTTAGTATTTATCTTTACTCCCACTTTTTTATTTTCATTTGACAACCTTTGCAATATTTCCTGAAGTTCTGAAGCATTATTTTCAAAATATTCATATTGTCTCTAAAGCCTGATGACTTAAATAACCTCCATGAACTTTATATAGAAGGAGTTTAATGTAATATGTTCTAGTTTTAATTTGCGAATATGTTGACATGTGACTGTAAATTTTATAAGATATATCTCATAACTGCATTAATTATTTGATTGGTTGCATATATATGATTCTGATTTTAGATTTAAATATTTACGATCAGTTATTAGAGTAATAGTATTTTCAATTAGCAGTTCTTCCAATTATAAAAGAACACTAATAGTGAAAACATCGCCCATGAGGTTTACTTCTTTCTAAGTAAATAAGATTTGAAGAGGTTTCATAGCTGCTTTATCCTGTGGCTAAATCTATTGATTAGCTCGGATTTGAATTCAGTTCGCAGATACGTCAGAAGGAGGGATGCTTCAAGATGTTTCGTGGGTACATATAAATAAAACTGAATTTTTAACGATTTCAATTTGCAAGTCCGCATTTAATACTGCGTATGGCAGGTGTTCAAACTTTCTAAATGAAATGAGTTTTGTTCAATTTATTTATTTTTTTGTGATAATTTCATTTTTATATTAAATCTGCAGTTTTATTTTAAGTAACGATAAAAAGAAAAAGTTTAAATCAACTGTTTCGTTTCTCACTTCGTTGCTTCCTTACAAAAAGTTTAAATTTTCAGAGTCGTCTTTTAACAAAGTTTTGATTATATATATATTTGAAAAAGGCTTTTTGTAGCTTATTTCTAAATATTCCAGCTGTAACTTTTATTTTATTTAGAAAGTAAAAATTTCCAGCTCTATGATTGCCTTTACGATTATTTTTTCTGTCAATTTTTATTTTTAAAATTAGGCCTGGGCCTACTCTTACGTTGTATTCCTCAATCTCTGTTTTGTTTTAAAATTAAAACGCGATGATTATTTTTAACAATATTTAGAAATGTAGAAAAGATATTAAATTTTGTTGAGGGATATAATCAATATTATGTACCATCGTGATGATCAAGTATTAAACCATCACATGATTACCATTTAACATCACATGATCACCATTTCTTATGCTTGCTCATAACTGTTATTAAAACAGGCAAAATTCTCCATACAGTAGTGCCACTCAGTGGATATTGGATGAGTAGGCACTAGATAGGGATTTTATGCACAAGCCTTCTGGAATTCATTGATTACTCAGGCTTGCACTGAGTGGCACTACTGTATGGAGAGTTTTGCCAGTTTTAATGATTACTATTTCCTATGCTTGCACAAGCTATTAAAACTATATATGATGTGATATGGCTTCTCCTTTATTGAAATCAGGAAGCTCTCATTCACTTTGTCTAGAGAAATCTGTTAGCCAAGCCATCTTACCTTTCCTTTTCATTCCCCACTCTAAATTTTTCTCACATTCTTCTCCATCCTGATCCATTCTATTTCCACATTATCTTTGTCCACTCTATGGCTTTTATATCTAGATCCCCTGTATCTTTTTCCAAACCCAGTGTAAAAAACAAAAACCCACTTTCTCTATAATCACAGTGTTTATATTTATTCTTCCACAAGATTATTTGTACCCTTTCTGCTTGTAAGCATTTACATTCAATTAGCAGATGCCTAGTATTTTCTGTGGCTTTCTTACATAACTTGCAGACTAAATCACTCACATTTCTCCATTTATATGAATATTCCCTTGTTGTTAATGATCCTGTTCGAGCCTTAAATAGTAAGCTATTTTCCTTGCTATTATAGTAAATTAACACACACTCTTCTGTTCACTTCAATATATATATTTAAACTTTTTTTATTCTTCATACTATTTCTCCATCTCTCCAGCTTTGTATTTTTTATTAATGCATCCATTCTTCTATCTCATTCTTTGCCATTATAATACTCACAATTCTCCTAACACAATCATGCCACTTTTTGTATAGGTATACTGATATAAAGTCTATCCAAATCTTCTGCAACCATATTATCTTTTTCACCCATCTTATTGTCTGTCCTGTACTCATAACCCAATTAAATACAATTTTGGTTATCCTATTATATATAAATTGCAATCTTTTGAACATTTTCATTTTGCTTTTTACATTTCTCATATAAAAACTTGACTATCCCATTTCTCCTTGAATTGACTCCTTTGCCATCCACACATCTGCATCTAAATCATGTCTTCCTACTTCTTTTTGTACTTTTTCTAATTTAGCACTTCTTTACTAACACCTAAGACATCATTATCATATGTTAACCCTACTACTGCTGTTCCCTTCTATACAATTCTTGCTACATTATATTTATGAAAACTATTAATTTCTTTATCAATCATTTTCTTTTAGCCAATTATCCCTACAGTAGTGTCATGCAGTGCAAGCTGTAGTAGTCAATGGATGCTAGAAGGTTTAAGCATAAAATTACTATCTAGAAACTACTCATCCAATATTCCAGACTAGTTTCTAGCTGTGGCTTCCAACTGTGAAGAGCCTTGAATATGAGACCACTGCAAATAGATCCTATAATGTAATGCAATTTTCCAGCAGCTATCTTTTATGAGTTTAGTTAACTATAAAGCTAGGAGCACAGGATGTAAATACTAGCAGGGATTTTGTGCACAAGTCTTCTAGCATCTATTGACTATTATAGATTGCACTAGGTGGCACTACTGTATGAAAAGTCAGCTACTGTTTTATCAGCTTAGGTAAGCATGGAAAATGATGATTGTATGGTATTTTGATAAGTTTTATGCTAAATCTTTCCATGGGATAATGGTGACTGTGGTTTTTGTTAAACCAAGGACATCAAAATGTATTGTTGTTAAACTGTTTTCAGATCTACATGGCTATACAAGTGAATGTACTTTGACTGAAAACATTATTGTGTTTTAATTAGTTAACTAAACTGATAGAAGATGGCTGCTGAGGATTGCATTAGATCCTAAGATCTAGCTGTAGTGCACTCAGATTCAAGGCTCATCACTGATAAAGTCACTAGTTGGAAACTAGTCTAAGGACATTGGATCAGTTGGTACTATAGATAGGGATTTTGTGCACAAACCTTTTTGTTTCCATTGATAAACTATGGCTTGCACTGGATGACACTACAGTATGGAGATTTGGCTGCCGTTTTTATGATGAGTAGAGTCTAGTTACTTTATGTGCATATGGGGAAATAAATTAATATGTATGATTTATTAGCCATATTTAAGAAGGTGTTATAGTTGTTAGATAAAAGTGATTATTTTTATCTAATTAATAAATTAGCATAATTATGAGAAAGTGAAAATTTGACTTCTTCTGCACTGTTCTTATGAAAACATATTCAGAATAAATTTAAACGGAAATGCGCCTATGTGTTTGGAGAAGTAGATATTTTAATAAATGTGCTTTACCAGTTCTTTCTTATGGACCTGAGACTGGACACTTAACCAAAGTGCAATATAGAGACTTCAAATCCACGCCATGAAATATGGAGATAGGTATGTTAGAAGTAACAAAAATGGATCAAAAACAAAATACGTAAGTGAGAGAACAAATGGACATTACTGACATCATTGAAAGGGTTAATTAAAAGATTGAAGTGGAGCTGGGCTACATATACTACTAGAAGAGATGATAATAGATAGTTGAAGTCTTTAAGTTAGATCCCAAGATTTAAAAGACCTTGAAAGAAACCATATATAAGATGGATTTATTAAGGAAGATATAGGGTGTTTGGTTAATGTGGAGAAGAAAAGTTAGAGCTCAGAGAAACTGGATTAAACTTGGAGGGACCTTCATCCCACAGTATACTGATAATGATTGAAAACAATGATGATTCAGATTTAATTGTATTAAATAAGATTAAACATATATATGGTATGATAATAAATCATAGACTTTTAAAAGTTATTTGTAGTGTTTTCATCTTATTATTTTTTTGTTTTATCAGTACATTTCTTATCTCATCTTCACTATATCACAACCAACCATCAGTGTATTAAATACATCCTAAACAAATAACTATATATAAGCAAGTGTATTTATTAAAATTTATCTTGTCTCTCTAATGAGTTTGCGTTTAAAAAATTTAAGATGTCATAGCTAAGGACAAACTTTTTCACTAGTTGATGATATCTTTGCTCTTGGTAGCAAAAAAGTGCAAAGCAGCCTTTTTTTTTATAAATAGTTCACAGAAAGGTAAATGTCTTTAATAACTCATCATAGGGAATGGTGAAGGAGAAAGCAATACTTACTAAGCTTTCCAATTGCCGGAAGTTGAATATTTGAATATCTTCCCATCTTTTTTTTATCCTTTAAGAATAGCTGGATAACTATTAATCAAACCATTGTTGGATATTAAGTGGTTTCTGAAATAGAAATTTTAAGTTTTTAAAAAGAATTTCACTTGGACTTAAGATTTAAACTCCATTTTATGTACATGGCAAGTGAATATTTTTTAGTATTTGAACAATTTTTCATTCCTATTTTTATTCTCTAAGAATAGTTAGATAACTGTTAATAAACCAATATTGGATGTTATTTGGCATAGTTAAGGGCTAACATTCTGAGAGGCAAAGGTAACCTTTAATGAATTAAGTAGACTTTAACTGCTTGATTAAACGACAGTTATTTAAAAGAAATATTTTAAACCATTTGAAAACAATTTCACTTGACCTAGATTCAAACTCCAGTTTATGTTCATAGCAAGTTGATGTTTTTAATATTTGAATATGTTGGATGTCAACTGGCTTAGTTAAACGTTAGCTGTCAGAGAGACAAAGGTAACCCTTAACAACCCAATTAGATGTTAACTGTTTGATTTAAGGATAGCTATCTAAGAAAAAAATCTTAAGCTTTTTGAAAAGAAATGTATATGAATGAGATTCAAACTCCAATTTATATACATGAATATTTTATTTTTTACTGAGGCAACTTTGATCTTATATTGAAATCTATATGCAGTTTTACTTTATCTTTCTTTCACATAAGGACAATCTACAGTAGTTCCAACATATCCATGAATTTACCATGCATTATTTTAGTGAATCATGGTTTGAAAAAACAGTGAATTAAAAAAAAAAGAAAAAAAACATTAGAAATATGCAAATTTAAAAGCTTAAAGTTTATATATATGAATCATTTGTTAATCAGCCATTTTTTAATTTTCTGCACTAAATGAACAATGCATGCATTTGATCATGTGATAAATCAATTTATTATCGCATTATCTATTTTACAACTGCATTATTAAATATTTTTTCTAATTAATATTTGTTGATGTTTTAATGTGTACAGCTAAAAATAAGTAAATTATATCTTAGATGTGTATATTTATGTTACACATATATATTATATAGAATTTGCTATTATCACCAGTTGTAATTAGCTGCAGGAATGTTTGGAATCAAATTAAGTGCTACATGTTCTTATTATTATAATCATTTTAAGAAGCCGATAAATAAATTTCAGCTTATCAAATGCATAATGCTGATAGGATAAACCAGTTGATAAATCAACCAAGTTTGAAAAATCATTATGATAATCCAAAAATCAGATCTTTAAAGAATCATTTAAATAAACTTGCAATTAATTTTTGAAATAAGTAAAGTTTTACTTCAATGGCATATATAAATCTATAAGTGCATTGTGCATGGACAAAGAAGCTTTTAATTTAATTGAGTACTAAGCTAAGTGCATTCGGGAGCTATGTACTTCCGCATTCATAGCTTATTTTTCTATATCACTGCCAATCTATCCATCAAAGTAGATATATTATTCACAATTTTAAAATTTGAAGAATAGATTGAACAATAAAAACGTGAGGATTGTTTGCAATTCATTTAAATGATTCTTTGTGAACCTGACTTGTGAATATTTTTATTTATAATTTATTTATATTGTTTTTTTTTTTTTTTAGTTTTTTTTTTTTTGTGTGTGTGTGTATACATTTATATTTTCTCTCATTCACTGTCACAATCCCTAGGATCTTTTGATTCTGGGCTAGCACTAGAGCAATAATAGTTAATTTTTTAATATAATGTGGGTTCAGGTTTCTGTTTGTAAATCTAAATAATTCTCTGGATGTCACAAGATCAGGATCATCTTTACAGTCTATTCATTGCACTTTTAATTGTTTAAAGCCAATATACATCACCTGATCATTATTCCCTATGCTTACACAAACTGTTAAAACAGAGACAAAACTTTCCATACAATAGTGCCACCAAGTACAAGCCAGAATAGTCAATGGAAGGTTTCAGTGCTCTTAAATCCAAGACTATTCACTGATGAAAGCCATAAGCTAAAAACTAGTCTGGGGATATTGGGTGAATAGGTGATAGATAGGCTTTGTATGCACAAACCTTCTTGCATTCATTGATTATTCTGGCTTGTACTTGCAGGCACTACTGTAGGGAGAGCTTTGTTTCTGTTTTAATTTTTAGTAGAGATTACAAATTAAATTATAGTTGGCCTATTTGAAGAATAGGTTGATATGATACAAGAAAGTGGACATTATTTGTGAGTTTATTTAAATGAATCTTTAAGAATCTGTCTTGTGACTTATTGTAATAATATTTTTGGATTTCATTGTTCGAGGTTTAGATTTATATTGTTGATATCTATATTGTCTTTCTCCTTTATTTATTTTTTATTGGTTTTGTTTACAATTTTGAAATAGTTTATTGTTAATATGTAGGATAGATAGAAGAATTACAGGAGGGTCGTGACGATAGTTCATTACAGTATGTCAATAGCAATCAAAGTATCTTAAATCATTTGGAGAAAGAAGCCACAAATTATTCACATCGTTTATGATAAAAATTTTGCATTTGGCAGAAGTTAATGTCGATTTAATACATTAAGTTATAAAACATCACATCATTCCTGATATTGCAGTATTAAAAGATGGTCAACCTGTGAGATGTTGGTAGAACTATACAGATAGGTTGGTTTAGATTCAAAACCATATATATAATATTTAAATATATATATATATATATAGTGTTTATGAATGGATGACTGGAGGGAGTTTGAAAGTTTGGGTTCAAATCCCCTCTAATTATATATATTAATTCAAGCTATTCACTTGATAATAAAAAAAAATTTAAAGATGACCACCAAATATTAAACTGCTGTCTTTTCAGCTTTTAACTGAATTTAAATTTTAGGTATTTATATTTGCTTTGTATCACTAAGGTTTTTATGGCAGAATTGTCTTCTGAATTCTCACTGAGAGATAGCTTTCATTGTAAACTTTCTTCAGTAGCTATGTCACTAAATAAAACATCACAAAGTTTTCAACTTTCAAGCTTTCATTTGGAGCAGTAGTTTCTATTACTGAATCATCTACTGTAAATTTGAATAATTAGTATGGAATCTCCATAAAATTCCAATATTAGACTTCATTGACTAAGACCAAAAACTAAAAATTACTATAGGGATTTGCTTTTTTATAAGTGTACGAGTTTTGGATCTGTAGGTAAGAATTAATAAAGCATATCTATCAGAAACATTCATAGAAGCAAAATTCTCCTCACAGTAGTGCCACCCAGTGTAAGACAGAGTAATCACTGGATGTAGGAAGTTGTGTGTAAAATCCCTTCCTGCATCCATAGATTATTCTGGCTTGCACTGAGTGGTGCTACTGTATGAAAGGTTTTGCCTCGGTGAAAACAACTTGTTTAAGCATAAAGGATGGTAAGCATGTGATGTTTAGTGGTTTAATATCAGAAATTTTTTTTTTCAAACATTTAGGTATTATGTTTTTGTAATATCAAGTTATTTCTACCAAAAGTATTCCAACCTGGTTTAATTCTATGATTAAATTAATTCATTATGTGTCAATAGTATTAATTATCTATCCAAGATATTTTTAGTTGTTGATTTCTTTGAATTTCAATTATCAATATTTATCTTTTTCTTCAAGAAAATCCATTGAACATTACTTTAATCATTTTATCATATATTTTTAGTTCATTCTATTATTTAAATTCATTTGATGATTCGTGCAACATTTCTTGAAACTCTGAAGCATTATTTGCAACAAAAATAACCCAATAACTATATCATCTGCAAAGTCTAGATAATTTAAATAGTCTCCATTTTTGTTAGCTTTTCATTTTAATTCATAAAATACTTCTTGCAAAACCACAAAAAATTTTGGAGATATAGAATCATCCTATTATATACTCTTCTCATTGTTAATCTGATGCTTGTCAGTGTTTAAGTAAACCAAGATGGCACTCATATTTTTGATAAACATACAGTTTATACAGCCTATAATCTACTGAAGATGTGTTAGTTGTTAAATTAAAATGTAATTAATAAATTGATTGTTAAATTTTAAAAAAAAAAGAATAAATTCCTATAAATTTTATTAAGAAGCTTTGTTTTTTAATTATAATGTGGGAAGCAACTAGACTCTCTTAACATTGTTGTACTTCAATTCAATTCAGTGTGTTTTTTTTTTTGTCAGCAGTTTTCTTTGGTAAATTGTCACAATAATAAAAATTTGGGACCTTCCTGTCACAGAACATGATGCAATGGACTATTTCCAAAGATAAGGATCTTGTTCTCTCAAAAAATGTGTTACTGATCTTGGTACAATTGCAAGCTGTCATTGACATGAATAAAGTGTAAATGTTGTGTTTATATTTTTATCCATTTTTCTGTTAATAAGTTAATCCAAAAAAAAGAAAGAAAATAAATTGTAAATATTATAATTAATTTTTTTATAATAATTTCTATTTTTAAAATAACAGTAATAAAAAATAAAATGTAATTATTACATATGATTTTCTTAGTAGGCATTTTTTTGTGAACATTTTATGGGGACTCCTGAAACTAGATTTATTAAAAATGTGGGTTGCCATGATGATTTTGAAAACTCACAAATACCATTAATCTTTTAAATATCATTATGTAATCTAAACAAAATGTAATTATTAAATATAATTTTCTTAGTAGGCATTTTTTTGTGAACATTTTATGGGGACTCTCAAAACTATAGATTTATTAAAAATGTGAGTTGTCATGACGATTTACTTGAAAACTCACAAATACCATTAATCTTTTAAATATCATTATGTAATCTAAACAAAATGTAATTATTAAATATAATTTTCTTAGTAGGCATTTTTTTGTGAACATTTTATGAGGACTCTCAAAACTATAGATTTATTAAAAATGTGAGTTGTCATGACGATTTACTTGAAAACTCACAAATACCATTAATCTTTTAAATATCATTATGTAATCTAAACAAAATGTAATTATTAAATATAATTTTCTTAGTAGGCATTTTTTTGTGAACATTTTATGGGGACTCTCAAAACTATAGATTTATTAAAAATGTGAGTTGTCATGACGATTTACTTGAAAACTCACAAATACCATTAATCTTTTAAATATCATTATGTAATCTAAACAAAATGTAATTATTAAATATAATTTTCTTAGTAGGCATTTTTTTGTGAACATTTTATGGGGACTCTCAAAACTATAGATTTATTAAAAATGTGAGTTGTCATGACGATTTACTTGAAAACTCACAAATACCATTAATCTTTTAAATATCATTATGTAATCTTATTACTACTGTTTCATTTTGATAAATATTCTTAGAATATTGCAATATTTTGTATAAATAATTTGATGGTCTCCTGCATTAACTACTATGGAAATGAACCACTAAACATCACATGATTACTCTGGTTAGCACAAGTGGCACTACTATATGGAGAGTTTTTGCCTCTTTACTATGGAAATGCTTATAAAGTCAAATGCCTTTTTACAACCCACAAATCCAAAATATTGATTTATTATATAACTTCTCACAATATTTTGGATGTGAACCATATTGCTAAAATCTCTTTTTGAAATATGATTTGTTCTTTTTATTGATTTCGTAGGTCTCAATTTTTAATACCTTCATCATCTTTCTTAAATATCAATATTATTACTACATTCTTCAAATCATTTGGTATATTTTTATTATTTAAACATTTGGCATATAATTAATTATTTTTATTAGTCATTCATTAGACTAGAGATTATTCATTTAATGAATAACATTTCTCTAATGTAATTTTTATATATGACTCTCGCAAGACTTGTTTTTATCCATTTTTAATACCTTGTGGAGGGTGTAATCATAAACATATACCAAAGACATGGTAAAAATGTATGATTCCCAAAACATACATTTTGTACCAAATCATCACTCTTCAGTTGGCCCAGATCACTATCTCTTACATGTATCTTTACCATTATTTACTATATATAAATAACCGATTGCTAAAGTTTAATCGATGTGTAAACTTACTGCCCTCATTACTTTGACACAAACTACTTAACGGAAATATATGAATAATTTTTATTAGTCATTCATTAGATTAGAGATTATCCATTTAATGAATAATATTTCTGTAGTGTAATTTTCACTACGCAATTCTCATGCAAGGTAGGGACTGGTTTTTATCCACTTTTAATACTTTGTGAAGGGGTGTGATTATAAATATATGACTAAAGATGTGTGGAAAAGATGTATGATCCCCAAAATTCCCAGAGTTATTACAATTGGATTGATGTGTCAAATTTACTGCGCTCACAACTTTGACACAAACCACTTGATGGAAGTATATTACTAATTTTGATTAGTCATTTATTAGACTGGAGATAATGATACTAAAAATATTAACATTGAGATGGGTATATAACATGGTGGGTTCATATCTCCAAAACGTTTTGTGGTTTTACAAGAAATCAGCCCCTACCTTGCCTGAGAATGATATTGTGAAAATTATACTACAGAAATATTATCCATTATTTGGTATATAGCTTTGCCAACATTTTTACTATTTCTTCATTATGACTGCTTTAAAAATTAGAGAATTTTTTTTTTGTAATGATATAAAATATATAATTTTATTTTAGATTCATTTTAATAAATTGGGCTTTTGATTTAAATATATATAGTTTAAACTTTTAATACAAAAAGATTCATATCAAAAAGATATTGAATGTGGATTAAAATTATATTCATATGTATACACTCTTTCTGATATACAAACTTTCAAATATTACTTTATATGAATGATTTGGTTTAACTGTAAAACATAGAAATCATTGTAAGTTATTCTTATTAAGAGTGCTATATATAAAGTGATAAAAGACCCCATTAGTCTCAGAATTCTAGGCTGCCTATATTAAACTTAGAATATGCTTCTATGAGGTATGTTTAATTACAATAGGTTCGGTTGTGAGATTTTCCAGGAATTTTGAGTTTTAAATTTGCTGTAAGAGAATTGAACAGCCGAGTGATTTGTTCTAGTCAACATATAATGTTGTCTGCTGACTTCCATAAATTCTATTTGTCCTTAAATCCTTTTGTAGCATGTATAAGATTGGCTTTAAACTAATTTGCATATCTCATGTATGGTTTATACCTGCTGATTTGCATATCACTACACATAATGTATCTCTAAGCAGTGGAGTAAGGAAGTGGTGTATGTTAAGATTAACAAAAAGAAAATTTAAATAACTGATGTTAATGATATATCAAAGAGATGTCATTGCCCCCATTAAAAAAATTAAGATGTTCCAATTGAAATGGGCTGGACATATTATTAAAAGAGCAGACAAGTATGGATAAATAAGAGAGTATAAGCGGGAATCCAAGAGATTGTGAAAGAGCTGTGAGACAGATTGGTGAAAGCAAGTAATTTACTGGCAGGATGTAAAAAAAAAAGTTGTGAATTAAACTTGGGAAGATAATCTTTTAAGATATTGATTGAAAATGATGATGATATATCTATTTTAAATACTTTAGGAGTAACAAGAAGGAATGGAAAATGAAATATTTGGATGTGTAAACAAATGAGTACCATTGGCAACATTGAAAAAATTAAGAGGCTGAAGTGAAATTGGGCTCAATGTATTTTTTGAAGAGATTCATTATAGATAGCTAGATGAAGGTTTAGACTATGTCTGAAAAATTGTAAAAAGATTTAGAAAGACGCCCTATGTGTAATGTAAAGATGTAATAAGAAAGCTGATTGGTAAGAGAGAATACGAATTGGAGAAACTGGATCAAATTGAGAGAAATCTGCATCATGTAGTGGGTTGATTGAAAATAATGTTTCTTTATATCGATGTTTATTTAGTTTGATTTCTGATATATAAATATGTTATTTATAAAACAATGCTTTATACTTATTTGTAAAACTTTATGTATTTTAATACCATGACTGAAACATTAATAATAATTTATTTTTTTACAGGTAAGTCCCCAGTTGCTGATTGTTACCTGTAAGTTGTATTTTATTTTTTGTTGTCACTATTTAAGGTCCCTCTTAAGGATAATTGCATGTTGCATGCCGAATCATTACTAGTAAATTCATATGTTTAACTCTCTAACTATAAACTAAATTAGAATTCCCTTCTGTAAAAGTCCATCATTTGAGTTGATTCTTATTTACTCTTCCACCTACCTGTAATTATGACCAATGACACAACTCTTGAGATTACGTTTATTTGACACATTTAATGAGAAACTTTTACTTTAAGAATGAAACTGTCAAAATGATTTCATATATCGACCGCTAAAACTCTTTCTCTATTAATAATTTTTATCAGCTTTTCCAACTAGGGTTAATCAATTAAAGATTGATTCCACAAGATACAGGATTTAATGCGTTAATGATGATTTATGGTTGGTTTTAAAATATTAATTTAATTGGTATGTGTGTGTGTATATATATACTACAATTTACAAAATATGTTTTTCGATCCCTGCGTTCTTTGCTTAACTATGTGCAAAGAACGTAAACATATTTATAACTGATTAATATTTCTATCAGTTATAATGTCTTGTTCAGTTTCAGGGTTGTTTCTGATTCCTTTTTCCAGTAGCTTCTTATTAATTAACCTGTTGTGTTTGTATATCCTCAAAACTGGTTAAGAGCTTATTTTGCGAACTCTATATATAACATTTGTAAATACAAGCTTATTAAATTAGGTCTTGTGACATCTGACTTGATTTTTTTTTTAAACACAGTCGTATAAATACGATTAAATATTTAATTTTGCTTATATACAGTATATTTACAAATATATACAATAATGTTTGCTACATTGTACATGTGATACATTGGCTTGATATTGCATTTAGTTGCTGTACAACTATTAAATGTAAGGACTTCGGGTGCCCTTCTAGGTTTACTTAATACTTCCAGCTATACCATGGCAGCTTCCTCATGTGTATGCACGGTGACACTTCCAACTATTCCGTGACAGCTTGCCTCATGTCTAGTGTATGTTCTGTTCCTGTTCTTGTTTGAACTTGTTTCATTGCTTTAGCATGTAGTGGAAAGCTTGTGTACTGCTGTTTTGCTCTGACAGTAATTTGTGTTTATCGACTTTACCTCTAAATAGTCTGACTATTATTTATAGCCAGATCCCCTTCCTTAATGAAAGCAATTGGATTTATTGAGCTTCATCACCCATTGGCCTGTTTCTGTTATTGGATATATCTTATCTATTCATATAATCATTGGTCTGTGGTGATGAATGCTCAATTCTATCAAGATAAGTGGAATCAGGGCTAGTTTATTCTTTGGGTTTTTTATATATTTTTATTCTCCATATTCTAAATCCATCTCTTGTCTTACTATATAGTGACATAATCTCTAGTGTTTTTATTCATGTCATGTATTCCAACTATTTTAATCTTATAGATGAATCTTTTCTCCAAATGATGATCGTAGCTTTTCTTCCGTCATTTCATTGTTCATTTTTCTTCTTACACTATATATATATATCTTAATAATCATAATATTTAGTTTTCTTTCCCTATGTTGGGGAACCAATAAAATTCTAAGATATAAGCCTCTATGAAGACACAATTTAATAGCAACCTCTTATCACAATAAATGATGTTATTGAAATAGATATATGGTGTAATAAAAAATATGTTATATTACTGTAAGTGTAAAAATGATATACTTACATATATTTACTTTATTAATAAATTAGATATGTAAAGAAGTCAGGTTAAAGATAAGATTACTATACATTAAATACTCATTGTTTGATTACCATAAAAAAGTTAATAAACCATTCAGCAATATGTATATATTCCAGCTAACAAACTATTATTATCTGCCAACACAATAAAACCAATTATTCAAGGCTTTGATAGTTTTATAAATGTAGATGATAACAATTAACCCTTAAGCTATCAAGAGGTTGCCTTGACAACAGATTAAGATTGTTGCTAGTTTAAGGGTTGTTTGTTATTATCATCTGCCCAAGCAAAAATTACTATCTATACAATAATAAATAATCATAATCTTTAAAAATATATAATGTAATGAAAGACATCACATAACCTAGGGGGCAGTAGTTGCTTTCACTTCAATTACAGATATTTAAAAGTTATGATAACTTATTATTATATTTATTAAAACTAATATTTTATTTAATGTTCAAGAGGTTGTTAAAAGTAAGGCTCGTTCTTCCTCCTCTGCATATATTTACGGTCATTTCAGAGTATTTAGTCTGTACATAAATTAAAACAATAAACAAAATTCACCCGATCATTTCAAAACTATACCAAAAACTTAGCTTATATAAGAACAGAGCTTAAAATTAGAATGGTATCATTCAGTCTTTTCTTGATTTTGATGCCATATTACTCAATGGGAGATAGTTATGTCTGTTTTAATTGTTTATACAAATGTAATGACTACTCATATTATCCCAAATGGTCCAGCGTGATGTTGAAGTATGAATATCGATACTCCAATCATTTTTAATAAGTTAGTCAATTTCAATATGGTAATATATCATAAATGAGCAAGTTCATCAGCAGTAAGATTCACATATAATACTTTTTATTCGATGCAATGTACTGTGATTTCTCTTTATTTGGAGTCAGGAATCTCTCAGCTACTATGCCAAAAAAATGTTAACCATTTTACCATCTTTTCCATTTCCTGCCCTAAGTTTTTCCCATATTCTTCTCTATTCTGCTGCATCCCATTTTCACATCATAATCTTTGACAACTCCATGGCCTTTATATCTAAATCCCCTGTATCTTTTCCCAAACCTAACATAAAAACCAAGGACCCACTTTCTGTATAATCACTTTTTTTATATTTATTCTTCCACAACTTTATTATTTGTACCCTTTCTGCCTAAAGGCATTTATGTTCAATTAACATATGCCTAATATTTTCTATGCCTTCCTTACACAACTTGCAGACTAAATCACCCACATTTTTCAATTTGTTTATATTTCCTTCTTGCTAAAGATCTCGTTCGAATCTTAAGCAGTAAACCACTTTCTTTGCTATTATCATAAATTAACTCGCACCCAATATTCTATTTATTTCTATATATATTTAAACTCTTTTTACTCTCCATACTAGTTCTCCATCTCTCCAACTACCTATTCTTTATTAATGTATCTATTTTTCCATCCCATCCCTTGCCATTCTAACACCCATTTTTGAATGTTCAAGAGCTGCAGTGGTCATTTTAGGAACTAATTTTAGCACTAGTGATATAGTCTGTCAAATATTGAAACATTTTTTTACTAAACATGTACGATAATGTGATTCATGTTTTCATCATTTTTGACTAATATTATTTAAAAGCTAAAAATGAGGTGTGAAAATATTTGAGTTTTTTTTTTTTTTGCTTATACAAAGTAAAGTATTATATAGGGTATATGAGCACAGACTTTCACACCACCCACCACTCTCCATTCTATCTCATAACACTGATACACTTGAACCCATATATGTTGAAAAAAAAAATCACCAATATACGTATTTCATGCTAAACCAGCAATCATCAGTTGGTCCAGATTACCATCTCTACACATATATGCTATAAGTGCTCAGATATAAGATAGCCAATCCTCATACTTTAATGGACAGGCCCCAATCTACTCCACACTCCAACTCTTCAACCATCCATCCAATTGAAAATCTGATGATGGAACGCTCAAAGACCACCCTGAGGCTGAGATTTTTGTCAAACCCATGTTGACCTAAGGTCAATCTGACCCCTCATGTACAGAACATAATCCATTTAATACATATACAAGGGATGGTAAAGTATTCTAATATTGGTATATAATATAGAACTATACTTTATTAATATAATAGTTTAGGTAAACAGTAATGAAATCCAATGTTCATATTATGTCAAGAGCTATAAAGAGTGACTGAAATCTTTATATGGCTTGTGAGTTACTGTTTGCTCACCATTGTTACATATTAATCAACTTAATTGATTTGCTGGTATTAATATAAAATAGGCAATTGTCATATTTGTGTAGGTGATTGTCTTCATTTCATGGCAACTGATAAAGGTTTGCAATCTGAAATGTACAATTTTCTTCTTCTTCCTCCTCCTTTCTTTATGTATTAATTTCTATATTTACATGTGATACCATTTCCAATTTTCTTATATCTTAACAATACCATTTTTACACCAAAACTTTACCCTTACAGTTTCAACTATCCTGCAGTCATCATCAGAGCTACAATATCCAAATATATATAATAAAAATAAAGAAAGTTTAGAAGTAATTAATAAAATATAATTAAAGAGATAATAATAAAATGATAGTAGAGTTTAAAGATTAAAGTTTTAAAATTATAATAAAATTGTTTTAGAATAATTTAATAATAAAATAGTATAAATAAGAAAATAAAATTAGTTAAGAGTAGAAAAATAAAATGGAAAATGATTATTTATAATGGTCAGGCTAAGATGTATATTATTGATTATGTATATAAATATAATGTATTAATTGTATGATTATATATTTGGATATTTTATCTCTGATGATGACTGCAGGATAGTCGAAACTGTAAAAGTAAAGTTTTGATATAAAAAATAGTATTATTAAGTGTATAGGAAAGCTGGAAATGATATCAATCTGAAATGTATTGAGTTTTTTTCCAGGTTTAGTTGTGAGACTATGACTTTTGAATATGCAGTGATTAGAACTGATATTTCTTTAAAATTCTTTATTTATTAATACACTGCATATTAAAATATAACAATAGCAACTCTTTCCATATAGTAGTGCCACTTAGTGCAAGCCATACTAGTCAATGGATGCTAAAAGATTTGTTTATCAAAATCCCTATCTAGTATCTACTCATCCAATATTTCCAGCTTCATCAATGAGGAGCATTGGATCTGAGAGAACTGCACCTAGATCTTTGGATCAATCCTCAAGCAGCCATCTTTTACCCTTTTAGTTAATTATAAAGCTATGAGTCTAAACTGAATACGCTAATGTTTTTAATCTAAGCTTGCTTATATAGTCATACAGATCTGGGCTCTGTTCAATATCAATGCATTTTGGACAAAGGATGAAAGTGATTATGGTTATCAAAGATGGAACTGGGTTAAGATCTATATGATTATACAAGTGAAGGAGTTTGGATTGAAATCATTACTGTGGTTTTATTTTGGATTCATAGCATTAAAGTTGGATGCTGGCTTGTTGCATTAAATCCAAGGATCTAGGTGCAGTGCTCTCAGATCCAAGGCTTCTCATTAATGAAAGCCAAAAGCTAAACACCAGTTCTGGAGATATTGCATGAATAAAAACTAGACAACCATTTTGATGCACAAACCTGTACAGTACTGACTGAGTAACAATACTGTATAAAGAGAGTTGCTACTGTGTTAACAGTTTGTGTAAGCAAAAGAAATGGTGATCATATACAGTAATATTTTAGTAGTCATATCAATATATTATAACAATCCGGAATTAAAAGGAGATTTAATGTATCTGCACTACAGGGCGCCAGTAGGCATTTGTACCTAGAAAATTTATATAGTAGACAGATACGTAAGTTAAAAAAAAATTTTTTTTTTATTGGTTGTTTCCGGTCGTTAGCCCATTGTCACTAGTTCAGTGGAACAGCAGAGATTTATATTTTATAATAAATTCTTATCTAAGAATTTTTTTTTAAAAAAAGAATAAAATAAGCCACTGCCAGTTATTAACACACAAACATTTATTTACGCACATATATATAAAATTTAACATTATTTTAGTATGTTTACTTTAGCATTTTAAAATTTAACTTACATTTTAACTTTTATTTTAGATTTTAATTTACATTTTAATTTTTATAAGTTTGCACAGATGGATTTAAAAAAATTTGTTTTATAATGTTGAGTATAGATTGGTTACACAGATTACGTGGTCAAAAACATTTCAAAATAAACATAAACAATCAAAATATAAAGTCATTGATGGAAATGCAGAGGGAAATTTATAAGAAACCCAATGGCATTCCTCATAAGATGCCGCATAGACACCAATAACTTAAAAGACATCCGAAATAAATATATCTTAGATACTCACAGTAAGGTATCAGTATTTACCAAATGTCTATATATCTTCATCAAATATGAAAACCAAAAACATAATTAACCGCTAACGAACCCATGCAAGCGTCGATACCCAACTTAAATTTAAGGCATTTTTATTTAGAGTGTCGAGTATGAATAGACTACATAGATTGCATTTGAAAAGAAAATATTCTATCCCTTATTTAACTTTAAGCCAAAAGTTCGCAGTTAAACCAACGTCAATCCATCTCATATATCAATATGTTCAATGTAATACGAATACGACAGCACAATTAGGTTAAGAGAAGAAATTGCCTCTCATCAGATAGGAATACTACATCTATCTGATGATAAGAGCAATAAAAAAAACTCTATAGGAAGGAACCGCGATCTCCATCTTATAATTCCTTCCATAGGCAAAATGAGTGTGTGCGGCGTATAAAGCGATTCTGCCCATAGCGAATCTCGTACTACATCTACTAATTACACCAATATATCCAATCCATTGACCCAATTCAACTACGGAATGAATAACCTAAGATTACCTCCCCTAATATAACTTTACAAATCTATATAACCATTCACGCCCGACTTAAGTTTAACATTTATATAATTTAGTTTATCGAAAAACAAAAAATCATAAATAAAACTTAAAAAAACCAAAAAAAAAAAAAAATAAATGGAAATGATTAAAAAAAAAAAAGAAATACATCAAATAAAAAGAATTAATAAAGAATTTAGTTTGGTCAGATAGGATTCTATTTCTATTTTTTAAATACTGGGAAAGTTTATATTTTAAAGTTCTTAGTGTTTTCAAATTACTATTCATTTAAGTTCATAACGTGCTTACGGTTTTAGAACTGTTCATTAGTTATCTGTTGCTTGCCATTTGGAATCCATTGTTAAATTTCCCGATGATCCTGTGGTACTTTTTTTTTTGATGTTTCATTTTCCTTTTTTTTAATAACAACTGAAGGAATTGAAAGTGTGTCTTTCAATCCCTTCGTCTCCAACTCTCTGACTTAACACATCTCAGTTCTCTCTTAAATTTTCTTCAACCACTAACTATTTTATTTCCAAATTTTTTCTTTTATATGTAACTTTCGGATCCAATGGACATTACATCATCGATGATGATGATCCTTCCATTGAGGTCCGATTTCCCTTTGGATTTCTTTCATTGGCCATTAGTTTCTATTGTTTTCCTATCTGACCATTGCTTATTCATTTAAATGCCCAAGGGCTAGTTCACTTGGACTAATTAAATTTATCATTTCCATTTTTTCAATAACATTAATTAATTTGTTTTTTACAAACTTAGATATATTTTTATCTTTAAATCTTTACTGACAATTTAGTTTAAAATACTTTTTATTTTTTTTTAATAAAGTTTCTTTTTTTTAATTTCTCATCTGTGCGATTTTAAATATATATGAGTTTAGTATAGAATTTTAATTTTCAATTTTTAATTCTTAAAAAAGAAGTTTTATTTGTGAACTTTTATTTTTTTCATGTTTAATAATAATAAAAAAATAATGTAACATCGTATGTGCCCGTTACATATCAGTAAACTTGCTTTAAAAAAAAATAAACAAAAAAAAAATATTTCACCTAGCGTTAGTAATTACAGTACACGATTAATGAAAATTTACAGAACATTCGGTGAGTATAAAGATTATATACAAAAAAAATGTTTACTATCGATTTCCAAAGAACCATTTATGTCTACGCCTCCTCCCCCCAAGAATTATATTTTCTTATACATTTTATTTTTTACACACAGCATGACAAGCAAATTTTATAAATTATTTATTTAAGAAGGTTGCATTGAGGTAAATATGTTTTAAGAAATAATGGGTTTATACGTGTATATTTGCAGCACAATTATAATACCACCAACTTATTTATGACTGATTGAAATGCATACATAGGGTTATACTGAAGTAATTTCTAAAAGTACTCATCGTAAGGTAGCACATTTCAATCATAAACTTATGTGGCTGTGCGCACCTATACATGTTAAAGCATAATATATATTAACAAAAAAATCATATTAATTGCAACCTTTTGACTTTCTTTTTAACAAAGTACAATTTAAAATTATTTATACTTTCTCGTGTTTAATATATGTGCAATTTCTTTCTGGCAGCACTTTTATAAGATTTAAAGTATACAACTTTATGTAAACAGAAGAATATTTCATTTTGAAAAAAGAAATTTACTCAGGGCCCTCATGGTTTATTAAAGATCGGCCCAAGTTGGGTGGCCAGTTATTATGATCCAGAATAAGGGGACTTAATGTAATCTACACTACAGGGTGCCACTAGGCATTTGAACCTAGAAAATTTATATAGTAGGCAGATACGCAAGTCAATAAAAAAATTTTTTTATTATTTTATATATTTTGATTCCGGTTGTTATAACTGACCACTGGCACCCAACATGGGGCCAGTTATAACGATCCGGAATTAAAAGGAGACTTAACGTATCTGCACTACAGGGCACCACTAGGCATTTGAATCTAGAAAATTTATATAGTAGGCAGATACGTAAGTTAAAAAAAAAATTTTTTTTTTTATTGGTTGATTCCGGTCATTAGCCCATTGTCACTAGCTCAGTGGAACAGCAGAGATTTATATTTTATAATAAATTCTTATCTAAGAATTTTTTTTAAAAAAAAGAATAAAATAAGCCACTGCCAGTAATTAACACACAAACATTTATTTAAGCACATATATATATATAAAATTTAACATTATTATTTTAGTATGTTTACTTTAGCATTTTAAAATTTAACTTACATTTTTAACTTTTATTTTAGATTTTAATTTACATTTTAATTTTTATAAGTTTGCACAGATGGATTTATAAAAATTTGTTTTATAATGTTGAGTATAGATCGGTTACATACATTATGCGGTCAAAAACATTTCAAAATAAACATAAACGATCAAAATATAAAGTCATTGATGGAAATGCAGAGGGAAATTTATCAGAAACCCAATGGCATTCATCATAAGATGCCGCATAGACACCAATAACTTAAAAGACATCCAAAATAAATACATCTTAGATACTCACCATAAGGTATCAGTATTTACCGAATGTCTATATATTTTGATCAAATATGAAAACCAAAAACATAATTAACCGATAATGAACCCATGCAAGCATCTATACCCAACTTAAATTTAATGCATTTTTATTTAGAGTGTTGAGTATGAATAGACTACATAGATTGCATTTGAAAAGAAAATATTTTATCCCTTATTTAATCTTAGGCCAAAAGTTCACAGTTAAACCAACATCAATCCATCTGATATATCGATGTGTTCAATGTAATATAAATATGCCAGCACAATTAGGTTAAGAGAAGAAATTGCCTCTCGTCAGACAGGAATACTACATCTATCTGACGATAAGAGCAATAAAAAAACTCCATAGGAAGGAACCACAGTCTTCGTCTTATAATTCCTTCCATAGGCAAAATGAGTGAGGCGTATAAAGCAATTCTGCCCGTAGTGAATCTCGTACTACATCTACTAATTACACCAATATATCCAATCCATTGACCCAATTCAACTATGGAACATAACCTAATATTACCTCCCCTAATATAACTTTACAAATCTATATAGCCATTCATGCCCGACTTAAGTTTAACATTTATATAATTTAGTTTAACGAAAAACAAAAAATCATAAATAAAACTTAAAAGAACCAAAAAAAATAAATAAATGAAAATGATTAAAAAAAAAAAAAAGAAATACATCAAATAAAAAGAATTCATAAAGAATTTAGTTTGGTCAGATAGGATTCTATTTCTATTATTTAAATACTGGGAAAGTTTATATTTTAAAGTTCTTAGTGTTTTCAAATTACTATTCATTTAAGTTCATAACGTGCTTACGGTTTTAGAACTGTTCATTAGTTATCCATTGCATGCTGTTTGGAATCCAGCATTAAATTTCCCAATGATCCTGTGGTATTTTTTTTTTTGAAAAGCGATGTTTCATTTTCCTTTTTTTTTTAATAACAACTGAAGGAATTGAAAGTGCGTCTTTCAATCCCTTCATCTCCGACTTAACACATCTCAGTCCTCTCTTAAATTTTCTTCAACCACTATTTTATTTCCAAACTTTTTCTTTTATATGTAACTTTCAGATCCAATGTACATTACATCATCGATGATGATGATCCTTCCATTGAGGTCTGATTTCCTTTTGGATTTCTTTCATTGGCCATTAGTTTCTTTTGTTTTCCTATCTGACCGTTGTTTATACATTTAAATGACCAAGGGCTAGTTCTCTTGGACTGATTAAATTTATCATTTCCATTTTTTCAATAACATTAATTAATTTGTTTTGTACAAACTTAGATATATTTTTATCTTTAAATCTTTACTGACAATCTAGTTTTAAAATACTTTTTATTTTTTTTAAAAAAGTTTTTTTTTATTTTCTCATCTGTGCGATTTTAAATATATATGAGTTTAGTATAGAATTTTAGTTTTCAATTTTTAATTCTTAAAAAAGAAGTTTTATTTGCGAACTTTTATTTTTTTCATGTTTAATAATAAAAAAAAATAATGTAACGCCTATGTGCTCGTTACAATATACATGTATTAAATGTAAGTAATTTATTATTGGAATTTAAGCATTTTATTGGTGGATATATATTATAACAATCGGAAGTAAGTGGAGATCGAATCTAACCACAAAAACAATATCTGCAACTACCAGGGCGCCATCTAGGCATTTGAGCCTAGAAAAATTTATAAAGTAGGCAGATACGCGCTGTTAAGATTCCACTTTATTTAAATATTCCGATCGTTAGCCCAAGGCACTAGCTCAGTGAGTAGCAGAGATAATAAAATATAAATTTTATATCTTAAATATAAAAGAATAAAAGCCACTGCCAGAAATTAACACATAAAAATATTTATTTACGCACATATAAAATCATTCTAAATTCGAGGAAGAAGTTTAACCTTTAGATTTTTATATTAACTTGTAAATTTACATTTAAAAAGATTTCAATAAGTTTAATTTTTATTTAGTGAGTCGAGTATGAATAGACTATATAGGTCTGCATTTGAAAAGAAAATATTCTTTCCCTTATTTAACCTTACGCCAAAAGTTCGTAGTCAAAACGGCGCCAATCTTTCTGATACATTTATGTATTCAATGTAGCATGAAAATATGACAACACAAAATACTGTACTGTCAGGAATGTACATCTGAACAGTAAGTAGAATTAGAGAAGACATTGACTCTCCACCAACAGGAATGTTACATCTGTTGGCAAGTAGAACAATAAACAAAAAACTCCATAGGAATGGATTGCGGTCTTCTGCCGACTTACAAACCCATCCGTAGGCAAACAGAAAGTGTGGCGTATATATGCAATCCTGCCCGTAGCGGATCTCATACTACATCTACTAATTACACAAATATATCCAATCCATTGAGCCAATTCAACTACGAAACGAATAACCTAAGATTACCCTCCCTTAATATAACTTTACAAAACTATATAGCCATTCACGCCTGACTTAAATTTAACATTTAGATACGTTCTCACAAATGAATTTTATAAAATTTGTTTTAAAATGTTGAGTATAGATCAGCTGCACAGATTCCATGGTCAAAAACATTCCAAATTAAACACAACTAATCAAAATACAAAGTCATCGATAAATGTCACTTGCATAGGGAATATACAAATCCCATTAGCATTCATCATAAGATGCTGCAGTGATATCATTGACCTATATATTCTAATCGAATGTGAAAACCACAACATAATCAACTGCTAAAGAATCTATGCAACGTCGATACCCAACCTTAAATTTCCTCATTTAAAATTTAAACAATAAATATTAATACAAATAAAATAATAAATGGAAATGATTTTTTTTTTATCAAATGCAAACATATAAAATTAAACATTTTCAATTGATTTTAAACTTAAAAGTCAGATAGAAGTTCATAAGCTTGAACGAAAGTTCTTAGTTATTTTTAAATTTAGAGTTTATGTCAATATAGCTTACAGTAGAAGAGTCCAGGTTCCTGTTTTTTAATTCCCGTGACGTCTCCATTGGAAGATAATGTTCTGGAGGTAGCATTAGCTGGTTCCATTCTTGTATCACAGTCTTTTCATTTTATATTTTTTTTAAAACAAAAAAAAATGAGAGAGAACGGCAAGTGCATCTTACCGTTCTCATCAAATCAAGTCTGAAAAAACCCTCTGGAACTCAATATTTCTCTTTTTATAGTAAATCTCCAGATTGAATGAACAAAGACTTCACTAATCCAAGTTTTCGTTCGGGTCTGGACTGAGGCTTGGTGCTTCCATTGGTCAAGCTAAAATCTCTTTATTCTCTTATCTAATTTACTCTCTGACTTTTTAATTAGACAGCTTTTGGATAATTAATAAACAATCATTTCCATTTACAGATTACAGGAATTAATTAATACCTGTTTTTATTTTTACTTACGTTATTTCTTTTTTAAACTATTTTTATATTTAAATCTTTGGTTGTCATCTGATCCTTCATGTTAGCTGCCAGAGGCGCGATTTCTAACTGAAAAACACATTAATATATAGTTCCCGGGATAGCGATTCTCTATTAATATTGACTTTTTTTTTGGTTTGTTTACAAAGTTTACTTTTTTTTGTTTCTGAATTATTTTTCCCAAATAATATTTTTGACGATGGGATAATAATATTTTTTTTTATTTTTACCAAAGGGTCTTTTTTGGTGTGTGTTCAAATAGTAATTTGTGGTTTTTTTTAAAAAAAATAATATTACTGTTTTTATAAAATTGGATTGACAAAATTCAAGAGAGAACGGGGTTTTATGATGGATCTTTAAATAATAATTTACGTTACTTTGATAGGTTTACATTTGATTGCCGAAAAAATTATTGGGAGAAGTATTTTTTTTTTCGCGCGCGTGTGTTTATGTTTAAATAAAATTTAAAACCTTTACTTTTATCGGTTTACATTTGATGGATGACCGATTGGACTTCCTTTCGTTTATAAATTATGGTTTTGGTTCTACAAATAAATATTTTTGACAATGGGACGATAATAGTTGTTGTTTGTTTAATTTTTATTGACAAGAGCGGGTGTTTTTTTTGGTGTAGATTCAAATAGTAATTTGGGTTACGTTTAAATAATAAGTTGCGGTCTTACTTTGATCGGTTTACATTTGATTCCCGACACTAATTACTGGGAAGGGTGTTTTTTAGTGTGTACGATTGTAGACAACAATTATTGGGAGAAGGGGTGTAACCATTTAAAGAATAGTAGTTTATGTTACTTTTAGTAGTGGTGTACATTTGATTGCTGACAATAATTAGTGAGAGGGGTGGGTGTTTTTTGGTGATTGGCAACAACAATTATTGGGAGAGAGAGTTTTGCGTTTTGTTTTTGTTCGTGTGTATGTTTAAATCAAAATTTAAGTTACTTTTATCGGTTACCATTTGATTGAAAACCGATTTGACTTTCTTTTTTTTTTTTTTCGTTTATAAATTATTTGGGTTTTCCCAAATAATATTTGATTTGACAATGGGACAATAATAGTCTAGGTTTCTTTAATTTTGATTGACAAGAGTGAGTCTTTTTCGGTGTACGTTCGAATAGTAATTTGGGTTATGTTTAACTAATAATTTACTATCTTACTTCGATTGGTTTACATTTGATTGGCCAGGACAATTAGTGGGAGGGTTTTTTTTTTTTTTTCTATACGATTAAAGAATAATTGACGTTCCTTTTATTTGACTGTTTGATTGCCGATGACAACAATTATTGGGAGAAGAGGGGGTTTTGGGGTTACGTTTAAATAAAAATTTTAGTTACTTCTTTTATTTTACATTTGATTGCCGATGCCAACAATTATCGGGAGAAGAAGGGATGTAAGTTTAAATAAAAATTGAAGTTACTTCTTTTATTTTTGACATTTGACGAAGGTCATTTAGAATCCCTCCAACAAGCTTGTCTTTACGAAGTGAACCTTTCCGTCGGCAGATGTTTTTGGACCTCAAATCTGCATATATTTGCCGCACAATCCAATCTTTTCTTTCAGCAGCAGGATGTTTTTTCTGCTGTAGAAATATTCCAGCGCTGGCCCGTGTCTGGCAGTTCCCATCTTTTCCAAGTTTTCTGTTGTGGGAATTAGCCATACTTTTTGTCTCGGAAAATTTCTCGCTAAAACGTGACTCAAAGCGTGATTTTTAAATTTTTACGCTATTCCACCCTAATCGAAAATTTAGGAGGAATACAAATTTATGAGGAACAATCACAATACTGTTAAAATTGATAAAATGTAACAGTACATCGATTGGTCTTAAAAAAAACAAGGCACCGATGAAAATTTAAATAATTGTGACACGATCAAAATAAACACCCTAGTACGATATTGTTACATCAAATACATAATGCAGCATTACAATATAGTGCATGGCACAAACAATTATGGCATTTTCCTCTGCTTTTAGCATCGGAAAAAGCCACACCGTTAGCCGCTAAGCCGAGTAAACACTCTTTCTAGATTTTATCGTAGAAAGGAGACTTAACTTCTGAGTTAATACTCTACCTTTTAGCGTAGAAAGTAGACTTAACTCCGAGTTAACAATCTTTCTAGGATTTCTTTTAGAAAGAATGCTTAAAGGCTTGGGTGCGGCCGCGGAAACGGCATATTTCTAGAAATTTAGCTAGAAATCGCGCCTCAGGCGGCTGACACGAACGATCAGATGACAACCAAATCTTTTTTTATAAAAAAAAATACATTCAAATACCTTTTTTTATTTATTAAAAAAAAATATTTTTAAAGTTTAGCATCTGTGCGAATATATACGTTTAACAAACATTTTAATTTTAGCGTTTAGTTTTTTTTTTCTTTTTAATACACTTATTTTTATATGCGAACTTAAAAGTTTTTATTTCAATTTAATGTAACGACATATTTATATCGTTATAATATATATATAACATATATTGTTAATAGCTAACTAGTTTTCAAGTCTGTTGTCAAGGCAATGTTTATAAATAAAGATGTATTCATATATAGCTTTATATATTATTTAATTACTATTAAAACAATGTACAAGAGTAGATTAAAAATTATTCAAATTTCAATTATATTAAAACTTTTGATGGTGACACTGTCTTATCACTGTTTTCCATATGAGATTATTGTATCCACAAACACTGCTGTGGAATTTTGAATGCATTGTGGCAATTCAAGTGTGACTGCAGTGGGAAAAACCATGAGTGTTCCACTCACAATTTTTACAAAGATTAGCTGCATATAGTAAATCATTTTTGTGGCCTTAGGATGTGTCTGGTGCTATTTATTGATGACCCTGTGCACTGTATGGAGAAAGTGCTGTCTCATGAAGAAGTGTGTATGAATGTCTAGAGAAGTTCAAAAAATATTGCATAAGTGTCAGCCATGAATTAGGCACCAGGTGCCTATTCATGCTCATAAATGATGACAACATTGAGCATACATGTGAACTGATTCTATTAAATAGATGAATATCAGTGAATGATGTCACAAATGACTTATGGTCTGGCTATGCCATAATCCATGACAAAGTTGAGTTTTGAAATGTTTGTATGAAGTGATAGTTTTTGGCTCACCCTTACATATTGTTTTAGTTAAGTATATACAATGAAAAAACAATTCATCATCTTTGAAAGGAATACAGTACAAAAATTATATATATATATGCAAGAAATTATAATAAAAATAGCATATACTACAGCTATATAAATATAATAAATTTAACGGTAATAAACTATTAAAAACAGTCTTTAAATCTGCAGTAGTAAACGTCATCAATTCACATCTCATGAATCCTGTATTTTAATGTTATTACCTTGTCAGATGACCTAAAAAGTCTTTTTGGCATATGATTAATTCTTTGAAATTTTGTTGAATCTCTGTATCATGATTTTATTCATATTTTATTGCTGTTATTTTACTTCCGTTATAGAACACTAGATGGTGTTCTATATGCACTAATTGGTTAACATTAAAATAGATGCTTAACAATTGAAAAGAGCACAAAACCATGTGGGTAAAAACAACTTTTATGCATAATTATTATTAATATATATATATTTATAGCAGCTGTATATATTTCTATTATTTTTTTATAATTTATATGGAAAATAGCATAATAGACTTCATTAATTTCCATTTTTGACAATATACAAGAAAATGATAATACAAGCAAACTAATCACTGTTATTCAGAAACTGTTGATTACAGGTCTTTGTGAACTTTTCAGACTTTTCTCCTCATTGCAGAACCCAAGCACAGTTGAAAATTTAAATAAACATTAATTTTACTGTCATAGTTTCGGGTACTTGTGAGGTTTCAAGTAAACCAAGCTGGCATCTCGTATTTTTGATAAATGTACATTTTTGAGGCCTATAATCTACCGAAGGTGTGTTAGTTTTGAATTAAAACAAAATTAATAAATTGATTGTTAAATTTTAAAAAAGCAATAAATTTCATTCAGTAGCGTTATTTTTTTTTTTTTTTTACTTATGTTACAATGTGCGATGTGATGAGATGCTCTTAACATTGTCGTACTTTGGTTCTATTCAGCGTGTTTCTTTTTGTCAGCAGATTTTTTTGATAAATTGTCATAATGACAAAAATTTGAAACCTTTATGTCACAGAATGTAAGGCAGTGAACTATTTCCAAAGGTACAGGATCCTGCCCTCCCAAAAAGTGTGTATTAATGGTCATGATATTATTGCATACTGCTAGAATGAATAAAGTATAAATGTTATATTTATATTTTATTTTTTCTGTTAATAAGTTAATCCAAATAAATAAATTGTAAATATTGTAATTAATTTTTCCACAATGATTTCTTTTTTTAAAATAACAATAATAAAATAAAATGTAGTTATTAACCGTTTCTTCATATTGAAATATTTTAAGCATATTTTATAAACTTATTGTATTAATAACAATATATATAAATTAGAATACTTGTATTTATATCATCACAACATTTTTATATAGCAGAAATTAAAACAATAAATTGAAATAATATTTTATAATTTTGTCTGGATAATAGTTTTTGAATTAGTAGTGTTAGGATTAATCGTAATCTATCTATATCAATAATCCATTAAAAATTTGAGATGATTATTAATTACTAAAATTTATGCAAAGTACCATTGAAATTTTATAATTTAAAACATTCTATACCTACTATTTTCAAAACAAGTATATATATGTATATAATCAATAATTGTATATTCTGTTTAAATCAGGGGTTAATACTAAGTATAGTGATTAGATATTCACAGATATTTTTATTACTAACCAAATTGATTTTTATTTCAAAATGACAAAACACAATTGAAAAAATAAGGGATTAAATTTTGTTTTTTGCAAAATGTATATTTTAATTCAAAGTACATTTGAAGACATGGAATACTTCTGTAAACACTCTCCCATTTTGCACATATGTGTATATAAATAATGTGATGTCATAGTTATTTTTGAAAGCTTTTACTTATATTAGTGTTTCTTCAGTATTGGCAAAATGTGATGCAACATCAAGTTCTCCATTTTCTTTTAATACTATTGTGTGACAAGAATAAAACAATATATAAAATAAATTTAAAAACCCAGTATAAAAAATAAAAATAAACACAAAACAAAATTCAAAAGGAAACACTCGTAATTCTTGATGTAGTTTTACATTCAGTAGTGATATTTCCAAGTTAGTCTAAAAATAAATATAGAAAACAAGGAGTAGGGTATGCAGTGTATCCCAATTTAAAATATAACTGCTTCTGTCTTTAGAATGACTGTGGTACCATATCTGGATTAATGCAAATGTTATTAAGTGGTGATCTAGTTTAGATTTTGTCCACAAAAATTTTTAAGGTTTCCAGCATACCTGGACCATTATTTATCAATGATTATTAAACAGTTTGTAAAATAATAAAGATAGGGAAAAAAATCTTAAATTCTATGGAACAAGTGCTCTCCCTATTATCACATAATTTTGAAAATTACCCCAAAACCTTGCAACTCATTGTTTCATTGTCATTCATATTTTGAAGCATTTCAAATGTTTTAGTAACTGTTTTGTTCAATTTTATATCACAACTCATAATCCATATATGCTAGTACCGTAATATTTTTTGTAGGGAATAGCTAACCTATAATGCTATGTAACCTTTGCATCAATTTAGAGATGGTGCTGTGGGTAGTCTGGAGAGAAAACCAATTACCTTCCACTATTTAAGTAATTAACAAAACATTTCAGTAACTATGTAATATTAATTTTTTTCAAAGCTTAAGTTGTGAAAGGCATCTAAAAATAATATACATTCATGGGTGCCAATTTTTTTCCTGGCTCAATTTAAAGAGTTCTATAATTTACAAAAAAAAAGGTAGAACTGTGAACCAGTGTGTGTATTTTATTACAATAATCAGTCTTATTTTCAGAATACAGTCCACTTATTTGCAGCAGGGAAAAATAATTGTTTTAATGTTTGAATTATTTATTATGAATAATTTTTACCTTATTTTATTATTTTTACAGCTAAGTAAAACCATTCTGTAATATCAAATTGAAATCTAGTAGTATTTTTTAAAGTTTACATAAATCTGATGTATAGGGTTTGGATATATTTTAATTATTTCTATATCTATAAAAAATAGTTTTTTTTTAAAGTGATTTATAAATTAAGATAGCCGCATTTTTTCTTATCTCATGATATATAATTTTTTCCGTCCTATCATAGGGCTTTTTTTTTTTTTTTATTTAAGAAAATATTTTTGCATTCTGCACCTTAGATATACTTGAAAGAAAAATTTGAATTGATGTACATTTTATTTAAGAAAGAAATTTCAGAGTGATTCACTTATATGAGAAGTGGAATATATGTAATTATTAAAACAGAGACAAAACTCTCCATATAGTAGCACCGCCCAATGCAAACCAGAATAATAAATGAAAAAAAGGTTTGATTATTCCAGCTTGCACTAGGTGGAGCTACTGTATGGAGACTTTGGCCTCTGTTTTAACAGCTTAGGTAAGCATAGTAATCATGTGATGTTTAATGGTTTAATAGGTAACTATTGTGAATGATGCATTTAATTTTCTTTTACTTTAAAATTTTTAAATATGAATATTTATGTAAAGATAATGAAACAAAACAACTGTTAATGATAATAGCCTACTCCAGGGTGAAAATGTCTCTAAAAATCCCTGAGAGGAACAGCAAAGAAAAAGTTAATACTAGCCACATTCACCAATACCCAAATGATCAAAGTTTGATCAGTTTTCTATTTTTGTTTTATCTTCTAACTGAGATTTCGATATCCATTTACTAAATAATATCAAATAGTCATTTGGGTTTAATCACAAGTCTGTTAAAAACTTTTTTAGTGTACTAAGTCTGAGATCAAACTCAGATTGTAAGTATAGAAGATGCATTATTACTTACAGCAGTGCTTTTCTTAAGGATTTTAGATACACTTATTTATTATATTGTTCTTTATTTGAGAAGGCATGCAAATATTTTAACTAAGGAAAAGAAAGATATCAGTATGGTTAATTGAATGGGGTTGTTGTACACAGTCTGTCACATGATACACAAACATCACATGATACTTGAAAAACCTCTTGTGTAATACATATAATGATATATTTTCCATACTTTTACACCAGATATCAGAAGAGAAATTTCCTAATTGAAAATGTATTCACAAACTATTAATCAGTTCAAATTTTTCAGTAAGTCAAAATATAGTTTCATCACCCAATATTCAATTCAAATTAATATCTCCTTTTTGGATGTTCAAACAAGAATCTACATCAAAACATTACATAAAAAGTGGAATTCTTACAACATTCCAAAGAAATTTATTTTTCCAGAACAGGCTGGATTTGATTTTCCTACACACAACTGGAATCTTATCAATAGATTCAGGACAAGTCATAGTTATTGTGCTCATTTTTTTAATAAATGGAATTTATCACCTACTGATCTATGGAAATGTCTGCAAATACTAATTATAAATCCCATAGTTAACGATTATTAATTTATAGTTAAAATGGCAGAATTGAAAAATTTAATAAAGCTATCGTTGAATTGTTTTCATGGGTGAAATCTCTACAGGTTCTTTTATAATATCTTTTTAATAGTCAAGTTATTCGAAAAAAATTAGTATACTAAATGAATAATGAATTCTTTTCTATAACTCACTAATAAGCAGTAAATTAAGATATACACGAATATGTTATCCTTATCTTATAAGCCTGTCACTTAAAATTAATGTATGAACCAAAATTTGGTTTGATGGTTGATTTAATATGTTAAAATTATTTGCAGTATCCATGTTTTTATTAATTATTTTTGAATCAGAATCGATATTCGGCCTGCTGTATATGATTTTTTTTGACAGTTTCGTTGATTAAAAAATGACGTTTTTAAAGGCCTGTACTTTTTTAAACTATGGAATCTTCACATTTATTTCTAGACAGTAATTCTTCTGTTTACGTTTGTATATTTTAAGTTAATTTCGCTGACAGGTTGAGATTACAACTGACAGAAAAGAATTTACAAACGTAGCATCCGACACTTTAAGGTGGAAATTGGTTATTTAAAATTTATTGCTTATATAAGAAATAAGAATTTATAATACCAACTGAAAGCTCTCTATTTGGAGAACTTTTATTTAATCCAGTGGTTGAAAAAGAATACAGCATTTCTTAAAAATAAACATCTGTGGTATGTTATATATTTTTCAAATTTAAAATTAGATTTTTTTTACATCCTTTACAAGTCTTTAAATCTTTCTTTTCAATGCCTGATTTTTTTTTTTCAGAAACACTAATTTATGTGGAATGTTCAGTGCTATAAGATTTTATTTATTTAAGAAAGTCTGGATGGATAAAGGAATCCATGGAGGGGTTGGTGTTTTTAAAGATTGTACTTAAGTTATTTTAATGTTCTCACATTTGTTAACCAAACAGATTTTGTTTTTAAAAATAATTATACATTTTGAAGGAACTTTATTTGAAAAGAAACCAATGACTTATTTAAAGATGAAAGAGGTAATATATTTGATCCGTATCCATATGCAGTAAGAATTACTTCTCAAGGAAATGGTAACAGAATTTCCAAATAATCAATTTTAGCCCACATTTTCACTGGTATGCAATTTGATGCGATGTAAAGTGGTTCTTTTTAAATGAAATGAAATTTCTGCGTGTAGTCTATATATTTAAAAACCGTATCGAAAATGCAATGTATGGGTAAAAGAACAAACAGGTGTTACTGACCTCATTGAAAAAATTAAAAGATTGAAATGGAGTTTGGACATATTGCTAGAAGAGATGATAGTAGATGGACAATTGAAATGATAAACTGGATTCCAAGAGATTGTAAAAGACCCAGAAAGAGACCACATGTGAGATGGATGGATAAAATAAGAAAGTGTGCAGGGGTGATATGGAGAAGAGACGCTAAAGATCGCAGATGGATTGAATTTGGAGAGACCTTCATCCTGCAGTGGATTGATAATGGTTGATGATGATGATGATGATGATTAAACAGTCCTTCCTTCATAATCCTTATATACAGTAATAATAAAAAATATGTTTTTATTCCTATATAATTATTTTACCAGTTCTGATTCAATTCTTTTTTTTTTTTTTTAGTATTACATTTTAATAAAAATTGTTTTGCTTAGTTCCACTGACCTAATGATATATGTCCCAATTTTATTACAAAGATCTGATATTGCATTAGACAATGCTGCCCTCTTTCTTCACTTAAAAAAATATCTTGGGCACTGTGTTTCCCCGATAATAAGATCTAAACAGAAAATAAGCCCTAGCATGATTTTTCAGGATATTGATAATATAAGTCCTACCCGAAACATAATATAAGCCCTAACTCTAACCCTAGTTAAAGATTCTCAGCCTGGTGGATGGATATCATTCGTCTATTGAAACACATGGCAGATATATAGAATTATAAGGTAATGAATATAACATTCAAAAGTTTATATATATTATAACTAGCATAAGAAAAGAAAAAAAACATTTCGAATTAAAGTAATGAATATAAATGTAAATATTTGTACTTGAATAAATGTTATTCAAAATTATTTTGCTGGCAGACATAACTAATTATTTTAATAAACTTGAAAACCTATTTTTTCTTTTTATTTACCAATCCACCTGTCATCATTTTATGAGAATTCCTTTTTCATCTGATGACCAACTGTATATATTATAAATAAATCATCAACATTGATATCCGAAAAGACTGAAACTTATTACTAGTGGGTGATTTCCATTCATAAATTAACGTTTCATATATTATTTTAAATTAAATACCACTAATTTCAACAAAACGTAAATAACATCACATGATCACTATCTCATACTAGTACAATTGTTATTAAACAAGGCAAAACTCTCTCCATACAGTAGTGCCATCCTGTGGAGTAGGCACTCGATAAGGATTTCATGCACAAGCCTTCTGGTATCCATTGATTACTCTGATTGGCACAGGGTGGCACTACTGTATGGAGAGAGTTTTGCCTTGTTTAAAACTAAATAACTTAATATTCTCATATATAGCAATAATGTTCGGCAATAGGATTATAATCCTAAATGTGACATATTTAAGCAATAGTAATGTTATTTACACACTGTTGAAATTGGTAATATTAAATAAATGTAGATTTTTGTATTTGAATAAATATATATTTTTGTACATGAAACAACACATCCCCTGAAAATAAGCCCTAAGATGTCCTTTGGTACAAAATTATAAGGCCAGGGTTTATTTTCAGGGAAACATGGTAGTTTAATGCAGGAGAAGAATGTCAGACTTTGGAACTTGCGATTCTTGGATTATGCCCAGGTTTATCACTACCAGGGTTCACACTCCTTATCAACTCCTGAGCTATAAAGCATTCAGTTCATTTTTTATCTTTCTTGATTTGATGCAGTGATAGAGTAGTAGATTTGGACTCAAGATATGTGGATTATGACTCCGATTCACCATTTTCAGCGCTCTAATTTTATATGAACATTCAAGTAATAAAACCATTCAATTATTATTTATTCAGAGATATTATTGGAAGCATCAGTAAATAATTTATTTCTATGCAATTTATATAAGAATTGAAACAAATTGTATAGAGAATGTATTATAGATATATGAACAATTGGAAGATTAACATCTGAATAAAAAAATTATGATTCGGAGTGATGCAAGACTAAACTATATATAATAAATATAAAAATATATTTGATTTCTTCAACAACAATTGCGGTTTTTATTTTTAACTTGAAATAAAAGCATGAAGGGGTGTGTGTCCAGAAATTAATAATTATTTTGTGTTTTTAGTCCAAAGTAAATGAAAGCATTTATTATTAAAAAAATTATATATTTATTATTTTTCAGTTTTTAGTATTAAGGTTGAAAGTAAAAATCATATGTTTTAAATAGAGTTCATTTACAATAAAGTTTCTTAACATATCTATATACTGTCCTCTTCTGTGCATTACTGAAAACTTATTGAAATGATATGAACTTATTTGAAATTTGATATTAAAATTTTTGTAATTTCATCTACCAACTCCTCTGGATTTAAGAAACTACAGAACTTATTGAAAATAATATAAATATATTAAATCTCAGTTTTAAAATTTTGTTCAAGCAAATCTTGAAACAAACAAATTCTAACTTAAATAAAAGCATTTAATAATAAGAAAATACAAAAGAAAGCTAAATTATCCTTTAATGGCAAAGACATAAATTTTATACTCCAAAGAAAGAAAATGGATTAACGACTTGAACTGTTAAAGCAATTTATGTTAAGATGGGAGGAAAGATATTGTATATTTATTTTTGGGTAATGTTTTTAGGGAATGGAAGATATTTAAAGTAAAGGAAACAAAAGGGATAAGGTCTTATATTTTTTTTGATTAGGTCTTGATAACAAGCATGGAGAATATGGAGATAAGAAATAGGAAAATATTGAATATTTATTTTTAGAGTATAGCTTGTTGAAAGAGGACCAGGTTAATGTTTATAGAGATTGAGAAAAACTTAAGATAAAAGAAAAGATTTTACAATTTTTTAAATTAGATTTTGGAAAGTGGACATAAGAAAATGGAATTAACAAAACAGTTTTTATTAAAATGTAACAGAATAGTAAAAATAAGTGAGATAGAATTGGAAGATTGGTTTGGCAATAAGGAATAAATGATTTACTGTGTTATACAACAATTTCAGAGGAAGGGACTTTAACTTTATCAACTGCTTTTAACATGTGATGTATGCACAGAAACTTATGACTTCATATTAAAAAACTCACATGATCACCACTTCATGTGCTTACACATGCTTTTAATAAGTAGCTAACTATATACAGTAATGCCATCAAGTGCAAGCCTTCATAATCAATGGATGCAGGAAGATTTGTGTATAAAATCTATCTAGTGCCTATTCATCCAACATTCCCAGACTAGTTTTCAACTTGTGGTGTTCATCATTGAGGAGCCTTGGATTTGAAAGCATTACACCTAGATCTATTGATTATGAAAGCTTGGACTTGATGGCACTACTGTATGGAGAGTTTGGTACTCTTAAAAATATTATATCACTTCACAACTTAACAAGAAATTAATAATTGGGTGGTATTATATTAAATGACTTTGTTTGGCTTAAAGGAATGTTATATAGTTGCTAAGCATGGCTGAAGCTTATTTTGGTTTATGCATTTAGTGCCTTTTGATTGAATCATATATTGATAGATATAAAGGGCCTTAAGGTTAAGGCATTTTCCTGCCATGTGTATAAAATGGATTTTATATCTGAATGAATCTTGGAATGATTTTTTTTCAGATAATCATCTCGCAGCTAATCTTTCTATGCACTCAATATTGGTCATTATAGGGGTTTTGAACACAGACTTTCAAGCTCCCTTGAGCTATCCACTCTATCTCATATAACCAATACAAATAACCACACACATGTGAAAAAGATAAATGATCTCCAATATATGTATTTCATGCTGAACCAGCACTCATTAGTTAGTCGGATCATTATCCCCTCCACACACATATAAGCAGTGCTTGGTTTATATTAAGATAGCAAATATTCAACTTTAATGGACAGGCTTCAATATACTTCAGCCTCCAACTCTTAAGCCATCCGTACCATTAAAAATCTGATGATGGAATGCCCAAATCCATTGTTGATGCCAATATTATTGTCATATCCCTGTTGACTTTAAGCCACTCTGACCCCTCATGTACCTTGTCCATTTAAATACAGATAAGAGGAATGGGAAAGATACAGGCTGAATCTGTAATATTTAAATACAAGCCTAATTCATATATTTGGAGTTTATTCATATATTTGGAGTTTAGATGTAACATATTGGTCAGTAAATAGCTATCTACCTATTCATAGCTAGAGAGTAAAGCACCTCAAATTATTTTATGTCAAGTAAATGATCTGATGACTATTAAAGAGAAAGCATGAATATGATATGATGTAGTCATTACCCCAGGTGAGCATGGGATTGGAAGAGGGGAGTGCTGATATTTTATTTTTATGCTTGCAATGAAAAGATGAGGTGAAAAGGGTAAAAATAATAAGGTAACAGATATACAAAATAAAATAATAACAGAATAGAAAATATTGTGACTAGTCAAGTGTTGGTAGCCAAGAGGTTAGTGCAGCTTCCTTGCAAGTAGTGTCTTGCAGAGAGTTGTCGTGGATTTGCTTCCCGGCCAATGCATTGACATATGGGGGGAAAAAATATTGTGACTATAAAAAAAACTAAGTTGAACATAAGAATGAAAATAACTAAATATTAGCATAGTTGAAAAAGTAATGAGGAAATAAATTTGGGGACATAAGGCTTTTTATATTTTAATTATTCCTACCATCTATGGATAAAAACAAAGTATAAAATTCAGTAACTTTAAATGAAATTGTTCAATATAAAATTGGGCTAGATTTTTTCTTTCAACCAAGCTAAAGCCACCATATAATATTACGTCTTTTTTTTTTTTTCAGAATAATAATCTTTTGATAGCAAATCATATTGTGGTCTGTAAAAAAATTAACTTTTTCAATGAGTATTTTTTTAAAATTTTCAATATATATATATATATATATATTGTAATGGAACAAGGCTTCCCTTGATATGATAATGGGTTAGCTAAGTCATTACAATACATAAGAGAGGCTATCTTGGATTCTTGCACCTATATACCCACATACACTTTAATTTCATTCCAGGGAGATAAGACTTTAATAATCATATAAATATTAAAATATATACCTACACTCACTTCCTCCTTCCCATCTTTCATTTCGTTATTGCCAGGTTTCAAACTCATGGATAATCTGTATCTAGTTCAAGGTATATTAACATCACTTAAAATGTGGGTGTGCATGAACATATGTAGGTGTATAAAGAAAGGTGTGGATACATGAAAACGTGTAAATGTGTAAAAATATATATAAGAATGTGAGAAGATATTACTAATTGAATATAGAAAAATACACGGAGAGTTTTTATATATTTACAAATATATTTACAATAAGTAACATTTTAATAGCAAAATTTATGACAACATATAAAATATTTAATTTACATCTATGGTTACTCTACGATTATAGTTTATTTCAATTATTACCCCAAACTCTTATCTCGTACAAAGAATAGCCATTTGATGTCCATATTAACATAAATAAAATTTATTGTTTAAATCATTCTTGCTTGCTATATCATTATAGTGGAATTATAATTTGTTTTATTTTAATTAATTGAATGGGTTAAATTTATATCAGTCATATTGATTATAAGGAATCCCCCTGTTATATAATATACGTATAATAAAGACTGGAAAGACCATTTATAATAGAAATAATTAGTCAAGTATATTGAAAACATTTAATTAAAATATTAGTATGAACAAACAAAAAACATATATACCTGGGTCTCGTTTTACACGATAGATAGGTTCCCCAGAAAACACGCGCAAACAAAATCGCGCAAAAATAGACGTAACTTACCTTGAAAACGGGGGGATACGGACTGTGATTTTTCAAAAATCACATAAAAGCAAAGCACCAACGTAAAATTATTTTAAAATTCGCGCAAAAAAAAAATAAGGAAATAAAATATGACTAATAAAAAATTTCAAATTTGAAAAAAATTGATACAAGACAAACTTTTTTTAACTATAATATTTAATTTTATTCAAAACAATATATTTTTATGCATAATTTACAGTAATATATATTTTTTTATACACGTTTTAATTATTATGGCTATTTGCCAATAAACAGGTTCATTTGCAAACTGGTAAAAAAATCAGATTCTTCACAAGAGGAAATACAACTAGTGCCAACGTCACTCTCATGTTGTGTTAATGGTTTTCTAGTGACAACGTAATTAGTAATTAATCTAACAACTAAAAATTAAATTCTTATTTTTGTCTTTAATTTTTTAATTTTCAATTTTAATTGTGCCCACTGCTATTACTCACCTTTTAAAAATAAACTTGCGGACACTAAATGATTAATAATTGATTACGTTCTTTTTTAAAAAGCAAAAACAGAATGTGATTTAAAATGCAAAATTAACATGCACAATATTTGAACAAATTTACATTATAATCTTGTAAAATTTAATATGTGTATACATAAAATGTGGAAATCATGATTTTAATTTCATTATTGCATAAATCTTACTATTATAAAGCACTGAAAATATTGAAATTATTAAGATGAAAGTCGAATTCCGATAATGTGCTATTACTTTCAATATGACGTAAGTGCGCAAAATTTATTATTTAAAGGAATAACACATTATTGGAGTTTGACTTCCGGAGAAACGTGAATCGCGTAACTTCAAAATCGCGTTAAATAAATCCGCGTAAAAAGAGACCCAGGTGTATTACAGTAAAAGTATAAATGTTGGGAATAAATATGTATTAGGTAAAATCTTACTTTTCTCTTGATGATGATCGGATTTGTAAACAGATAAGTTCTTGTAACCTATATTTTATTTTACTTACAATAATAGCAGTAATATCTATCCATCATGTTATGCATCTAAACTTATTTTACCACTTTTTGTATCCATATTAGAGGAAAGATATGAACATTTATATAAAATATGTAATTAAACAAAATTCATGATATCAATCTAAATGTAGTTTTAAAGTTCCTAAGGAAAAATGTCCTAATGAATCATTTTAACAAACGTCATTAATCGATTTTGGGTAGAGATGATAAAATGTGAGTGTTGAAGAACACCCCATAAGTCACATACTTTCTATCCTTGGAACTTTTGCTTTGGAGTGTAGAGTTGTTTGACCCATTTATTAATGTTAACTTGATGTTTCATAGCACAGTTGGTAAATGCTATGTCAATTTCATCCCAGTTCTGGCAATTACAGCTTCATGAGTGATGACTTTCTTTCCCAGGGGATGTCATTTTGAAATTAGCAATGCATGGTTGTCTGTATCGCTATTTAAATATCTTTTATTAGAATATCTTGTATGAAATAACAGGGATTTTTTTTTTGCTATTAGATCTCCTTAATCAAAGTTAGTTCGATCTATCGTTTAAAGATTAGAAACACTTTGGAAATTCGAATAATTCAAATTTAATTTTGAAGATTTCAGTTTCAAATTCCTCAATTGGCTATTTTTAACTTTCAATGACTTTATTACTTTCTTGAAAACTCAAATAGTTATTTCTATTACTATTTTGTCTCAATAAATGGTATTTCTATTCGAATTGCAAGTTTGAATTCTCTGCTTAAATTTATGCAGGTTGTTCAGCTGATGTGAAATTTCTATCTGAATTTGAGAAGAAGCTCCTTGGTTTTTTTTTTTCTATTATTAACATGAGGATGTTCTATTAAAGGTAATTTTAGATGACTTTGAATATTAAATTCATGATTTTGATTTAGAATCAGTGTTTACATCATTATTAGTGATTATTATACATAGGTAATATGTTAATAATACAATTTTTATTTGCTATTTCTTTTCTTTAAAATAATTTCATTTCTTTTTTAGCAAAACAGGTTTATTTATACAATGTTTTATCATGAGATGTACAATTTATGAACTCATATGCTCATATATAAAGCATTAAAATGAATAACAAATAATTACAGATATGAATACTAAGCAAAAATTTTCAGTTCGGTTAAAGTTTCTTAGGAGTCAGAAGATCTCTCAAAGTCTATTAACTCCCATGTTGTCTTGTAGGTGAATTCAGGTATCAATCCCATGTCCATGTCCCTCATTGTTTTCAATTTTTTTAATAGAATTTGCTGAGGGTCAGTACAATTAGCATCAAATAACAACGAGCATCTAATGAGCCACATAAAATATGCTAAAACAGTAGCACTCCTGACTACAGCAAATATGCCTGTGTAAATTGCTTGCTTTAGAATTGCATTGAGTGGGTGTTTTTCCTTGAATATAGAGATAATTAGGTGTCTACATTTGTGTAAGGCATTGGTTGAAAATATGTTTGATGGTGTCCTCTTCCCGATGACATAACGAGAAAATAGGGTCGAAGGATGAAAAAACCCTATTTATCATGAGAAAATAGCCAGTTGGAAGGACACTAAGATTAATCTTGATTAGGAAATCAAAGTACTTCGGCCCAAGCCACCACCATTTAAATTTTTTAATTAGGCAAAAGTTAGAAATGTTGAAGATCGTGGTATTGGGTGCATTGATATCATGAATCAGATGATATGCATCCCAATATCATATTGTTGTAGATTTTGATCCAGAAGATGGTGAAGTAATTTTTGAAATGTCTTCTACTAATTTTAAGAGCCAGGAGATTTGATAAGGTGGAGGTGTGTCAGTAGATTTTATTTCAAATTGAGGCACAAATTGCGGAAAAACTAAATTCAACTTGTGTAATAGATCGTATGAGCACTGGAGCTGAAGTACCTGAAGTGAATGAATCCCCAACCCATTTAATTTGGATGGTCTCTGAATTTTGTTGAAGCTAATTGCAACCATTTTTCCCTTCCACAAAAGTCAGGAACAAATGGTACCACAAATAAATTTACCAGTAAATTGGATGATTGGCATCAAATATGCTATCCTGTGGAACAGCAACATGTTTAATAAAGTTACTTTCACATAGAGTGACATGTACACTCTTGCCAGTGAATTGATGATTTTTGTGGCTGCGGTTGTAATAGCATTTTGTATGATCTTTCTTCTAGCTAATGGAGAAAGATTCAGCTGTAGACCTAGAAATTTCTGAGGCTTGGCTGAAAAGGAGAGGGGATATTATTTTCTGAGGATAGCTTCCATGTGGAAGATTTGGCTAGATTGTAGGACAAGCCTGACTCATTGGTTAAAATATGCATCAGTTGTATTAGCTTAGGTATGAACTTGCATAATAGTAAGAACACTACTAGGTCATCCATGTATGCAATGAAATTAATATTTTTGTTTATAGAATTTCATTTCTTGCTTACATTTACTCATTTCAATCATATTTCTCTCCTATTGTTGTAGTGTATAGGATTTACATCACAATTAATTAGATAACTTTAATAAAAGTTAGTTGCCATGTATGCCTTTTATATTTTAATTCAAAGATGTGTTTATCATATGATTAAGTTGGGGTTTAAATGTATATACCAATTAATGGTTTTTTTCAATGATAATATTTATTTTTATTAATGGAGTGTTTAGTAGGTATTATTATATGGGGTCTTGCATTCGAATTAGGCCAAAAAGGATGTGTAAATGATACTGGAGAGATGTGGAGGGCCATACCTTATAATATATATATATTAAAATGAAGATTTTCATGGTTTACAGATATAAATGAAATGTTATCTGGATATAACCATGTATAATTAATTAATACATTAAAATTTTTAATTAATTAGTTGTAATTAATTGTTCCATTTTGTTTATTCTAGTTAATTATTCATTCAGTCTATTTTCTTCTAGATAATATTAAACAATATAATACTGCCTGTTATATTTAGATTCATTTTGGTTAATCATTCATTCAGTCAGTTTTAATATGGATAACACTAATCAATATGATACAATTAATTGTGTGATCTGGAAAAAATGTTGGTATATATATTTACTACAATTAATTATGCGATTAAGTCTAATAAATTTTTTACTTTGGGAATATATATATATTCTAGTTTGCTTGCATGTGTAGCGCAATTGTCCTCAAAGCTGTATATTGTTACCAAATAGATAAATAAGAATGAATGAGCTTAGCACTTTCATTCTTATTTATGTATTTGATAACAATACACAGCTTTAAGAACAATTGTGCTACACATGCAAGCAAACTAGAATACAATTAATTATACACAGGTGTATTCAGATAAAATTTGATATATATGTATATCAGGAAAGAAGTGTCCATGTATTGAATGGAATGAGTGCTTCTATAGAAAAACTCACTAAATTTTTCAAAAACTTTAATTAAAATTCAATTTTAAAAAATCATTTTCAATTTTTTTTTACCAACAGTCGAATTGTTTATATATACATAGGGATTGGAATGATCTTGACTAACTCATTCTCATATTCTTTTTGATTATAAGAAGTTCAAACAATGCTAAGATCTAATTTACTGTTAAAACTTTTAAGATTGTTAAAAGGATTTGGAAGATAAAAATGTATTGATAATGTGTTATCTATATTTAAATTAATCACAATCTGATTAGAATCAGAAATTCAAATTCATTATTTTTTGAATGGAATTACTGTTGACTTTCAATTTTTTTTACCAACAGTCGAATTGTTTTTATATACGGTGTATTGGGAATGAACTTGATTAACTCATTCTCACATTCTTATTGCTTATAAGAAATTCAAACAATGCTAAGATCTAGTTTACAGTTATTAAAACTTTTAACAATGTTAAAAGAATTGGGAAGATAAAAATATATTGATAAGATATTATCTGATTTACAAATAAGAGAGTGTCAAATTTTTCTAGATGTGTGTAATATATATATATATTAAGTGCTATTATGTAAAAACTGTTGTGGCAAGTGAAATAAAAACATTATAAAAAAGAAGTGTGCTTCCATTACTAAAAAAGTCACATTTCGTCACTGATATATATGTATGCAGTTTTGCAATAAAATTATATTTATGGAAAATAAAAATATTCTATCTCAATTTCTATATATAAATATCTTAAGAAGTAATAAAAATAATAAAAATCTAAAAATAATATGGATAATAAAAGAGTAATAAATATATTTGCAATTTTACTGCTTAAAATAAATATAATGCTATGAGAGAATATTTCCAATCTCAAATTGTTTATAAAAATCTAAATTGAAACATGATATATATATATTAGTATTTTAATTTTTTTAAAAAATTAAAAAATATTTTCATCTTTTTATTGGTTAATGGTATATAATGAGATTTTTTTTCTCCATTCATTTTTTCAAAACAAAAGGTTCCATCTATTGACCAAAACTATTAACTAAAATATTATTAGTTTTTTAATGAGTATGTTTCGAATCTTCAACAAGTGATAATACTAATAAGTCATTTCAAGATGTTTTATATGGCATAACCTGTCATTCCTTTTAAGAGGAAAGAATTAATAAATTACTATTTAATTTTATAATTAATACTGTTTTGTAATGTTGTAATGCAACATTTATTATCATTGCATAAGTAATACATTTAAGTCTTTAAGTGATCATTTTTCCATCTATACTTTCTGTGAATTATATAGTATATGTTTGTCAACTGACTGTGTAGTATTTATAAAAATGATGAGTAAAGAAGCAAAGTTTTTCATGAACAAAATATAAGCAATATATTTAATTTTATTTTTTCACTCAAAGTATTAACTCTTTTTCATAAAACTGTAATCCTTAATCACTCGTTGGCTTGAGTTCTGATAAAAAGATATAATAAACATTAATTAAATGCACTGAGCAGCTTTTGAAAAAACACTGCCAAAATCATAGTACTGAGTGATGTTATGCAATACAGGTGTGCTTATATAATTGATATAATATGTAAATGGGGCACAATATGCAAATAAGGTGATTAGATATTCCATTTCTTGGATAAAAGAACACTTGAATCCTTCTTGTTGCTGGAATGTGGATCCTTTGCCATTGTCCAAGCCTCTTTGTATTTTTTTTCTTGTCATCCATTTCATAGCAAATTGTTCTAACATTGGCTGGAGAAAATGTGTGACCTGTGGTGTGTTCACGATCAAGAAAGAACGATCTGCAATCAGTCTTTTTTGTTCTATTGTACAATTATGCATGTTAGATGATATTAATATATCTATTTGCATGAGATTCACTGTAATACACAGAGCTGTAAGAAGTGTTAGTATATGTCTTTCTTACTTCCCTCATATTGCAAATAACCTTAAAAATATTTGTGCTAACACATACAGGGTTAGTTTTAGATTGCCATCTTTTCTTAATAATTTTTTGAACAAGACCAAGGCCAAGATACCTGTGGTGCATGCTCTTCATGTAATTTATAAAATTGCACATATTAACCCTTTCTAAATCTCTGTATATTATGGTAGACCTTGTGCAAATAGATCCACAAGAATTGCCCAACATGCATATTTATGCAATAGAGCTAAACAAAAGACTAATACAGATCAATATTCCTTGATCATGAATGTGTCATGGTCACACATTTTCTCCATCCAATGTTAGAACAATTTACTCTGAAAGAGACAATAAATAAAGAAAATACAAAGAGGCTTGGGCAATTGCAAAGAACCCACATTCCATCAACAAAAAGGATTTGTGTACTCTATTGTATGAAAAATGGAATATATAATTGTCTTATTTCACATTATGTCTCATTTACATATTACATCATGTCAATTATATAAGCACACCTATAATGCATAAATTTAAACATCACTATGATTCTGGAAGTGTTTTGCTAAAAGCCATTTCAGTACATTTAGGCTTATTATAGCCTTTCATCAGAACTCTAAGTCAATGAGTGCTTAAGAATTAAACATATATTATTAAAGTATTATTTATTTTTTAGTCAATATAGTATTGAACAGTTCTGATATATTTTGTTAACATTTTATATTAGATTCATAACAAGCTTTATGTATGTTGAAAGTTAGTTGGATTTATAATATTAATCTTTTCACCCATTTATATATACTTAAGTTTGAGTTTGTAAGAAAATTAAATTATTTTCTATAGTAATTAATAGTTTAGAAATTATTAAATATGTATGACAAATGAAATGATTTTTTAAAATATTTAATTTATGTCTGAGCTACAATTTACATTTTGCCTTGCTACAGGAATTGTTTTAATGCATATAAAAATTAAATGTATTTTATTTTTATTAATAAAAATTTAAATAAATAAAAAATTGTAATTGAAGTATAAAACTAACCTTTTTGATGAGCATAATATGAAAAGTTTTCAATGAATGGCACCAAGTCTGAAAGAATTCACTTCTTTCTTTTTGCTTACCCGGTAAAACATGACATCTGTGTACACAGAATAATTTTTTTTTTTTTCAGAAATAAAGTGTTATGATGATTAACCAGAATAAACAATATGTGGAACAGGCAGTATAATACTGGTTAGTGTTAACCAGAAGAAAACAGATTAAATGAGTGATTAACAAGAATAAACAAAATGGAACAGGCAGTGCAGTGTTAATCTGAAGAAAACAAATTGAATAAATGGTTAATCAGTAGGAAATAGACTAAGTGAATGATTAACCAGGATGAATGGAATAGAATAGGCAGTACAATATTGGTCAGTGAAGAACAGAAGAAAATATACTGAATGAATGACCAGAATGAACAGAATGGAAAAGGCAGTACAATATTGATCAGTGAAGAACAGAAGAAAATACACTGAATGAATAACCAGAATGAACAGAATGGAACAGGCAGTACCATGTTGGTTAGATGAAAACAGGATGAATGAATGTTTAAATGCAACATGCAATTTTAACCAGAAGAAAACAGGCTGAATGAATGATTAACATGAATGAATTAAATGGAATAGTATCTAGAATTAACAATGGAAAAATTGAGTCATTTAAAAATAAACTCTTAAGATTTCCATTTATTAGTTATGTATATTAAAGTTTCTATTTAAATTGAAGTTGGGGTAACTGGATAAAAAGGTTATAATGAAATAATGTTTTTTAATCATCAATGGTAATTTATTGAATTTGCTGACATTTCTTCAACACATTGTATTATAGCATCTTAATATTTAGAAATATGTTATATACTTACATGTTCTTTATGTTATTGGGATGAGTAACGTCTGACAGACTTTAAATAATTAACTGCAGGGGGAAAGCCACCAATAGTATTCCATAGAATGGTAAAAGAAAACATCATACATTTCTATACTTGTTAATCACAGATAATATACAGTTTTGAATATTATTTTCATGTTTTAACTTTTAGTTAAGAATCACTGGATTCCATTTACTAATTAGTATTGTTTGGTTAACTGAATTGGCTAATGGAGTATCAACCTGAACAAACAAAAATTTTAATTGATATTTGATAAGAAAAATCTTGCTTGAATTTGAACCCTGGTCAAGACATGGCAGGCAAGTCAACTATCAGTACACACCAAAGTCTCAGTATGTTTTGAACAAAAGTAATTCTTCTTTGTCTATTTTAGATCTATCTCTTGTAAATTTAAATAATCCATTAATTGCTCAGGCTTGCAATAGATGGCGCTAGAGCAGGAAAAAGAGATGTTATAGAGTTGACAAAAATTATGTTGTGGAAATGGGATAGAGCAGATTATGGGTAAATTTAGAGTGGGGAATGTAAAAGAAAGTGGCTAACAGGTTTATCTGGGCATAATTGCTGAGATATTCTTGACTTCGTTTAAGGAGAAGCCATAATACATCACATCACATCACATGTACTCTTGTTCGATATTTTAATAAGCTAATATAATCAAGTGATAATGTTATCACATGATTTTATTTTCAATTAAAAATCACACATATTATTCAACTTTAACTGGGTTTACTGTTTATAACTGAACTAGGAATAACATGATAATATCTAGGTTAGTAATTGATTATTAATAATCATTAATGCATTTATCTCAGTTGGATGGCGGCAAAGTTGTGGATGCGGAAAGTGTGACACTTGTAAAGCAAATTGTAATAATTAAATGATGTTGCTGTTACTTTTATACATCGTTAATGTATATATATCCTTAAATTTTAATACAGTCTTGCTTTATTACTAATTGCAGTTTTAACCTGTCTTGATTGATGCTGATTTATTCTTTCTCTAATGATCAACATTTGTTTAAGAGCATTAATATTCTAGGTTAAAATAGTTCATTTTCAGTTTTAATAAGTTTATAATGTTTTGTTGCTAAAACAAAGAATGTGATAAATTACATAGAATTGATTAGTTTGCAGATTAACTAACTTTTTTAAACAGTTAATGATTTCTTTTTAATTTATTTTTTCTTTCTCTAAAATGCACACAGGTATCTAAAACTTAAAAAACAACAACACACATTTATATTATTTCATTTTAGACAAAATTTGTATGATATATATGCAATAAAACACACCACACACACACATACACCCTTTCTTTTTTAAAAAAATCAATCATTATTATTATTATAAATAGCCCATTTTACTGGCAAAATCCTTCAATATCCTCTATAAAGGAAAAAGAAAGGAGAATGTAGTAATCGCAATATCCCTAATTACCAGGATGCATAGCGTTTGAGCAGCTCCTCATCGTTATTTTTTTCTTTAGCTAAAATAACTAGATATTCATTGACTGACCATTGTTAGATGTTTACTTGGATTGATATTGGACAGTAACGTGAAAGAAAAATGTTAAGCCTTTTGGAAAAAATCTCATTCAGCCTAGATTCAAATCTCTGGTCTTAGACATGATAAATAGATTTGTTATGTCTATATCAAAAGGTTCTTCACATAAGTACTGTATAAATATACAGTTTTAAAAGAGAAAATAAAGATATATGTTGATGAATAAGAAATTTAACAATTACAGCATAGATATGTTTTAGTTAAAATGTAAATAGAAATAGAAATGGATGAAATTCATCATAAAGAAATAATTATTCAACAAAAACATATTTACTAATATAATGCTTGAAAAGTTTTAAGTAAAGGTGTTTTTCTATTGCCTACATATGGATCCAAAACTAGAACATTTAGTATGGAACAGTTTATAGACTATGAAGCTTTTTATGGCATAGTGATTCACACATTAATTTTTGATGGGTGACTTATTTTTGAGGAGATAAATAAATATTTTTCTAGTTGGTAGTTGAGTATGTAACCATTGTTATATTAGTGTTAAAAGTCTGAGATTAGTCTGAGTTGAGCAGGTGAATATCAATATGGTTGATAGTACAATAAAGAATACTCTTGAAATATGCTATGATATCATTTCCAACTTTTTTTTTCATATGTCAAATGCGTTGACTGGGAAGCGAATCCAGGCCAGCTGCTTGGAAGGCAGCTATTCTAACCACTAGGCCACCAATGCTTGATGCTTCAACAATACAATTTTTCATAGCAAAACTTTGTTCTTGCAGTTTTGATATAAAAAATAGCATATTGTTGAAGTGTTTAAGAAAGTTGGAAATGGTATGATATGTAAATTTTGAAATCAATACATAAGAAAAGGAAGAAGAATAAAATTAATATGCTATTATGTTTACTACTTGCGGAAAATATTCTTCTGTGGATGCTGGAAAGATTGGAATGATGAAATGCACCTTTATGAAAAGTGATGCCTATTATCAAAATCTCTAAATCTGAATTTTTGGAAATGAATAATAAAGTCATATGTTTGGTCAGTGGCCGTGAATTCTACGTGGACACTTTTATCTATTGATATCAGAAGATGAGAAGCAGTTAAAATGGAATGTTGAAGAATGGAAGTGATCAATTGGACAGAAAATCAAGTACTGAGACTTTAAAAAGTCTGAGATAGCCAATATCATTAATCAATACTACTAGGATAAAAAAATATGCTTTGGATGGAATATGTTCTGAGATAAAATGTTACAATAAAACATGTTGGAGGAGTCATTGGCAAACATAGAAGAGATGAGCATTATATATAGACATAGACATTCAGTGTTTATTCTGGAATGAAGAGGATAGCCAGAACATAACATCTTCACTTCACAAGACTGTATCAGCTTTATAAAGGACCAAATAATAGATTGATTGAGGAATTCTGACCCTAAAATTACCCTAACCTTTTCATATTAAGGCTACACTTCACAGTGAATATGGAGAGTTGTATGTTTGGATTAACAAAAGAGAATAAAAATATATAGCACAGGATTAAACAAATATCTTCACATCATTAAAAAAAATAAGAGACTGAATATATTCACAAAAACAAGATTTACCTATTGGTTTCTTAATGAGAGCATTTGATCACCATTATTGATGGATAGCTTGCAATCATTTTTCATCTCACTCACAATCAAAGGTTTTAAAGCATCTCATTTACACAATTCATAATAAATCAACAGTATTATGAAAAGTTACAGTAAGATCAATGAGCAGAAGGTATAATGGTTTAGATTTAAGAATTAGGAAAAAAGTGGATTCTATAAATTTCTTGACAGCTTTGGAACTTCAAAATACAAATCCAAAATCTTGGTAAATTTTGAAAAGTTTAACAAAATGTAATAACAGTTATTAGACTTTATGATGATATTAAAAACAACAACAATAATTTTATGGCAACATAAATTTTACAAGAAGTTTTTTTTTGTAGACTAAAATTGAAAGCTAAGGGACAGTTTTCCAATAAACTAAGATGGCAGCTTATATTTTTGATAAATTTACAATTTCGGATGCCTTCGAAATGTGTTTACAAAAAAATGCCTGCCAGGAAACCTATTTAATATTTTATTTTTTAAGACTTATTTTTAAAAAAAATTGTGGAAAAGTTAACTATAATGTGTATAGTTTTTTTTTTTTGGGGGGGGGATTAACTTATTTGGTGGCATGCAATCATATTGTCACTATTAACATACATTTTTCAGGAGAATGAAATCTTGTACCCCAGGAAATAGTCTACTGCTTCATGTTCTGTGACAGGAAGGTCCAAAATTTTAATCATTATGACAATTTACCAAAAATCCTGCTGTCAAAAAAAAAATGCTGAATTGAACCAAAATACAACAATGTTAAAAGTGTCTCATCACTTCCCATGTTATAAGTATAAAAAATAAATAAATTGAAATATAAAGTTTCTTCACGAAAATTATTGGATTTTTTTTTCCCTTTTTTTAAATTTAACAATTGATTTCTTAATTTTGTTTTAATTTAACAATTAACACATCTTTGGTAGATTATAGGCCCTTGAAACTGTATATTCATCAAAAATACAGGTCGCCATCTTGGTTTATAGGAAAACTCACAAGCATTAAGATTACTTAAGTATAGTATTCACAATTAAGAAGTTTTGAATGTTAGATGTGGCATACTGGACTATAAGGGACCTTCTCCAAAGTTTTCAAATAGTTTGAATGGTATTAATAATAAAGATGGACCACAACTCATGGATCTTGAGTTCCAGAGTTTCTAGAAGTGACAGAACTGAGACTTGATGCATTCAGTTTTGAGTTACAGAATTCATAAGAAACTTTAAAGAACATAAGTGATAAAACTGGGAAACAATCAACTCATCAAAGTTTACTGCTTTGCTATTGACCAAACTATATATTAATTGGCACATTGATAAGTAGTTTTTTAAAATCATTTATCACTCAGGATTCTATGAGAAATTTGAGAACCAGAAATGCTGATCCATCATCCATTGATATTGATTGATCTCAAGAGCCTGCCAACCTATTATTTCACCAAACCACACAGGGTAAAGATTATAGTTAAGACAAGTTGATAATAAAAATCCATTTCCCTATTTCAGTAACTTTAACCTGTAAATAGGTCTTGACTTTTCAAGTTTATTGCTTACAAACTACTACTGTTAAGTCCTTCTTTAATTAAGTGCCTCACTGTATGGCAAAGTTTTTTCTAGTTGCATCTCATAGAGAAACATTTGAAGCAGAAGCCAATATTCACCAGATGTGCCATTTGGGTTGATTTAAGTTCCTTTCTATTCCTGTTTTACTCTCAGTTAAGAATAGGTAAAATATACTACTCAATATTGGTTGATATTAGGACCCTTATTTGAAGAATAAATCATAAGCATGCTGAAAAAAAATCAGCTTTATTTGATGCAGCTTGAAACTTGGATTATAGACATAGCATTCCACAATTGCATCATGAGGCCATATATATATAGTCAAATTATATTCTTATCTCAGTTGCTTTCACCTAGCTCAATTCTATCACAACCAACCAGCAGACCAGAAGTCTGACCAACCTTTAACACTGTAGAAAGATTAGAAACATATTTTTACAAGTAATCCATATAGCATGTTATAATTTAACTTTATTTTTCAGTCTATATTTGCACTCCACTCTATCTCAAGAAACCAATACACATGATCATATGTATACGAAAAAGATAAATGATTCCCGTTATATGTATTTTGTGCAAACCAGCATTCATCAGTTGGGCTAGATTATAATCTCCCACACACTTATTCAATTAATGCTTGGTTTATATTAAGATAACAATTCCTTAAACTTACTGGACAAGCTTCAATCTTTTCACCCTTCCAGCTGTTCATCCATCCATTTCATTGAAAAACTGATGCTGGAACATTCAAAGGCCTTGTTGGGTTTGATATTGTTTACTCATGTAGACATCATGTTATATTGTAGTCACACCCATGTAGGCAACATGTAATGTCTACATGGGTATGACTACAATATCAAATACAGTAAGGCCTTTGAGCATTCCATTATCAGTTTTTCACTGAAATGGATAGTTGAATAGTTGGAAAGGTGAAAAGATTGAAATCTATCTAATAAAGTTTAAGGAATTTCCATTTTAATATAAACTGAGCACTGATATATGTGGGGGAAATTATGATCTGGCTCAAGTGGCGAATGCTGGTTCAGCACAAATATTGGGAATCATTTATTTTTTTTCACGTGTGTGTGGTCATGTGTATGGTTGCTTGAGATGGAGTGAAGGATGAATACAAACTGAAAAATTCTAAATTCATATACTTCTACTTACATATATAAGAAAGATTCAGTATAAGCGAATTTAACTTTATATACACCTTATATTTTTAGAGTTACTTAAGCTTAATTTTATATACTATATATTAAAATATTTTTCAAACTTCTATTTCATAATAAATTACTGAAACGTATAATCAAAGACGTGTGAAAAAGGTAAATGACCCCCTAGATGCGCATTTCATTGCTGAATCAGCATTCATCGGCTCAGATCACATCTTTTATGCATATCTTCATTATTTGTTCACTATATATATAGATAACAATTTGCTATAGTTTAATTGACAGGTTTCAAATTTTCTGCACCCACAACTTTGATATAACCATTTTATGGAAATATATTAATAACTTTTACTAGTCATTTATAATCTAGATATTGTTTCTAGCTCGAATGTTCAACGTATGTCTGATTTAGTGAATAATATATCTGCAGTATTATAGAGTTCACAGATTTATATACATGAACATGAAAGTTTTACTGATGATTTCCTTTTTTTTTTCCCATTTAGAGCTCAGCTGCGATGAAATTAGTAAACAGTTGATTAAAAATTAAATTGGCAAATTGAAATCTTATCGCTCAGCAATAGAGTTTATTTGCCTACCTCTTATAAAATTTATACAAAATACATCGAAAATCTCATTGAAATTCTAAAATTTATATATATAATTTTGATAATCCATTTAGGACAAAGTTCTTATAATGTCCCTTCACAGAGAAAGAATGAAGAAATTAATATACAGCTAATAGTCAGTAGCCAATCCCTTTTATTATTTTACCCCTGCTAAGCACAATTAGATATCAATTTACCAATCAATAATTTGGTACTTATGATAACTTAGAAAATAAGTAGCTTGAAATATTCAGCTGTCAGAAATAGAATTTAACTTCCATTTAGATTTGAACTTTGTCTTATAAGAATGTCAGGCAGATACATCGTGAAGCCTTTGTGTATTTGCAATAATTTTAGAACTCTTCCCTAAAGATCTTTCATCTAACCTATTTTATTGTTTTACCTCAATTAATCATAATTAAATATTCATTTACCAATTAATAATTTAGTGGTTATTTGGGTTGGCTATAGACTGATTACATAGCAAAAAAGATTAAAGTGTCTTGGCAATATTCAGCTGTCAGAATTGGAATTTAACTTTTACTTAGATTTGAACTTTGTTTTATAAGAATGGCAGCGGATACACCGTGAAGCCATTGTATATAAATTGCATATACGTTTTAATGTATTTGCAGCAAGTTTAGAACTCTATTCTAATAATCCCCCCCCCGCTAGATTTGAACCTTGTTTCATAAGATTGTCAGGCGGATGCACCATGAAGTTGATTGTATATATGTTGCGTCATTTTTAATATATTTGCAATAAGTTTAGGACTCTTCCCTAAAGATCCTCCAGTTAGATTTGAACCTTTTTTCATAAGAATGTTAGGCAAAGACACCATAAAGCTTAATTTATGTATATTGCATCTTTTTAAATGTATTTGCAATAAGTTATAGAACTCTTTCAAAAAATTGCGCAAAGCCATTTTCTTTATCAAAATTATTAAACAGTTTTATTGCCTGACTTGTATGAATGGAAAGATTTATTGTTGGAGCACTTTTATTATCTTTATTTTTAAGGATTACCTGAATTTATAGAGATGTCTGTGTTTATTATCATTTCCCTTGAAAATAGGGTAATATCTATTTGTATTAAAGCCAGGATAATTGTCAGTTCTGGAATCACCATTAGCTTTTGCTTTCTTATCCTTGAGATAAGGTTTGCTTTTCTTATTAGTTCAAAAGAATTCAAACTAAAGATAAGCTTCGTCAAGGAAAGTAGAGGATTGCAAACGTAATCTTTTTTAATCTAGATTACATTACAAAAAAAAAAAATGTTAGGATAATTTTGTATCCTGTATAAAATTTTAAATGATTATATATATATATTAGATTTTATATACATATAACTTTTTTTAATACTCTGCAGAAGACCTTTTAAAGATCTCGTGATATAGAGGCAGCGCCAGCGCATCTAAATACTATTTTCACAACTCTGGGTTTGAATACAGACTTAGAAATAGCCGAGAGGTCAGCGCAACCGCCTTGCAAGCAAGCAATTTCTTGCAGACAGTTGTCGCGGGTTCGCTTCCCGGCCGATGCTTTGACATATGGAAAAAAAAAAAGTCTTGGACGATTTTTTTATCTGAGATAAAATAATATTAATCATTCTTACATTTTTAACACATTCAAGTCAGAATTTTTTCTCCTATGTAGATAGCCCTTAGTCACTCCAGCTTCTGGTAAAATATTAATTGGGGAAGTGGGTCCATTAGAAATTTGAATTCAGATTAGGCAAAGCTCACCAGTTGTTTAAAATTTGAAATAGTCTTGCATTTTTATCAGGTTCAAATCAGAAATTTTTTCAGTAAAGAAAGGTCTTAATCAATCCAGATAATGATTAAATATTAATTGAAACTGCTTATTATCTATTTTCAGATATTATTAGGATAAAACATAGATGATAAACTACTCACACCCTCATCATACAAAAATGGGCAAGCCCACTGTTCTTCTGTAGAGAGGAGGGTTAGAAATGAGGCTTTGCCCTGATGAGGGTATTCAAATGGCTGTTTTATAATTCTCCCTTAGTATGGGGCAGAAATTTTTTCCTATATGATTGACAAATGTTTAAGATTGTCTAGAGATCAGGTTTTAGGCCTTTAAAGATACTTTGCTCATAGTACTGTGATCAATGGGCTATTGCCTCCTGTAAACCCATTATAAAACTATTATAAAATATCCTACTCAAGGCTTATAGTTCACCTCAAATATAACAATGATTATTTGGTGAGTAAAAGGTTTTTGAGACTGTCATTAACAATGAAAATGATAAAAGAGAATAAAAAAAAATTGATATTAGTTTACACTCATGGCATTTTAAAATCTAAAGACTAGCCAACAGCATCACTGACACATCCAACCAATAAATGACATCGAATAATTCTCATGTGGTTATGATATGAAATAGGAGATTTGTGAATCTTTTGGATGATACATCATATTGGCCCAGCCATCCTTCACCTTCCCTGTATGCTTTATGGCATCATTAGTTAATAACATTCTATTTTAGAAGGTATACACATGTAGTATGCAGAGTATGCTCATTGCCATTTTGAATTCTAAGGACCAGCCAAAAACCACCACTGACACATCTAATCACTTTGAATTGTCAGTGGTGTGTTTGGGTGGTCCTAAGAATTTCAAAATGGCAGTAAGCACATGCTAAATCAGGACCAAAAAATTTGGTTTAATCAATTGAGTGGAATGTTTGTGATACTGTTAGCTCAAAGATCTTTCAGCCTTAGAAGAAATTGACCATACCTTTATTCATGATTTGTCATAAATCTGTCATAAATCACTGTTTTCACATATGGATTAAAATACCTTGTCCTTTATGGGTTAATGTAGCAGTAAAGTTGCTGATTCTGAAGCTCAAAATCCATGGATCACAGCCAGCTGTCACCTCTGATGCTGGAACTTCTTATGAACTCCTGGATAATGCTTTGCTTGTCCAGTGGTAGAGTGTCAGATTCTAAAGCTCAAAGTGCATGGATTAGTATATATTTTAGTTCCCAGCATGCTTTGGTGCAGTGATAGAGAGCAGACTAAAGCTTATGGTCCATGGACAGCAATCCAGCTCTGAATTTCTTATGAACTTCTGAATAACAAACCCTTCACATTCTTTCTGAGTTCCCAGAATGCTTTGATGCACTGGTAGAATGGCAGACTCTGAAGCTCAAGGGCCATGGATCACAGCCCCAGCCCTGTCACTTCTGATGCTTGAAATTTATTAACTTCTAAATAGTAGGCCATTCAATTACTATATTCTTTCTGAGTTCCCAGCATGCTCTGCTGCTATCGTGGAGTGACAGACTTTGAGGCTTAATGTCTATGAATCACAGCCTAGTCCTGTCACTTTTGACACTTGAACTTCCTGTGAACCTGCACTCTTTCTGAGTTCCCAACATGCTCTTCTGTAGTTGTAGAGTGGCAGATTCCAAAGCTCAAGGCCCATAGAGTGTTATATTCTCTGAGTTCCTACCATTCTTTGGTGCAGTGGTACAGTGGCAGACTGTAGCTCAAGACCCATAGATCACTGTCCAGATCTCCCAACAGTGGACGATTCTGAAGCTCAAGGCCTACTATGGATTACTGTATTCGTTCAGAGTTCCCAGAATGCTTTGCTGCACTGGTAGAGTGGCAGACTCTGAAGCTTAAAGTCCATGGATTGCAACCCAGTTCTGATCTTATGGACTGAATAATAAACCATTCAATTACTATATTCTCCCTGAGTTCCCAGCATGATTGACATCCGTAGATCACATCACATCTTAATGGCTTCTAATGATTGAACTTCTTATAAACTTCTGAACAATTTTAGTTTTTTGAGATTTCCATATTTAACCAATTTATTGTGGAAAAAAAAAATCTGGAATAACTTTACGATATGCATAAATATTTTCTTGTGTGTGAGAATTGTATATATTTTTTTGATATATTTACAAATGGCTTAGGACAGAGCAAACTCTTTTTCTCTCACCGTACTTTTTTCCATATAGTGTAAGCTTTAGTAATCAATAGATGCCAGATGGTAGTGCTTTATAAATTCTTATCCAGTGGTGTCCTATTTACATATCCCCTAGATTATTTTCTAGTTTATGTCTTTGAGCACCACTTAAGGTAAGCTTTAGTAATAAATAGATGCCATATGGTAGTGCTTAATAAATTCTTATCCAGTGGTGTTCTATTTACATATCCCTAGACTATTTTCTAGTTCATAGTTTTGAGTGCCACCTATTGTAAGCTTTATTAGTCAATAGATGCCAGATGATAGTGCTTAATAAATCCTCATCCAGTGGTATCTTCCCAATATTCCAGATTAATTTCTGATTATTGCTCTTATCAGTAAGGAGCATTTTTATCTGAGAGCAGTGCATGAACCCTTCCTGCAGCAGAATCTTTTACTTCTTTGGGTTACTATCAACTAATTATCTAAATTGAAATGAATGTTAATGTTTTCAGTCCAAGCTAATTTCTTGATTAGTTGTATATAGATCAGAAACTAGTTCAGTCATCTACATATTGTGATGACCTTAGTCTTTGAATAACTATACTCACATTTATACATCGGTCAGGATTGGTATAAACCATAAGACATCACATCTGTTCAGCAAGATCATGTAGTTTATTGGCTTAGGAGCAGATGAAAAAATATCTGTTTATGTTCTGTGAGGCTTCCACAAATGAAATTAAACCACCACTAATATTGTACTCTCTTTTTTTTCAATTCTTGAATTGAAAGACATCTTTGGAATCAGACTGTATTTTCAAGAAGTTACTTATTTACTGGACAACGATATTTATTGATTATTTGAAATTGTTACTGAATTAACTGTAAGATAGCTAATATACAATTTTAATTAATATTATTTATAAGTAAAATTGGAAAAAAAATTTTTTTTAGTAAACATCAGTATATTTATTAATTGTGCAGTTTAGCGTAATTAATTGTCAGACTTTGGAAGGTAAGATCTTCTGATCATTTCGATTTTTGGTACTTCCTGCATTCGAATTTTTTGGGAACTCTCTGCATTTTAGTGCAATGGTAGAGAGTCAGTCTCTAGAATAGGCAGTTGTTGGATTGATTCCAGTTCTGGCACTGTCGGTGTTTGGAACTTCTTATGAATTCTATCACAAAGCCATTCAAAATTTTTTTTAATGAATTAATAAGCCCAATTATAGTGATATGTACCCTTTTATTTTTGCTTTTAGTTCAATTTAGAGGGATAAAAGAAATAAAAGAAAGTTCATGCACAATATAAAACTAAATACTGTAATAAATTAGAATGCATGTTAATTAATTAAACAGGGAGGGGGGATGATGACGAGTGGAAAATAACTAATTAGTTGATCATTGATTTTTATTGCTGCTGTGTAAACATTTTGTACTTATAAAAAAAATTATGCATGTACTTTCACAGTATTTACATTATTAAAGCAGTAATGTGATGTGATGTGATGTATTATGGCTTCTCCTTAAACGAAGTCAAGAATATCTCAGCAATTCTCCATACAGTAGTGCCACCTAGTGTGAGCCATAGTAATTAAAGGATGATAGGTTTGCGCATCAAAATCTCTATCTAATGCCTGCTCATCCGATATCCCCAGATTAAAATTTTCCAGCTTGAGGTCTTCACGGATGTAGTGGTTTAATATTTATATTATGGATAATAAAATAAAATTATTTAGACATAAAATTAGTTCAGCAGTAATTGGATATTTTTAAAAAGAACAGATTATCGGTATTTTTAAAAAGAACACGTGATCTATTGTTGTAATTTCAATCCCTTTTACATTAATATAATATGTTTAGAAAATAACTTATTTTGCTTTATTATAAAGCATGTGATCATATATTTATTATTTAGCGCATATATATATAGCTTAATTTTTGATAAAATATTATAAAGGAATATGCAGAGATTCCGATCAGGAGATAGATTTACTAGTCGTTTTATTAAAGTCCTTCTTCTATTCTTATATAGTAGCAGTAGACTTAAGTGTCATAGCATCGGCTGGGACGCGAACCTGCAACCTGGGCAACTGCCTGCAAGTGCAAGGCAGTCACGCTGACCTCTCAACCACCAATGCAAGACTAGTAGCAGTAGACTTGAGAATCATATACTATGTGATTCATGGTTTGTTTGTCTGCATTCACATAAGTCAATAGTAGTTAAATGCCATTTATAAAATAAATGAATGCAATAACCCAAGAGTAGTCCTGAATATTTTTGTTTTTTTATTAAATATTTTTCCATATCATTGATAATCATTGATGCAGAATACTGCTATAGCTTGGATTGAAATACATGAATCACAGAAGAGAAACTGGGATAAGGCTGATTTCTGCTGGATTTATTGAACTATTTTAACTGCATTCACAGCTGAATCTCGCTGATAAACTTTTACTTTAAGGTCAGGTTTAAAATACTAAATATTATTAAAGTGTAGTACTTTAAATAATTGATATATTTAAATCGGTTATATTTTATTTAAAAAATTACACATGACTTTTTGTGTTATCAAAAAATTTTTTTTTTCTTTCTGTAGTTCACTATATGTATTATGTATGTAATTTTGAACTAACATTATGTTGTGACAATACCAAAATACAGTGTTTAATAGAACAAACACATAACTTGCTTCCAGGATAGCAGTTCTTATAATACTAAGTAATGATTTAAAATAATTAATACATTTAAATCAATTATATACTATTAGCAAATTTATACATTTCTGTTTTGGTCATCAAATGAAATCAATTTTCTTTGTAGAGTTCAGTACATGTGTTATGTGTGTAAGTTAGTGATAATACTAAAATCAGCATTTAAAAGTGACAGATGTTATATAATTTTAGACATTATAGTGGTTTACACATTTAAATCAGTTATATCCTATAAGCAAAATTTATACATTATTCCTTTGGTCACCAAGTGGAACCAATTTTCTTTGTATAGTTTAGTATATGTATTGTGTTAGATTCAATTCAGCCAGTTCACACCTGTTCGACAGATTCAATGTCTCATTTTTTGTTGAGCTCAGTGAACCAGTTTGTTAAAAACAATGACTCTTAGTTTAATCAATCTACCTTTAAGGAGTAGGATCTTATTCTTACAGTGAAAAAACAGTTAAGGATAATTTACTCAGATAACGATATTCCGATAAAAGTGATGAAAATTGCAACTGAGAATACCAATCAAGAAGCCAAATGAAAATATCTTAAGTTGTTTTTTTATTAGTTATTTAATATTTTATTAATAATTTAAAATTCTTTTCTTGTAACATAATCTAGTTTTGTGTATCTCTTTTACACTTCCTATTTAAAAATTAACTGCATGAAATAATAAACCCAATTTTGGTATATGTTTTTTATATACTTAAAAACCATCATTATGGCTGTAAACCACATGTTAAATTATTTGAATCACACAACTGAATATATTAATTTAGAACAACATTACATAATGGCATAAGTGCAGTATTTTAATAGAACAAATGTGCCCTCATCAAGAGCGTTGTGTTGGTTAGCTCAATATTGAATGTAGCAGACTTGAGATCTAAAGCTTTTTGGATTGTGTCATAACAGAGAAATTCTAATTTGGATAATGAAATTGAATAATTGTGCTCAGTGTAGTTTTTTGGATTTTTGAATCTACTTTATTCTTGAATCTACTTGACCTCCTGGGCAACTAACTGGATCATTGCTTATTTTTTTGTATGATCCAAAAGCTTTTCTTTATAAAAAAGTATTAAGTAAGTTTGAATTCTAATAAGAGAAGGCTTAAAATAAATTCTTCATGTGGAGAATGGATGAGAGTGATATAATGGAGAAGTATTGAATTGTCACCAAAGGGGGAAGATTAAGATGTTTAATAAAGTCGAATTTGCTGACAAGTGAAGATTATTTATACAATACATGTTTAGTGAGAGAGACTGGTATGAATTTTTGCATAAGTGAATGATTGAATATTGCAGAGTTCAGGTACAGAATGTATCATTAAAAACCAAAAAAACTGGAAAATATATATCTGCAGTGCAGAGATTGTTTGCCCTTCCACAAGTTGGTGAAGACCAGTTTGGCATTGGAGTAATAAAAGATATCAAACTATCAATACACGCATGGAAATTCAGGCATTTGATACCTCTAGTTCATATGACCACTAAAAATTGTCTGTTAAATGCATTGTAGTAAGAGAAAGAGAATGGTCTATCTTTCCATACTGATGAAGATGCACTGATAAAACTACAAAATAGATTTACAGTGACATTACAAATTACATTATATTTAACCCCACAACTTCTTTTATATGCTATCCAAAAAATAAACTAAAATATAAACAAATAAAAAAAACATTAAAATTCACAAATATTATGATATTCAGCAGCTGTTTTTCCTTCTCTGAGCACCAAAAAGAGATATATATTAATATAATTTCTTCAGTTTATGTTGAAAGCATATGCATTTTATTCTTTCATTATTATCCTTTCGGAATTTGATGTGTTATATATTGTGTAATGAAATATTTTCATGTGTCAAAGCTAATGAAATATTTTCCGAGTGTAATGGTAAAAGTTTTACAAAATTTTAGAATATACTAAATGTTGATACTGATTTAAAATCATCAAAATAATTAGAGAGATCCAAAGTTTTTTATAACAAGATCATTAAATTTCTATAAGAAAAAAGTGTTGAAAGGATAAAGAATATTGCCTATGGCAAACATTTAATAACTACTAAATTCAGACATTTTGCTATTTACTTTATTTTAAAAATAAAAATACAGTAATCAATTCTTTCATAAGTGAACATACAGTCTTCAAAATATATGTAAATGTATCTTTTCAATTTATTAATAAAAATTTTGTTTACACTATAATTTTGATTTATAATTTTGATTTATATGCATACTATGCAGATAAAATAAGCATCTGTATTATATATATGATGTTGAAAAGTACTGCACTCTTACAATTCAATTGGCAATACATATTCCATTCTAATTAATGTTTATTAACAAAATGAGAGTTAAAACAGGAACAAACTCTCCATACATTAGTGGTACACAGCACAAGCCATAGTAATCAATGGATGCAAGAAGGTTTGTGCATAAAATCCATATCTAGTACTTACTCATCCAATATTACCAGACTAGTTTTTAACCTGTAGTTTGCACTGCTTGGCACTAAAGTTTGATGCTATATTAAGATCTTGTGTATGCTTGAGAAATGGGGGATCATGTGATGTTTAGTGGTTTAAAATAGAAGTTATTATACATTATATACATTGAATGTGAATGGGGATTGGAACAAAATATAGTGTAGTTCCTGGTTTCACTATGTAGATCTACAATGAAGCAATTCTTCACTCTTCCATATGTTGTTAAAAGTGAATAGAAACCAGTTACTACCTGGAATAAGAATGGTGTAATGAAAGTTATTAAGTTGTCAGTTTGGATATAGGGATTCAACTATTTGGCAACTCTTGTTCAGTTGATGAGTAAAGATTGTTTGTTAAATGCATGCATAGTTAAGACAGAGGTGATTAGTCAGGAATCTCTCAACACCTATGACCAGAGAAACCTGTTAGCCACTTTATCTTCCCTTTCCATTCCCCACCCTATGTTTTCCCATAATCTGCTCCATCCCATTTCCACAACATAATGGTAAAACTTCTCCATACAGTAGCACCACTCAGTTCAAGTTAGAGTAATAATTGAATGGAGGGAAGTTTGCGCATAAAATTCCTATTTAGTGCCTGATTATCCATTATTGCCAGATTAATTTCTATCTCATTGCTCTTATGCGGGGAGCTTTGAATCTGAGAAGACTATACCAAGATCTTAGGATCTAATGCAAGCCTCAAGCAGCCACCTTTTACATCTTTAATTAACTGTAAAGTTTTTGAGTTCGAATTGAAAACATGTTTTCTATTCACATTCATTTGCTTGTATAATCATATAAATCTGAATTCGGTTCAGCATCTATACATTTTGGTGTCTTTGCTTCTTTAATAACCACAGTTACCATAATCTTATTAGGCAGGATTGATGTTAAACCACTAAATATTATATGATCACCATTCTTTATGCATACACAAACTGTTTTTGCAGAGGCTCACTGCAAACAAGAGTAATCATGGATGCAGGAAGGTTTGTGCATAAAATTCATATTTAGTGCCTATTCATCCAATATCACAAGGTACTATAGATAGGAATTTTATTCACAAACCTTCCTGCATCCATTGTTTACTCTGACTTGCATTAAATGGTGCTATTGTATAGACAGTTTCCCCTCTATGTTAACAGCTTGTGTACGCATAAGGAATGGTGAGCATGTTATTTTTAATAGATTAATACCAATCCTGCCTAATAGAATTATGATGACTGAGGTTATTAAATAACCAAAGATACCAAAATGTACAGATGCTGAACTGATTTCAATCTACATGACTCTACAAGCAAATAAGCTTGAATTGAAAACATTATTATGTTTTTTTTAATTTGGACCAAAGCTTTACAGTTAATTAAAGAGGTAAATGGTGGCTGCTGGAGGAATGTATTAGATCTCAAGATCTAGGTGCAGTGCTCTCAGATTCAAAGCTCCTTACTGATGAAAGCAACAAGTTAGAAACTAGTCTGGGGATATTGGATGAGAAGGCATTAGATAGGCATTTTAAGCACAAACCTTCCTGCATTCATTGATTACTTTGGATTGCGCTGTATGGCGCTACTGTATGGAGAGTTTTGTCTCTGTGTTAACAGCATATGTTAAGTGTAAACTTAAAGAATGCTGATCATGGAATAGTTGAGACAGTTTGGTCTGCCTTTCTCTGGCTGTGGTATGGTGAAGTTTGAAATGAAAAATGTACTAATAAAAGACAAAAATCCTTAAATATTTGTGTGTGTGTGTGCTCTTGAATATATAGATATATGTGTGTATTTGTGTATAGGTAGAAGTATCAAAATCTCCATAAAAAACATAATTAATTTACAACTTAATTCTTAAATTTCTGGAAATTGTTTTAACTTGTGTGAACTATTTTTTTTTTCTTTTATAGAATTTGATTAACCTTAGATTTTTGTTTTTATTTCATAAGCTGCAATGTTTCGAAATCTGTCTCTCTATATATATGTTTTCATTTTATTCTTCAGAGCATTGAAATATTTCAAAGCTATTTCTCAAAGACATAAATTTAATAAGTTTCCCAGTTTGCGGGTTGCCTTATTTGTATTCCAGTGTCATCTGTAGCCTTTATTACTCCCTCTGTTGCAAAGTTAATAATCTTCCGCCTGAAGGAAGAACAACAACTCAAAGTTCAAATACAGAATCTAATTGAAAATGAAAGAAAAATGAAGATCTTTTCCACTTTCTAGTCATTTTCTGAACCCAGTCTTTTTTTTAGATGTAGAAACACTTTAAAATAATATCACTATCTTACCACCGGTCTTCTATAATTATTAAAATTAACCGTAGTGAAATGTAGATATTATAGAATGATCTGGTGAGAGGTAAGAAGGACTACAATTTGTTAGATAATGTTGATAATATAATTTTTGCTTAATAGCAGGTGAAAATAATTAGCAGAATTATGCTATGACTAAACAAAAATATTTGATCATCAACGATAGTTTGCCATTTGTTTTGATTCCAGTTCAGCATAATTAATGTCGGTAAAAGCTTTGCATTCTGCACTGGAGAGAAGGGGTTTAAGCCCATATTCATTATTTATGCCTGTGTGTGTAGGGGGAATTCAAATCCAGATTCATTTATGTATAGACTAGAGTCATTTTATAAACAGGTGGGATCATTATTTTTATATGAACACACCCATCTTATGCTTACCTATATATATAATAATATGGCAATGTAAAAGAATCACATAACATAGTCAGGATCTTTAGATCGTGTTCAAACAAAAGGGATTGTAAACGATCATGTTTTTACCTCCTATGCATACTATGTAGACAACTTCACAGCAATAGTTTTTCCAACAGTTATCCAAAATTGAAATGTTAAATGTTGGAGGCATTACTTACCAGATTAGCATCAATCTATCATTATGGTATCAGTTTATTACAATATTGTTATTTCATCTTTTGTGTAACATCTATAAAGCATTATTGATTAAAAACTGGATAATTATTTGGCTATTTGTGAGGAATTACCTGGGAAAAAAATGTTGTGGCATTATAATTTTATCAAATCTAGATTTGAGCCTAAGGTTTGTGAATATGGCATTCAAATTTTGATTCTAATTCCCTCCAAAATATTTTTTTAATAATGGTTGGTTTTTTTATTTCAATATAAAAATATATTTAAATGAATGATAATGCAAATACTTTTGATCCATTGACTGTCCGGAGATGACAAATTATGATAATACAAAGTTATATTTTGTAACTCTTTTTTTTTACATCGTATTCAATGCAAACATGTTGTTTCTACAGATAATTTTATTTCTTCTTTTGCAGTTTTGACTGCCCAGAAGTCTTCATCAGACATACAAAATATTTACATACATATGATTATATTGAAATGATATAATATACTATAGTTATATCTAATAATGATACAAGGATATGTGTAGTAATTGATTAACAGTGAAACAAGTCCTATTTCCAAATTGTTATATTGAACAACTATGATTTATTGTTTTATCACAATATGGTGTTACTTCTGACACTACACACCTGATTTACTTTCAACTTAATAACCACTTGGTGATCAATGGAACTCATTGCAGAGTTTTTTTTTAAGAGTCTTTGATTTGCCTCTGTTAACTTTAAACCCACTGTACTATTGATATTCTTTGCTATTTTTACTGTTTTTTGGTGTCTGTTTGCCATACCTTCTGGATTTTCCATCACCTAGTAATGAATAGGATAATCTCTCTGAATGCTGACCTGCCAAATTGTGCAGACCTGTTAAACTTCTGGTTCCTTTCTCCATAGCTATTGTCAGATACATATTCCTGTTCTCATATTTTAACACACGTGTAATGTAGACCCAGACAACCACCATATTCATGAGAAGTGCTTCTCTGAATCATCTCCATTGTGATTTAATCTTGTTACTGAGACCAAAACATTTCAGTTCTTTGATACATTGCAACAGGAGGAATTACTATTGAGACATATATAACTATGCAAGCTTGCACAATCCCTGTCTGACATATTCATAATTCTTCTCTTTTTAAGCATATGTCCAGTACAATTTCTCATTTTTTTTTAAATTTTTTTCATTCACTTCTTTTGTTAACTCTTGTTTTCTCTAGTTTGTTCTTCTCAACTTTTCTTTTCTTCATAGTTACAACTTTTTTTTAAAAAAAAAAATGTTCATGTTATAGCTCCATATAAAGCAACATTCCAAAACATTATTTTGTTTATATTTATTTAAAAATATTATTGAAGGTACTAATTAAAACTATTCCAGCAGTTATGAAGAAGGATATATGTTTTTTAATATTTGATGTCATCATCATCCTTTATAACTGTTATTAGCCTACATCAGGATAAATATCTTTCTCAGTTTAATTAGGTAGTTAGTTGCTTTTTACTACAGCAGATTTCCATATTTTATGTACTTATTTCACACTGATTTACATCTTTTATTTTGAGATTATGTTTGTGTCTTTAATTGTTTGCATATCATCACTTCATCTAATAACTCGTCCAATCCAGCTGAGTTTTAGTGTCCTTATTTTTTCACTATCCACTTAGAGAAATTCTGAAAATTAATTATGGAGAAGCTAATATAGTTTTTTTTTCTAAATCAAATTTTAATTATTAATGTTATTACATTTTCAAATTTTTTCCTTATTTTTGCATTACTCTGTATCCCTAGTAAGAAAGTAATTTTATAACTTGAGGAATTTTTAATAGGATTATAGAATTGTAACTTTACGAAATAAATGTTTTGTATTATTTTATCAATGAATTCACTGTTAAAATCTTAGTTGTAGACTTTATCACTATAATTAGTAATTTAACATAAATGAGTATGTCCATTCTAATTCCAGAAGAAAAAAAATAAAAAGTGAACAAAAATTTAAAGGAAAGTTTTGTCATTATCTATACAAATAAATTTATATATATATTTTATTTTTTCGCAAATAGATTTATAAATAACAAATATATCCATCTGCATCAAGACTATCCAACCTTAACTAATTCAAGGGCTATATTAAAAAAATTATCTACAAGACATTACATATAACTCTCAAAATATAGTCTCTTTTCTTTGAATTGTAATATTCCCCTCTTTTTTTCCAATGCGTAAGCTTGTGGTTAAGACCTGTAGAGGTGCCTACGTTCGCATTTTCAACCACACATGCTTTAGGTTTATTGCCTTAGTAAATATTACTTATGTAATCAATGTGTGTTAAATAAATTTAATATTAGACATATAAATGTTCAAACATTTTCTGACATAGGAATGCAAAATTGTATAAATTTGAAATAGATTGAAAAAACAACAGGGACATATGTATCAAAGATCTACAAAACATGGGATATAATATCAATAAAATTTATAGTATAATCGACAGATTTTAAAATAAAATGAAAAACCACTGCAGCCTAAACCTAAGGAGACCAAGAAATGGATAAGCTTACCATATGTTGCAAAAACGTCTAGCAAATTAAAAAGAATTTGTTCAGAGAGATTTAATATAAGCATTCGTTCTCTCCCAGTTTTAAATAATCTAGTGTACAATTCGAAAGATAAATTGTCCATCAAATCAGCTCATCAAATAGTTTAGAAAATGACTTGCATTCAAACTGACTGCAAATATGCTTATTACAGTGAATCAAGAGCCAATATATCAACAAGATTGGCCCAGCACATTTATCTTTATAATAGGGTTACAAGAAGTAATGAACATAGGGCTAAAAGAAGTAACGAATACTCCTCCATTTTCACTGAACATGAACAACACTCAGGCAATAAATTTGATTTATTTAAAACAAGAATTGTTTGTACTGAAGGGGAAGATAGAAAGAGAAAAATCAAAGAAGCTTGGACTATAGCCAAAGATCAGTTTGCATTAAATAAAAAAGACACCAGCATCCCTATCTCAAAAAATGGTCTTGTTAAGAAGTTTTAAATTAAATTTACATAATGCAATCAAATAAAATGAATTTAAATATAAGCAATTATACATAAACACCACCCCAATAGAAATATAAAAGAGCTATGATTGTAATACACAATGTATTGAAGGTAAGCTCAGCACAAATAAAGCTAATTTTAAAACAACATGGATCTACCTTTCTTTATAAATGTCTGAACATTTATATGACTAATAAGACATTGAATGCAATTTGTGTTTTTTGTACCCAAACAGTTGGATTCCATTGTTTTTTTTATGCTTGTTTTTTACTTTTTCTTTTTTTTATTAGGCTTGGTTGTTTGATGATACGTTGTAGTAAAATGTATCAAGTAGATTATTAATGATAACATGAAAGTAAATCACAGTGTGTATTTGAACAACAGTAACACAACCTCAGTAACTGAACACAAGTGATTGTGGTATAATCATGTGCACCTGTAAAGGCTTATAATGTGGGTATTGGATCTAAAGAGTGTAAGGCTGCTTCTTTGACATATGTTATATTTTAAGAATCATCATCATCAACCATTATCAATCCACTGCAGGATAAAGATTTCTCCAAGTTCAATCCATCTTCTCCGATCTTTATCTTCTCTTCTCCACATCATCCCTGCACACTTTCTTATTTCATCCATCCATCTCACATGTGGTCTCTTTCTGGGTCTTTTACAATTTCTTGGAATCCAGTTTAAAAATTTCAATTGTCCATCTACTATCATGTCTTCTAAAAATATGTGCAGCCCAACTCCACTTCAATCTTTTAATTTTTTCAATAAGGTCAGATGAGTATACAATTATGTAAAAACATCAGATAATATCAACATCCAGATTATTAATTAGTGAAAGAATTAAAATATCTAATAAGCATTTTACCCTTTTTTACTTGGAAAAAAATCAAAGCTCTAGGTGTGCCACACAAACCCACCATGGGCTATATGTGGCCTGTGAACCATATTTTGGACTCATCTGACCCATATCATATGTAACTCCTGAAGTCTGTTTGTTTGCCTAAAATTTTATCAAGCTGTCATTTAACTTCTTATGCAACTAATTTTTATTTTTGAAACACTTCACAAATTTGTCTCACTGTAGCCCTGCCGTGTATAAAGCAATACGTGTTTTGCTTTTTCATACCACTTTTGAAGTAATACTTACAACCATGGTTGGGGGGGGTGTGACTTCTCCAACAAACATAATGTTCAGGTTAATCCCTGAAACTATTCATTACTTAACATGAAGATGTTCTCTTACAAATGTGATTCAGAACTATCACATTTAGCAGGCTAAGAAGTCGGTCTTTTGGTCTTGCCATCACATTTTCAAAATATTACCCAGGGGCCTTAAAGAAAAAATATTTCAATGGCTTATTTAATGCAGTAATATAATGATGGATTCTGGAGCTTAAGATCCGTGGATCATGACTCTGCTCCATTACTTTTTGTCCATACATCTTATGAATTTCTAAGCAATAAACCATTTGATTATTTGGTGTTTTTATAGTATGGTTATGGAAAGTGGTCTATTGTCATATATATAAAATTTAATTGAAGTAGGAATCATATATTTTGTTAACAAAATATATTATTTTACACCTAAATTTTATACAACTATAAAAGTCCTTCTCCACATTACATGTCACATGACAACATATATATATATTTACCTTTCCCCCCTTTCCATTAAAAATTGTTTCAGGAAATGCCATACATAAATTAATAATAGAGTGATTTATTGCCTAGGGGTTTATAAGAAGGTCTAGCACATAAATTGTAGAGCTGGGCGTGATTGAAGGGGCTTAGGCAACAGACTACCACATCCTACTATTGCAACAAACTACACTAAACATGAAATTCCATTAAAAAAGCCACAGGGGGTGTGGAAAGACACTCAAGTCACAATGTAATGTTCCCCCTTGATATGTTCCATCGCGAATTCAAACGGGAACTTTAGTTTCAAACATGTGACCATTGGCCTAATATTTCGATATAATTAAGGTTATAAAAGATATTTTGTTTGCATAAAAGTGTGTCGGTGGAGAAGTGATGTTTTCATTAAAATTGAGAAATGTTGATTTGGATAAAAAGATAAACAAAAAAGCCTTATAGCCTACTGCAAAAAAAAGGCCTCTCCAGAAGCCCTGTCCTCTTTTCCAAAAGAGTGATGAAGATGGAGAAGATACTACTTGGCTTATCAATAAAATAATGAAATAGTTTTATTGCCAGGGAGTTCTTAAAAAGTGGCAGATTTAACTGTGATTTATTAGATCCAGAATCCATTAGTCTACCACTGAACAAAACTATTTAAATATAGCTTGCCAATATCAGGAAATGATGTTTTTCGCTGTAACCCTCCCCCCGTTTTACTTTCTATCCAAGATTTAAGACATTCATTTACCAAGCAACAATTGATATCTGAGATGGCAAAATCTGATTTGAATTGATTATTTTTAAATTTTATTCAAGCTGGATTCAAACTCGGGTCATTGAAGAACCAATAGATATGATAACGAGTAGGTCATAAGATCTTTCACTTTATATTAACAAAATCTGCTAAACTAATGTTTAAAACTTTTCTGAACGTCGGCAGCTTCGCTATTCATTCACCCGCACACCCGCCTACCCACAAAATAAAAGACTCGGGTTATCCTGCTGATGAAATAGAAAAAAGTATAAATTACTCTGAGCTTTATTCCAATGACAGTTTCTGGATAGAAATAAAAAAAACATCGAATGCTATATGTACAAATGTATAAGCTGCTTTTTTTAACATCTTTAATTATAATTGAATGGACATTTAGTCTATGCTGGCGATAGCTGAAATGAAAAAAAGACAACTCATTGAAGGGATTTGGCAGAAAATGAAAGATAAGATAAAGGATGGTGTTGAAAAGAAAGCTTTATCTTAAATGCGTGATGACACAAATCATTTTGAGGCCTAATGACCTAAAAGAAATGTAGCCACCGCACTGAAGTAATCTCTGTTAAATCTTTCCTTTCTTAAATTTCTCTGTATGTGTATATATGTGTGTATTTATATTTTACGCGCACACACGGCAACATTGATCTACGTTTAATTTCTACATACGTATTATGTATTCATTTGTGTAAGAGAATTTAACTAATTCATATTAATTTGATAGAAATTGTAGTATTTATCATATGTATATGGATTTCTTTTTTGAGACATCTACTTATAGTAATTTTGTTGTAGTTATATATGGAAAGATGCTGTTAGGAGTAACAAGAAGAAATCGAAAACAAAATAACTGGATGAGAGAGCAAACAGATGACATTGATATTAAGAGACTTATATTGGAGTTGGGCTTGATATATTGCTTGAAGAGATGATAATTGATGGACAGTTGAATATTAAACTGGATTTCAAGAGCTTGGTAAAAGACCTAGAAAGAAACCACATGTGAGATGATTGAGCAGAGGCTAGAAATGGGGGTTGGATTAAACTTGGAGAGACCTTCATACTGCAGGGAATTGATAATGGTTAAATGTGATGATGATGCAGAATATTTCGGTCATTGAGAATAACACTTAGCCCAATAAACACATTAGGATATTTATTATTAATATTTACAATTACAAAATATCTACAATAGTTTATTAATACAGAAATTCATCTCCATTACAGTTGGTGAATTGCAAAAGATTGGTTGTTAACAGACTTAAGAATAAGTGCTCAGACTTCTCTTCTGAACAATTGCTTGTCTTGTGGATGTATGAAAATGTCAAGTTTCCTGCTCCAGACTTGAACATATCTCACTGTGGTCTATCAAGTAATGAATAGTGACTTTGCTGTTGACATTTTCTTGATATTACCTATCTACCCTCCCAAATGAATTTCCATATATAACCAAAAACCTTTCTTATGTTGAAATCATGACCTAGATCTCCAATTTCCTGTTATGTCATTGACTGTTTATTTACTTTCACTGATATTTCATTGGTCATCATACTTTGGACAAACCCTTATTTGTAGACAAGCTTAAGATGAGTTGTAAACCCATTGATAAAAGTGTTTTCCCGATTGTTTGTGATGAGAATGTTTTAGTTATATTTAGGTATTGGACTATTTCCATCATCTAATATTGGGTATTGACTGTCTTGAGAAAAATTAAACTTTATTTATACTTTCTAATTATACTCCATTGTTAGTAATATAGCACAGGTTAGTATATGCACAGTGTTTTGAGAGATATTCTTTTTCTATGATCGTCAAGTATTGCTGGCCTGATCAGTGACAGTACTAGAATGGGAATCAAACCTGGACCTTTAGATTCTTATATATTGAATTTAAGTTAATGCTCTAACCAACCGAGTCATCCTGCCAAAGGGCATATGCGTATCTATGAGGTTCCTCCTGATTTCTCCATTTTTTCCTAAGAACAAAGTTGATTATTGTTTTCTCTACATTATGTATAGTAACACTATGTTGATTTACAGAGTTATTTGACAATGTCATATGAGCAGCTTCTTTGAAAGTACAAGAAAGAAAATTCAAAGAAGCTGTTCACATGGTAAGATCAAATAACCCCACAATTCAACCTAGTGGGATTATATATAATGTATAGAAATTACTAATCAACTTTGCACTTAAGAAAAAGTGGACAAATCAGGAGGGACCTCATAGATAAGTATATGAAATTTCTACTGACTGTTGGTTGCCTTTTGCAGGATGGCCCAGTTGATTAGAACATTACCTTAAAATTCAATCTCCCAAGAATATAAGGGTCCAAGTTTTATTCCTATACTAGTACTATCACTGGTCAGGCAGCAACATCTGAAGAAGAGATGAGACCCCTTGAAACATTGTACGTATACTAACCTGTGTGATATTACTAACAATTGAATGTAATTGGAAAATTTAAATAAAGTTAATTTTTCTAAAGACATTGAATACTTAATATTAGATGGTGGAAATAGTCCAGTATATAAATATGTCATTTATAAAATGATCTGCAGATATTTCAATCAAGAGACTTAATTGATATGACTTTAAATTTGCCATTATATGCATAAATTGGATGTATTAACTGAAGCTTTTAAATTCTAGATGAGCATAATACCATGGTGAATTATTGTAAAACCTTATGATGTGCTGAAAAATCAAATCCATCTGGGTTTATTATGGAGTCTGGAAAGTTTAATTTGATTGGGATCTTATTTAAGTTATTTCTAATATTTATAGGTTATTTGTTGACACCTAAAAAGGATCTGTTCTAATTAAGGCCAATGATTTAGGGGTTAAAAATATTCAGAAAAGGCAGGAAGTGTTTTAATAAACAACTGAGAGAGGTGAAATTAAGTGATTCTGGATTTGTAATAGTGATGGTCCATTTCAAATTTATGCAAGAAATCATCCTGATTCAAAAGTAAAGTGATTTTTGATCAATAATGAAAGAATAAGGACATTTTTAATAAATGGCATTTTATTCCTCTTTCACTCTTTATTTTCCAAGCATTCATTAATTCTTAAACAATAATTAAACAAATATTTTTTCTTCATGAGCTTTCAGTTTTGACTAATCAACAGATTTCTTCAGAGCTATAAAATATACGTATATACAAACATAACATATATTTAATCTAAACTATACATAATACTAAATAAAATACATTTTACGACTTGATGCCTATCCATTAATATATGCATATATTAAATGGTATTATATTATACCATTCAAGAGATTTTAAAAGACCCAGAAAGAGACCACATGTGAGATGGATGAAATAAGAAAGTGCTCAGGACATCAGAGAAGATGGATTAAACTTGGAGAGATCTTTCTGCTGTAGATTTATAATGATTGACAATGGTGATGATATACATATATAAAAATATATACAGAATATATAATTTGTGCAATGTATTACATCATATAATTATGAACTCACTTTATAGTATAATATATTTGGACAAAATTTCACTTTAATTAATTATAATATGCAGGGTGAGTCAAGGACAGTAAATGATAACTTTTATTTTGAGATTACATACACAATTATATTTACTAATACAATACAATACAGAACTTCTATTCCATCTACTGCCTACCTATTTTTAGTTGACTCTGAGTGTTAGTAACTTGAACACTGGTTTAAGAAAAGATTATTTTGTAATAATTATAAAAAATTTCTATAGCTGAGCATAGATTCAGCTGTTGAAGACAGAGTCATAGCACTTGTAAACAGCAGGGGATGTAAAATTTAGATGGAATACTATTTATGTAAATTGCTAATTTGAATATTTCACTTTTTAGAAAGTTTCATGCTGTTTTTCTTTTTGTTGATTGCATAGGAATTGTTAGACATATGTCACACCTTTTTTTTTTTTTATCTTTTCAGTACATAGAATGTTGACTTTTACAGGGTCAAAAATGTGGCTCAAATCCTGCTCATGCTTGAGGAAAACTGATTTGTATTCTGTTATTTTTTCCACATTTATAAAAAAGTGCCTATGTTGTGCAACTATGTTTGCATGAGACTCTTTATAGTATACAGATCTACAGTAGGCATTACTGCATTCTATTTTGTACTCTATTTGAAGGATTGATCTTGTGTTGTTTAATAGCCTGTTTAAGTTAAGAAGGGTTCTTAAGAAGGGGTCTCAAACTAATGTTGTATGCATTAGAGCAGATTTTTTTCATTTTGTCAAAAGCCTTGGTCTATAAGGCAGACTTATCCAAGGTTTGTTGTCTTCCTGTTGTATAGGTGCCTGATGCAAGGTTTGCCTGTTGTATACATGACTGATCCAATGTTTGTTGTCTGCCTGTTCTATAGGTGCCTGATTCAAGATTTATTGTGTGCCTGTTGTATAGGGTCCTGATTCATTAATTAATACTGTTAAAAAAATTTACATCAAAATAATTCATTAATTAATATTGTTAAATTTTTTATATCAAAATAAAACTTTTCTTAAAGCAACATTCAAAATGCTAGTAGTTATAATAATATTGTACAAAGTATATATTTATATTAAGGTATATATTAATGGACAGCCATCATGTTGTAAAATTTATTATAATTAGTTTTGTATAGTTTAAATAATATGTGTTATGTGTTCATATATATTTATATGTTGCAGCTCTGAAGATAAGGCTGTGGATCAGCCAAAAGTATCAGAAAGTTTTGTCAAGATAAGAATAAAAAATTTTCCTCATAAAAAAAAATACAAAGAAAAAGATATTTGTTAATTGCTACATTCTTAATATATTAATATAGTTAATATTTTAGAAATATTACCAAAATTTACCACGTCCTTTTATTTTGATTTAAAAATCAAAATAAAAGTGGCTCTGAAGAAGACTGCAGGACAGTTGAAACATAAGATTGTGTATAAAAGATTTCTGCTAAAAATGTTCAAAGTATTGGATAAATTGCCTAGAAAAAATCTTTCTTTTGCAAGTAGTTTAGCAAAGCAGAAATTCTCCATGTATTTTATTGCATCAGTTCTTAACCAGAAAAAATGAAATATAGAAATAGCCATGAAATATACATCCTTGATTGGAAAATTATCTTTGTTATTTGATGCAATGATAGAGTGGTGGATTCTGGGGCCCAAAGTCCATGAATCATGCGGCTTTCACCACTTATGAACTCACAAGTAGTAAAGCAATTCAATCATTTATTTATTTTATTGGAAGATGAGATGATTCCAAAAAGAATATGAATGAATAATATCTGTTATCTGTATTTTAAAGAATTGGAAATAGGAATGGAAGGAAACTGAAGAGATGAAATAAATAGATGAAAATTGAGGTTGTGGTCTATAATTTTTGAAGTTCATAGTAGCAATGATAATTGTAGTAAAATTAGTAGTAGTAGTAGTATTGGAAGCAGTAGTAGAAATATTAATAGTCATAGTAGTAATTGAATGGTTTCATCTTCAGAAGTTGATAAAAAGTTTTGGTGCTGGAAATGACAGAGCAAGGCATGATCTGTGGGTCATAAGTTCCAATGTCTGATGTCCTATTAAATCTGTGAGACATAACATTGGCCCATAAGTTCCAAAGTCTGCCACTTTATTAAGCCTGCAGGATGTAAAGTGCACCATCTTCTACATTGTAGATAGAATAAAAGCAAGTAAAGCACAAATATAATTTCAAAAAATCACCTATATTAAAAATAATCAAATGGTTAGTTGCTCAGGAGGGCCTGTGATATTAATACATTGGAAGGAACAGGTCCAACCTTGTTTCAGGAATCTAGCTCTTTTTCATTACTTTATCATAGCACTAAGTGACACGCAGCATTCTCTGTAATAATAAATAATTGATAATAAATAGCACTATCTCCACTCTGCCCACATCTTAGAAATAGAATGCAGTAGCTCTGATGTTGTACCTAAACACAAACCATGAACTCTGTCATGGGCATGGTAGATAGGCCAATATCTATGATGCTCTTCCTTTTAAATAGGATATTTGTTAAAAATTACCATTTTATAACAAGTAATGTAGGCATATATGACATAATCTCATTAGCTTTCATGAATTGGTGATATGATGTGTTTTTGCCATGTGGCTTTTTTTGATAGATGAAATCAAAAGACACTTTGTATTAGTCTTATATCCAGAAATATTTTTAATAAAATAAATATTTTCTTCCTCTGAAATCGTTACTTTTATACAGTAGACAAGTAGAGACATCTCGCCAGTTGATATTATCTGACTGAATTAATGCTTATATAATTGACTAAGAGAATACGTGGATAAGAGAATAAATATGTGTTACTGACATCATTGAAAGAATTAAAGCACTGAAGTGGAGTTTTGCTGGGCATATTGCTAGAAGAGATGATAATAGATAGACAATTGAAATCTTAAACTGGATTCCAAGAAATTGTAAAAGACCCAGAAAGAGACCACACGTGAGATGGATGGATGAAATAAGAAAGTGTGCAAAGGTGATGTGGAGAAGAGAGGCTAGAGATTGGAGATGGATAGAACTTGGAGAGACTTTCATCCTGAAGTGGATTGGTAATGACTGATGATGATGATAAATTGACTAAGTATGAATGTGATCATAAATGTCTTTACATATTAAGTAGTTGGTTTGGGCACAAAAATTTAGGGGTACCATAGCCAGCATTACTTTAATGTTTGTCAATTATTTTAATTAGACATATGTATATATTTATATATTTAGAGCTGTTACATGTTTGTATGCAGGTTATTTAATACACAAAGACGTCTAGTAGTGTAAGAAGAGGCATCAAGGTTGATGTCACCCTAAGGCACCAAAACCTTTTGAACCTTTTCTGTATAGGCAATTTTATTGTGCATGAATCATGGTCTAAATTTATATTATAGCTTTAAATTTTGAATGTGTTAAAGGTTATGATATTGATCTCATGTTATATCAACTATTTAATGATCACTTTTTCATCTTTGGTAAGAGTAAATGTGAAACACACATAGGTAGATGTTTGTCTATCTGAAAGTTTGTGATGGTCATAATATTGCAGTTATAATTATAAGTTAGACTAATATTAATTGTTACTTGTTTTTAGAAAAATTTCAAACTTTGTTTAAATTTTCCAAATACTTTTAACTGTTAGTAATATCACACGTATTAATATACATTACAAAGTATTCTCTCTTCTTTTTGGCATTGCTAGATTGAACATGACAGCACTAAAAAATTATTGAATCTGTAGGTTAGGAGAGTGTTGCTTTAAATTCAATATTCCAAGTTCGTTTTCATTGCTAGTAATGTCAAAAACTCAATATTCAAAAATCGAAAGTTCCCAGGTTCGATCCCTTTGCTAGTAATGCCACTAGTAAAGCCAGCAATATATAAAGAAGAAAGAAAAATGTCAAGCACGTGTTATATTCGAATCTATGTGCCATTACTTAACAGTTAAATGAATTTGAATAAATAAAATTTGAATTTTTGTAAAAACAATTAACTATTAATGTTAGATGATAGAAAAAATCCAACATCATTACAACGTATATATGTGTACGTACGTGCTTATACATATATTGTTTGTGGCAAATGTGTACACACACACATATATACGAACATAAGAACGCATAGATACACACACTTATAAATAATCAAAAATTGATTCTTATCTATAATTAATCCAATTTTATTTGTAGAAACCTAGTTTTATATCTAAAAATATTGAAAGTAAAAGATGGATATATGCTAATCTATTTATGGAAGCTAAGTAAAAAAGATGACTCAGGGTAACTTATTTAATTATCTGCATTGATAATAATAATAAAACATTATGTTTTCTTCTATTAAAATCCAAAAATAAAATAAAAAAGTTTTTACGAATTAAAACTCTATTTTTATTTTGATAAATTGGAGCTTTTTGTAATAAATAGACGAATGACCTTGTAAACCATGGAAATGATAATAGTTTTGTAGTGGCTGTATGATTATAAATCCATTTGCCAAGAAACAATTAGAATTTCGATTCTATTGATGCATAACAATGCTTCTTTCTTATTCCAGCCCTCATTTCTTATGCTCCATTGAACAGTTTTTATCCGCATTCTGTCCGGTTAAATTCAATTCAGGTTTTTGTTATTCTATGTTTTAATAATATTTTACTTTTTATTTGCTAAGTCATCGAAAAAATAATGTAAGCTTCATTTGTGGAGAAATCCGAAATCACAGATTTGTGAAAGAAATTTTGTATATATTTTTTCATTTCACTTTTTTAATCCGTATGAAATTACCAGAGATTGACCTAATCCCCCATGTTAGTCTCTAATGCTTTCACAGTGAAACTGCACGCACAGATACACACACAAACATACGCACTCGAACCCTTATGTGATAGATTTATTAAAATAAAAAAATAAAAAGTTTTTGCTTGGGAATCGTAAGTTGTCCGAAGATTATTGCTCCGGAATTCATACGATGTCCGCGTATCTGAAAGAGACACAGGTGAAGTACAATCCTTGGACCTTACTCCCGATCTATCCACTGCATTAGAAAATTTAGGGCAATAATTTCATTTAAAAAAATAATCAAATAATTCGAGAGTTCGTAAGACAGTCGAACGCCGGAAGTAGAGTTGAATCGAGGCGAAGACTTTACGTTGAGTCTGACACACGTTATAACAATAATTCCATTTATTTGATTAAATAGATTGCTTTTTTTTTTTTTTTACTTTATTGGGTGGAAATCTATATAGAAATGTTTAGCTTATCAGTTAGCCCCTCTTAATATCGAGCCGAACTACATTTTAATGTTTGGATTGGTATTATAAAATAACTTGATTTAGGGACAAAAATATAAGCCAATTTATCAAGAAATGAAATTTTTTTTTAAAGCGAAAATTCGGCAGCTCTGTCTTCCTCTAATGACTATGATTTCCATCACCTTTCAGGTAACCAAAATAATAAAAAATAAATTATGACTCGACTTTATATTTTAATATTTTATTTTCCACTGCATATGCATCTGTACATACAAATATATGTGCGTATATGCTATATAGTTTTCAACACCGTAAAACTTTAACAATAAAATATTAATCTGTAAATACTCCACGTAATGTATCTTTAACTATTTATTACCAGTGTTTAATAAGCAAATATTTTTTAATGTTTTGGCTATCCATTTAATTAATAAATATGGAATAGATTATTAATATGGGTTATTAAGTATAGTTTAATCATTTATTTTATTTTTAAGATTTATTACACGATTGTTGCTTAAGATATTTTCTTTATGTTTTCAACGTGTCTACACAGAATGTATAACACATATCATCATCATCATCAACTATTATCAATCCACTGCAGGGTAAAGGTCTCTCCAAGTTTCAGTCCATCTTCTCCGATCTTTACCTTCTTTTCTCCACATCATCCCTGCACACTTTCTTATTTCATCCATCCATCTCACATGTGGTCTTTTTCTGCGTCTTTTACAATCTCTTGGAATCCAGTTTAAGATTTCAATTCTCCATCTATTATTATTTCTTCTAGCAATATGTCCAGCCCAACTCCACTTCAGTCTTTTAATTTTTTCAATGAAGTCAGTAACACCTATACCCATACCCTTATGGGTATAATACATATATAAATGTGTATGTTAAAAACACACATTAATCATTAATATATTTCCATGATGTGGTTTGTAACAAAGTTGTGAGTGCAAAAAGCAAACTATAACAATTTGATGTTTATATAATATTAAACAAATGATGAAGATATATGTAAGAAATTGTGATCTGGGATAAGTGGTGAGTGCTGATTTAGCACAAAATGCGTCTCTTGGGAATCAGTTATCTTTTTCACATGGTCACATGTTTCAAAAATGTGTGATGGATTAGAATCATTTATCTTTTTCACATGGTTTTAGTCACATGTTTCAGAAATGTGTGATGGAATACAAGTTTAATATATATATATATGATGTTGAGTTTAAATATATCTAAAAATGTATAGATGAAGTTAAACTATCACATGTATTATGTATGTTTTACTCACTTGAATAAGTGAAGTGGGTATTTAAAAAAAAGAAGCATCCATAGTGAGAGAATGTTGATCCGTATTCTGTGCGTATGAATGGTTGTGATATGATTGAGCTAAGTTGAAGTTCGTTCTTTGCAAAAACTTGAAAAATACATTGGAATACATTTTTTTCAAAAAAAAGAGAAAAAAGCTTTTTTTTTTTTAAAAAAAAAAAAACTCAATATGACTGATCCATATATAATGTATTTTTAATAAGTTTTTAGCAATCTTTAATAAGGCACTATTTTTTTATATTTTGGCAATCCATTTAAGCAATAAGTATGCAATAAAATATTAATCATCATCATCATCATCATCATCAACCATTATCAATCCACTGCAGGATGAAGGTATCTCCAAGTTCAATCCATCTTTTCCTATCTTTAGCTTCTCTTCTCCACATCACCCCTGCACACTTTTTTATTTCATCCATCCACTTCACATGTGGTCTCTTTCTGGGTCTTTTACAATCTCTTGGAATCCAGTTTAAAATTTCAATTGTCCATCTATTATCATCTCTTCTAGCAATATGTCCAGCCCAACTCCACTTCAGTCTTTTAATTTTTTCTATGAGGTTAGTAACACCGGTTTGTTCTCTTACTTAGACATTGCATTTTCGATCTCTTCTTGTTACTCCCAACATGCATCTCTCCATACTTCTTTGAGTGGTCTGAAGTCTCTGTATTGCTCTTCGATTAAGTGTCCAAGTCTCAGATTCATAAGTAAGAACTGGCAAAACACATTTATTGAAAACCTTCCTTTTCAAACACATAGGCATATTTCCTTTTAGTATCAAGTTATTTCTACCAAAAGCACTCCAACCAAGTTTAATTCTATGATTAATTTCATCCATTATGTTTCCATCTGTATTAATAATCTGACCAAGATATTTGTAACTGTTAATTTCTGCTAACTCATCATAATCAATCTTTATTTTCATATTTTGAGAAAATCTATTAAACATTACTTTAGTCTTTTTAACATTTATCTTTAGTCCTACTTTCCTACTTTCATCTGATAACTCCTGCAACATTTCCTGCAGCTCTAAAGCATTATTTGAAAAAAAACAACTACATCATCTGCAAAATCTAAATGACTTAAATACTCTCCATTTACTTTCACTCCTTTAGCTTCCCATTTAAATCCACAAAATACTTCTTGCAGCACTGCTATAAAAATATTAATATATGTTATTAATTTAAAGTTTAATTATTTATTTTATTTTAAAAATTTTATTACATGACTTTATTTATGATATTTTATGTTTTGAACATGTATGTACCTAATGTGCTTCATTATAACATGGCTCATTAATAATCATGAATTTCTATCTGAGCATGGGGATTGAATCTTGCATATATAGTGGAATTACTTAATTTTAAAAGAACTATTATGCTCACCCTCTTATTATGTTTATTTATCTTCTTTTTATTAGTCTATAATTCTCTAGTATGGCTTTCAATTCCCAATTGTCATGCTTTTCTGAAAACGTTTGTCTTTAATTTCTCTATCTATTCTCTTTTTCTAACTCCTTTTTTTTGGATATTTTCTTTTTCCTTATAGTATGAGACATTATATTTATTTTGTTAGAACCTTTAGACAAACACACTTCAAATATATATACATGTTCTCCTTCACTTTATCATTAATAACTAACTACATAATTTTTAAAAATTTTCTTTATATTATAATCTTAGTTTATATATGTATATTATACACAATAAAAAGTATCTTTGTTATATACATAGAATATGGGCTTGTTGACAAGTTCTTTACACTTGCAGTATACTAAACAATATTAGTATACAACTAATTGCTGCAGTTTTAACCATGCTACCTCCATTAAAAATCCAAGTGTGTAATTAAGTCTTGGATTTTTAAAGACAGGTAGCTCAGCTGAAATTGTAGCAGTTGGTTGTATTCTATTACTATATGGTTTCATCTAGCTTTGTGCATTTTTTAATTAATCAATATCTATTCTATTGTAAGGTCTGTTTATCAATAAACTGTGTTATTATATGTGATGTATGATGTATGCTATAGGGGCTCGGAACAAAATATAGTGGATATTGTGGCTACACTGTTTCTGTATATATCAAACAATAGTTTGTTTTATAATTCAACTGATTCAATAGTTAGTATCAAACCTTTTGCATCGTTTTCTGTTATTTTTTTCTAGAACTTTCTTCAGAAAAAATTATTTATATGTAAATTTAAAATTTGCATATAATAACTACTATTGCAGTAACATGTAATAATTAGTCACATATATTTTTAATAAACAATAAAATTAATTATTCAAGCAGCAATAGTCATTTGCAATGAGTATGAGCATTTCAAACCCAAGAGAAAAGTGAAAAGACAAAACAAATAGTAGTAGCAATAGCATTTGCAGTAATATATTGATGAAGATGAATTATGCAAATGATTTTACAAATGAAAGTATAAACCATAACTATGTTCATATTTACATCATACTACTCTATTGTCTGCTTGTTCAATATTTTGAGATACTATCTTTTAACTTCTGCTGAATGATTCTTTCTAAAAGACTTCAAAACATCTAATTTTAGCTCTCCATTGTATTCAATTTTCAGCCATTTTTTCCTAATGGAAACAATTCTCTTTAGAATGTCCTTGAATTAACCTGTACAAAGCAAATGGGTTCTGCTTCTTTCATAAAACACTCTCATCATTATATGAATTTTGTAATGTCCTTATCTTACATCAACTGCTTGTTAGATCCATGTATCACTTACATGGCATCCAAAAAGATTCAAATTGATCATGCTCAGTGAATGTGTTTCTCCCTTGCAGTTTTAATCCATTATTCATTTTTAAGTTAATAGTGTCGATTATGTATTGCATTCAATTTATCTCTAAATCGTATCCAAATTATTTGATGAAATGGAATGAATGTTATGAATAGTTCAGAAAGCATTTTTGTTACCGTGATTTTACTATTCGTTTAAATGATGCTTTATTTAATAATTTGGTTCTTTTATGTGGAGTTAATCAATATTATTGATAGAATGTGTGAGTTACTATTTAATAATTTATGACTTTGCTACTAGCACAGAGATGTGGATAGAGTAACCAGTCAGCTTTAACATAGCCTATTCCATTTAAACTGATTTTTTGACATAGTTTGTTGAAAGTTGATATAAATACAATTAGACAATTATTAGTATAACAAAAACAACTCTACACCTGCACCATTTACTATAAACTTGAGTAACCTGTTTAACATGTCGTAATATATCCAAGTCCTCCTTACCCCCATATCATTGTCTAATTTTGCCTTTATTAATAAAAGTAATTGAACGGTTTTATTGCTTCGAAGTTCGTAAGAAGGTTGGATTCTGGAGCAACAAAGCTAATCTATGGACTTTGAGTTCCAGAGCCACTCGATTACTGCACCAAACCTCACAGAGCACTTCTGAAGCTGCAAATAATTATTTTAAATTTTACTGTGAATCTACATTCCATATAATATTATTGTAGCTTTCAAGAGCAAAACTTCTGACGTCATTTTTAATGGACGACTGGATTGCAGAAACAGTAACATTTTCAACAATAATCTTAGAATTTGCCAAGGAAAGGTTTGTTTGAGAAAATAGTATTCCTATATATATATATATATTTACTTTTGGATAGTTTACTGTAATGGTAGAGTGACAGAACTAAAAGTCCCATGGCCAAAGTTTAACTTTGTTACTTCTGATACCTTAATATGATATAACCTCATAACTAATGAACGGCTCGATTACTTTTTAAATAGAAGTAATATAGAGGAGTCATGAATTAGGCTATCTAGTTATATGACTTCAGTTCTATACTATCTGCAATATAGTTTTTCGACTACTTCATTGTATAGAAAACTTTTAGATTCTGCTGGTTCACATAGATAGTTTGCAATTTTTAACACTTTCAATCCTGCGAAATCTAGTAATGTGGCTACTTTAATTGTATTATATTCCACTACAATCTGTTGAGTAGTGTGAATAAAAAAAATAACCAAATCTTTAATTGGATGGGTAATAAAATTATATAATACACACTTGAGATGATATATAAAAGATAAATACGTATATATATCATTGAATGTTGCTTAATAGTTTCTCACCATTCCTTATTGTTCATGTCTGAGTCGTTTGGCTTTCCCTTTTGATTCACGGAGTGGCAGGATTAATCTCACTCTTTCAGATGAGAATGTAGGTAAAGTTATAATTTGCCTTATAATTATATATTATTAACTGTATCTGTTGTAAATAAATAGTGCTGATTAAGTTAGTAATATATAAATATAAGCCAAATTATAACTTTTCTTATTCTCTTCCAAAAAAACGAAATTAATCCAACCACATATACAACTTTTTATTACTACCAGAGAATCCATATATGTCTGAATTTTGCAATCACTCATGACTAACTGTTTTTTTTCCTTTTTTGTTCTGTATAGTACTTTTCAATATGGGATGAGTTAAATCAATGAATAGTGTTTTCTAGTCATCAGTTCATTGCTCTTTAAGCATATAGCATTATCCAAAGAAAAATGTAAACAAACAAAGAAACCAAAAAAACATTAAAATTCACAAATTTTATGATATTCAAGCAGCCATTTTTACTTCTCTGAATGTTGTACACAATCATGTCTAAAAAAAGAGTAAAATTTATAATAAATTTTACTGTATACCAGTAGTTGTTTTTCCATCTCTGAGTACCATATACAATTATATATATTAATAAAAAAAATTTGGTTCATTCTTTTTGATTTTGATGTGCAGTATTTTACATACTAAAATATTTTCTGAATATAAAGCTAAAACTTTTACAAGATTTTAGAACATACTAAAAATTAATAGACTCTTCATACAGTAGCACCACCAGTGCAGGCCAGACTTATCAATGGTTGCAAGAAGGTTTGTAATGGCAGTACAACATGGAGAGTTTAGCCTCTGTGTAAACAGCTTGTATAAGCATAAGAAAAGGTGATCATGTGATATTTAGTGGTCTAAAAGTTAATACTGATTTAACCAATTAAAGAAATCCTAATTTTTTAATAAGATCACTTATGTTTTTGTATGAGAAAAAAGTTACTGGAAAAAAAAACAAAGAATTTTACCAGAGCTTAATTTAATACTGAGAAAACCAGACATTTTGCTATTTACTTTATTTTAAAAATAAAAATATTTCAGTTAATTTTTTCATATTCTTATTGTTTCAGTGAATGCATGAGCCAATACACACACACAGTAAAATATATGTAAATGTTTCTGTAGTTTAATGTTCATTACACCACTCTCACACAAGGTAGGGAGTGGTTTCTATCCACTTTTAACATCTGTGGAAGAATGTAATCATGAATTTATGACCAGAAACATGTGAAAAATATTTATGATCCCCAAGATGTGCATTTCATGCTGAACCAGCACTCATCAGTTGGTCTAGACCACAATCTTTTACACACATCATTGTTCAGTGTATATATATATATATAGTAAATACTACAGTTTAACTGATAAATATCAAACATGCTGCCCTCACAACTTTGATACAAATCACTTAATGAAGGTATATTAATAATTTTTATTACTCATTCATTAGACTAGAGATTATCCAATAATGAATAATATTTCTGTAGTGTAATTTTTGCTACATCACCCTCACACAAGGTAGGGACTGGTTTCTATCCACTTTTAACATCTTGTGGAGGGATGTAATTATGAACATATGACCAAAGACATGGAAAAAATCTGTGATTCCCAAGATATGCATTTTGTGCTGAACCAGCACTCATCAGTTAGCCCAGACCATAATTTCTTACACATATCTTTTTCATAGTTCAGTATATGTATAGATAGCAAATTACTACAGTTTAATTGGCAACTGTCAAATATCCTGTCCTAACAATATCTTACGCTACAGAAATATTATTCATTACTGAATAATCTCTAGTCTAATGAATGACTAATAAAAATTATTAATATATGCAAATATGCTCTCTCAGTTAATTATTTATAACTACTTTATTTTAAATTTTGTTTATATTTATATCTTAATTTATATATGTACATACAAAAAAAGCATCTGAGTTATATATGTGTGTGTGTGCTGAAAAGTTTCATATACTTGCAGTTCAATAAGAAATATATATTGTAATCTAATCACTGTTTATCAAAAAAACATGAGCTATATTACATGCTATATACATTTGTATGCAAGACAAGCTTAGAACAATTCATAGTATATTATTTTTTACTAGTCATTCATTAGATTAGAAACCATTCACTTAATGAGTAATATTTCTGTAGTGTAATTTTGACTACCCCATTCTCAAACAATTTAGGAATTGATTTCTATTCATTTTAACAGATTGTGGAGGATGTAATCAAGACTTGGAAAAGGTGCATGATTCTCAAGATGCACTTTTCGTGCTGAACCAGCACTCGTCAATTGGCTCAGATCACAATCTCTTACACATATCTTTATCATTGTTCAATATATACAGGTAGCCAATTACTACAGTTTAATTAATGTTTCAAACTTAACACCCTCACAACTTTAACACAAACCACTAGATGGAAGTATATTAATTTTTATTAACCATTCATTAAATTAGAGATTATCCACTTAATGATTAATATTTCTGTAGTGTAATTTTCATATACACTCTCATTCCTGCTTTTAACATTTTGTTTAACATCTTTTTCACATGTCTTTGGTCATACGTTTATGATTTCACCCCTACAGAAGGTGTTAAAGCGGATAAAAACGAGTCCCAACCTTGCGTGAGAGTAGTGAAGTGAAAATTTACACACCATAAATATTATTCATTAAGTGAAAATATAGAGTCGTTCGCGGCTCTCCTGTATTCTGTTATATATATGATCTTGTTTTTAAATTATTTTACTTTTTGTTATATGTTTATCTTTTAATCTGTTATCCACCCAGAAAAGTATTCTTAATTGAAGTGTATTTTTAAATTACTGGTTGCAAGATTTTATATAATAATAGCTGCCCGTTTTTCAATTTTTATTTATTGATTTATTTTTCCCTTTTCCACTTTAACTGCTTTCGTCATTATTTATTTATTAATTGTAATGGGTGTATAAATTTGTAAAACGCTTGCAGCAGATTAACCTTAATTATTCTAATAGGTAATTAATTATCTAATTTTAATTTTTTGAAAAAAGATAAGCAGCACTTTTTTCTTTTTTAATTCGTTATTTATTTTATTACAATTTTGTCACCTGAAGAACTATAAATTTCCCAGGTATACAAAAGAAATTTCAGTGGAAAATTTATTGCACTAAGTTTTTATTAATGAAAGAATCGTTTTTGCTTTCGTATTGATAAAGTTCTAATGTTAGAAATATGAATGGAACGTAGTAATTACTTTTAGAATTATTACAAATTCTTTACAAGTTATTGTAACTGTTATATGTCTGCGTGATGCTCGTAATGTTAGCAGTTATTGAATTATTGCACGCGCGTGTGTGTGATTAGAGGAGAGCAATAAAAAAGATAAAATTATTATTGGGTATTTTGAGCTCAGACTTTCACACGACCCTCAGCTCTCCACACTATCTCATACTACTGATACACTTGACCACATACATGTCTAAAAGATAAATAATCACCAATGCTGTATTTCGTGCTAAACCAGCACTCGTCAGTTGGTTCATATTATCATTTCTACACATATATACAATAAGTGCTCAGATTTATATTAAGGTAGCCAATCTTCATACTTTAATGGACAGGCTTCGATCCACTCCACCCTCCATGGCTGAAGAGTTGGAGGGTGGAGTGGATTGAAGCCTATCCATTAAAATTTGAAGATTGGCTATAAAGGGTGGAGTGGATTGAAGCCTGCCCATTAAAGTATGAAGATTGGCTATCTCAATATAAATCTGAGCACTTATTGTATATATGTGTAGAGATGATAATCTGGACCAACTGATGAGTGCTGGTTTAGCATGAAATATGTATATTGGTGATTATTTATCTTTTAGGCATATATGTGGTCAAATGTAGCAGTGGTATGAGATAGTGTGGAGAGTTGAGAGTCGTGTGAAAGTCTGAGTCAAAATACTATATATATATATTAAATTGCTTGTACAGGTATATATATATAGCCTGTATGTTAGATAATAAATTATTATTATTATTTTTACCATTATTTATTTAGCATATGGATTTTTTTTTAATTAACAGCTTTAAGCATAAACAAATTATCATACAGAAATTTCTCCAATCTAGAGATAGAATCTGAGTTTAGTAAGTCCTTCAGTTCTATTATTGAAATTATAAGTTTGACAGTTATTAACTATGCAGTATGTAGATTGTATTTGTCCACATCTACATAAAGTCAGTGGCTTATTAAATTATATATGAAGCACATGAGCATAATTATCATGAGAAGTCCTAAAATCTATTGGTATGTCTCCAGTTGGATCTAAGATCAAATTCTGATGGCTTTATTATTGAATTTGGGGGGGGGGGTTTGAAATATCATAAGAAGTCTATTTTACATGTCATAATTCTTCTGTTATATATTTTCATCTTAGGGAAATTTTGATTCGAAATGGGTCTTATATGTCAAAACTATGTCCTGTATTACTGGCAAGTCTGATCTTGTTTTTTTTATACATTTTCTGTAAAATAATGTCTCTTCCGATATCTGGCCTAAGAACATACAAAAAGAACAAAAAGCCACTGCAAAACAATAGAGTTGAGTGTGCCAGTAATATTTCTAATGGGAATATTTAATTTAGTATCCCCAAATGTAGTGTGGGAACATTTTATCCAAACAGGGGCATAGTAGTTATCAGGAGAATGTACCAAAATTGTCTGTAAAGTGCCTACACCACAACTCCAAGTTGTGTCAGCCATTTTTCTAAACAGGATATTTTTAGAAATTAATTTAGATCTAACCTTAAATAAATGAGAAATCTAAGTTAAATTGTGATCAAAGATTAATTTCCAAACAACATGAGGTAGTATTGTGTTTTAGTGTATTGTAGCAAAATGTTATATTCATATTACAAAATATTTCCCTTTTGTTTAGTTGAAAAGTAAATAATAAATTAATTATGCAAATTCTTATAAAATCTTGATTTATTTTTTTCTGAATCAACATTAAAAAAAAACAACAACTAATAAACAAACTAGTCATCGTTTCAATTGTTTTATTACAATCATTCTCAGAAGTAAAAACCATTATTTTATACAATAATACTTACATTTACATTATTTTTCTTATTGCATTGCAAATCCATATAATATTAATATCAGTTATATTCTTTATTACTTTTTACAATGCTTTTTACAATCCACTATTGGCAGTTTCGATTGCCTCCACAATCTTCTTCAGAACTTCTACTTATGGTTAAGATTTGGAAATATAAATAGAAGTTCTGAAGAAGATTGCAGGGATGATTGAAACTGTCAATAGTGGATTGTAAAAAAGCATTTTAAAAAGTAACAAAGAATATAGATGATATTAATATTATATATATTATTATTACAATTTAGAAGTAACTTTGACACTATGAACGTAACAACAAATATATTAATGATTATCATTACTCATTAATTACAGTAAATATTACAAAATTAGATAAGGCTTAGTAAGTTTATATCTGAAGTATGAATGATTATGTAATGTAATAAATGATTAGTAATAATTATTCATGTATTTATTTAAATGGTTGGTGTCAAACTTATAGGTACAGAAAATTGGACACATGTAAATCAAAATGTAATAATTCGGTATTGATAAGTACTAAATAAATCATAAAAAGACATCTAAGAAATTATGATTTAGGCTACTTGATATGTTCTGGTTCAGCATGAAATTTGTGCCCTATGAGTCATTTATCTTTTCCTGATGTTTTTATATGTTTCATGGATGTGCAGTGAAGTGGAAGTTATAAATATATATATATTGTTTGTATTATAAACAATTATGTATATATTGAACCAGGTGCGAGAAAGAGCTTTACTCTTGTTAGGTTCAAATAGGTTTAAATACCTTTTATAATAATTTTTAAAAAACATAGGAACAGGCTGACCCTTCAAGCAGAGAATAGAATACCATCAATAGCAGAGCTATCAATGATACCTACAGTCAGGTTGAGCTATGCAAAGCATAACACAAACACATTTCCAGACTGTGTTTTACCTTGACTGCTGGATTCAAGCCCCTGCCATTTAAAGCATTTTATTTGTTTTGAGGATCAACCTCAAGTGCCAGCCAATCCATAGGTTACATAGTCGGCATGCTTTGGATGACAGGCATCCAGCACTTGAAATATCCCATGACTAGCTCACACTCTGTCTCAGGGTCCAGACATTTAACATATAAAAATAATCATACTCTTAAACTAATGGTGACACAATGACAAGAGAGAAAATATAGACAAAGTAACAATTAAACAAACAATATTTATTCACACACATATTAATATAATATAATATAACACAATATAATAATGCTTATACAAGATATATCAAAGATTACTTTCAGGCTATAATTATAATAGTTCTTCATTAAAGTTCATTTAAAATAACTATAAATCACTATAGGCAATTATCAAAATGTCTTTACCTAGGTTTTCATGATTTTCAATTCCAACCAGTTGGCTTTTTGGTTTCCATCGATGGTTTCAGGGCTCTCCTTCCAGGTTTATGCTGAATAATGAGAGAAAGAGGGGGTATGCAGCAGCTTTCTATTTTACAATCTTGGCATTGGTTCCAGGTACTGATTCAGGCAGGATAGTTGATGGTTGAGGGTTTGGGGTATGAAGTCCTGTCAGACATTCCTATGGTATAGGTGGTCTCTCCATTAATGTTGACTACAGCAGCAGTGACTGGCAGTTTACTACTCCGTTTACAGTTTCTGAATATTTAGATCTCTGGTTGTTTGAAGACCAGACAGAATAGCGATAATACTAATGGCAATTCTGACCATATATCATAAACCCGACTGAAGAGCAAAAGCCAAGTCACTCTTTATATACTTTTTTTTTCTCATTGTTTTCCACAGTTTTTAGTGTTTATCACACTTAAATCTATTTTTAATTAATTTTTACATATTCCTTAATTAATTTTACATTTTGTTTTAATCTAATCTTTTGCTTAGATTAATCTAATATCTTATTGTCTAGGAATCTTGCAAACTTAATTGCATTACAAAGCCAATATGATATTTTCACAAAAGTTTTTTTGATAACAAATTTTATTTTAGGTTTGTTTATTTTTAACCATTTCATTATTTATAAAAATGAGACACTGAGTTTAAAATCTTGTTACTTTTGTTTTAGACTCCCCCCACCCACCCACTCTTTAATACTAAAAACTTTCTTTTATTTTTGAAGAAAAAGATGATGCAATACTTTTTATTTTTACAAGTTTGCATTTTAAAATCTGCTTTAAAAACATACTGTATATTTTTCAACTTTCGTTTTTATTATTTATTTAATCATTTATTTTTAAATGAAAAATATGTAATGCAAGCTATATATATGCACCTGGGAACATATTTCTACTAGTGGTACAATATATTGTAATAGAATGCAACTGCCAAAAGGAGGGGAAGGGGCCGCCTATGCTTATCCAGTTATAGGTTGTTTATCCATTTGATTAATGATATATGTTTTATTTATTCATCTCTTTATTTATTTTTTTGCTTATATTTTATGGGACAACCTGATATGATAAATATATAATCTGATCAAGAATACCCACTTCATTAATCCAGATAGATTGTTCATTAACCGTTTCTAAGGCTTATATCGTAATATATAAATAAATTATAGCTATAACCATTTTAGTTACTAATAATTTTAAATAATATAATTTTAAATACACAATGTCATGTGACTTTGTAGATTATCCTAATCACACAGATCACTGCCTCTTTTTATGAGTTTGAGCTATTACATTTCTTCAATCGAATAAAACTATAAAATAATAAATTAATTTATTCCTAAGTACCATTTCAATTAAGAAATAATGTTTTTTGACTAAAGAGCATTTTGTTTAAACCCATCCTTTGTTGGTTGCTTCTTTACACCTGACTATTTTCTCAATGTAAAGCATGAACCTTAAGGGTCAGTTGTAAAGTTTAAAACTGCTTGATTAAAATGAGATCAAATTACACATACACAAGATGGATTTTAACAATAAATAAAAATAAATTTATTTAATCAAACACCTAACTATACACATATATTAATATACATGTTATACAAAAATAAATTGAGATTATATATTAAATAAATACAAAACAAAAATTAATTGATTTGTTTCAACATTGTGAACATTGGCTAAAATTTTATTCAGTATATATATATATATGTAACCATTAGAAATCAGTCAACACTCAAGACAATCCCAATATAGATAACAATCAAGAATTTCAAACTGTTGTCAAGGCAACCTTCTTTTAGCAATAGGGGTGGGCAATGGATGAGCACACTTTTGGCCGTGAATCAGCTGAAAGTGTGCTTAGCCATTGTCTACATATATATATAGTGAATAAATCTTTTCTTAGCCAAATTTCAAAACATTGAAATAAATCAATTGCTGTTGCATAAGGATACTAAAAAAAATTGCATAAACAAAAATTAATACATTCTACACTTAATTAATTAAAAATAAATAAGTAAAAGTTTATATTTGCAATTTTTACTAATAAAGAATCAATTTTTATGTTACAATTAAAGGTAATGAGACCATTTTTAATGACATGGTATCATATTTTTACAAATGCACATAATCAGGATAATATTTATTACTTTATTTCTTTTTTCTTGAGTCCTAATGATAGTCAGTGGCATACTTCTAATTATAACAGGATAACAGATCTTATGATTTGGTCATTTCCCCTTTTCTCACTTCATGCAGGCAACAGGTGCTGATCATCAACAGGTGGGCTACATGATCAGAGTGAGACTGGCACATACCAGTTTTTAGCAATGTATTCTTCTGGTTTTAATTTCAGTAAGGATTCTGGTCATTTTTAATTAATGGCAAGGAACAGTCAAACTATTTATTTCAGACACCAATGCCCTCTAACTAGTTGTTCAAAAACAGGTCTTCCGTGCCCAACAAATCATGTTTCCAGGTTGTCTTCTGCAAATCCAGCACAAAAAGCAGGAAAAAGAGAGAGTGACTGGTTATCTGCCTATTTATATTCTTTTTATAACAATACAATGCAACTCTCTCCAATCCTAATTTTTAGTCAATTTAATCTCATTTTTATTACATCATTGAAAAATTTTTTTTGTTTCATACAATAGACTCTAAATTAAATTAAAAATTCAGACCAAGGATTGTAGATATAATTAAATCAAAACAAAATTTTATATCCCCTTTTAAAATGTTTTTTTTTTTTATATACATTATAAGATACATTTTTCTTATCTTCCAGTAATGTAAAGTGGCATTATTTTTTATTATAGCTAATACAATTTTGTACTATCTTTTCTTTTCTTGCATAATAAATTAATTAATAAAACAGCTGTATTTTTCATTACATATTAGTTTTAAATTAATTTTATTAAGTTTACTGTATACATTAGAGATTATTTACAAGTCTTATTAAAACAAAAGAGATTTCAAATAGAAAAGCAATAAGATAGATGTTCATATAATTGAGCAATAATCAATATATATCTAATGCATATTAATTAGTATATTCAACAGTTAAGTCACTGGTTATGTTAATGAGATTCGATTCCATGTATTTGCAAAAATATCAGCTGGTGTACTTGTAAAATGTATACATATAAAATTAATTAATGTAATAGCTGAATTTTTTATTACATATTACTTGTAAAATATATGCTTATAAATACATTGTTTTGGCATGTATGTGTATGTTTATAATTATATTTATAGAATATCAACAAATAATTTTCTTTTTTTTTACAATGATAAAGATAATGCGTAAGAGATGATAGTCTGGGCCAACTGATGAGTACTGTTTTAGCATGAAATATGTATCTTCAGGATTATACATCCTTTTTACATGTCTTGGGTCATATGTTTATGATGTATATCCCTCCACAAGGTGTTAAACGCAGATAGAAATCAACCACTATCTTGCATGAGAGCAGTGTAGAGGAAATAACACTACTCTAGTCTAATGAATGACTAATGATAATTATTAATATACTTTTATTAAGTGGTTTGTGTCTAAGTTGTGAAGGCAGTAAATTTGACATCAATTAAACTGCAGTAATTGACTATCTATATATACTGAACAATGATAAAGATTTGTGTAAGGAGTTGTGATCTGGGCCAACTGATGAGTGCTGTTTCACCACAGAATGTGCATTTTGGAGATCATATATCTTTTGTACACATTTTTCATCATATATTTATAATTACAGCCTTCCACAAAGGTGTTAAAATGGAATGTCCCTATAGTGAAAATTACACTACAGAAATATTATTTTGCCAATTATTGTTTGGCTATATATTTATGCTTGCTTTTTATATACAATAAATATCTTTTTTATGAATAAAAAGATTATGACTGTTTCAATATTACACTCATTATAACTCCAAAGGTCATTTAGTATTGCAATTATCATAAAATAAATGCTCTTAATATATTACAATTATTTCATGCTTTAAATATATATAAATAGTCATGTAGATGAATGCACTAATAGAAAAAGATTGAAATCTGATAGGTTGATTATATTCTACTTGGGAACTTTTAATGATTAAAGTATATAAACTTCTAGCTGATGTGGGAGTTATTATTTCATAATATGGTATAATGGGGATAAAATACCCCAACTTGTGTGAGATTAGTTCTGGATCAAGAAAGATTAAACATAGTAGATGTGTATATTTGATTACTAGCAAACTCAACCATAAAAAGCAAGCTGATTACAGTTACAATTTATATAAAAAAAAACATTGAATTATCAACATAGTTATGAAAATCTGGGTTTTTAACAGCTCTGGATAACCTGGTGTCTTGCCCTGTAGACTCTGGGATGTGTTGGCCCTAGGATCTATCCAATGCTGGTTCTTCCAGGATGCTCAATCTTTTTATGAACTCGGCAATAAAGCTGTTTGAATATTATGTAATTACTGAGTAAAGGTTGTTTGCAAAATTCATATATTAGGAGAGAGTGGGGATATGGAATTAAAGTGGTCTATAATAGAGATGTAATGGAATTTGAGATAAGGGATGAAACAAATTAAAATCTGTGTACTTTCACATGCTATATATGGTGTTAATAATATTTTAATGTATGTGTATGAAATATTTAAATATATGTATGCTGTCTATACTAGACTTAATCTAGTTTATAAGGGATTTGAACTCAGACTTTCAAGCTCCCTACAGCTATCCAATCCATCTTATACAACTGATACACGTGATAATGAGCACCAATATCCGTATTTCATGCTGAGCCAGCACTCATTAGTTGGTCCAGATAACCATTTCCCATACATATATACAATCATTGATCAGTTTATATTAAGATAGCAACTGATCAGTTATTGTATATATTTATGGAAGATGGTGATCTGGACCAACTAATGAGCGCTGGTTCAGCATAAAATAGATAAATTGGTGATCACTGATCTTTTCCACATATATGTGGTCATATGTATCAGTTGTATAAGATGGATTGCATAGTTGTAGGTAGCTTGAAAGTATTAGTTCAAAAGTCCTTTATAATGTATGTGTATGAGACGTAGTTTTTACCATATTATCGTGTTCTATTATCAAATTGGTCCCTGTTACTTACAAAATCAACTATAATGATCATTTGGGACCCTGTATACTTCATTAAATAAGTAAATAATATATATATAAAAGCTAAAAATAAATCCACTGTTAGTTATAAATGATTTTGAATATTTTCATTTTTTTTTTTAAAAATATATATTTTTTTTATCTGGAGAGAAAAAAAATAAAATAAAAAGAGGGAAGGAAAGCAAGGGCAATAAAAATCTTTTTATTCCCAGGAGTGTCATTTGGATCCATTTTGATAACTGGAAAGGAAAAGACAAATTAAAATACAAAGATAACCAACTGCATTTTCATTATAAATGATAGAATTGTTTAAATAAGTTAATTGAAGTGAACTCTTTACATTTATATATATATATTTCATTTATGTTTTCCTGTTATCTTTCTGAATATAGATTATGATTTATGCGTTTTCATCTTCTGGATGGAGTTGTGGAGGAGAAAATAAGAAAAGACAGCAGAACTGAAAAATGAAAACTCCCACTTGAGAATCGCTAAAACATATTTAAATTAAATATATGTTTATAGCAATGCATCTTGAATGTCAGACGTAATGATTATATTTTATTCTTCAAAAAGATTTCTTTTTTACGTGTATGCAGATTGAATTAGAAATATATTTGTAGGAGTTTTTATATTATAAATGATTAGATTTTTTAAAGTTTTAAAATAAACCTTATGGAATGGAAAAAATACTTTTTTTTCTTTCTATATATAAAGATTTTCTGGTCTTGATTTAGTTTGCGCCCATGGCCATTGCGTGAAATCTATATCCAATTGATAAATGACATAAATATTGAATAAAAGTACTTTAAATTCATATTTTAGAAATTATAAGCTAATAAAAATTCTTTTATTAATTTTCCTTCATAAAAATAATTGCAATATGAGGGCGCAAAATGTTGGAATTTGCAGAGAAGGCGGAGAATAGTTTGGCCGATACAAAGTATTGTTAAAACGGTGCAGAAGTCTGATCAAACCAAGCTTATAATGTCCAAATACTAAAAGATTATACTATATGCCCATATGAAATAAAGCATATTATTTTTACTAGCTTATAATTTCTAAAATATGAAGTTAAAGCACTTTTATTCAATATTTATGTCATTTATCGGTTGGATGTGTCAGTAGTTTTGGCTGGTCTTTAGATTTCAAAATGGCTGTGAGTGCAAATTAAGTCAGCATCGATTTTCTGAAGGTTTGTAATTATGGTATCGTATATATGATGGACTATGATTTCATGCCTTTAATCTTAATTAATTGAACATGAATATACATATTACTGGGCATTATATGTAAATGTCAATCCCATATCTCATATATAAATAACATGATTGGAAATCAGATTGTTAATATTCTTTTGGTTAATTCAACCATGCAGACTGTAGTGATGTAAATTACATATTATTAATACATCACAACTTTCAATAACAAAAAGAAATACTTTAGTTTTGTTTATGCACAATGGTATTTACTTTCATTGCTAACATCCTGTATATTTGTGTACAAGAGGCTTCATCTATTAACCAAAATTGAAATGGTAATATATTGGTTTGCATACGTGATATTTTACAAAAATCTGAAGCAAAAACTAATGTTTCATGAAGTGCATATGGGGAAAACAGTTGAAAAACAGCAGGGTCATTATAAAAGCTTTTATAAAACATAATTGGATGATTTTAAAAAAGTAGGAAAGGTGCATCTTATTTTTGGTAGACATGTTTAGAAATATTGTGATATTAAAAAGATTGAGTTGGAAAAGGATAATTCATAAAACTGGAAAATAAAAAAAATAGATTATATATAATCTTATTAAATGTTAAAAAAAACATGATGCAGATTATATATCCAGAGACCAAAAGTATTGAAAGAGAAACATTCTTTTTTTATTTCTTTCTTTTTATCTTTGACATTTAGGTGTTTCATCTAAGGATGATCGTAGTTGTAATAGTAAAAGCTATGGATGTTGTAGAAAGTAGATACTAATTACAAAGTTATCTACATATGTATATATAAAGAGAGCAGTGATTCACTCAATTCTTGAGTCATCTGTTGTAATGATAATCAATCTTAGCTATAAAATGATTACTGATGTTGAAACCAAACTGGAAAAGTCATGTCATATTTATTTAATATATATTTAATGTCAAAGGTCAAAAATTCTCAGAAATAGCATATAATTGAGATTATCAAAATTTGTAATTGCTGGCTTTGTGTTTGACCTAGCTTGGTTTTAATAAAATCAGGTTTGAATCTCCAATCATTAGCTTGGTTAGTATAAAGGGGAAAGTAGTTGCTGGATGCATATATGTAAATTCAAAGTTCATCATTGGTAAAGTCCAATAGCCAGAAACTAAACTGGAGATTGGGATATGGTATTACTGATTAATATCCAATGATAAATCAGATTTGCAATACATGAATCTAGAGTCACCACTTATTTATTGCTCCAAATTAAGATGTTGAAAGTAGGCTGTAAAAGTCACGTGATCATTTGTTTGACATATGTGGAGGTTTGATAAGTGTCAGGAGATGATACTAATGGCTAAGGCATTGTCATGATAAAAGCTTATGATGTTTCTTAACTGATACATATGTATGTAAAGCATTTATATACATAGACATATGCAAGAGGATTTTTGATTCAGTGTTGAGAATGAGTAACAATTATATGAATTTATTCATCTATCTATTTCTCTATTGGTTATAATTTAGAAATCAACATGTACACTGATAAATTTGAAATTAAATAATTAAAATATTTCTTGAAATAATTTTAGACAGTCCTGTTAAATGAAAAATAATCAAATTTTCAAGTTACTGTATAATATAAAAAGATTGTCAAAATCTCCCTTTCCTCTCCAGAACAATTATTTCTGAGTTTATAACATGTCCTCAGCCAGCTATGAGAAATTGTTTAACTTCTACATCATAATAATGCCATATACTGTTGTGACAGGAAAATTTAATCATTATCTATATTTCTAATTCTATTTAGATGGTAAACATCTCATCTCATTAACACCATACTTATAATCTTAAACAGGGATGTTAGACGTGAGGATACTCACATTCCAGCCACAAGATAAAGATTTTGATCAAATAAAAATGTCTGACTTATTTTCAAACTTGAATGCACTTATGTAGATCATTCCCTTTAATAATGTTATTAACATCTTATGAAATATAATTTACTTTTTGCTAATATTAGAAGATATTAAACTATGTAATATTCAATGAATTTTATTAGTGCAGTGTCAGATTGTAATTCTATTTATTGGAAAATCATTCCTTCTCACTAGGCTGTACTTATATCCTCAGGCACAAGATAAAGACTTTGAGAAAATAAGAATGGCCATCTTATTCTCAAACCTAAATTTCATTAAGTGTTAATAAGACTATTTTAAAAAATGAATTTAAAGTGAATGGTTTATATATTCACACTCTTTCTTTAAGAAACTTAAGATTGGATATATTAAGTGCATTTAAGTTTGAAAATAAGATGGTCATTCTTATTTTTCGGTCTTCATCTTGTGGTTGGAGCAAGAGTATCTTCACATGAACATTGCTGTTTAATATTATAAGTATGGTGCTAGTGAGAAGAGATGATTACCCTCTATATAGAATTAGAATCCGAGACTGTGCAAGTAAAATGCATCATCTATATCTACTTGAAGAGGGATATTATAGACTCAAAAACAATTCTCCTAAGAGAAAATTGGCTTGATTTTTATGTTATACAGCCTAATTTGAAACTTTTAATCAACAGACAAATTTATAGTCTGGTTGTTTAAAGTTATTTGAAGGTGGGGTTTATCTATTTAAATCCTCCCTTAGCTGTATGCATATTCAGTTTTTAATTTAAAATGCAACATTTAATGTCTTTATAAAATATTCGCTATCTATATAGTAAGAAAATAATTAGAAAAATTGTTGGAAAAGAATTGTTCAACGATTTCAAATATTAATTAATTGGATTTCTGGATAAATAAATAATGAAGTAGGAGAATTAAATTAGGTATCAGTGTTATGAGATAGCATGGATGGTTGAGGGTCATGTGAAAGTCTGAGTTCAAACCCCCTATATATTACATATAGAAGTGCAGGTATGAAAAAGCCTGAACTATAGAGAAAAAAAATTCATATTTCAAAATATTTGCTGAAATTAAAAATATATTTATATAGAGAAACTGTTATTAATAAAACCTAATAGTATTGTAAAAAAGAATGGAGAAGTAAAATTTTGTTAAATATTTGTGAAGTATTATGTATATTACTAATTGTATTTTCATATTTTATGTTTGTTTATAATCATGATCTTTTTGATACATTTGTATATTAAAATTGAGAATATATATATAAGTCACATTATCCCTGACCAATACTTAAAATTAACCAATAGAATATCAGCAATATGTTGTCAAGGCAACAGTCAGATAATAAATAAAAATCCTGAGTATTGCTTTTTTGACAGTAGATAGTTGATATTCTATTGGTTAATCTTAAGTATTTGCTGGATCATGTGACTTATATATGATATCCAATTAGATATGTGCATTTATTGTTTATACATAATGACATACATAGGGGTTTTAGCATTACCTTTGAAGCATAACTTAGATATCAATAAGCATAACTTAGATATCAATAAATGCTATTAAATGTAAAAAAGAAACCAATCTCTCATGATACATATATATATTGAATATAACTTATCATTAACAGGTTTGTTAAAAACTGAAACACTCTTAAAATATTTTAGAATTATACTTATAGTTTTTGTAGTTTTAGTATTTTATGGTAAATTTTATAAACACACAATGATAATTACAAAATTTACTGTAAAATATATAGATTGCAAAACTTTTGCTAAACACACTGATGAGAATAGGTTATATCTGAAACGTTCATATATAATGTTGGAGATAGGCTTGTTTCTTATGTTACTTAACACATGATTTGGTGCAATGATAGTGTCATACTCTAGAGCAGGGGTGGGAAAATAGTGGCCTGAGGTCCACATGCGGCTCGCTAAGAGTTTTTATGTGGCCCACCAAGACAATCAGAAAAATCTGTCTTGAACTGAGATTTCCTTCCCTTGAGCGACTGAAGATTCATCTTGTATTTTCCACTAGGATGACCATGTCAATACACATGCGCAGTGTAGATACGATGTGCAGTGCTTTTCCAGTTTGATCTGGTTAATTTCTATTTTGTCTTTGCATTAGGAAAAATATACATTTCCAACTTTAGTGAAACCATGAACTCTCCGAAAAAATGTAAAATCGGTGATGAATGTTGTGTGTTTAATGAAGCATTGATGAACAAATATTTCTTTGGTAATGCAGGGAATAATGCAGTGTGTTTATTGTGCCATGAAAAAAGGTGCGGTTCTCTGCTAACCTTCGCTTCCACAATGTGGTCCTCCACCAGCCTCTGTGGCCCCTGAGCCAAAACAATTGCCCACCCCTGCTCTAGAGCATAAGGTTCTTGGATTGTTTTCTATTCTGGCATTTTGGGCACTCAAAATTCTTATGAATTACTGAACAATAAAGCCATTCGATAATTCGCTTCAATAATGTGTATGCATATATATATATCATCCAGGCTGTATCACATTTCCATGATCATATTTGTGTGATTATATATGTGTACATAGATATACAGATGAGAATTCCAATGTATATTATTAAGCAATTGGAGTGAGTTTAGAGAAATGTAAAGAATAAACAGGTGTTATTGACATCATTGAAAAAATTAGGAGGCAAGTGGAGTTGGGCTGGACATATTGCTAGAAGACATGATAATAGATGGATAGTTGAAATCTTAAACTGGATTCCAAGAAATTGCTAAACACCTAGAAAGAGACCATATAAGAGATGGATGGATGATATAAGGAAGTGTGCTGGAGTGGTGTGGAGAAGAGAGGCTAGAGATCAGAGAAGATAAATTAAACTTGCAGTGAGTTTTATCCTGCAGTGGATCAATCATGGTTAAAAATAGTGACGATGAAGAAAGTATAGGAGTTGGGTTGGTAAAAAATTTGAAGTCACATATATGCAAATTTTTAGAACTTAATTTAACTAGGAGCTTTTATGCCCATCAACTGATTTCTTTTTTCCAGTAAAATATTTACAAATATGCACTTACAGTTCTGTTTCAATTTAATTTTTTAAAAAAAAGTCAAAAGAAGTTGATGGGAGGGTCCATTTAGACAAGTTGACAAACTGACACTTTTGAGGGCTTTACTTCTTTTTTTTAGCCTTCCTGCAAGTCAGAATGATGCATTCAAATGCAAATTTTTTTCAACTCAAGTGTAAGAGTTGGAAAATACAAAAAAGACAAAATTTAAAAGAGCTTCTTTTTTTTATGTGGGCTTTATAAATAAATTGAATGAATATTGACTTGAATCTTTTGTATTTTAGGAAGAAATACTGAAAAGATGTTCGTGAAATTATAACTATATTACGTACTACTCCTAAAATAAATATTGAATAAGAATTCAATTTGATATTTTGTATATTACTGTATATATGTGTGTATCTAGTTATATGTTAACCAGCGATGGGCAATTTTTTTTAGAAGTGGGTGAAAAAAAAAATTTGGCGGGCCAATATAATGTATTATAAAATGCAATAAACACAAAAAAAGAGCATATTTTGAAAATTACTAAAGCGATAAATGAAACTATGACTGCATTTCTAAAAGATCCTCATAATTTGGTTCAAATTGGGGTGTGCTGATTCTGAGAAGTGAAGTCAAATACTTATCTGTCAGCCTGTTTCTATTACAATTCTTTCGCAGTTTAATTGTAGAAAAGACCGGTTCACATATATAAGATGAAGCAAACATAGTGCTAACTTTCTGGACGTGAGATATCAGATTTGTGAAACTTGACTTCGACGAAGACTTGTAGAACTCTAATTTTAGGGGCATTGAGAAGCAACTGTTTGAGGTGATTGTTAGGTTGTAATTGAATTAATTCAAGCTGCAAGTCCAGAATCCCTACTTCACAGTCCACATTAAAAGGTATGCTGAAAATATCTAAGTCTTTTTCAATGGCATTGAAGTCTTAAAATCTTAATTTAAATTCTAAAGTTTTCTCAAGCCATCTTCATAATTCTTAAGCTTGTCTTATTGGGCTGTTAAATTTAATCTCAGGAAGTGAGACAAATCATTATTAGCTAGCTGATTAGTAAATAGAAAAAATTGTAGTTTAAAACCTCTGAGATGGTCCCAGATATCATCGATAAATTATTAATTTTTTTTTGTATTTTTACCATGTGACAGAAATAATCTGTGAAAAATGCAAAGTCCAGAGTACCATGCTGTGTCTTTCAACATTTCACATTCCACAGACCCCTGTTTCTCATAGAAGAATGATACTATCTCATTTTTCAGCTGCCATTGAAGATACGTCCTGCACTAAGTTGCCTTACTTTCATGTAATACAGCATATCAGAGTATTTCAGATTGCATGGACTTGAAGAAAATCTAGAATGAATAGTATTTACAAGCTCTACAATAACATAAAGCACAGGTTTCACATTCAAGACAGATTTGCACAAGGTGTCTCGATGTATAATACAATGTAGAAAGACAACATTTCCGGGATATTTTTTATATAAAGATCCCAACAAATCCAGATTTTTTTCCTGTCATACTTTGTGCTTCATTGCTTGTAATATTACATATGTTTGTTATGGGTATTTTCAAAATTGAAAGCCCAAAAATTCATGAAAAATATCAGATCCCGTTGTTATTCCCTTTAACGACTGCATGCATGCAAATTCCTCAGAAATAGAAAATTTTTCATCAACACCTCTTATAAATAATACTGGCTGAGCAGTATCATTTATATCAATGCTTTCATCCATAGTAATAAAGCAGAATTGAAATTGACCAATCTTTGATTCCAACTGTAGTATCAGATTTTTATTTATGGCTTCAACTTTAGAAGTCATAGTTTTTCCATTTAAGCTTCATTTCAAAATCTATTTTTATATCAGGACATAAAACATCACAAACTTGGAGCATACCATGTTTAACAAATTCCCCACCAGAGAGATTTATTACTTTTAGCAATATTGTATGCTTTTCTACTTTTTTTCCTATGTATTGATTTCTACTTTAACATATCATACCATTTACACCTTTCTTAAATATTTGATCAGTACTTTTATTTATATCAAACTAACAGTTTCGACTGTCCTGCAGTCATCATCAAAGTTGATTTTGGAAATAGAATTAACAAGAACTCTGATGATGACTGCAGCACAGTTGAAACTGTTAATTTGATATAAATAAAAGTAACTCTGATGATGACTGCAGGATAGTTGAAACTGTAAGTTTGATATAAATAAAAGTATTGATAGAGTGTTTAAGAAAGGTGTAAATGGTATGAATATTGTATGCTACAATATAACATGCATGTGTAGCTGCTTTCAGATAACTATTTATTTTCTTAAAAAAAAAATTTTTTGGTGACCAGATAATTTTTTGCAAAGATCTGCTTTTTGTTTCCTTTCATATTCAGACATCGCTTTGTAATTGGAATTTTTATGCTTAGAAGTGAAGAGGTAGACAATGTTGTATTCATTGAAGACTGCTATGATTTTGTTGCAGATGAGACACAGTTGTTTATCTTTTACAACTGTGAAAAAATACTTCCAGGTCCATTCATCTTTGGACATTTTGGGATTGAAATATTTCAAGAATATCCACAATAAAACTAACAAGCACCAACAACAATACTATTGTTTAATAATTTCACCACTATGACACTAACCTTCAACATTTATGGAGTTGGAAATGCCATCTTTCCATTTAATGGTAGATTGCTGCTTTGTGCACATTGCCAAACCAACTGTTATTTGATGTGATTCTCATGGATAAGTGTTAATGCCTCTATTGTCATTAATATATAAACTCGTAAGTAGTAAATTCAAATTCTTTCAAAATCTTGTTACTATTTTTTTTTTTTTCGAATTTAAATATAAAAGTAAATAGGTGTATTTTAATAATTTTATGCATATTTATTAGAGCAAGTTCCATTATTGGCACACGAAAAAGTTTTTAAATCAATTTTTATATAAATTCTCACAACTATATTTTGCATATACAAAAAATATTCAAATTTCAATGGAAATTTTTGCATATGCCAAAAATGGAACATTCCCTTAAATGAATTTTTTTAAAACATTGAAATTGAAAGTTTCTATACTAATTGTTTAAAATCTATGTCAGGCTGGATAGAACTTTTAGGCAAGCTACATCTGGCCCATGGGCCATAGTTTTTCCATCCTGATGTTAGATTATTTGCATCTTTCTAGCTCAATTATTAAATATTTTTTTAGAAAAGCCAAAATTTATTTATATCTTTCTAAATGTGTTTAATGGTTTGTTATCATCCTCATTACCAGCATCAACTATTTGTAAATAAATATGGTCACTCTACTCTAAGAGAAAAAACATAAAAGATAATAATACTGCCATAATGGCAACTACCCTAGAGGTGAATTTTGAGGTGGTTTTATAAAACAATTGTGAATCACAAGTATATCTATGTATAGAATATAACATCCATTATATTGTTTATTTGGGTTGTGTTTACTGGAGATTAAGATATTTAAACACAAATAATGAAAAAAATATACAATTATATATTTACACTACATATACAATCTTACACCCGATACTATTGGCTTGATATATAACTATAAATGGAAGGAACCCCAGATGTCCTTGTAAGTTTACTTACCATTTCCTGCTGTATCATGACAGACTGTCTCATGAGTAGATACAATAACACTTTCCGCATATACTATGACAGCTTGCCTAATGTCTGGTTTATGTCTAGCAGCTTCCAGTTCTAATGTAAACTTGTCTCACTGCACAGTCATATAGTGGATGTGTGCCATTAGGATTTGACAGTTATTGTCTGACCTTATCTCCAAATGACTATTTATAGCCAGATTTCCATCCATAATAACAATCACATTTAGGTAGCATCATTGCCTATTGAACTATTCTTGGCATTAGATGTATGTTATCTATTTGTATATGCATTGATTCTTAGCAATTAATTCTTAATCCAATCAAGATAAGATGGAGTCAGAACTAGTCCATTATTTGAAGGCAAGAGGATATGTAATAAATTGATATTTTGCAATGCTGTCTTTGAACCATTCTTGTAGCAAATCTTTTTTCTGAAATAATCAACACTTAGATTAATTGTTGTTCTTCAATATATTCTATTTTCTGCTATATCTTCCTAATGAAAACAACCAGTTTTACACTTCTTTAGATTGCTTTTGAAACAATCTTTAATATAAAAAGGAGTTGCCCTCTTCCAGGGAGTCATGCTCAAGTTCACCATAAATTATTCTTTCAAGATGTATTGTGCAGTCACTTATGTCCAATCTAATGAAGGTCTGACTTTAGGACTGTTTGTATCTTATCCATCAAATTGAACAACATAATTTTTGATCTTATGATTTTGTCATTGTATTTTTAAAATTTTACAGCATCCTTAAATGAAATTTTTAATGCTATTATCATGTGTCAATAGGGTGTCCAAGTCTCACTTCCATACAATAAACTAGATTTAATAACAGCTCTATAACAGCTAATTTACTTATAGTAGTTATTTTACATGTAGACTAAACTCTCCATATATTAGTGCCACTCATTGCAAGCCAGAGTAATCAATGGACGCAAGATGATAGTTTAGCTTCTGTGTAAACAGCTTCTGTAAGCACAAAAAATGATGATCATGTGATGTTAAGTAGTCATTTTATTGTGATAAAACACCATTTTTTTAATTTGTTAAAAACAGCAGGATATTAGAATTTGTACTATATTTTATCATCTATGTTCACCTCTTTAGACTACCAAAATATTTAATTTGGCTCACATTCTTAAGCTGATAACCATTCATACTAAAAGTTGTTAAATTTTTTCTTCCATCACTAGCCGATAAAGAACTTGAGTTTTTAAATATTAATTTCTACGCCAAAGTTTTCATATGTTACATTAAAAATATTGAGTACATTCTGTTAGTAATAATAAATAGTTAATATAGAACATAATTTATCTAATATTCATTATGCCATTTTTATATACAACTTGATATAAAAATCATACAGTATTAGCATTATTTAGTCGTAAAATTATGCTTTTTTTAGTGCTAAAATTGAAATCATATTTTACTTTTTCTAATTATCTATAAAATTTTAAAAATTTTATTATTTTCAAAATTAAGTAATATTTTTATATGTGTACATATATAAATTGCAATAAATCATTTTTTTTATAAACACAGATTATTTAATTGAAAAATTATTTATGTTGGAAAAAATATTTTATAAAAACAAATGTTGAAAGTAGGAGGGGGGGTTAAAATGCAATAACAGCATTGTTTTTGTAAATTGTAATTTTAATATTTATTTTACAAAATTTAAATTATAACTATATTTATGTCAAAACATGGAGCCATTTTTGAAGGAACATAAGGCTAATGGTCATGTCTCTTAACTCCATTAATACTGTTTGATTAAAATAGATAATTATACTTCTTAATTTTAACTATAATTAGTATGTATTAATAATTTATTAAATATAAGATGGTAATTATTTTATGTGTTTTTTAAGTTTAAAAGTATTTAAATATAAGGATCATTATATTATTGATAATTAAACAAATATTTATACATTTAAACCTGTTTTTATATCATATTTTTGATAATCTGTATATTATTTAATACAAATATAAGTTTACAAATGAAATACATTCTAAAATTTAATATTTAAAATTTGTAAATTAAAAAAATAAAGTACTGCGATGAATACAAAATGATAACAATGGGTTTTTTTAATTAGATGGTAATTTTTGCCTATTTATAAAAAAATTATTGAACAGAATATTTATTTCTTGTTTGAATTCCATTTTTAAAATGGAAATGAACTTAAACTGAGAACATAAATCAGTAAAAATATTTTTTTAAATTTTAAATTACATTTATTATTATTAAAAATTCTCAAAAAATGTATTCATTGGCATTTATAAAAGTATTTCTTTTCAGCAAATAATCACAACTGCTTTACTGTAAGTGTGGTTTTAACAACTTGTCTTCTTAAAAACAAACATTTAAAGTAATGTTTAGTTGTAATAATATATATTTTTGAATTTAAAATAATTATTTTACAAATGTGTTGTGTAAATAAGCATGAATATGTAAATAAATTACTGAAAATTACAACCCCCCAAATATTAAGAGAAAAAAACTGCACTCTCAAAATCCCAAGATCGCATAATCTATCAATCTGTGATGTATTGCGATTTAACCAATCAGGGCATTGTTGGCTCTTTTTAAATTTGGAAATTTATATAATATCTATACAATACTGATCTCTTTAGATTTTTTTAAACTAATACTTTTAGTTTCAATTTTCACCAAACAAAAAATGAGAATTGATAAACTAATGTTATAGATAATTTCAAAATAGTAAACAGAAGCCACAATGATAGCAGCACCATTACATTGCCTCAAAATGAGTAACTCAGTTACATAGGAAAGTGATGTGTTAAATCACTCTTTTGTAGTTTTTTGTAAAGGAAGTTTGCTTATTTTGCCTTTATTTGGTGGTAGATACCTTAAATAAAACAAATATTGATTTTTTACTTCTAAAAAAATCTGTAGATGTCAGCATCATACATATGAGCCAATAATGCTGCTGATTGATAGATTGTTTGCCCTCCAATACTGAGAATGCTTGCTAGAACTCCTACTAGCATTTCCCTTTTGTTTGACTTTGAAATCTAAAGTTGCATATTTTGTTTATATATTTGTGATTATTTTTGCACAATATCTATGCAGAATTTATTTTTTGACAAGAATAACATGATTAGAATCAGATTTTATTCAAACATATTATAAAGTAGGAAGTTGGAATTTGCTGATAAAAAATATCCTTATAACCATTGTAGCAGTTTTTTTTATTATGATTTTTTAAAAACATTTATAAGAGAATTTTAAATTTTAAAACAGAATTTTAGTCCTTTATGTAATCTTAACAATAATTTGCATGCATTTTAAAATAGAGTTCAAATACATTTTATTTTATTCATAAAATGTTTTACCCACAATTCCATTATTCTGATTGTTTATTACGGTTTATGACTTTTTCTATATTTGCAAAGTTCAAAATATTATTTATAAATATCATTTTTATTTGTAATGTAATGTAAAAATAATGGGAATAAAGTGCAAAATAACGGTTTAAGCATTAAGATAAAAAGTTGGAAATATAACCCAAATGGTCTCTAGTGGCTATCAAATAATATACACAGTTTATGGGATAATTTTTGAAGATATAAATAATACAAATATATTAAGAAACACATTTTAAAAGAAATATATGAAAACATTAGAACTGAATTTTTCACTTTAACTCAAAAATGTTTTATTTAAAGAGCGTGTTGTTTGAACAGGACTAGTAGCCTACAGAGTTAAAATATCTATTGTAAATTTATGAATTTTTTTGGGTAATATACTGTGTGTGATAAATAATTACCACTTTCAGTAGCTCTAAATTCAAAAACAATGAACCATATTTATCAATCAGATTTTTTTCGTAAATGAAAGCAAATGCTCATGAAACAGATATTTAGACAAGTTTCCACCACTTTATTTAAATTTAGACTGCAAGTGTGTTTTATTTAGTAAGAATATGTGAATATAAAGTTAAATTGTAATGTGTTTTATTATTATCATCATCATCAACCATTATCAATCCACTGCAGGATGAATGTCTCTCCAAGTTCAACCCATCTCTGATCTTTAGTTTCACATTACCTTTACACATTTTCTTATTTCATCCATCCGTCTCATATGTCATCTCTTTCTGGGTCTTTTAAAATCTCTTGGAATCCGGTTTAAGATTTCAATTGTCCATCTATTATCATCTTTTCTAGAAATATGTACCAACTCCAGTCTTTTAAATTTTTCAATGTCAGCAACACAACACCTGTTTGTTCTCTTACCCATATATTGTGTTTTTGATCTCTTCTTGTTGCTTCCAACATGCATCTCTCCATACTTCTTTGAGTGGTCTGAAGTCTCTGTATTGCTCTTCTATTAAGTGTCCAAGTCTCAGATCCATAAGTAAGAACTGGTAAAACACATTTATTAAAAATCTTCCTTTTCAAACACATAAGCATATTTCCTTTCAATATCAAGTTATTTGTCCCAAAAGCACTCCAACCAAGTTTAATTCTATGATTAATTTCATCCATAATGTTTCCATTTGTATTGATAATCTGACCAAGGTATTTGTAACTGTTAACTTCTTCTAATTCATCATAATCAATCTTTATTTTCATATTTTGAAAAAATCCATTGAACATTACTTTAGTCTTTTTAACATTTATCTTTAGTCCTATTTTTATCTGATAACTACTGCAACACTTCCTGCAGCTCTAAAGCATTATTTGGAAAACAACTACATCATGTGAAAATCTAGATGACTTAAATAATCTCCATTTACTTCCAGTCCTTTAGCTTCCCATTTTAATCCACAAAATACTTCTTGCAGCACTGCTGTAAAAAAATTTGGAGATATGGAGTCACCCTGTCTTACACCCTTCTCAATGTTGACTTTCCTAGTATAATTATTTGAAAAAGTGTAATGAATGTTTCAAATGCATCCAGACTATGAGTCTAAATTCTGAGCTGATGGATGGCTGTGATGTGACTGATGTACTGATAAAAACAAGAAACTTTCAAATATATATATTAAATGGTTTGTTTTGAAAATTATATAGTTAAACATAATAAACTGTGTGGTTCAGTCTAGTAGTAGAGTGTCAAATTCTGATGCATAAGTTATGTAGATTGATTTCAGTTCTGGTATTTCCAGCCCTCAAACATTTTGTGAACTCCCAGAGCTGCAATGCTATTGCTTTTTTCACAATTAGTTTTTATGGTTCTCCATCATCTCATTTAGAGTGGAAAGTATTTAAAAGTTTGTTAATCTTAATAAAACTGCAGAACACAATTTGTAGCTTTTTGTATTCACATACTACTTATTAGCAATCCACTTTATATCACTTGTAATGTTTTGTTTATTACTTGGATTCAATTTTCTTTTCAGATTCATTTTTCTTATGAAATGATGAAGAATATTAAGATATTTTTGTCAAATTGAAATTGATGCCACAGTATATCATGACAGATGTTCCCACATCATAAGACAAACAAGAACTGAGGGTTATGTTGAATTATACTCCCCATTGTTTAAATTCTTTGTGATTTATTTATATAGTGTGTCTCAATGAAAAAAAGCCAGTGATTGGTGTTCAACACATATGTTAAATCACTAAATGCCATGTGATCACTATCCTTTATGCTTACACAAGCTGTTTACACAGAGGCAAAACTCTCCATACTCCACTCAGTGCAAGCCAGAATAATCAATGGATGCAGGAAGTTTTGTGCATAAAATCCCTATCTAGTGCATACTCATCTAACATCCCCAGACTAGTTTCTAACTTGTGGTTTTTATCAGTGAGGAACCTTGGATCTGAGAGCACTGCACCTAGATCTTAGTATCTAATGTAACCTTTCAGTAGACAATTTTTATCTTATTTGCTAACTATAAAACTTTGAGTCCAAAATGGAAAACAATAATTTTTTCATTCAAGCTCATTAGCTTGTAGTTGTATATATCTGAACTCAGTTCAACATCATGTTTTGGTGTCTTTAGTTCTTTAATAACCACATTCACAATAATCCTATTGAGTAGCATTGGAATTAAAACACTCTAAACATCACATGATCATCATTTTTATGCTTACACATGCTGTTTATGTAGAAGCTGCTCACTGATGAAAGCCACAAGCTAGAAACTAATTTAGTGATATTGGATGAGTAGGCACTAGATAGTTATTTTATGCACAAACCATCCTGCATTTGTTGATTACTCTGGCTTGCACTGAGTGGTGCTTCTGTTTGCAGAGTTTTGCCTCCATGTAAACAGCTTGTGTAAAGGGTAGTCATCATGGGATGATTAGTGATTTAATACCAATTCTGCCCATTAGGATTATGGTGACTGCAGTTATTAAAGAACCAAAGACATCAAAAAGTATGGATGGTGAACTGAATTCCTATCTACATGACTATACCAGCTAATAAGCTTGAATTGAAAACATTATTGTGTTTATATTTTGAACTCAAAATGTATAGATAGCTAATAAGGTAAAAGGTGGCTGCTGGATGGTTGCATTAGATTCTATGATCTGGGTGCAGTGCTCTCAGATGCAAGGCTCCTCACTGATGAAAGCTATAAGCTAAAAACTAGTCTGGGGATATTGGCTGAATAGGCACTGGATAGAGGTTTCATGCACAAACCTGCCTGCATTCATTGTTAACTCTGGCTTGAGCTGAATGATGCTACTAAGGGACTTGGTTCAGCTGTTCATCACAAAAATTTTAAAGTGCTAGGATGCATGGATCTTGAGTTGTGACATGGAATGTGATAGTGTGCTTTATATCTTAACTCTTAATGGAGCAACTCACTGCTACTGAAAAGTTTGAAGTGGATTCCAATTATGTTTGGAAATGATGCTTTGAGTTTCACAAATGTTTTCAAGTAGTTTTAAGATTTTGTAATGGCAGGGAAAGCATAGAAAATAATCTACAGAGACACAAAACATTGTCATATTTCATGCCATAACTTATGATCCAAAATGGTTATATCTTGTTGTGGATGAATATGCCTTGATGCAGAGATGGCGCTGTAAGAAGCATGGAGAGAGCATGGAGAGAAAACCAGTTACTTTTTACTTGGGTATACTAGATATGTCAAGTCTATGTTAACAGAACTTAAGATTCTTATATTTGTGTAAACATATGACTGCCTCTAATTGATATTTAAAGCTTTTATGGTTAATTCTAAAAATAAATAAGTAAGAATAAAATGCCAAAAATAATGGAAGTGTTTTTATCTTCTAATAGTTAGCCATAGAATATTAATTCATCAATGTAAACTTTTGAGTGTTTCAAAATTTATAATATTACATCTGTTCAAACAAAAGTAAATATTTGATACTGTATATGCTTAAAATTATTTCATATTTGTTTGGATTAAAAAAATTCACATGTAAATATTAAATTGGTTAAAATTTGTACTTATAATAATTATATTTAAATTTACCACTATTCTTCTAAAGCAGCTCTGGACCTGCATAAGGCTCTTTAACAGGAGTGCAGCTCTCATTTTATATAAAATTCAATGTATGTTTATGTTTCACCTACCAAAATACTGTATGTAAGCTTAAGAGTTGTTCAAATCTTGTATATGCATAGTTAATGTTAGTTAGTAAAGGGACTTGAACTCAGGAAATTTTATTCTATTCATCCTCGACTCTATCTCCTCAAGGAACTGATAATGACCACACATATGTGAAAAGAATACACAATGCCCAATATATATATATATATTTCATGTAGAACCAGCATTCATCAGTTGGGCCATATCAGCGGTCAATTTATATTAAGATAGCAATTCCTCAAACTTTAATGGACAGGTTTCACTCTTCTCACCCTTCTAACTATTCAATTATCCATTTTATTGAAAAGCCAATGATGGACTGATCAAAGCCCTTGTTGGATTTAATATTGTAGTCATACCTATGTAGACATTATGTCACTCTAAATCCTCATATTATCGGATACAATGAATGAAATTGATTTCAAGTTGCGGCTTTCTAAATTTTAATTTTTTTTAAATTTTTTGTCAAAATGGCTTTGTCCAAAAAAAATTCCCAACTCCTGTTTAAAGAGTGATCTTTGCCAAAAACATCAGAAAGAATGAAACACCACTTTACAATGCGATTAGATTGAACCAATTATTTTATATTTTCAGACATATCTCTGAAAATGTTACTCTTTAGTAAGAGAATTGTAAATTTAAGTTAACAATACAGATTATGTATTTGCGTAGTTTTAAAATTTTGAGTTCAAAGTTCATACTTGGAATAAAAATTAGTGCAAATATAGATATATTTAACCTTTAAAAAATAATTTAAAACTATACATTAATGATATGAAATTTTATTTCTAAGTCATAACTACGAATATCATCTGTTATATTAACCTTTTCTTGATCAAATAAGATAATTAAATTTAGACTTTGAATATTTAAATTTTTTACATTGGAACCTTTCAGTTTGAATAATATATTTGTTAAAATAAAACTATTTAAAAATAATAATAAAATTAGTAGTAAACATAAGTAAAGAATAAAAATCTCATGAAAGTTAAATATATATAAGGCAGTAAAAAAACTAAAAAAATATTGCTTTATATTAATTAGAATATTTTTTTTACTTCTTTCCTATGACAAAAACTCTGACAGATAATAAAAATTATTCTTCATGTATAAAGTGTGATAAACAGAGTAGCTAAAATTTAAAAAAAACATTAATGACAAAAAACTGTTTGCCAAGCATGTTCGGTACCATGTACCAGAACCATAATTGGCCATGATTCTGGTACATGGTACCCATGATTCTGATATATGGTACTGAACACACTTGGCAAATAGTTTTTTGTGATTAATATTTTTTGAATTTTTGCTACTCTGTTTATCACACTTTATATGTGAAGAATGTGTCAAGCATTGTTAGCCAAGAGGTCAGTGCAGTCGCCTTGCAAGCAAGCAGTTGGTTGCAGATGGTTGTTGCAGGTTCGCTTCCCGGCCGATGCTATGACATATGAAAAAAAAAAGTTCTTTTCTTACATAAGTTTAAATCAATCTAAAAACATCTTTCACATTATTGAAAAGTTTTCTAAAAATAAAAAAAATATCTTTACAATCATTTCTTCTTGGCAAATAAAATGTGCCACCCTTTTGTGCAATTTGAGTTCTGCATTTTAATTGTGAAATTATAGAACTTCAAATTTTGCTAACTTTTGCCATTTATTAATAAAAGTGAGACCTAAAATATATATTTGCTATTATTTGGAAGTATTAACTGAAAAACTGCACTACAACTATTGATATAAAGACTATTCCCATGTGTCACTTCAAATTAACTCAAATTTTCAAAGTTAGAGTTATTATCTAAACTCTTTAAGTTGAGTTATTTGAAATAATGACATTTATAGTTCAATTGTATTTGAATTTATTTCATTAAAAAAAAAAAAAATTAGCAAAAAAATCAGAACATACAAGTTCAATGAATATAAATATTATGCATATTATTATTTTATTCAAGATGTCTGCCAGATATAAACAGTAGTGACATCTTTTGATTAAAAATACAAATAGGCATGTAAATAATCAAATCAAAAAGCTATGTAAGTATAATTCACAGATAAATTTGCCTTATTTTATGACAATACAATATTTGTACAATATTTTGTTTTTTATTTGACAAGTCATCCTACAGTTATTTTATAGATACAAGGTTTTTCACATGTAGGCATCAAACTTCACTGATCTCATACAGCTAATGAAGGAGACAAAAACATTACAACTATTTTCAGTGCTGTTTTCTCTAAAAGAAAACAAATTCCAACTTTTCCACCATAACAAAAAGTCAACTAAATACATGAAACATACGTTGCAACATGATTTTGCATGGCAACATAATTTGGCAGATTGATACAAAATGGTCCCCACATGAAGTATGAAACAGCAGAAGCATGTGTGACTACAGGTACACTTACCAGAGAACAATTCCAGTTGTTTTTGTTCACCCTTGTATTAGTATAAAATGTGTCTCTTGGTTATATTGTAACGATCCGGAGAAGGCGACTTCACGTAATCTGCACTACGGGCGCCATCTAGGCATTTAAACCTAGAAAAATTTATAGAGTAGGCAGATACGTAAGTCAAAAAAAAAAATTTTTTTTTTTTTTTTTGCATCCGGTCGTTAGCCCATGTCACTAACTCAGTGGAATAGCAGAGATTTAATAATATAATCTAAGAGTATATATAAAAAAAAAGAATAAAATAAGCCACTGCCAGTAATTAACATACAAACATTTATTTATGCACATATATATATAAGATTTAAAATTATGTTAGTATTAGTTTTACATTTTAACATTTAACATTATTTTTAACTTTACCTTAGATTTTAATTTACATTTTTATTTCTATTATTTTATAAGTTTACATTTTAATTAAGTTCGCACAGATAGGATTATAAAAGCTTGTTTTAATATGTTGCTATAGATCGGTTACATAGATTACACGGTTAAAAACATTTCAAAGTAAACATAAACGATCAAAATATAAAATCATTGATACTGGCAATTGCAGAGGGAAATTTATAAGTGACCCAGTAGTATTCACCATAAGATACTTGCATTGTCACCAATGACTTGAAAGACATCCGAATAAATACATTTTAGATACTCACCGTAAGGTATCATTATTTATCGAATGTCTATATATTTTGATCAAATATGAAAACCCAAAACATACTCAACCGATAACCAATCCATGCAAGCATCTATAAACAACTTAAATTTAATGCATTTTTATTTAGGATCAAGTAGGAATAGACTACATAGATTTGCATTTGAAAATAAAATATTCTATCCCTATTTAACCTTAGGCTAAAATTCGCAGTCAAACTGGCATCAATTCATCTGATACATCGATGTATTCAATGTAATACGGAATACGACAGCACCAAAAAGATTAAGAGAGGGCATTGACCCTCATCAGATAGGAATATGACATCTATCTAACGAGAAGAACAATAAAAAAAAAACTCCATAGAAAGGAACTGCGTTCTCCGTCTTATAATTCCTTCCATAGGCAAACGGGTGAGTGCGGCGTATATATAAACGATTCTGCCAGTAGCGAATCTCCGACTACATCTACTAACTACATCAATATATCCAATCCATTGACCCAATTTAACAACGAAACAAATAACCTAAGATTACCCTCCCCTAATATAACTCTACAAATCTATACAGCCATTCATGCCCGACTTAAGTTTAACATTGATATATTTTAATTTATCGGAAAACAGAAATCATAAATAACCTTAAAGAACAAAGTTAAATAAATGGAAATGATTTTAAATAAATAACTAACAAATACATCAAATAACATTATTAATGAAGAATTTAGTTTGGTCAGATAGGATTCTATTGCATTATTTACTAAAAAGTTTTAAAATTTAGAGTTCTTATTGTTTCAAGTGAATATAAAGTTCTTACGATTTTTAAAACGTCCAACTTTATCCGTTGCTTGCCATGAACGTGAATTCCCACGCCGTCCTAAAGAGGTTAATATTCTGAAGGCCGATTTATTTATCCATCTGGAGATTTTTGCTTTAACTAGTCCTCAATGTATAAACCGATAGTTCATTTCTCTTTCTTTCCTAGCAAAACTGAAAGGATTGAATCGTGCATCTTTTTCAATTCCTTCACTTCCGCACTAACACATATCTCTCAGATCGTAATTAATCAATATCACTAACTAATAATTTCCAAACTTGTCCTTTTTATATTAATGTGAAGGATTGAATTTACATTACGTCACCGATGCGATGGTCCTTTTGCTGCGGTCCGATTCCATAGGGATTTCTTCTTATTTGCTAACAGTTTCTATTGTTTTCCTATCTGACCGATGTTTTTACATTTAAATGCCCAAGGCTGGTTTACATTTAACTAATTAACAATCATTTCCATTTCTGATTAATTAACCTGTTTTCCAAATCACAAATATATTTAAAGATAAATTTAAAGATATAATTTTATCTCCAAATCTTTTTAAAATTTAGTTTTAAAATACTTTTTCTTTAATAAAGTTTTATTTTAATAATTTTTCATTATCTGTGCGATTTAATATATACGAGTTTAAGATGATATTTAATTTCAATTTTTAATTCTTAAAGAAAATTTTTAAATGCGAACTTTTTAATTTACTTTCATGTTTAATAAATAAAAAAAAACCCAATGTAACGAACGTCTGTGCTCGTTACAATATGTTATCTTTTTTTACTAATTTTTTTGACATTGACTTATTTATGATTAACATTACATGTTTTTGGCATCCATATGTTAAAAGAACACTAAGATAGTGATTTGGTATTTTGTGTTATCTAAAAATTTGTGATGCTGGTAATAATCCATCATCTAACATTGATTGTTAAATGCCTTTAGAAAAATTGAAAATTTTAAATATTCAACAGATAGTCTTAATACACAGGTTAGTATATAATGGAACATTTTGAGTAGTATTATTATAGTCTCATTTTCTTCTTCAAGTATTGCTGACCTGACCACTGACAGTACTAGCATGAATCAAATTTGGACTTTTATATTTATAAACATTGGATTTAAAATGATGGTCTAATCAACAATGCTATTCGAACACAAAAAACCTAATTGGTTAGAGTGTATTTTTTAGTACTATCACTGGTTAGGTCAACAACATCTGAAAAAGAAAGAATAGTAATACCACTCAAAATGGTTTAGTTGATTTAATTTCAATTCAGTGTTAGGGACATGGCAGGCTGGTATATCAAATATTAATAAGAGTACCAAACTCTCCATATAGTAGTGCCATAAAGTGCAAGCCTTTGTAAGTGATCAGTGGATGCAGGAAGGTTTGTGCATAAAATCCCTATTTGGAACCTACTCATCCAACATACTTGAACTGGTTTCTAGTTTATGGCTTTCATCAGTGAGAAGTCTTGAATTAGAGAGCATTGCTCCTAGATCTTAGGATATAATGCAACCCTTCAGTAGCCATCTTTTATCTATTTTTTTCAATTATAAAGCTAGGAGACCAAGATAAAAATGCCATAATGTTTCCAACTCAAGCTTATTTGCTTGTATAGTCATATAGATCATAACTCAGTTCAACATCTACACATTTTGGTGTCTTTGGTTTTTCAATAACCACAAACATCATTATCCTGTGGGTAGAATATGTATCAAACCATTAAAACATCACATGATCACCATTTCATATGTTTACACATGCTGTTAATAGGAGTACTAAACTTTGCATACAGTAAGCCTTTGTAAGTAATCAATGTATGGGGTAATGGTGGTTATGGTTTTTGAAAAACCATAGATATCAAAATGTATAGATGCTGAACTGAGTTTAAATCTATATGACTATACAAGCAAATGAGCTTGACTTGGAAACATTATGATGTTTTCAGGCTCCTAGCTTTTTTATGAAAATGGAATAAAATGTGGCTGCTGGAGAGTTGCATTAGATCCTAAGTTGTAGGTGTACTGCTGTCTAATACAAGGCACCTCACTGATGAAATCCACAAGTTTGAATCTAGTCTGGGTATGTTGAATGAGTAGACACTAGATAGGAACATTTTGCACAAACCTTCCTGTATCCATTGATTACTTACAAAGGGTTGCACTTGATGGCATTACTGTGTGGAGAGTTGGTACTCTTATTAACAGCATGTGTAAACATATGAAATGGTGATCATGTGATACATCAGTTATTATGCTAGAAAGACTATTAAAATTTTAGCATGTTATTGATAGAGTTTCATCAAAAACTTTTTAACTTGTGCTATTTAAAACCATTTCAAAAAGTAAACTCTTGTTGATTATATTTGTCCAGTTACATATATATATATTGAATTAAATATTTCTATGGATTATTATTTCCATGTAAATAGAGACAACTTTTAGTTTTTGAGACAACTTTTAGTTTTTGATGTTACCAAGAAACTATCAATTACTACTGATTGACAATCCCTAAGGCTAAACAAGTTTTCTCATTAACCTATAATAGCTTTTTGTTTGAGTTTTTTGCCAGAGTAAAAGGAAGTATATATATATATAGTGTTCTATTAAAAAAGGTGACATATTTTATTTTATTTTAAGGCTGCCTTCAGTACCATCTCTGCATGAATATATGTGTTATATAGTAACATAGTTTAACTATTATCTACAATCATTTTAAAGTGCTAGCATGTCTGGATCAAGAGTAACAAATGGAAAATGTGATGTGTTTAGTATCTTAATGTAGAATGGAACAAAGCAATATTAAATTTTATTAAATTGGGTAAAATTGCTACTGTAATCTTTGAAATTGTGAAGCCATGAATCACAAGAATGTTTTCAAGTTGTTTACAAGATTTCATAATGGCAGAGAGAGAGAGCATTGATGACGTTCAAGAAAGATAAAAAACTGAGGACAGCCGATGACAATAAGAAACATCCTGTCATATTTCATAGAGTAACCCATGGCCTAGACACTAGTGTCTTAAAGTCTTTGTGATGAATAGCTAAACTATACAGCTATGTAGCAAAGTACTTTGATTTAAAAATGGCATCATTTTCATTGGTATATAGTGTGTGTATATATATCATTAAAAACCAGTCAACAATTAGACAATCCTAATATCAATAAATTTCAAACTGTTGTCAAGGCAACAATAAACAATAAAGGTGAAATATATATATGTTCTATATATGTAAGGATGTGAAAGTTTTAAAATACTAAATACTTCAAAGATAACCAATAGAGATAAAATTATTACTGACCAGTGTAGACGGCTATTGTTTGCTAGGGTTTTTTTAAAGGATTTTCTTTCTTGTTTTATACTACGTTTAGAATAGCTAGTGATCTTAACAGTAATGGGATAGCTAGCAGGATTGGCTATGGATCAGCTATGCGAAAACGTGTTTTAAGCGTGCTTGAACATTTTAATTATTTGAAAAGAGGGGTCATACAGAGCGCAGGTAGGTATGCTTATTGCTACATCGTTTTATTATATATATATAAGAGAAGATAGAGAGAAAGGGAGTCAGCTTAGATTTAATCATATCAAGTTATCTTTTTGAAGTATTAGCTTTCTTTGTATCTTAGAAGCTTTATAGTTGTGAATATTTATTCAGTATGTAAATTTTAAATCTTGAATAAATAAAAAGTGTAATAAGCAAGTAAACGATTTTTTTTTTTTTTTTATTGCCGCGATTTTCCACAGAGAGGTATTTATTGATCTCTAGTCGTTATGATTAATTGAAAACATCCAAGTTGTATGTCATTTATGACATAAAAATTTTTCTCATGTTCCTGGGTTGGCCATAAAAGTTGATCCTTCGGTAATGAAGATTAAAATTTGTAGCAAGTTCTTTTATGAGCGATTTCTCTTGGCTTTGAACTGATATGTTAATCATTGGCGTTAAATGGGTCCTCTCCTATTTCATTTTTGTTCTTTAACCAAGATAAAAGTTAGATAATTTCTTAGTCATTTTGTGTAGTGGGTATGTAAATTTTTATTACAAATTTAATACCTAGGTCGTAATTGGACTGGTATTATAGTTCATCATTATGCAGAAAAAAATAGCGATCGTAAAAGTTAGTTTTAATAATCTTTAAATCAAAGAGGAGAATTTTTACTTGATTTTAAAAAATAAGGCCGATTGAGTGGTTGATTATAATAAGAATATCTTTTTGGTAACAGTTTTTTAATGCCAAACAGAGAGGCATCTCAGACGTAGTATTTTCAGGCTCTAACATCATGACCTCGTAAGTATTTGATTATACAAACACTTACATATATATATATTTAAATAGTAGATATTTGCATTCTACACATATTTGTTATAACGATGATGTTATAATAGCTCAACAAAACATCGTTATTATAGCATCATTACAGCGCATGTGCTTAAAGTATAAATCCCGTGTTTAAAATTACATAAATCACTGCTCACTGCGTTAGTAAATAACATTAAATATTGAATACATATATAAATAAATACCTTTTTAAAACTATATCCATGAGCTGATGTTAATTATAATTCCAACCTTGATTTAAATGAATACTATTGAAATATGGATATGATTTAAAATGAAAATGGGTCACACTTCTTTTACTGTGTCTTCCATTATTATTATTTTTCATTCATTATACTAACATCATAATGCCAACAAAACTTCACATTCCTTTTGAATAGCAAATCTATTCCTCCCTTTTCTAGTGTTGCCACCTTGTGTAAGCTTGAGTAATCAGTAGATAGCAGATGACACTTTTTAATAAATTCTGAGTTATTGTTGTGCAATCCATATTAACAGATCAATTTCTAGCTTCATAAGCTAAAAAAGAGTCTGTGAGTGTGGATAGAATATCTCTAGGTCAGAATTTATTTAATTCTATCATCTGACTTTTGTAGGTTCTTCAAGCTCCCATATGGTGTTGCCAATGGAATAGAAGACATAGTTCTACTTTTGTTTTTTACCCTCATGTTTTAAGGATTCCATCTTTATCGAGGGAGAAAAATGAAGTGCAAAATGGTCCATTTTTGCATTGGCAGATATGCTGTTTGATTCTCTAGTCATCCCAAGTAAAGCATTTATATTGTTTCATCACCATCAACTTCTGGCCTTGAGCTTTAAGAAGCTGTAAGAATGCATTTTGAAATAAATGTAAAGATGAAAACCAATGAAATTCAAGAAGTAATATGTTTTGACTTTTATGTGTTGCAAGAATGCACTCTGAAATAAATATTAAGACAAAAACCAATGAAATTGAAGAAGTAGTATGTTTTGACTTTTATGTGTTGCGAGAATGCACTCTAAAATAAATGTTAAGATGAAAACCAATGAAATTGAAGAAGTAGTACATTTTGACTTTTATGAGTTGTGATTACTTCATAGTTTGCAAGTTATATACTATGAAGACAGTTTGAAGTGAAAAACATTTTGTATTGTGTGTTAATTCAAAACTATTTAATTAACGATGGAAAAACTGGAATATTTACTGGACTGGTAGTAGATGATAACATCATTTTCCAGCTGTGGATACCACATCAGAACACAATTTAAGTTCATGAAAATATTTTTATATAGATAATCCAATTACAAAACTGAATTGAAAAATAACATCCTACACTGCATAAGAAGAAATTTTTTTTAATTAATCCCATTGGTAAATATTTATATTAAAGAACATTTTCATAACTATTAAATAATTAAAAAAATGTTAAAGCTGAGCAAAACAAACTTAACTCTTTGTAAGACTTCAATAATTAAAAATACTATACAGGGTCTTCTAGGGAACAAGAACACAGAAAAGACCAAAAAGCGCTGATATTTTGATGCTGACATTACTTATTGAAATTTTTTTATCAATTCTATTTTAAATTATAATTATAATTTAAATTACCATTTTAAATTATAAATAAAACATTTTTTCTCTCAAAAACTTTAAATAATTACATTTTTTTAAAGCTGAGTAAAGAAACTTAGCTTTATGTGAGTCTCCAACAATTAAAAATACTGCACAGGAGGAATTCCTAGATTAATTCTAATGACATGAATGTTATAAATGAAGGAAGGGTCCATCAAATCAAGAAGTGGGGTTCAATTCTAATTAAAGTTTATAGCCTTAGTCAAATTTGGGGTCTTAATTACTAATATAGTCTCTTTTACTTAATATTATTTTAATACAGATTGGCTATCATTAATCTCAAACTGGGATGCTTTTGAATTTGTAATTTTTTCACATTTCAACACTTAATCTTTTCCCTTCTCAGTATAAAACTTAAATGAACATTATTTTTACTATCTATGGCTAAATGTAATAATAAATAATTATACCTTTTAAATATAGATAATTGAAATGAAAGTAACATAATATCAAAAACTACTAAACATCACATGATCACCATTTCTTATGCTTGCTCAAGTTGTTAAAACAGGCAAAACTCTCAATACAGTAGTGCTACTCAGTACAAGCCAGAGTAATCAATGAATGCAATAAGGTTTGTGCATAAAATCACTATTTAGTGCATACTCATCCAATATCCCCAGATGAGTTTCCAGCTTGTGGCTTCTAGGTGCAGTGCTCTCAGATCCAATGCTCCACACTGATGAAAGTCACATGCTGGAAATTAGTCTGGGGGATATTGAATGAGTAGGCACTAGATAGGGATTTTATGCACAAACCTTCTTGCATCCATTGATTACTCTGGCTTGCACCGAGTGGCACTACGTATGAAGAGTTTTGCCTATTTAAACATCAAAAACCTTAAAAAGACAGAATATCACTATTTAAGCTCTGATGTTATATAAACTTAGTTTTTGATGTATTTTTGAAATTATAGGGTAAATTTTATCTATTGTTTTAATTTAAAATGGATGGCTATTCATTTATGAATAGTTCAAAAACTTTTTATTTTATAAATAGTTAAAAAACTTTTTATTCGTAACTGTTGTTTGCAAATACTCCGAATTTTATAATACTTGCAATCTTTGTGGCTATAAATAAAATGGATGATTCTTCATTGATGAGAAGTTAAATCTTACTAAATGTATATTTATGCCTGGTGTTTACATTGCTCAGAATTTTATAATACAGTGGTGGGAACAAGATTTTTTTTTTTTTGGGGGGGGGGGGGTTGCTTAATAATACAGCAATACAGAGACTATGGTCTAAACAGTAAAATAATTGAAATGTATGTTGGGATTGACAAGAAGGAGTCAAGATGAAGTACATAGGAACAAAAACAAATATCTCTGCTGTCTTTGTTAAGATTAAGAAAGCTTAAATGGAGCCAGGCTGATCATATTGCCAAAAAGGATGACAGTAGATAAGACAAATCCCAACCTATATTCCAAGAGATTATACCAAATCTAGAGATCACATATGAGTGAGGTAAGAAAGATTATTGCAGTGATTTAGAGAAGATATAGATCAGAGAAACTGGATTTAATTGTAAGAGATCATCTAGCATTAGGTTAATAATAGATAATAAATTATATTTTTTAAATTCAAAGTATTATTCTTTTTTTAGAATTATATGTAAAAAGAAAAAAACAACTGCATTTTATTATCAGAGAAAAATTTATTTTGAAAGAAATTAAATTTACAAATGTAATATACGAGAATTAAATATTATTCCTCCCAAAACCTCATTAACTTTAAACATTTTTTTTTTTTAGAAATGTTTGCTTATCAACTTTTTGACAGTAGTTCAGCACTGAATTTTCAATCTAATTACATTGGCTAGAATACATAATCTTATTATAAGATTAATTGTGTTTGACATTGTTAGCTTTTATTTGTAACATTTTCACTAAAAACGAGTTTGAAAGAAAAGAAACTACAATCCAAAGATTACTTTCATTTGATTTTATTTAGAAGTAGAGAAATAGTTTTTACTTCTGCTTAAATTTAATCAGCTGTCAGTTTTAATAATTTCTTTTTCCCTCCGAAATAGCCAAAATAAATGACATGTTCTTTTAAAAAACCGGCGATAAAAAATATGTCAAATACCGTTGCATGTTTAAACTGTAGTAAGATTAAAACGAGAATATATACATATTAGCTGGGTTAATTTTGTAATAAATATTTCACATTTATCAACTGTTGGAATAAATAATTAAGAAAAAAATTATAGGCTCTGTTACTCTGGAATTCATTAGCTTGAGCGCCAGAAATCCCGGAACTGGAATCGATCTGAGGAACTTATACTCCAGAATTTGACATTGTATCACTACATTAACTCACGCAGAGCAAAAAATAATCAAAAGGCTTGGTTTCTCGGGAGTTTACAAGAGTTTCAAGTGCAATAGATCCAAGATATACTCCAAAGTCTGATAGAGCACAAACCATACTGGGTGTTGGTGTAATAATGAAAATGGAATACTCAAGAATTAAAGGTTTCTAGCTGATGCATAGAAAAAAAATATTGTCAGTTTGGTCAATCAATTGAACTATTGTGTTCTACCCGTTATTTTGACATTCAAATGGCACATGACCTTTAAAGTAACTATCAACATGTCTATTGTTTGGCCTAATGTTCATGGCCTTATGTAAATTAATGTAGTAGGTGAATGATAATGTCAAAAGCTAAAGATTGTTGATTTAATTATTGCCAAATATAATAGAAAACGTCTATGCATGAACATTGCATGATACCTTGAGCTAAAACCATTGCAGTTTTCTATTCTTTAACCTAAGGTTCATGGCTTTTATGTAGTTCAATGCAATAAGAGAATGATAGTCTCAAGAGTTAAAAATTGTTGATTTAGTTCTTTCTAAGTATAATTAAAAAAATATCATTATGCATGAACATTGCATGATCCTTCTTGAGCTAAAACCAAAGCAGTTCTTTATTGTTGCATCATCTATAACAGGTGGTCAACCTTTTTATATCCACTGCCCACTTTTGTATCTCTGTTAGTAGTAAAATTTTCTAACCGCCCACCGGTTCCACAGTAATGGTGATTTATAAAGTAGGGAAATAACTTTATAAAATTTATAAAGCAGAGTTACAGCATGCTAAAGCATATAATAACAATTACTTACCAAATATTTTATGTTGGACTTTTGCTAAGTTTGGCAGAATAAATCTTTATAAAACAATTTACTGTAGTTAAGTCTATCTTTTTATTTATACTTTGTATACATAGAAGCATGAAGTCTGATGAAATTATATTTAATTAATTAAATTATTATTGAGATCCCTGAGGCTGATGCTGCAAAACTAAATACTGGATATCTGGTTCACTTTTTGTAAGGAACAAATGAAGATCTCTTCTTTTACAAATATTCAGGCGGTTTTTTTCTTTGGTCATAATATGATTAACAGCACTAAAGCCTTATTCCATGAGATATAAGGTAGAAAAAGGTATCAATGAACTGAATATCATTTTTCACATATTTGGATATAAGACAGACATTTTTATTTTATTTTGCCATAGGTGTTCATATCCATCACCATCAAATTTATGTTTACTTTCGTCATCAAATCTAATTTCTAACAGTTCTTCTTGGCATGTTGTAGCAGCCTCTTCAATATTTGTGGTAAAAGGATTTTTCACCCTGTCATACATCTTCAATTTCAAAATATCTTCAAATCGTTTTTCCATGTCTAATTTTTCATTGAGATGGATACTGAATCTGTCAATATTCTCTGGAGTTACACCATCTTTTATAGATGATAATTCAGGAAACTGGTGAAATTCTCTCTTCAATAGATTATAACAAAGTAGTTCAAGTTTGTCAATAAATAATGACACAATACTTTGGCAACCTATAAGAGTTTTATTAGCTCCTTGAAGTTGCAAATTGGCATCATTAAATCTCTTGAAAATATCTGCCAAATAAAAGCATCATTCTTTACTATTTTTAACTGTTGAACAGATTGATCTCATAATTACTTTCAAAAAATTGTATAAGACTATCTTATAATGCTACAAAACAAGCCAATGGTGTGCCCTTTGACAGACACCAAACTTCTGTGGACAAAAGTAACATATTAAAATCTTCATTATTGTTCTGGCAATATTGTCAAAACAGTCTATCATTTTTTGCATTGGATTTGATCTTGTTTACGGCTTGAATTATTATAGCTAATGATGAATGGAGACTTGTACTTAGATGTTTTTCTACAAGATGTTGTTTGAACACCACACAATGAATACATAAAACATTTGGCACTTCTTCCTTCAAATAAGCAACAAATTCATGATAGTGGCCTACCATTGATGGTGCTCTATCATTAGCACATGCGATAATATTATTCAAATGAATATTATTTTTTGTAAAGTATGATTTCACAGTATTAAATATAGATAATTCTTTTCTATCTGTAATGAGATTTATTGTGAATAGCATTTCTTCTCGTAATGTATTGTTTTCATCAAAATAATGTACATATGCCATCAATAAAGCATTATTATCTTCAATGGTAGACTCATCCAATTGCATGGAAAATAAAGAGTTTTGGAGAATACTTATAAGTTTTTTTTCAACATTAACTGTCATTTCTTCAATGTGTTACTTTACTGTGTTATCGTTTAGGAGTAACATTTTTAAAATGTCAGGTATATCTTGATGCATTACTGTTGAGATAAATTCTTTTATAGAGGGTATTATTATAGTTTCTCCAATATTATAGCTTTTACCACTTTTTGCAATTAATTGTGAAATGCAATGAGGCAGTTAATCCATCTTCATTCACTGCATGTTGTTTCTTAAATGATACAATGGTTGTTGAATGATTTTGAAATTTTTTATATGTTTCCTGAAAATATTCAATGGACTTGTCCTTTTCACTTGGATGCTTTGTAGCAAGATGTTCTTGCAATCGACTTGGCTTTCTTGCCTCATTGGATAATGTTTTATGACCCAATAAACACATTGGGTGTTGTTTATTTACAATAGATTCTATGAAACTCATCTTTAGATACTATGGTAAATAGCCACAAGCGTATTTCTTTTTTTGACACATGGGCTCACAATATTTCATAATATTTTGTTTGAAGCTGTAGGCACATGCTTACTCTCACAAATCTAACTGTGTACTGACCAATGCAATCGCAAACAAAAGAACCTGAGCCATAAAACATCATCTGCACATGCTTCTCATGCATCATGGATTGAGTTTGGGGGGAGGAGGAAATGTGTGAGATATTCTAGAATAAGGCTCTTTTGTTAGCTGTCACACTATAGCTCCATTTAGTTTCACTTATGTAACGTGAACTAAACTTATGCGTGGGAGATACAAATAGTATATTTTCAGAAATTTAAATTGTCATGGGGAATTTTATGAAAACCTAATGAAAATGTTTTTAAATAATGCTATGAATTTTTTTATTTTTAAAAAAGAAAGTTCTTCAGTTTCGGACAAAACCCCTACTGCCCACCACCCACCATGAAGGCTTAAATGCCCACTAGTGGGTGGTAGGGACCAGGTTGAATACCTCTGATCTATAGTATCCTTAATTAACCAGTGATTTCTTAGTGGTAGTGCATTTAAATTCCAATCCCTAATCCAGAACCTGTCTTTTTTCTTTATCAATGAGGACAGATTCAAAGTTGGAAGTAATGTAATTATGCATTATTCTCAAGACTTCATTCATATAGAAAAAAGCCAAACTCAAGATGGGTATTGAAATGCACTACCATCTGTGAATAACTGATTATTCAAGCTTGCTATAGATGGCGATAGTGCAGGGAACGTTATTTTATCATGTATCGCACAAGCTAAAGAATCAAGTTATTCATTAATATATTTTTAATGCAGTTGATCACATGAATGTTTTTATATGTTAGACTATTTCCATCATTTAGTCGAACTGTTAAATGTTTTTAGAAAAATTCAGACTTTATTTATACTTTTCCAAATACATTTAACTATTTATTATAACATTTATAAGTACATCTGACAAGACTCTCAGGGCTGATTTTTGGGTAATCCCTTCATCAGCTGTGTCAAGCCTTAACAACACTTAATCACACATTAAAATTACGTTAAATATGAGGAATATATGGGTTTTAATTTTTGCTCATTAAAATAATGTAAGTATAAAGATTAAGCCTATTTTTATTTGTGATTAGTGTTATTGGTGGCTTCTAATCTTGTTTTATTAGCCTTGTATTATCGCAATTCAGAATTTGGCTATTATATAACATATTTTAGTTAAACAATGAGCTAATAGGGACTGCTCTCATTCAGAATTGCAGTAGATTACCAATGTAAACCATAGATTCAAAGTTGATTTCTGATTTGAAAATATTTAGAAAATGCATAGTCACCCAAATATAAACCTGTAATTATATTGGTAAAATAAAAATTGTTCAATACTATGAAGGTTGCCATCAGAAAAATTGTAGCCTAAGTTGTATGTATCTGAGAAATACTTTTATTACTGATTTGACTTGAAATGCAAAAAAAAATTTGTAACACTGCAAGTTTGCATTTATTATAATTATATACTAAAATATATTATTTCTTATCAAATACAATCAGAAAATTATTAAACAAAGAAATAAATTAGTAAAACATTTTTAATGTCCGTCAACTGAAAAGGTTTTTATTATTTACTTTTTAGATACAGCTGAGCTTGCTTTCAGTGTGATAAAGCATTCTCAGCTGTATTTAAAAAGTAAATAAAAATGTTTCAGTTTGTTGGATGTTAAAAATGTTTTGTTAACTTATTACAAATACAAACAAAAAGGAAAAATGAATAAACATAGAAATATAAAAAAATAAATATTTTTTTCAAATAATGGAAATTCAGATCTAATTAAAAAATAAAGTGTCTTTAACTTTAATTAATCAGAATCTTCAATAGTTGGTTTGTCAAGATGCTTGTGACAGCCTTTGCAAATAATATTGCTATGCTCAAGGAATAAACTCTTCACAATTACACCAGCATTCACTTTGGAGTTTATGATATCTCTCAATGCAACTTAATACCATGTGTCTTTATGAAATTCATTATGCCATAACATAAGACATGCATTAATATGCATCTTGTCATAACATTTAACCTATTCATTTAATTTATTCAACCATATTTAAGAAATGAGTTTGTTTATATCTCTCATCACCTGTGATCTCCACAGGGTTAAATTTAAATACAATAAATTATCATAGCATATAATGTAATTAATTAACAAAAATTTTTTAAAAAAGTAATTTTGTAAAAAGTAAAACAAAAAAAAAATTAATTCTTTATTTTTGTTTGCTTGATTATGAACAATTTTGCATTTAGAATGCTGCAAAAATTCAAATATAAATAAATAAATTATTTAGTGCCGGATCTATATATAATTACATAGAAAGAAATTAACCTTCAAACAAACACTGTTCATTTTTAGTATATAAATTTATGTGCTTTTATATACTAAAATTGAATAGTGCAGGTTTGAAGATTAATTTCCATCAACATAATTAAAAATTCAAGAACGGTATTGTTACGAAAGTCACAACATTTTTGTCAACTTTAAAAGTGATGATAAAATCTTATTTAATTTATTTGTAAAATCTGCATTGCTTTAAAAAAGTAATCAAGTAATTAATATATTTAAATCCATTTTCTACTTACATTTACTTGAAATTTTGCATTATTAAAATCATATATGTTTTTATCTGCTTTATTCAAAAACAGGTATAACGTAATTGAGAAAAAAGTATTTTATCATTTACATTTTGAAAATACGTATTACAACAGGCAAAACTCTCCATACAGTATTGCCACTCAGTGCAAGCCTTATTTATCAATGGATGTCAGAAGGTTTGTGTATAAAACCCTATCTAGTGCCTACTCATCCAATATCCCCAGACTAGTTTCTGGTTTGTGGCCTTCATCAGTGAGGAGTTTTGGAATTGAGAGCATCCATTGACTACTCTGGCTTATGCTGAGTGGTAATACTGTATAGAGTGCCTGTTTTAATAACAGTTATAAGCAAGCATAAGAAATGGTGATCATGTGAAGTTTATTGAAGATACATATTCAGGATAGAAACTATAAACTTCTTGATTTTATATATGCTTTTAAAAAATTCCATTTTTTTTTATAAACAGGAATTACATTCTGATAACATATATATGTATTCAAATGCCAGATTTGTTTCTGTTGCTCATCTTATTGCAGATCTGTCTAGCAACATCTAAAAAATAGAGATTAGTACTACCCCAAACATTGTGCTACATACTTATTTGTGTTCAATTATTAACAGATGAATGCATTTGAAAAGCTTAAATAAAGTTTGAATTTTTCTAAGAACAATTAACGGAGATAGTCTAGCATAGTATTCCAATTACAATAGCATTAGGCTACTTCACCACTTATTGTTTGGTGCAGTGTGGCAGACTTTTGAAGTTTAAGTCCCTGTATTGTGGCCCAGATCTGTCATTGCTTGTGATTAAAATTTTATGAATTACTAGAGCAGTAGTAGAATGGTAAATTTTGGGACTCGAGGTCTGTTGATTTTAGCGGGTCTCAATCAGTCTGTGTTTGAGTTTCGTTTGCTTGATCATCATCAGTGATAGTTTCCCATGGGTTATAACCCACTTAATACCTTTCCCCTCTAGCATTTAAATATTTACAGATGCATCGTAAATTTTAATAAATCTTTCACAGCATTGAGATGCATGAGTATGAATATGTACACTCACATGGTTGGAGTATGGAGTGGATTGAAGCCTGTCCATTAAAGTATGAAGATTGGCTATCTTAATATATATCTGAGCACTTATTGCAAATATGTGTAGATCTGGACCAGCTGATGATTGCTGGTTTAAATTGGTGATTATTTATCTTTTCGACATATATATATATGTTCAAGTGTATCAGTGTTATGAGATAGAGTGGGAGAGTGGTGAGACGTGTGAAAGTCTGTGCTCATATACCCCATATAGTACATGCATATTGCAAATTTATCTAAAATCTGTTTCTGAAGAAAATCCTTTGAGAATATTTGAGAAAGGATTGAAAAAACTATACATATATTTTTAATCTCTCAATGACTTAGTTCAGTCTAGGCTTTTAAAACTATGTAATAAATTTCTAAAATAGTGTCAAGGGGGATGCATTTTGTCATCTTCAGTTTGAGTTTTACGGTGTTGCTGATTGCTAGCACGCATAACATTTTTCAAAACTCTATCGGCATATCTGTTGATAACTAAATCCATTTTAGAACGTTAATCCTTGAGGTGGAAATTAAAAAGATTACCTTTGGGTCCCAAGAGATAATTCCCTTTTTATTATTTTTCTTTTTTATTATTTGCAGTTTTTATTACAAGTAAAAAACAACACATTTTTTTCTAAAAAGAAATAATTTATATATTTTGAAAATAAAGAAGTAAAAAAAAAAAAATTAATTTATTTTTAACTACGTAAACATAGATCATTGTTTATTTAACGTGTAAACAACTAATTTTTCACAGGAATCTGTTAAGATTCCGTTCAGAAAAATAATTTCGGTAGTCGCTTTATTCATAAATCCTTCATTTCTTCTATTGCGCGGTTTGGTACAGATGGATGAGCGCCCGTCTTGTGATTGGGAAGTTCTAGGTTCGATTCTGGCGTTCGAATTTTTTATGAATTCCCCAGCAATAAAGTTATATGCCTTTCCTTTTTCTTTTTTTTTAATTGTATATGCATAATTGGGCTGGAGTTAACTATGTGATTTATATACACTATTGTCAGCTACACAAATCAAGAACTATTAAATTGGCTCATAGCCAACTCAGCCAACCATTTATTATTGGTCAGTAAATAGGTATCCTGCTATTGTTATCTAGGAAATAAGCCAGGACTGAAAAATTTTCGATTATTGAATAGTTGTTTGTAGCAGGAGAATAAATAAGGACGAAATTTACTTACCTGTTGAAGAGAGGGTTTTTTGAAAAACCTTCTTTTCCACATAAAATAACAAATGAAAAAGCATTACTTACCAGACTTGCCATAATCAGATAGTGATATCTTTGGATGATTTCCCGTTGTCACTTTCTATATATTTTGTCAGCATTGTATGGAAAGCTTGTTTGGCAATGGACTGGCTACTTGAAACAAAATGACAAACTTTACATTCTGATTTGAGCTCTGAATGTAAGCGTGGCAAGAGCAGGATAAAATATGATTAATGTTACCAAAATTTTTTGTGTGAAGGTTTATGATAATGGCATTATAGTTGTATTTATATGTTGGACTGTTTCTATCATCAAATATTGATTATTAAGTGTTTTTACAAAAATTCAAACTTTATTTAAACTTTTCAAATACATTCAACTGTTAGTAACTTTGCACAGATTAGTGTCCAGTACTACATTCAGTATGGTATTATTCTTCTCTCTTCCTTAGAGATTGCAGGCCTGCAATTCCTGTAGAGGATAAGGTAATAATATTATTTAACAATATTGTATTATATACCAATCTGTGTGTTATTACTAAACTAATCCTTAACTGTATTAAATTTAAAGAAAGATTGAATGGTTCTAAAAATATTTAACAATTAATATTAGATGATGGAAATAGTCCAACCTATAACTACAAAGATAAAATGTAGTTATTTGAAGGTTTAAAGAGAAAATGAACAAATTAATAAATTATTTAATACAATAAACATAATAAAAACAAGGGTTTTGCAGCTTCTTTTTTACTTTTCTTATTGGGATTTATAATGCTCAGTACCATCTTCTAATTCCTAATTATGCCTCTGTCCATCTATATATCATTTTGCACATTTTTGTCTCTAATTTCCCTATTTATTTATCTTTCTATCTCTTTTTTGAATGCTCCCCCCCCCCATCACTGAAGATATACAATCTAATATTTGTTTTGATAATCTTTCCTGAGATATTTTCTGTAAATGCCCATACTACTTCCATTGACTTGTTGTGATATCATTTACTATAGTGTGTTCAATATTCATTATTTCTCAAATTCTTTTATTGTTTATATACTCTCCTTGACTTCTTACATATCTTTCCAAGACCCATTTTTGGCAGTTATCAATTTTCTTTTTTTCTTCAACTGTCCAAACTTCCATTTTCATATATGTTGATCCTTTTTATTATTATGTTATATATTCATCATTTATTGACCATTGATATATTGTGATTCCATAATATTTTATTTAATATCTTTATAGCTTTTTTGTCCATTATATTTCTTTCTCATATAGCCTTATTTGTTATTGCCCTCTGTATGATCTTCATGCCTTGATACTTATATTTCTCACATTTTCGCTATCCATCTTTATTATATTATGTTGTGTTCCTCCAGTGCACATATTTATTGTTTTTTGTATCTTTCTTAAGGCAAGCCAACATAGCTGAAAGTGCTAGGTTTTATTAAGAGTAACAGCATTGCTTCAATTTGCTGGTTGTTCTTGTTAATAAGTATATATTTGTTTAGCTGATCCAACCAACTGGTTTCAACATATTATTACTGTTAATAGATGCAGTAAATTTTTGGATTACTTTAATTATTTATTTATCAGCAAGAAGCAGCAAAATATATATCAATCAGTCAATCAATAGTATTATGTCCTGCAGCCAGCTTCAGAGAGAAATCGCATCATAAATTCATCCATTTCTCCACTCTGTTCATTCTCTTCATAGCCAAGCTCTTCCCTCTCTTAGACCTGCCAGCAAGTTCAATTTTTTTAATCCTTTCTTCTTGTTTCCATTCTCAATTCCCTCCAAAACATCTTTCATTAAACTATTTTTTCTTCTTAATATATCTTCAATCCAGTTTCACTTTCTATCTTTAATTTTCTCAATCAATCTTTTTTTTTTCATCTACTCTTCTCAAAACTTCATTTGTCATTTTATTCACCCAACTGATTCCCCCCCATCTTTCCCCATGACCAAATTTCAAAGATTTTTAATATGTTCTTAATTTTTTTTACTCATTGTCCATGTTTCACAACCATTATATATATGCAACAAAATTAGATATTTATCTTTTAATAAATGGACTCTGTTACTTAGGGAGAGTAATCAGTAGTTTTCATTGGAAGTATTTTAATGGATTCAAACATGATATGTGGACATTCCAGGAATCACTATACCAGTTAAGGCCTTCAGTTATCTGTAATTATCAAGATGCTAGAATAAAGCATGCTAAAAGTGTGGCAAGAATTGTCAAATCACTGCTAGTGATGATGATCATATACTGTAATGTAAAATGGTTTTATCATCAGATGAAACAATTCCTTCAATTATCCTTGGAAGTGAACATGTATCCATATTGCTCAAGAATGAAAATTGTATATATATTATGTGCATATATACAACCATGTATATGATAACTGAAATACGGTCTTATTATATACCTGTATCAATATATATAATATATAGGATATATGAGCATAGACTTTTACCCTACCCTCCACTCTATATAACACTTATACAACTTGAACACATATATGTTGAAAGGATAAATAATCACCAATATATGTATTTCATGCTAAACCAGCACTCATCAGTTGGTCCAGATTATCATCTCTACATATATATGCAATAAATGCTCAGATATATAGTAAAATAGTCACGCTTCATACTTTAATGGATAGGCTTCAATCCACTCCACACTCCAACTTTTCAACCATCCATCCAATTGAAAATTTGATGATGGAACGCCCAAAGGCCACCCTGAGGCAAAGATTCTCGTCACACCCATGTTGACCTAAAGTCAATCTGACCCCTCATGTATAGGACATAATCCATTTAATAATGTCATTACACATAATGTATGTGTGTATTCGCTGTCTGTTTACCTCTACCTATCTATTTATCGATCTATCCACCCATTTATTTATCTGTATTTATCCATCTATCGATTTGTCTGCCTGTCTGTATATTATATACAGCATATATATATATATCATACCAATACATCGATAAAACAATTCAAATTACTTATTTAGTCGGTTATTTATAATTGCTTAGCAACATCTAGTAAATCATCATTTCTAGTCGTCAAGTAATTCTATATAAATATCATTGTAATTGAACTGAATTGTTGTATTTATTTGTGGATGCGATCGTTTTTTAATATATATTTTCTCCAGTTAGAGTTATGCGTGAGATATTTCTGTAGATAATAGAAACGAGCAATTTTAAATATATAAGCATCTTACATATGTTTGAAATTGCTATATTTTTATATGAATATAAATAGATTCTAATTATTTAAAAATGTTCAGATGTTTAAAAAAAAATTGTTAAAAAAAATTTCTAAAGAGATTCCAATTATTTAAGGATGCCGGGATTTTGTCTCCAGAATGCGAAGTATTTTTTTTTTTCAAGTTAAAAAAATTTAGTAGGTTAAACCTAGGTGAGAAATTGTCATTTAGATTAATTCCCGCACGTTGAGATTCCATTTAGTTTCCTTTTCTGTCTCCACCAACTAAATTGAAGCGTCTTTGTTTAATACAGAAAGACAAATTTAAGAAGTTTTTTTCTAACTTTTAAAAATTGTTTAGTTTTAACATTTAAATTTATAGTTTCATTTATTAATTATTTGTATCATCATTATTTGATATGAGCCATATTTGAACCAGACGAATCGATTATATTTTTTAAGATTGTGGCATGTTTAATTTTAAGATCATATTACTTATCTTTTTTACTATTTTTTTTTTGTTTCATCTTTTTTAAAATTATTCTGTAATGAAGTGTATTAATGTGTTGGTCTGATAAGTTCATGATTTAGGATTCAAACCAGGTGAAAATGTTGATTGACTCTTCGGTGAATTTTATGTTCAGGTCCATCCTACCTGATTCATATTATTATTTTCTTTAGAATTCTTAGCTTTTTTCAAAAAGTAGGATTCTATACAAAAGTATGCTAATATGTTAATCTGTATAACTTAAGATTCAAACCCATATTAAGTTAGATGTTTTAGACGACTTTTTAAAGTATTGTCTATTTTTCAAAACCCATTTTCTTTTTTTTAAAATTATCAATCTTTGTTTCTACACTCACTTTTTTTAAAGATAGATATGCATATGTTGTTAATATGTTAATATACTATACTCATGAGTTTAGGATTCAAACACAGAGAATGGAATCTTTCTAAATGATTTTTAAGTGTTGGTCTATGCTTTCAAACTCATGCTGTTTTTCCCTTCAAAATTATCTCTCTATTTCTTTTCCATTCTCAATTTTTTTTAAAAGTTCTTTTGCAAAAATGTGATATGTATATTTACTACTCTCATGACTTAAATTTTAAACCTATAGAGAAGTAGATATTTTTAGACAACTTTTAAGCACTGCTCAATACTTTCAAAGTCACCCTATTTTTATTATCTGTACTTTATTTCTTTTCATTTTTTTAAAGATAGGATTCCGTGAAAAGTATGTTAAAACATTAGCCATACTAGCCCAAAATCAAACCGTTTAATAAATTCAATATTGATTGGTAAATGGGTAAATAACAGAATGATTTGAATTAGATATGATAAGTGCTAATGCATTGACCATAGTTTAGTGCAGTTATCAGAAACTTGGGCATTGGTAGCACATCCAACTATGAACCTGGGTTCGAATTTAAGGCAAAGTAAATTTGAAAACTTTCACATCCTTACTAAGCTTATGATTTTTTTTCAAGTAGCCAGTCTTCAGCTGACTTAGCGAAGCATCGAATGTTAGTCAGGTAATCAATCGGTATCCAACTGCTATTAGGATGTAAAATCACTCAAACTCTCCTCAGCCAATGAATGACAAACTAGTGGATGTCTTTTCTACAAGGGGCTACTGGAGAGGACCTCTGCCCTCAGTAGATAATTTAATATCACATTTTTCTAATCTTTTTATTCACATATCTGCATATTTTTAAACATTTAAGCATCTGTCATATATTTTATGCTCTAGCGTTTTTTATATTATACAAATATGCACATATCTGTATAATTATATATACACTCATTTATATATAAAATGTATTATCTAAGAAGATAGCTAAATAGAAAATAGAAACAAAAGAATGGACAAGAGAAAGAAAACGAAAGTGAACTGTTTGTAGCTACAAAACTTTTAAGTTGTATTCTGGTAAGGAAAAATAAAATTTATATGTGTGTGTGTATATAGGTAAGCATAAAACTCTGAAATAAACTCTACATTATATGAAATATTAGTGTTAATGTTGTATGGCTTTAATGGGATTTTAAAATTTTTACTGTTAAACAATACTCAAGATAGTAGTATACTGTAAATTGACTAAAGCTGCTATTTATTTTTATGTATTGCTATGAATATGAGAATGCCTAAGTTCTCGAAAGTGCTAAGCCATATTTAATATATAGAAATAACAAGCTTCTTTATAGTTGTGTGTAAGCTTGCTTATTACATTCCGTGTAGAAGAATAAATAGTTAACATCATTAATGTATACTGTAGAGTTTGTTCAAGGATTTGTGTGTTTATTATACATTATTTCATCAGATTTTATATATACTGTATGTTTAATATATGTTTGGAGATGGTTATTTCTTTAGAATCAATCATTATACATTGTATATGTATAGGGAAATAAATTGTTAGTTTTGATTTACAGATATCAAAGTTACTCTCACACACAACTTTGACACCATCCACTCTACATCAATACAGTAATGATTATCAGTAATCATTTATTAGACTAGAGATTAATGACAAATCATTGCAGGTAACAACCCATTTAGAAACTACCTTGGAAAAAAGCCAATCCCCCATGAATTCATACTACCTATTAAAAGAAAAATAATGTTTGAGTGACAGAAGTGCATAAACTGGAATTGATCTGAGTCTCCTCACTTTAAAGAGGTTCTTTATCACAGTACTGAACCAGCTTTATTGCTCAGAAATTCATAAGAAATTGCATCCCTGGAAGTTCCCTATTTGGATCCGATCCAAGAACGCAACATTTCCGAGTCTGACACTCTACCATTGCATCAATTTTGTATTAGTGCCAGCAATAATACAGAATTGCAATTAATAAATGACCATAGTGCCAAATATTCACTTCAGATTGGTCAGTTGCAGCATTGACATTCCAAAGTACCTGATGATGGTTTGGTACCTGAAATATTTACTCATTTGTCAGTTTTTCATACTGTATGACATTAAGTCACTAAATATTAAAGACATAGACTAAAGTTATCATTTCTTCAGTTCTTTTTATATATCTTCAAAGTGTTTTTATTCTTTTTAATACACACACACATATACATTAATCCACTAATGAATTTACGGTTTATATATATATATGGATGTTTCCCATGATGTAGAGAACCAGATTTATTTGCATACTTTTTAAAATTGTGTTTATTTATTTGTTAAAATATACTGTTCAATGAAGTATGGAAACATGAATTTAAGATTAACAAGAAAAGATCAAAAATGAAATACATGGTTGAGGGAACAAACAGGTATCATTGACATGATGTTGGGTTGAACATATTGCTAGTAAAGATGCATGATAGAATGGACAGTTGAAGTTTTGAATGGGACTCCAAGAAATTTTAAAAGATCTATGAAGATATTTTGTGGTAAATGATTGTATATAAACTAAGGAATTTGTTGATGTGATGTGGAGAAGAGATGCCATCTAGTGTTTGAACAAACTGGATTAAACTTTGCAAGACCTCATTACAATAGGATTTATGATGACTGAAAATGATGATGGTGGTAATGATATTCACATCACATGGACAAAAAGATTAGTCTATAATTTATTCTTTTATCTGTAGATGTTTGGAACTCAGGATATAGATGTCCAGTTCTAAATAGAATTAAAATATTTTTTGTTAGATAGATGACAACTTCCCAACAAGATTTGATTTTTTTTCCATAGAGATGTCTCATATCCAACTCAACTAGTTATTCAATTATCCATGGTAGAGATTGAAATAAGCAAATCTGCTAAAGCTATCAGATGAATAACTGGATGAGTAATACCTTCTCCATTATTGTTGAAATGCTAAAGAGCTTCATTTCTTCTGAACTGGGCTATTTTTATACCTATATATGTTAATTTAAACAGAAGAGATTTACATTCTAAACACATGTACCATAATGTTGTTATAATAGTGGAATGATGTCTTGTTGAGTACTGAGGATATGCTCAAACCAGAGCACAAGATAAAGACTTTTAAAAAGATGTGGCCATCTTATCTTTTGTACCTAAATTCAATTATATAGGCCAATCTGAAACATCTTAGTTTGAGAGCATAAAGATATTTCTATATTCACTTTATATCCATTAATACATCTATATATTAATGTGCATGAAATATTTTAATTTATTATGCGTTAATATTACAAACTATTAGAAACTATTCAATTTTATTTACTAGTGCAGAGATTATATGTAATTTAAGCAGAAAGAATTTACATCCTAAGCACATGGAAAATGAATAAAGAAATGTCTTCATGCTTTCAAACTAAAATGCTTTAGATTGGCCTGTATAATTAAATTTACGTACAAAAGGTAAGACAGCAGCTCTTAACTTTTCAAATGTCTCTATCTTGTGCTTTGGTTTGAGAGTATTCTCAGTACTCAACAAGGACATCATTTACTTATTATAACAAAAATACAGCACATGTGATAGGGTGTAAATCCTTCTTTTTAAATTATATATAATCTCTGCACTAGTAAATTAAATTGGATATTGCTATATATGTTAAGGAAACTAATTGGAGACAGATCCCAAGAGTCTCCTTACTTATTGTATGAACAATTTGTTCAAAAAGTTATGACAGTGGACTTCAAAATGGTAAGTAGAACACAATACTTCTCTTTAATTGGTCTGTAGGGAATTTTTTTTTACTTTCCTCAGATGCGATTTATCCAAGAAACTGTATCTCTTCAATCAGGTAGTTTCTATTCTGGTAAAACTGCTATGAAGCAGAAATGCTGATACCAGAAAGAGATCACAGCCAAAAACAATCCTTAGTTAGTATGGTGCAGTGTTACTAAAAAAATGCTTTCGGATATAATCAAGACTACTGCAGCATATCTGTTTACCTTTGAATTAAGAGATATTCATAAATAAGATTTTTAAATGTGATATTTTTTGCTTATTGTAATTATTCCAAATATTGTATCAAAGTACTGCATGACCTTTAAGTTGAATCCACTCTTTTTGCGAGCCATATAAAAGCTTTCTCTTGAACTTTTTGTCTACTTTGTCTGTATTTTCATTTCAGTCTGTTCTTAAATTTATTTTCCATTCGTTTATTCATAATTTCTTCCAAGATTTTTCTAACATCACCCATTCAAATTCTTTTTAAAGGTGCTCTTGGTTTTCATTTTCAAATTTGTCTTTTAACTTTCTTATTTAATTTCTACACTATGCTTTGCTAGTTAGTAGAAGTTGTTGACTTAGTGGTTTCTTTCAAGATTTTTCTAACATCACCCATTCAAATTCTTTTTGAATATGCTCTTGGTTTTTATTTTCTCATTTGTCTTTTAACTTTCTTATTTAATTTTTACATTATGCTTTTCTGGTTAATAGAAATTTTTGAATTAGTGGTTTGTAGATTAATGATAGTTTATATACCTGAAATGGTATTATTTAAATTAGTTTTATGTAGAGTTACTTCACCAAATTTATTATAAGAAAATGATATCTGAGTGGCCAAGACATTTTACCCCTGTGACTAAAAAGTGTTCCACAAATATAAATATTTGATAGAACAATCACATCTGAATACATTACTTGGTACATATTTGATCAGAAGTAAAAATCATTTAAAATTATTAGGATTCTACAAATATTTATTAATATTGCCCTGCATGTTTTATTGCAGTGGCTTCTAGTGCAAAAGTTCCCAACCAGGGATACCTATAACCCAGAGTGGTATGGGTAGCTTGTCCAGGGGGTATAATGAATAGCAGGTAAATAAGGATATTATGCTATTAATACAAAATAGTTATGTTATTTACATTTCTGGGCTACTCCATGTTATTTATTGTTTTCCATCTATACCAGCCACATTTCAGATCTCTTTTTGGGTGTGTACACAGTGAGATTATGTAGACATTTTTCTTACTGCAGGGTCTAATAACTGAAAATACCCGGTTAAAATTTAAGATAGTGAAATTGACTTATTGGTGCCCCCTCAAGGCTCACCTTCATTTGTACCTCTTGTGCATGCACATGACATATTGCACGATACACCCTCCAACTGCTTATTTTTTTATTATAATGAATAGGGAGTATTGGATAATTTACTAAAAACCAAGGGGGTATGGAAACCAAATTTTTCTGGCACATATACTTTTTTAGAACTCTCAAGGAATAAAACCTTTCAGTTGTTTTTATTATTATTACATTTATTGACATAGTAGTATGAGAGAAATTTATCTAATCGTTAATGTGATTTTTGTTATGTCCAAGTCACTCATTCTTTTTTTTTTTTTTCCATATGTCATAGCATCGGCTGGGACGTGAACCCACAACCGTCTGCAACCAACTACTTGCTTGCATGGCCGCTGCGATACCTCTCGGCCAACAATGCAAGACAGTCACTCATTCTTTTGGATTTAATAATAATAATTGCAAGAATGAAAATAACGTTCACTGGTTTTCCACAGAAGACATTAAAGATGGATAATCATGAAAGTTAACAGTGTTAGAACTAAATACCTTATTCAAATTTTTAATATGGATGAAAAATTTTGATAGGAATACCTTAATTTTTAAAAATATATATACTTATGTGGTTGATTGGAAAAAAAAGATTGTTAGTAAGATATGTTTGATCAGTTCTTACAAATGGATCTAAAACTTGGATACTTGGCAGAAAAACAATATAGAGATTTCAGATCACACAATGAAATATGGAATAAGGTACATGTTTTGAGTAACATGAATGGATCAAAAGTGAACCACATGATTAAAAAAATAAACAAGTGTCATTGGCATCATCGAAACATTAGTTAGGCTGGACATACTGTTAGAAAAAGCATACTAAATGACCAATTGAAGTCTTAAACTGGATCCCAAGATATTGATAAAAGACCTAGAAATAGACCATGTATGAGGTGGATGAGATAATGGAAGTTTGATAGAGTGATATGAAGATAAGAGCATATGAATCAGAGAAATTTGGAGCAAATCTGAAAAGACATGTATTTTACACTGAACTAAGAATAGTAGAAAATTATATATTGTAGGAACTTTGTATAGTCAGAATAGCTTTTTCTTAATCATGTCACCATCCATTTTTTCATATTGCTTAATAGTGCATTGTGGGTAGCAGATTGTTAAAACTTTTTATCAGAATAGGTTTTATTATTTCATCTCAGATGCATTCAATTTGAGAAGTATTATTTTTAGATTAAATATGAGCTGTGAAGTTTAAAGTGGCATTTTAAAAATTCAATGCATGAAGATAATATAAAAAGAGTGCAATACATATGTATTGATATTCTATTTAGAATGATTCTGAGTCATCCGGAATTGAAGCAATAAAATGACAAGAAACTGCCTGTGTTTTTTCTATTAGAATGATTTGGTGTTTTGGAGGTTATATAACATGTGAGTTCCAGAAGTGACTGGATTGAGTTATAGGTCTGTATATCTTTGTCTCTGGGTCCACCATTCTGGTAAAGGAAGTGAAAGTATTGAGCTGTAATTCACCATTCTATTACTGTATTAAATTTTACAGGGCAAAGCAACCAAGTGGTTTGATGCTTGGGAGGTAACATGATGTTTAAATTCAGGAGCGGTAAGTGTTGAGCTGTGATCTATGGATCTTTAGTTCTTGAGTCCAACTCTCTGCCATTGCACTAAACCGTTCAGGGCAGAAAAGGGCTGGATAAGTGAAGGCAATTTCCAGTCTTGTTTAGTAATAAGGATATATGAAGTCTTGTGTTCATGCATAGATAATTGCTTTCACAAGAAAATGCACGTAATTTATAATGAAACCACGAGAAGGCTGGGGATCATCATCCTCAAAACATCTAGTTTCTGATACGGTTTAAACATGATTTTTAAATAGTATAAAGATATCAAACATAATATAGGCATCTGCCTATAGGTTTTTACATTTTTAACTCTAGTCTATTTTAAAGAGTCTGCTTTTTTAATTTATTAAGATGTAGGTATTTGCTCAATTGTGATATCTGTGCAAATAACTAAACAGCTACTTTGACAGGATAACTACTGCCCTTTATTTAGTACCGGGTTTCCTAATAAAGTCAAACTGTTATCGTGCAGGAAACATAGCATATGTATATCGATCGTTTTAATTTTGCGAAGAACTTGTAAATATTTACTGAAAGAAATCTTTTTAATTTTTTTGTCAAATGTTTTCAGTTACATGCTGTATACTTATATTCTAGTCACAGTTTCAATCAACTCTTGGCTCTTCTTTTCAATCAGATTGCAAACTTTTTAGCTGGTTGCGCTAATAGCTGATGAAATCTTTTTACCTTAAGGACAGAGATGTAACAAACAAAGATTTTTTAAAAATATTTTTAAAAAATTGATTCTGTAAGATGTCATTTGTCATAATTATTTACTTTATACATGAAATTTTAACTCTATTTGAGACTTAATTATGTAATCGTCATTACCATTATTTTCAACAATCCACACATCTTTCAAGTGTATTTTAACACACTAGCAACATCAACCCATCTCACACGTCGTTTATTTCTAGATCTTTTAAATCTCCTGGGATCCGGTTGAAGATCTTAATTGCCCATCTATTATTATCATCCATCTCACACGTGGTCTATTTCTAGGTCTTTTAAAATCTCTTAAGGCTCCAGTTTATGATTTCAATTGCCCATATTTTATTATCATCCATCTATCTCACACATCGTCTATTTCTAGGTCGTTTCAAATCTCTTGGGATCTGGTTTAAGATTTCAATCGCCCATCTTTTATCATCTTTTGTAGCAATGTGTTGTGCCTGGCTTCATTTCATTTTGGTAATACTTTCAGTGTTACCTGTCTGTTTTCTCAATTGTGTATTTTGTTTTCAATTCTTCTTGTTATTTTTACATTCATCTTTCTATACTTTGCTGAGTGAATCATTGGATTGCTCTTGTGTTAAGTGTCCAAGACTCAGATATATAAGTAAAAAGTACTAAAACACCTTTATTGAAAACCTTTTTCAAACAGATAGACATATTTTTTTAAAATATTTAGTTATTTTTATCAAAAGCACTTCATCCAAGTGTAACATTGATATCATTCTTGCATCCATTGATTGCCATGGCTTGCACTGGTTGGCACTGCTATATGGAGACATTGCTACAGTTTTAATAGTGTATCACTTATCTTCTTATTGATTTCATTCAAATCTGGGACTATCTTCAAAATTGATTAATATGAACATCATTTGCAAAGTTGTAATTTAATTTATTGAAGTGTTTTTCAAGGCGAGAAATATCTACTATTAAAACTCATTTTTGAATAATTTTGTCCTACTTTTGCATAAACATGTGTTTTACATCTCACTAATCACATTCTGTGTTGAATCTATTAATTATAGTCTTGAAATATATATTTTCTTCTAGTCAAAATGTAATCCAATTCTGCTATGTTTTTATTTGGATGATTCCATATCCGCTGTCATTTTTCTTATGTCCAGAAAGTTGGAAAACATATTCAATGATCTTATCTTCAATATTATATTTTTACAATTTTAGGAAACCTCTTTACAAATAGAATTTCCATTCAATAAATTGGGGTTTGAACTCAGACTTTCACATGACTCTCAACCATCCATGCTTTCTCATACCACTGATACACTTGATAACTCACATGTCGAAAAGATAAATAATCACCAATGTACATATTTTGTGCTAAACTAGCACTCATCAGTTGGTCCAGATTATCATCTCCACACATATATACAATCAAAGCTCAACTATGTGTGGAGATGATAATCTGGACCAACTGACGAGTGCTGGTTTAGCACGAAATATGTATATTGGTGATTATTTATCTTTTCAACATATGTGTGATCAAGTGTATCAGTGGTATGAGATAGCATGGATGGTTGAGAGTTATGTAAAAGTCTGAGTTCAAACCCCTATATATTACATATATAAGTGCAGATATCAAAAAGCCTGTACTGTAGCAAAAACTCACATTCAATAAATTGAAATAAAAGGTCTGAATACAACTAGTTTATTTGCAATATAATCAAGATGTAGCTAAATGCATCTTTTAATCAGCTCTAGATCTTCATGCATTCCTTGAGAAGTGTTATTTATATGATGCACTATTAATTAGCATCTCCTGACTGTAGATATAGCCAATCTGGTATCTTAGCTGTGTGGCAATAAAATCACTGTCATATAATATTTCAGTGATAAATCACATCTTTTTTTAGGCTCTATTGATTTTATCAGTGTGTAATAACAAGGCAGTCACATGATAAGATTCAGCTGTCAGCCAATCATGCTTATGTTACACAGGCTGGCATCATTTGATGATCCATTGTTATGTGAACAAAATTGTGGTGTTCTCTTTTCCAAACAATAACTCTATTCATTAAGTGAATTGGGAAATCACAATACATCATTCACAAATATATATGTCATTAAAAATCAGTCAACAACGTAGATAATCCCAATATCAATAACTATCAACAATTTCAAACTGTTGTCAAGACAACCTTCTTTTAACAATAAAGGTGGAACTCTATATATGTGTGTGTGTATATTTGAGACAATAAATTGTCTTATTCAAATCACAGTGGTTTGCAAGCCAATGGGTTGAGAAAGTAGCTAAATAGGCTAATTAACTCATGTTACCATTAAACATGCAAGACAAATAAAGAATTTGAAATGAAACATGCTTCACAATAAAATGAAGTAAAGATTCCCCCCTCATCCAGAAATGATGTCCACAACCCCATTCAACCAACTCAGATTCAAACTTTTCAGATTCATTCAACATAACAGTGTGTTATTTTTTGCACTTCATATATGCAAATTAATCCTGATATAAATAATGAGTCAAACAAAATAAATCAAGCTATTTGCATATTTATTAGCTGAATGCAATATTTAATTACAATTAAAATATTAGAATGTGCCATATACAATGTTCCTGTGAAATAACTACTGGTGACTTTCTCTTTCCAAGCTGCTATCAGAGCCTCCTATAAATCAATGCATTATTTATGTAGGGTCATAGGTTAAATATCCACAAAAATTCTAAGAAACTATCATATCTGGATTATGAATTACATGAAATATGAATGTATTTCTTGTCTAGCCCATGATGAAAAAACTGATACTGAAACATGTGAAATGATTCAAACTATATATATGACCATAAAACCATAAGGACCAAGTATGTTTTCAAGGAGTTTGCAAGATTTTGTGATATCAAGGAGTGCTTTGAAGATGAAACCATGAAGGTGAGAAACACAGTAATAATTCATATCATATCTCATTTCCCAATATAACATGCCAGCACTTTAAAATTTTTATGGTTAATATATGCACAATATTTCAATTAATGTGGCATTGATTTAGAGATGGTACCACAAGCAACTTAGAGAGAACAGTCTCTATGATCCATTGTATACATGGAGTGATAACAAATCTAATACTTATATAAAACTGTCAAACCATCAAAACATTGTATGATCATCATTTCATATGCTTACACAGACTTTTAATAACAGCAGCAAACTCTCTATACAGTAGCGCCACCAAGTGCAAGCCTTAGTAATCAATGTATGCAAAAAAGTTTATTATGCATAAATTCCTATTTAATACCTAAATCAATATCTCCAGACTAGTTTTTCAAATCCAAGTCTTCTCACTGATGATGGCCACAAGTCAGAAACTAGTCTGGGGATATTGGTTGAGTAGGCACTAGATAGAGAAGTTATGCACACATGTTTTTGCATCCATTGATTATTAAAGTTTGGTGCCATTACTGTATGGATAGTTTTTTACTGTTAATAAATAGCCTGGATAAGCATATGTGATGGTGATCACATGATGTTGTGAAGGTGTTATACCTATCCTGCCCATTGGGATATTGGTAATTGTGCTTTTTAAAAAACCAAAGACACCAAAATGTATAGATGCTGAGCTGAATTCAGGTCTATATGACTACAACAAGTGGATGAGCTTGGATTGAAAATATTATTTTGTTTCATGAAGATTTGTGATGATTGTATTTTATTTGTATTTATATTTTGAACTATTTCTATCATCGAATATAACTACTAAATGTCTTTAGAACAATTTGACTTTATTAAAATATTTCAATTCATTTAACTGTCAGTAATTGCACACAGGTTAGTATATGAATAATAGTTGGAGAGGTATTATTCTTCCCTCTGTTGCTGGCCTGACCAGTGATAGTATTAGTATGGGAATTGAATCTGGACCCTTAGATTCTTAAACAATGAATTTTAAGGCAATACTCTAACCATCTGAGCCATCATGCCAAAGGCAACAGTAGAAATTTCATATTCTCATCTATGAGGTTTCTTCTGATTTTTCCACTTTTTTCTAAGAGCAAAGTTGAATAGTAGTTTTCATACATTATGCATAATCACACTAGCTTGACTTATGAGGTTGTTCACCATTATCATGTGTACACTTCTTTAAATTTTATTCTTTGTACAGTTTCTTCTCTATCCAATATTTTTATATTTTCCCAATTGAACATATGTTCATTGGTACATATTTGGTCTGTTACCTTAGACACATCTGTTTTTTTCTTCTAATCATCAGTTTGTTAGCTTGCAATTGCTTTTCAATGGGACAACTTGTTTTACCAATATACATTTATGTGAAGAAGCATTGTCTATTGTAAGAAAAAGATTAAATAATGATAATAGTTTACAAAGCAGAATAACTCTTCCTATTGATAGTATAATGTAACTATTAATGTTCTGCATAACAACAATATTTTTAATACAACACATAATTCTTCCAACAAAATCAAGGAATGGCTATAGACTCACCATTGTCATTCCTGATTAGCAATATTTACATGGGAGAACTTGAAACCACAGCCATAAAGATTACTCCATATCCATGTAAAGTTTGTTTTCACTATGTGGATAATACATTTGTTGTATGGCCACATGGTGAAGCACTACTACAAATTTTCTGGAAAGACATCAACAATATATTCTCTTCAATTAAATTCACAATAGAATCAGAACAAGAACAAAAATTGGCAGTCTTAGATATTCTTGTGACAAGACTCTCTTATGGCAAAATCAAAAGTTTATAAAAAACCCACACATGCTGGAAAATACTTAGCATATATATTCAATTACACCAGAAATGCTAAACATGGTGTTATACTATCACTATGGAATAGAGAAAAAGAAGTTTGTTCAGAAACCAGCGATTTGAAAAGCTCAATATAGAACAAACTCTTATAAAAAATGATTATCCATCAGATGTTATTAAAAAAATCTTAAATTGACAACAAAAAAACCCATAAAAAAACAGTTATTGGTATGGTAATGTATCCATACCTACCAAAAATAGCAGACGAATTTAGCAAAATAATAGCAGAACATCTTTCCAGAACCACAACACCCTACAACAGGGGTCCCCAACCCTATGCCCGCGGGCACCATGGCGCCCACAGACCATTTTATGTGTGCCCGCCACTAACCGAACACGATAAAAAATTATTTATCTGATACAAATAAATTTAATTTTTAAAATTTCTTATAAATTATTGTATTATATTGTAATCAAATTGAAGAGCATACTATACTTTTACAGCGTTAAAATATAAACGTTAAAATTTCATTTTTGAAATAAATATTTTTTTGTATATTATGTATATTACTATAAATTTACATTGAAAAAATAAATAGTGCCTGCCCCCTGGTTGAAAAAATAAATGGTGCCCGCCAACTGGCCGGTATTATAGAATGTGCTCTTAAGTGCAAAAAGGTTGGGGACCCCTGCCCTACGAAGTATTCTAAAATCTACAAAGTCTAAACTTGAAATGCTGAAAAGCAAAAACTGCATCTATGAAATACCATGTGAATGTGGAAGAGTGTATATTAGCGGGGCCAGTCATCCCATTGAAAAGCAATTGCAAAAATACAAACTGATGATTAGAAGAAAAGACAGATATGTCTAAAATAGCAGACTATGTATCTACCAATGAATATATGTTCAATTGGGAAGATACAAAAATATTGGATAGAGAAGAAAAGGTACAAAGAAGCTTCTCATATGACAATGGTGAACAATTCCATAAGTCAACCGAGTGTGACTATACATAATGTAGGAAAACCACTAATCAACTTTGCTCTTAGGAAAAAGTAGAGATATCAGGAGGTACCTCATAGATAAGTATATGAAATTTCTACTGACTGTTGCCTTTGGTAGGATGACTGAATTGGTTAGAGTGATACCTTAAAATTTAATATTGAAGAATTTAAGAGTCAGTATTTAATTCCCATGCTAGTACTATCACTGGTCAGGCCATCAACACCCGAAGAAGAGATGAGAATAATATATCTTGAAATATTGTGCATATACTAACTTGTGTGCTATTAATAGCAATTGAATGTATTTGGAATATTTAAATAAAGTTAAATTTTTCTAAAGACATTCAATACTTATATTAGATGATGGAAATAGTCCAATATATATATACAATTATTGTATTTCATCTTGGGTTCCTAGCTTTATAGTTAACTAAATACATAAGAGGCAGTTGCTGGAGGGTTGCATTAGATCCTAAGATCTAGATGCAGTGCTCTCAAATCCAAGGCTCTTCACTGACGAAGGCCACAAGCCAGAAAGTAGTCTGGGGATATTGGATGAGTAGGCACTAGATAGGGATTTTATGCACAGACCTTGCATCCATTGATTACTCTGTTTGGCACAAGGTGGCACTACTGTATGGAGAGTATGCTACTATTATATAAAACTCTGTATGCCCTACCTATATTTTTCACTTCCTGAGAATGTTGATAAATGTGGCAAGATATAGCCAAGATTATGACTTCTGGATGAAAAAAGATCAAACTAAGAATTTACCAATCATAAATCAACAACTATCTGGATTGGCTACAGGTCATCTTATTTGTTCTAGATTTGCACTTAAATTTTGTTTTAGCAATAATTTGAGACAAGTAGAAATGATAAAAATATGAGCAAAAGGTAGGGCAAAAGCTATTTTAATAAATAGCTCACTGCAGGGCAAAGCCCTGTCCAATAGTGATCGTAGAAGTACAGAGAAAGAGAGGACTACTCACAAGGCTTGTTCACTGCCAAGCAGTGAGGGTTTGAACAGTTTTCTATTCTTGTTTTATTCTCTGTCTAATAGTAGTTAGATACCATTAACTGTCCAATCTATGCTAGATGGATAACTGGGTTACTTATGAGTTATTTACCTGAGAGAAAAATTCTAAATGTTCAAAATTTGTTTTCTTGGCCTGAATTTAAAACCCAGTAGTAGGCGAAGCAGGGTGTATACATTGTTCTGTACTAGGTAGGCTGAAAAGGTGCATGTGTTTATTACTTACGTAAACTCAGCTCATGTAAATCCAAACTATGGCTTAGTAAGTTTATTTTTATTTTTGAATAAATGTGAATACATGCATAGCAAACATAATAACTGTAATCTTATTTTTTTAAAAAAAATTGTTTCTGTTATACTTTTAAATTAATGTAAGCATACTATAAAACAGTGGTGCACAACCTGTGGGTCACAACACCTCAAAGAGTCATTGAAAAAATGTTGGTGGTCTTGAAAATTTTGAGAAGTTTTCATGTTGGATAATAAATTTTTCATTGAAAAAACAAAAATCTGAATATTAATAATAAAAAATATATGAAAACTGTGCAATTCATTATGGTGTTTCTGACTACTTTTGTGCTTAACACTTCCTTCTTTATATTCCAATCCATTTTGTATAAACAGCACATTGTAATGACACTTCACTTTTATTGCTGGCTGAATCCTCCTACGTAGTACTGAGTTTTTGATTATATACATTTTTTAAAATAGACTAACAAAATTCTAATTACTACAAATCACAGATATACTAAGAATCAAGTATTATACATTTTTTGTTTCAAATATCTTGTATCAAATTGTTTGTACTGAAATATAATATAATGATAACATATTTGATATAAAACTACTTTTATTATTATTATTATTATTATATACTTATAGTAGAATGGTAACAACATATAATGAGTTGGTAAAATTTCAGTCTGTGTATGGAAGTCGCAAGTGGAGAAAGGTTGCGCACTACTGCTATACACATAAGAAAATGTTATATATATGTCTGTGTGTACAATTACAATGCATTAAAAATATCTATATTATTGTAATCATTATGAACAAAATTTGAGCTATTTTACATGATAAACTACATAAAAGAGCTAGGAATATATTACAATAGCTATTTATTGATTTTAATTTTATTCTTCACCTGAAGTCTTTTTGATTGGTGTTTTTATTTGTTAACGGTATTGCATTTTCAATTATAATAAGGACCTGAGAGTAACTTGTGTGGAATCAAGAGGAGAATTGTACAAGTGTTTCCAATTTTCTTTTCAGTGTACAGTTCATTTTATATCAAGCTAGTCATCCAAATTTTAGTTGTTAAATTCGCACTTCTGTCTTTTTGTAGCTAAAAAATAAAACAAAGATGTAAAAGAATTAAATCCTCATAACAAGCTGGATATCAGATGATTTAGTGAGTGTTATATTTTCACTATTCTTCAACTCCTTGTAGGGAAGATGAATAGACATTTGATTCTAGTAGCGTTTAATGAAGATGGATATATTAAGTTCAAAGTGTGTATCTGAGCATGATATAACAATTTCTAGCCTCATAAATTATTAACATTAATCATTAAGGTATTTATTTAGGTAGGGAAATTACAATGATGAAGGCAGGAAATTTGTCATTTTAGATTAAATTGGTATAATTTGGTATCCATCAATACTGAGCATAAAGATAATGAGGTTATAGGAGAGGCTGTGATCTGGTCATCTGAAAAGTGCTGATTTGGCATGATATGCACGGTGGGGGGCACTTGTCTTTTTCTGCTGACTTTATTCGTAATTTGTGTAATATATATATATGGGGGAGGGGGGGAACCTTGATGGACAACTGTTTTGTTTGGCTTGTCATTTTGAAGTCAAATCGCGACTGACCTCCTGAGTAACTGATCATAGATTTTTAAAAGAAATAAAAGATACCTTTCTCTCTTCTTTTTATTTATCAAGTGCGGAAGTTGAGGAAGATTTGTTTCGCAGAAGATGGATGTTGCGTAGTTGTTTCTAAATTTACTTACAAATGAATAATTGTTACGTGTTAGGAAGTTACAAATTTGTTTTTTTTTTTTTATTTCTCGTTTTTTTATTTACTCCTTTTTTTTTTCTTCTTTATCTTTGTTCATTTCCTTTACGTTGAAAAAGGAAAAAATGAATTATTCAGTTTTCAGATAATTTGAATGATTAAAGTCTTGTTTTTTTTCTTTCTCTTTTCTTTCCTTTTTGTAAAAATGTCAAGAATATTAACTTTGTGACAAATTAAGCCATGAATAATGAAAAAAGAAAACCATTCAGTATAGGATTGTTATAGAATTAACATTTGGGTCTGTATGCCATTTCTATTACTAAAAAACTTACGCAGATTCATTATAGATTCATGCCTCAGTAAATCTTTTTAACTTACGTCTGTTTTGTTTTTTAATTGTAATAATTTGTCTAAATTTTATAATGACATTTTTTTTTTCATTCGTATCTGTCATTGAATGTGCGTGTGAGTAAATAGTAATAGAGACTAATAAAAGACAATACTTTTTCTATATTTTTATATACCCAATTTTTCATATATGTTTTCCAATGATGTTGAATTCATTATAGTGGAGTTTAATACATTGTACAGGCTTAAACCTGTATTAATATATGTAATATATGCGGGATTCGAACTCAGACTTTCACACGACCCCAGTGCCATCTCATATTGCTGACCCACCTGATCACACACATGATGAAAAGATAAATAATCACCAATATATGTATTTCATGCTAAACCAGCAATCATAAGTTGGTCTAGATTACTATCCTCACATATATATATATTGGTGATTATTTATCTTTTCATCATGTGTGGGATCAGGTGGGTCAGCAATATGAGATGTCACTGAGAGTAGTGGGTCGTGTGAAAGTCTGAGTTCGAATCCCGCATATAGTGGGATTTATAATTTTGTCAGAAAAGCGATTACATTATTCTTGCTTACCTGCGATTGAAAAAAAGTATATGAAAAATTAGAAATGAATAATAATAAAAAGTATTTTTTCAATAAGCTATATATATAGATACTTATGTATGTGTATATGTTATGCGTTTTCAACATGTATATACACAGTGTATTCCAGTACAAAGGTGACTGATTTTTTTCATCCAACTGCCTGCTACGCCATCTGTGATTCAGTTCATATATTATGTAGGAACATAGTTTAACTATTTACCACAAATTGTTTAAGATGTTAGTATGCCCAGATTAAGGATTATGACATGAAATATGGTTAATGCTATAGCCAAATAATAAGTTTATAAATCCTCTCCTCCATCAATAAATAACTAGTCATTTTACTAATGACAGAAGAATAAAACAGATAAATGTCTCATTAAAACGTGTTTTATGTTGTGTTTGAGAACTCAATCAGATGATTTTAGAGATAGGAAAAAAAATCTACCCCAAATATTTTCGGATATAATGATGCATATTTAAATTAGAAATATGTAATAACCAATTTTCAAGAGAAATTTAAATAGAAAGTTAATGGGGGGGGGGGGAGATTCCCTTAAACAAATTATATTTATAATCCACAAATATATAAATTAATTAGTGTATAAACCTAAGGCAGAGTTATTTGTTTGTTTTTTTCTTTGCAGTGATTTGGTAACTGGTATTTATTTTGCAGGACTTTATTAACATATTATTTAGCAAAATTATTTAACATTAATGTGTTAATTAAATATATAGAGGTTGTTATAGCATAAAGGCATTAGAAAAATTTTATTTAAATATGCTTAGTATAATTCTAAAAATTTTATTTAAATATGCTTAGTATAATTCTAAAAATAAATGGCAAAATCAACTAATATGTGCATTAGGTTTCCATATATGAACTATGAGCATATTATTGAAAATCATATCTTTACTGGATTAAACATGTGATGAAAAAGAATCCTACGGACTTATTTAAAAATATTTAAGGTGGTCTTATGCTAAATTTTCATAGGGGATGCAGACTCTGTGAAGTTATTTCAAAGACACCAAAGAAGTTTTTCATTGGGAAGATATAAATAAACACAGAGTACAATGATTTGCTACAACTAGACAAAGTCTAGAAATTTCTATATCTTACCCTACCATCAAATAATGGACTAGTCCAGATTCCATCTTGATTTGACTGAGCAATAGGTAGCATATGTCTAATGGCAAGAATAGACCAATAGGCAATGATGCTCACTGAATCCAATTGTTCTCATTATGGATAGTGATCCGGCCATATGTAGTCAATCTATTTGGAGGCAAAGTAAGTTATAACAGAAATCTTTTCAAAAATAAAGTTCGCTATGAAAGTGCTTAAATATAGTATCATAAAGTAGAATAATAAACCATAGTGTGTTATAGATAAATGTATTTGTGTTTCCTAGATTGTTTTATTCATTATTGTAAAATTCATCTCTAGATTTTTTCTGGAGTTAGAATATGCATGTTCATTTACAAGTGGCCACTAATGGTGTGTAAAAATGAGCCTTTTCATAAATTGCTTTATAATTTTAGCATTAATGCTAATCTCAGGATTCAGAGTACCTTTTTAGCATATTGTAGGCAATATATTTATTATAAATACGAATGAATATTTTTGGATAAAAAATTTTGAAAATTGCCATTTACTGACCTAAAAATAATTTAATGCATAAATTTTAAATTAAACATAGTTCAATGTATATGTGAACAATGGGAGTAAATCACGCCTCATCAGGATATAAACTTAGTAGCACTCTAAATGTTGACTTAAAAATAAATAAATTTAAATAAATCACACGATATAATATAAAATAAAATATCTTTATATAATGGCAATAATTGTGTATATATAATAAAAATAATAATTCATGAAAGCTCTTTTTTGGCAAATATTTTTAATTTTTGCCCTTTTCAATGTGCTGAAACTACTTTACAACTTCCTGTGATGATGTGATGTGATGTGATGTACTGTGGCTTCTCCTTAAACGAAGTCAAGAATATCTGAGCAGTTATGCCCAGATAAACCTGTTAGCCACTTAATTTTTCATTCCCCACTATCTAAGTTTTTTTATATTCTGCTCCATCCCATTTCCACAACATTGCTCACAAAGCGACATCTATGTCTTTTATATATAATTAATTAGAATGTGATCTAACAATAATACAATATGTGTAAGAAAGAAAAAACCCTGTATAAATGTATATTATATACTTTTCTATTCATTTGTCATTAGCCAGGTTATTAGTTAAATTAATGATGGCTACGAACTATTAAAAATGAATTGTTATTACATAATCACATTAGTACTTTATTTTTCTATTTTGCAAAGCTCAAATATTATTTTTAAGAATGTTTTTTGTTTGTAAACTTATATTTGTAATAAATAATGTAAAAATGATCAAAATATGATATGAAATAAAGGTTTAATTGTAAAAATAATATGTTATGTCTATGATCAGAATTACCATTAGGGTCTTTTAGTGAGTTAATGAAGATATACCAAAAACATTTATACACCACCTTTCCCAGGTAAATATTGTAATGATTTTTATTAATTATTTATTAAATGGAAATTATCTTTTCTAACTCATGTGTACATTTTCAATTTTTAAGTAAAAATTAATATACTTATTATATGTATTAAAAATATGTGTAATGTTTGGTTTTACTTGTGGATTCAAACTTCTGCATGAAGGGATGACCTAGTAACATTGTGGACCCAGTCAACAATTGTGATTAGCTATTGATTAGATACATATCATATTTTTGATTTCCAAGTGTTGCACAAAAATATTCTGTTAACTTGCCATGGGGAATTGATTAATTCATATATTGTATACTGTGCTAAAAAAATCTCCACTCATTTGGAAAACCAGTTTGAACTACTTTGATTTCTTAATATATATATATATATATATATATGATGTGTTATTATAGAGTCTACTGTTATAAAGTCACATCTTTATCGATTAGACATGTGAAATAAATAGTCAGTAACAGATTTACTTCTTAAATGAAGTATGTTACAGTCACTAGTAATTTCCATTATCTAATATTAATTGTTAAGTGTCTTTAAAAAAATTACAAGTTTATTGGAGGTTATCATATACATTCAAATGTTAGTAATTATCACATATATTAGTACAGGGGCCCCCAACCTTTTTGCACTTAAGAAAACAATCTATAATACCGGCCAGGTGGCGGGCACCATTTATTTTTTCAACCAGGTGGCAGGCACCATTTATTTTTTTCAATGTAAATTTGTAGTTGGATATTGTTAATAACACACATAATGTACAAAAAATATTTATTTCAAAAATAAAATTTTAACATATAATTAATGTTTATATTTTTACACTGTAAAAGTATAGTATGCCCTACAATTTGATTACAATATAACACAATAATTTATAAGAAATTTTAAAAATTAAATTTATTTGTATCAGATAAATAATTTTTTATCATGTTCGGATAGCGGCGGGCACATGTAAAATGATCTGCGGGTGCCATGGTGCCCACAGGCATAGGGTTGGGGACCCCTGTGTTAGTACATAATGCTTTTTAAATGTGTATGACTAGTGACAATACTAGCATGGTAATTAAATCTAGACAGTAGATTTTGTGAATATTAAATTTAAGGTGATTTTTTTACCCAACTAGGCTATTCTGTCAAAGTCAATACTCAATAAAAAAAATAATATACTTATCTATGCAAGTTCTTCTGATTTCTCTTTTTCTTAACGGTGAGAATAATGAGCACCTTATGAAGAATTAGAGAAATAAGAATGGCCCTTATAGATAAGGTATGAGATTCCTATTGATTGTTGTCTTTGACAGAATTGCCTAATTAGTTAAAGTGTCACCTTAAATTTGCTTCTCACAAATTGAAAGATCCAGGTTCGATTCCCATTTTAGTGCTGTCACTGATAAAGCCAGCAACACCTGAAGAAATGAAAGCTATACCACTTGAAACCTTGTGATATATATGAACCTGTTTACTATTTACTAATAGGGGAATGTATTTGGAGGTTTAAATAAAGTTTGAATTTTTGTTAAGACATTGGTCCGTTACATAATTACTGTTAAAAAACCATCATCAAAAACTTTTAAATAAACTTTGTGTTACAGTTCATCTGATTATGCATTTCATGGGAGAGACAATATTAGAAACTTTTGAAAGAAGTTAAATTTTTATTTCTATCATTGGGAAGATATGGACGAAGATAGAGTACAGTAAGATATTGAAGTTTTTCAGGAAAAAGTAATTGATGAAGTTAAAAATACGATATCATGAAGTATGGTCTTTCCAGGATGTATTCATAATTTACAGATTGGTTTGCATAATCATTGAATATTCACCTCTAAGGGATTATTATTGGCGTTTTTCTTCTCATAGAATTTGACTAAATCACATTCATTTGTGAATATCTACTACTGCCAATGTTTTTTTTTATTTATATATTAAAGTGTTGACTGGGAAGCAAACCTGGGCCAGCTGCTTGGAAGGCAGCTCTGCTAACCGCTAGGCCACCAATGCTTGACTGCTAATGTTGGTATGCATACATTATAAAAATAGAATAGTTACAGAAATATTTAATGATTTAATACATCAGTCAAATATTGCATGAAAGAAGCAGCAGTCAATAATTGCTATGCAACCAACAAAACATCACATGACACCAGATGCAATTCAGTAGCAAATTCTTTTTCACTCACCCCAGCTATGCTTTCAGATCTGAAACTCCTAAACCCATAAGCTAGAATCTAGTCTGGGAATGTTGGATAACATAGCATTGAAAGAGATTTATTAAGCATGAACATATGTTTATTATTCAAACCTGTTTACAGGTCATAACTGGGGTGATAAATTAGAGAATTTGCTACTGAACAATATTATATAAGCTGGGTTCAAGTGATATTTTGTTAGTTTAATATCAATCCTGGCCAAAAAGTAAATGTATTTATAGTTATTAAAAAAACTAAGGATGTCATATATAGATATTGAACTGGTATCAGATCTATATGACTACTCCAGAAAGTTGGCTTAGATTGTTTTTGGATTGGGCTGCTATCTTGATAATAAAACAGAAAAGTAAAATATAGCTATTAGAAAGGCGTTAGATTCAAAAAGTTCAGGTACACTACTAACTTCTCACCAATGAAGGCTAAAAATTAGAAACTATTTTGAGATATTGGATGGGAAAGCTCTGGATAGAGATTTATTAAGCATTACCATATAGCATCTATTGATTATTCAATCTTACACTAGGTGGCACAATTGGAATGAGAAAAAAATGGAATTGCTACTGGACAATTGCTATGTCTAGTAGATATGAAATTTGAAACTGAAACCAGCTAGTTGGAATTAGAATCATTAACAAAAAAGCTAAATGCATCTTTTATCTTCATTAAATTTACATGATCATACATATTGAAACCAGGGAGAAGTACTCTCCAAATGTGTCAAAAAGCTATAAGAACTTGTCAAACCAAAGAGGTTTTAAAAAATCCATTGATAATCAATGTAGAATCCTATGTTTTTGAAATTGCCTACTTTGCCACCAGGGTGCTCCACAGCTGGTTTTTAAGTTTTCATCTTTATATTTATTGGTTTCAGTGGTTAATAAAGTCAATAAATTATCATGTGACTTTGTCACATGATTTCAACTTGCTTATTTTCAGCAGCATACTTTTTTCCTTCACACCTCTATTCCACTTAAAACTAAGAACACCATAATATATAGATACTGAATGGGTTTCAGATTTATACAACTACACACACAAGTTGGCTTAGGTTAACAACATGTTTTTTAGTTTGGACCGATAGGTTGTTGCTAAAGAGAGAAGTAATTGATGGCTGCCATAGGTAAGGTACATTAAATCTTTACAAATGCACTTCTCCAAGATTCAAAGCTCCACACCGATGAAAACCCTAAATTTGAAACTAGTCTAGGGATATTGGATATGACAAAACTGGATAGGGATTTATTAAGCACTATTATCTGGCATCTCTTAGTTATTAAATCTTACAGTAGATGGCATAGAGGGGTAAATAAGAAAGTATGATGCATAGCGGTTTACATATTCACTTATTATTTATGTTCATTATCTGGATTAAAATGTAGGCAGAGTGTAATCTCAGGTCACAAGTAGGATTATTTTTTAAATCAGTCTTGTATGAAATCCATTATAAGACAATAGATCGGTACTTAGCTATAAGAATACCATATTAAACTATTATCAAAAATAGAAATAATCATTGTTATATATTGATATTTTATATTATTTTGTTTTATATATATTAATCTAGATTGCTTAAATGTGGATTGTTAACAATTGCCCATCACCAATAGTGTACATGTATAATATTCCTGTGGACTATGTGTCCATGTATCTTTTTACAAACACAAGACATTTATCATTGATATACCCTTATCAATTACTTTCCTTTTGGTCAATCACTAGTTCTACCATTAAATAAATCTTTGAAGCCTAAGATATCTATTTATATTGATGTTTAACAAATACATCAAGAGGAGCTAAAACATCATTTGATATATATATATATGATTCATTGAAATTAATGGAAGAGCCTCTTGTGGGTATATGTGTGGTCATCAAAATTAACGGAAAGGCCTCAAGGGATAATGGATAGAATATTTTCCTGTTATGCGCATGACCTGAAATTTTATTCCAGAGTGAGTGGAGTATGATTTTTTTTTCAAATTACATTCTCTTTAGGGTGTTTTTTTTATAAAATAGATAGTCCATAAATCTCCTCATCTAGAATTTTAATAATGGTCAGTAATTGGGTATCTAGATAGTCTTTGCTAGATAATAATACTTCCAAATTAATATGATCTGATAGATAAGTATTGGTACACTAGTTGTGGGGTGTTGTGCTTGATCTGTGAGTATTTCTTTAACATACTTATAAAAAATATCCTGCATGGTTAAATGGCAGTGGTAAGGTGATGGACTGGGTGGAATTCAAGATCCGTGGGTAATAGCCCCCATTTATCATTTCCCAACCTCGATCTTTTAATGAAATTTTGAGCAATAAACTATTTGATTTTCTATTTTATGATAATTATTATATACTTTTTTAGCTTTATTGTTTTTTATATTTTAATTTTACGTATCACATTATATTTTTGTATTATATGTTATAAAGTTATTGTAAAAATTGCATTTTCAACAAATGCTTAAAAAATAAAATATGACATTTTCAATGATCAATAGTTTATGTTGCCTCCATTACTGCAAAAATGTGTTTGTCTTGGATTAGGTCAAGTGATGAGAATGAATAGTAATGATCAGGTTGGAAATGATTTTCATGTTGTAGCCAAATCCTCTAGTTATGATGTTCATTTACTGCATAATGTAAATTGATAGCTTCTGGTGTAAGCAAATGTGATCAAACCCCAACTATGAATGACACAAAAGTGACACACAGTGACAGAATTAAAGGAAGTGCTAATAAAACCACCAGCGAATCTATCTCTTGGTTGGAATTTCCGAAGAATTTTTTTTGATGTTAACAATTAAGTTGTCTTATTAAAATGTATACATAAAAATAAAAGTGACATTTACATTGAAAAGATGATTTCAAACCCTCTTTAAAGACATGTAGTGTTAATTACTTTCATTTGTAAACCATGCCTAAAGAATGACAATTAGGCAATATGTTGAAGACTTTGTAGAAGAAATTGAAGTCAGCATCACAAAATGCCAAATTGCCAAAAGACCAATGTGTGATATTTGGGATGGAGTTAAAAAATACTAATGGCTTTATTGGTCAGGAGTTTATAAGAAGTTTGAACACCAGAATCATCAATCCTGGGACCTCCCAATTCCAAGTTGGATGTTCTTATAACTGTGCTGGGCCATGCAGGGTAAAAAGCTAATGGCTTTATTACTTGGGTATTTGTAAGAAGTTTGAATGCATGAAATGGATCCTGAGACCTCTCAGTTCCAAGTTTTAGGTGCTCTACCAACTTCACCAAATTGGGGGAATAGGATTGAGATAATTTATATGATCAACTTAAAGATAACTTGTACGATCAACTTAAAGTTATCTTTTTTTTATTATTCTTTGTCATTCTTTTGTTTTTTACTTTGAGTCAAAATGAATGCAGTCATTTACGAATATCTGTTAGTTATCATTCTATCAGTTTGTAAAACGAGTTTAAAGTTATGCTTATCTTCTTACTCTTTACGTCATTCTATCTTTATTTTTTATTTTGAGTTAAAATGGACGTACTCCTTTAGGAGCGGAAGTTGGTTATCAGTATATATAATCATAAACTATAAATATTCTTTATGGTTTGGAATAAAAAGTTTTATTTATAAGAAGCTCACTGTTATCTTCTGATTAGTTTTTTTTTTTTTATTATTGTTAAATTAATGTATAATCTTTACAGTACAGGCTTTGTCATACCTGTACTCCAATATGTAATATAACTGATGAGTGCTGGTTTAGCAGAAAATACATATTAGTGATTATTTATCTTTTTGACATGTGTGTGATCAAGTGTGTCAGCAGTATGAGATAGCATGGATAGTTGAAGGTTGTCTGAAAGTCTGAGTTCAAACCCCTATATGTTCAATTAATTGTAAAATGAGAAAATTTATTTTGTGACTTGATAAATTAATAAATAATAGTTAATTCTAAAGATGAATAATAAAGTTTGAGTGGATGTTCATTGTTATAAATAAGTCTATTTCAATTCAAAAATAAAATGTTATTTTGTTTATTATCATCATCAATATCCATTTGCAATGAGTTCATTCCATCTTCAAAAGAGAAAAATTATGTAAATGTCAAAACAACAACAAGGATGATAATAATGATGATGATAATAATTATAACTCAATTTTATTTTAAGTGCAAATTAACAACTAATAATCAATTACAAAATGCACAATAAAAAAAAGAACAATACATCAATTAGAATTAAGTGATATGATGATAAAGCGGCACAAGGAAAAAGAAATTAAAGGGAAGAAATGGGTAATGAGATTAGAAATTATATTTTACATTTTCAACTTTGCTGAATTAAATAAAACAAGATGAAGAATATTGTTATTCTTAAAATTCTGCTTACAATTACTGATCATAGAAAGTATAGGAGAGAACTTGATAGCATTTGAACTACAGGAAATTAGATTTAATGAGTTATGTGATTTGATATAATATTGAAAGAAATGGGAAGATATATATTTGAGAGCTAATCTAAGGTAATAGTATTTTGTGAGATATTATATAAACATTTAATATTTTCTTTGCATCAAGGAAATACTAAAATGGTCATTAAAATGATTGTGATCAGAATATGTAGCAGATACAGATTAGATTTTTTGAATATACCTTTTAATAATCTACAAAGTACCTACACTGTGCAAGTTGCAGAAGCTATATTCCTAAAAAATATTAATCACTCAGTGAAGGCTGAGTACTTTCAAGGTTTCATGTCTCATAATCATAGCCATATTGAAAACTGCGGTATTGATTGTATTAGACTTAATATGCAAATTAAATGCAAATTAAACGTCTGTTTATTGCATTATCATTGCCATTGATAAAATATGCCTCCCTAATTTTTCTCCCTCAGTTGTTTGTCCATATCTTTTAGACTTTTATCAAGAATTATATAGTAATAAAGAACAAATACCTCCTATATCTATTACATCTTCTGAATTGCCCAGAATTTTAAATGAAGAAGTGAGATATGCAGTTAAATGTATGAAGAAAGGAAAGGCTCCAGGTAATGATGGAATTATAATTGATATATTAAAAGAAGCAGGTGAAGAAATAGAATTTTTTTTAGCAAAGTTATATTCCAAATGTCTAAATGATAAAGATGTACAAGATGATTGGAAGAATGCAGTAATAATATTAAAGACATATGAGCCTTTTATCAGTTTATACAAAATTTTTACCAAAATAATTACAACTCGTCTACAGAGAACATTGGATTTCCACCAACCAAGAGAACAAGCTGGATTTAAAAGTGGGTTTAATACAGTAGATCATATCCAGGTATTGAGAGAAGTTATAGAAAGGACAAATGAATATGAGTTGCCATTATGTTTTGGATTTGTAGATTATGAAAAGACATTTGATTCTATAAACATTTCTTCAGTAATTGAAGCATTGTATCATCAAGGTGTAGATCCAGGATATTGTCATATTTTAAAGAATATTTATAAAAATGCAACAGCAACAATTAAATTACATAATGAAACTGGGAAAGTCAAAATTGAGAAGGGTGTAAGACAAGGTGACTCCATATCTCCAAAACTTTTTACAGCAGTGCTGCAAGAAGTATTTTGTGGATTAAAATGGGAAACTAAAGAAGTGAAAGTAAATGGAGATTATTTAAGTCATTTAGATTTTGCAGATGTTATGCTTCAGAGCTGCAGGAAATGTTGCAGGAGTTATCAGATTAAAGTAGGAAAGTAGGACTAAAGGTAAATGTTAAAAAGACTAAAGTAATGTTTAATCGATTTGCTCAAAATATGAAAATAAAGATTGATTATGATGAATTAGAAGAAATTAACAATTAGAAATACCTTGGTCAGATTATTAATACAGATGGAAACATAATGGATAAAATTAATCATAGAATTAAACTTGGTTGGAGTGCTTTTGGTAGAAATAACTTGATACTAAAAGGAAATATGCCTATGTGTTTGAAAAGAAAGGTTTTTAACAAATGTATTTTGCCAATTTTTACTTATGGATCTGAGACTTGGACACTTAATAGAAGAGCAATGCAGAGACTTCAGACCACTCAAAGAAGTATGGAGAGATGCATGTTGAGAGTAACAAGAAGAGATCGAAAATGTAATGTATGGGTAAGAGAACAAACAGGTGTTATTGATCTCATTGAAAAAATTAAAAGATTGAAGTGGAGTTGGGCTGGACATATTGCTAGAAAAGATAATAATAGATGGACAATTGAAGTCTTAAACTGGATTGCAAGAGATTGTAAAAGACCCAGAAAGAGACCACATGTGAGATAGATGGATGAGATGAGAAAGTGTACAGGCGTGACATGGAGAAGAGAAGCTAAAGATCAGAGAAGATGGATTGAACTTGGAGAGCCTTTCATCCTGTAGTGGATTGCTAATGGTTGATGATGATAATGATGATGGGTCTCAGATAACTGAGCCAAAGGGAATAATCAAAGAGAGGAATTGATCACATGATCACACTGATGAAAACCACAAGCTTGAAACTAATCTGGGGATATTAGATGAGTAGACACTAGATAAAGATTTTATGCACAAACCTTCTTGCATCTATTGATTACTAAGGCTTGCATGAGGTTGCACTACTATATGGAGAGTTTGTTACTATATTTAATTGACTGATTGACCCCCCCCTCTATTATTTTAAAACTCTAATCACCATGATATTAATATGATGATGAAATAAGACATTACTGAAAAAAGTAATTCCAAGGTAATCATGGATAGAAGAGGGGAACTATAAAATTTCAGATTTTTTTTTTGATTAGGAATCAATGAGCATTCATCTTTATTAATCCTAATTTTGCTGTTAGTGCACCATGTCAGAAAATATAATTTTGTCACAAAGATGATCAGGAAAAGAATTAATACTTCTGAAAATTTTATAGCCATCAGCATAACACAGAAGGTAAGAATATTATCTAATATCCTGAAGATCATTAATATATATACTGAACAACAACAGGGGAAGGATACTGTCTTGGGGTATTCCAGTTGAGCAACAATGGAGTGAAGAAGTAATACTGCTAAATTTGACAAAAGCAGTTCTATAATATATGAATGATTCAGATCATTTAATTAGTTATGTTGGAAGACCTTAATTATATATTTTGTCTAGAAGAATATTACCACCAATCTTGTCAAAGCCTTTAGACATATCAACATAAATGACACCAAACCTGCTCTGATGTTCTATGGCCGAAGCAATATGAACAGAGATAATAAGAGATTAGTTCCAATTGGGCTATAAATTTTTTTAAATATTTAAGATAGTTTTGTTTAAAACATCACTTAAGAGACTGGCAATAATGTGTAAGACCAAATAGTCCCATAAAATAATAATAGTAATAGTAGTAGTGTAGGTGTAGTAGTAGTAGTTGTATTAGTAATAATAGTAGTTGTAGTAGTAATAGTAATAGTTGTAATAGTAGTAATAGCAGTAATACTAGTAGTTGTAGTAGTAGTAATAGTAGTAGTAGTTGTAGTGGTAATAGTAGTAGTTGTAGTAATGGTAATAATAATAGTAGTTGTAGTAGTAGTAGTAGTACTAGTTTTAGAAGTAGTAATAGTAGTTGTAGTAGTAGTAGTAGTTGTAGTAATAGTAGTAGCTGTAGTTGTTGTAGTAGTAATAATAGTTGTAGTAGTGATAAGATTAGTAGTAGTTGTAGTAGTAGTAGTACCAGTTGTAGAAGTAGTAATAGTAGTTGTAGTAATAGTAGTAGCTGTAGTTATTGTAGTAGTAGTAGTAGTAGTAGTAGTAGTTGTAGTAGTGGTAATAGTAGTAGTAGTAATAGTAGTAGAAGTAGTAATAGTTGTAGTAGTTGTTGTTGTTGTAGTAGTAGTAGTAGTAGTTGTAGTAGTGGTAATAGTAGTAGTAGTAGTAGTAATAGTAGTAGAAGTAGTAATAGTTGTAGTAGTAGTAGTTGTTGTTGTAATAGTTGTAGCTGTAGTTGTTGTAATAGTAATAGTAATAGTAGTAGTAGTTGTAGTAATAGTAGTAGGAGGAGGAGGAATAAAATTTATGAATGACTTTACAAACTATTTGCAAACGATTATGTCTAAGTTATCCATGTGTGGTTTGGTGTGATAATGAATGTCAAATTCTGGAGCATATCCTCTGATCAGGGTTCAAACCTCTTATGAATCCATGAGCAATAAAGCTACTGTACATACTTTAATAGCAATTTTTATTTCACCTTCACTTTCTAATTAATAATACGCTGATGCGTTGCGGTGAAACTTTTTAATGTAATAATTTGTAGGCTTTTTTTATATATTCTAATTTGCAGACTTAGCCCTTGTTGCACCATATTCATAATCTTTTCAGATTTTGCCATTTCTAAAAAATGAATGGTATAGGAGGCAATTTGCAATACATTTGCATATAACTAACAATCTGAAAAGACTATAAATATAAAGCAACAAGGGCTCTGAAAGCGCTAAATCTGCAAATTAGAATATATAAAAAAAGCCTACAAATTATTACATAAAAAAGTTTCACCGCAATGCATCAGCGTATTGTACATACTTTAGTGCACTGATAGAGACCTAAAACTCTGGAGTGTGAGGTTTTCAGATAAGATCTAATTCTGGCACCCAAGTTTCAAACTTCCAAAAAAATAAAGCCATTCAATTATTTTTTTATCCTGCATAGTTAGTGCAGTGGTAGTCAGTTTATGGCAGGTAAATTCTTCAGATCAGGTTTGAAACTTCCAGCACTCAAATTTCTTATGAACTCCTGAGCAATAAAAGCCATTCTATGTACAACATACTCACCCTTTTCTCTGTTTATTTGATATTTTTGATACTATCTTTTAACTTCTACAGAAAACTTTTCTTTCTGAAATATATCAACACCTTGTCTCTCCGATGTAATTTATTTTCACCCAATGAGAACAATAGTTTTATTTATAGTATATGATTATTTGTACATGGAAAAATGATTTAGTCAGATGTCACATGACTGAATTTAATGAGCTTGTATTTACAAAGCTTAAGAGCTTGTTTTGCAAGCTCTGTATATAACGGAAAAATGTAATAGGAGTTTTTACAGGTGAAGGTAATTTTGCACTTTATACATAGATTATCAAGTCATGTTTAATCTTATTTTAGCTATGAATGGAATAGAAATTGAGTCATCTAAGACATAGGTAAGATAAAAATTAGGGATTTTTGCAAAGTATGGGTGAATAAAAGGGAATGTATTAAAAGAAATTACGAAGTGAAAGAAGAATTGAATATGAGGGATAAGTTAGAAGGAGCCTGTAATAGTAATTTTGGAGAGGACATTATTAATCTGGTAACTAATCACAAGTAAACATACCTCTTGGGATAAGGTCTAAAGGATAGAACCTCCCCTCCCCCCAACAGAAGTGGATCAGCTGATCAATCCAGATTAATCTGTAACCTTCATCCAATTAATAATAACTACATATTAATTTACTGATCACTATGATTGGTCAGGACTTTATGATTTAGCCACATGGATTTGAACCTCTGATCATATTAATAGGAAGCGAGTACATTTCTAATGATAGTCAAACGTTTTGGCTGATTTACTATCTTTTTGTTTATTTGCATTAACAGCTTTAGCAAAAAAATTTAGCAGAGTCAAAACGAACAGTTTTATGGGAAAGTCGATTATGACGTAATAGAACAAAAAGTTAATCAAAAAAGTAAGATAAATAAAAAAAACTATAAGGAAGATAGATACTTTTACGTTTAATGATATTTGAACGGATGTTTTTTTAGTCAGTAGATGAGCACTTTATCATCATATTCGCGCTTTAAAATTTATCTCAATTATTTTTTACGACTTATTTTATTAATTGCATTCTTAACATTCATTTTAGTTTTTGATTGTTTTCTAAGAATGTTAAAAAATATTTTAAGAATTAAAAATGTCTAACAACTGGAATATTTCAAGAACTAAAAATGTCTAACAACTGGATGGTTTTCCCCCCTCTGTAAATGAATTGGAAAGAACTAAATGAGGGAGGTTTTTAGAAACATTAAGTATGAAAACGTATTATTGAATGTAAACTAAATTTTTACCTAAAGTGTTATCATTATTATTAATTATTGTTTTAATTGTATACATATTTTAACTACCTTTTTTTTCTTTTTACGTATTATTTCGGTGATTTCTACATTTAAATTGTTAAGCTTATGTTTGATGGATTAGAAAATAGTATTCATCCGTATAGTTTGAAAGTGTGTAAAACATGTAGACATTTAAATTGCGTTTGACACACCTTAACATCCGTGGATGGACAACATTTTCTAATCCATTTAATATAAGCAAATTACTAAAATAAAATTCAATAAGAAATAATTACAACAGTAATTATTGCTAATTTGTATAAAATTAATAATTTGTATTAGTGATTCATTAGACTAGAGTTTATCCACTTAATAATATTTCTGTAGTGTAATTTTCACTATACCGCTCTCCATGCTCTCGTGAAAAACAGGGACCGGTTTTTATTCTGCTTTTAAACGTTCTTATAGAGGGGGTATAATCATATGATCAAAGATGTGAAAAAGATGTATGGTCACCAAGATGCATGTTTTGGGCTGAACCAGCACTCATCAGTTGGCCAGATCACAATCTCTTACACATATATTTATCATTGTTCAGTATATATAGATAGGGAAATGCTATAGTTTAACTGATAATTTCAAATTTGCTGCCCTCACAACTTTGACACAAGCCACTTGATGGAAATATATTAATAAGTTTTATTAGTCATTCATTAGACTTGAGATTATCCATTTAATGAATAATATTTTTGTAGTGAAAATTCCACTATAGACCTGTTATTTATAACTTTGGATAAAAGTTTTGTTTATGCTTTCATTTTGTAATACGTTTTCCTATTTAATGTTTCTAAAAACTATACTCATGTACAGAATCCCCCCCTCCCAACTATTTAGCCATTAGATGTTCTGTTTTTACATATTTCTGTCAGCATGATGGTCTCATGTTTACTTAGATGAATAACTCAAAGTGTGCATGTGCTTTAAAGTTAAAAAATCATATATATATACATTGTACAGGCTTAAACCTGTATTAATGTATGTAATGTATGCAGGATTCTAACTCAGACTTTCACACGACCCACTACTCTCAGTGCCATCTCATATTGCTGACTCACCTGATCACACACATGTTGAAAAGATAACTAATCACCAATATACGTATTTCATGCTAAACCAGCAATCATCAGTTGGTCTAGATTACTATCCTCACACATATATATAATCAGTGCTCAGCTTTATATTAAGATAGCCAATCTTCATACTTTAATGGACAGGCTTCAAACTATTCCAACTCACAACTCTTCAGCCTTCCATTTCATTGAAAATCTGATGGTGGGACGTTCAAAGCCCTTGATAGTGCCAAGGTTGTCATCCTACCCATGGTGACATATTAGTCATTCTGATCCCTCATGATATATTAATTTTTAATTGGGGTTTAAAATTTACATCTGTGCTAGGGATAATCTCTAGTTTAGAAAATGATTGGTAATAATCATTATTGTATTTATCTGAGGTGGATGGTATCAAAGTTGTGAGTGGAGTGAGTTTGGCAATGGTAAATAAAAATGTAACAATTGTAAAAGTTGCTGAATGCATGGGTTTATATGGTTTAGGCCAGGGGTCCCCAACCCTATGCCTGTGGGCACCATGATGCCCGTGGACCATTTTACGTGTGCCCGCCGCTATCCGAACACGATAAAAAATTATTTATCTGATACAAATAAATTTAATTTTTAAAATTTCTTATAAATTATTGTATTATATTGTAATCAAATTGTAGGGCATACTATACTTTTACAGCGTAAAAATATAAATGTTAATTATATGTTAAAATTTTATTTTTGAAATAAATATTTTTTTGTACATTATGTGTATTATTAACAATATCCAACTATAAATTTACATTGAAAAAATAAATGGTGCCCACCATCTGGTTGAAAAAAATAAACGACCTGGCCAGTATTGTAGAATGTGCTCTTAAGTGCAAAAAGGTTGGGGACCCCTGGTTTAGGCCAATAGTAAGATATTAGACTCTCAAGAGTAAAAATGAATTTATCAGATCAATCCCATTTCTGACATTTACGGGACCCTATTTTATGAATTCCCAAGCAATAAAGACATTCAATTATTTATTTTACTGAATGCAGACAAAACACTATTAATCTGAGAACACGTCAGAGAAATGGATGAAAGAAGGAAGTTTGCTGATGTATTGTGAGAAGAGAAGCCATAGATCCAAGAAACTGGATTAAACTTGGAGGAACCATTGTCTTGTAATGAATTGATAATGAAAACATAAAATGGTGATGAATTAAGTATTTGCAAACAAGTTTAAGATTTTTTTCCTCAATATCCATTTCTTGGCTAAATTTTCTGAGATGATGATCAACTAAATACTTGCAAGCTAGTTTAGGATTTTTTCTTTAAATAGTCACTCATTAGTCAATTCTGCCAACTGTTCACTTCATCATCATCATCAACCAATATCAATCCACTGCAGGATGAAGGTCTCTCCAAATTCAGTCCATCTCTGATCTTTAGCTTCTCTTCTCCTCATCACCCTGCACACTTTTTTATTTCATCCATCCATCTCACATGTGGTCTCTTTCTGGGTCTTTTATAATCTCTTGGAATCCAATTTAAGATTTCAATTGTCCATCTATTATCATCTCTTCTAGTAATATATCCAGCCCAACTCCACTTTAGTCTTTTAATTTTTTCAATGAGATCAATAACACCCTGAGTGTTCTTTTACCCATATATTGCATTTTCGATCTCTTCTTGTTACTCCTAACATGTATCTCTCTATACTTCTTGGAGTGGTCTGAAGTCTCTGTATTGCTCTTCTATTAAGTGTTTAAGTCTCAGATCTATAAGAACTGATAAAACACATTTATTAAAAACCTTTTCAAACACATAGGCATATTTCCTTTTAGTATCAAGTTATTTCTATCAAAAGCACTCCAACGAAGTTTAATTCTATGATTAATTTTATCCATTCTGTTTCCATCTGTATTAATAATCTGACCAAGGTATTTGTAGCTGTTAACTTTTTCTGACTCATCATAATCAATCTTTATTTTTATATTATGAGAAAATCCATTGAACATTCATTTATTCATTGAACTGTTCACTTATTGGTCAGTGAATGAGTATCTAGCTTGGGAGGAAAGCAAGAAAGGTTGAAAATTGAGCAGTGACCCACCCAATAAATATAATTTCACTGTTTCTCATTGATACTGAAAACTCGTTTTTCCTATAATGGGCTATTTAAAACTATTTTTAATTATATATATGTAACTGTTGCAGTAATTTTCCAAACAATTAAAAGTTTTAAAATTTATATACATTCGTAGAATAAACTAGATACTCTTACTCCGTTCTTAGATGTGCCTTTATATCTTTGAACTCTCCCTGATCCTACTGTTATATTTTATTTGTGTCAGGAGGGTGGATGATATTAAAAATAATTTTAGAAAAGAAACTTGACTATGCTCTTAATACTAAGTAGTTCTCCGATTAAACCATTTGGTTTCACAATAAAATAGTCCATCAATTAGACCATCTTTAGGATTTGAATTCACGATTTTTATGCTTAGTGGTAAGATAGGCTACTTTGGGAGATCTGAACGTGGCTCTGAAATCACTGATATACTGCTGTCAAGTTGTCCACTGTTTATATTTAGTAGCTGTTATGGTAAAGATATATTTTCATATTTGCCAATTTTTAAAGATAAAATGACTCTCATCATCTTCATCAATTTAATCATTACAGAAATGAAGTTTGCGCAACATCGTTTAATTTTTTTTAATATATGAATTAATAGCTAAAAGTAATTTAGATATCAAATTATTATTTTAATTATAGTTAATTATAATTTTAATTGGCGTTCGGACTGCTCTGGAATGTTGGGTTTTTGTCACTGCATTCCTATTAACGATTCACCTGGACAGGTAATGTACGAGAATTAAACAATGTTGTGTTTTGTGTCAGCTTAATGAAGACTGAGTTAGAATCACTCTCTTGTTTCATTAAATAGAACCGGCAAGCCCAGAATTACCTCTTCCGGAGTTTACGGGAATACCAATACACCTCTCTCACTTTTTTTTTTTTTTTTTTTAGAAAAATTATAAAATCATTTCTCTTTTTAGACATAATTTAAAGAGAAAGATGGAGGAAATAGTTAAAACTAACTTTAACTATTGACAACGTAAGTCAATTTCCTGGGGGAGGGGGGGTATCTTACTTCCAGGAGAAATCGAAATCCTGATTGGTATTAAACTGCAATAAATAGTTTTAATTTGGAGGATCTAGTTTGCGCATTGTTCGATTCTAACTTTCAGTCGGTAAAAGGTCACGTGATAATTGTATTGATTATTTTTAATCAGCCTAATGACAAAACTGTAATTGATGTTTCAGATGGAGGAAAGAAAACTTTGATAGCTATTTCACCCTGTCAACGTTTATTAAAGCGATATGTTAATAACCTATTAGTTCTCAGATTAGACTAATTTTCAAAGGTTTTCATTTCAAAAAAAATAAAATAGTCTTTCAAAATTCGCAATAATTTTTGCTGTGGTTGTATAATTGTTATAATTATTGTTATTACTCATACAAAAATGAAGGCACAAAAATGAGAACTTATAAGACTATGGTACAGATATCGAAGTTAATATTATGAAGCAGAGGTTTTCTCTACTGTAATGCCATTTACGGTGATGCCACTAAACCCACCAACTTCAGATTCGTTTATGGCCTTTATCACTGAGGCTTTGGGATTCAAACTTGAAACCATGTGATCAACTATCCAGCTACTATTCTTAACTTCATTTTGCCTCTATCAATGTCGCATTCGAATTTAAAATTAAGTCGAGCATCCAACAACTACCATTAACCTGAAATGCAATTTAACCTAACGTTTTGAACCCAGACCAACTTGCTTAAACACTTAGTTATATAAACTTTAGCTTTTTTGACTAGAAAAATGGTTAAAGGGGGAGCCATTGGATCCTAAGATACTTTGCTTCCAACTTTGAATCCCAAAGCTTTATTGATAAAGGCAAAATCCAAACAACGGTCTGGGAATAAGGATTTAAATGGAGCAAAAGGTCTGACGATCGTTGATTACTCCCGGTTTCAATAGATGGCGCTAGTGTATTAGATTTTTTTATTTTATAGTCTATTGTATGAGGCAAAGGAGGAATTAAGGGATTTGTTGGTATTAACATTCTTAGCCAGGGGGATAAAATGGTTAAAAGTTAATACAGAACCAAACACTGTAAAATTTATAGATAGTAACTTGGAGTTCAAAATATTAAGCTGATTTGGATATTACATTTTTTTTCTCATGTGTCATAGCATCGGCCAGGAAGCGAAACCTACTAACCCGGGACAACTGCTTGTAAGGCAGCTATTCTGACCTCTCGACCACTGACGCTTGACATTTTTAGTTGAATAACAAAAGAGAATTAAATTTTATTCCATTTCTTATTTGCATTGCTTAATTATATATACTATAATACACCATATACTCCTTAATTTACACTTTACTGTTACTGTAAGAAAGGAAATAAAATAAATCTTATGTTAACTGCATTGTAAAGTATAAATTAAGGAGTATATGGTGTATTATAGTATAAAAGATAATTAAGCACTGGATGTTTGACTGCATTGCATCCAACTTTAAATCCAATGCCTGATTGAAGAAGGTAAAGCCAGAAACCATTTTGGTAATGAGGATTTAAATGCTTATAAGTGTCTGTTAAACATTAATTGCTCAAGGCTACTATAGATGGCAGTAGAGTAGTGAGTTTCTCTTTATTATATGTGTAAGCTAGAGAATTAAGTGAAGTACTGCTATTATGAATCAGAGGTTGATTGTAAATAAAATACACAAAGAAAAAATACTTGCTATTGAAACCATTTTTAAGGGGAAAATATAAGGAGAGCTAGATTAGGTACAGTGACAATTGAGATAATTTGGAGAGAAATGGTAATGATAAGACATGTATAATACATGAAAAAGAGACAACTTGTATAGTTGGCATAGAAGAGCAGGATGGAAGATGAAAGGCCTATTAAAATCATGGAAGTTGTTATATCAGCTAAAATGAATAAAAGAGGATGCTTTACACAAAGCTGGTAGATGGGGTAAGGAGCAGGAATGTAAGAAATAAGAGTTATTGCAGTAGAAGAGAATAGCATCTGGAAGTCAAGAAGCAATGGTAATTCTGGGAAGAGGGCAGTAAGACACAATTGAAGATTGAAAAATACTGTCTCAAATATATAGCTAGTATCTTCAGTTTCTAGAAAAATAATGACATCTGGTGGTCACAGGCAGAAAACTTGTGAATCAAATTTATTTAGGTATTTGATTTATGTTGTCTATAATAGGGATCAGCAGGTTTTGGTCATGGTTATGTTCAAATTATAACAGTAGAATAAATTCAGTAGTTATTTTTGCTACTACAGAATTTTATTGATGATATTTTTACAGGAATTTTATGTTTTGTTTTGTAAATACCCTATTTCAATAATGTTTTTATTATTATTACAATATACTTTAAATTTACATAAAGTTTTAAATGATTTTAATTCTCTTTTCTTTAAATATCATAATAGTTTATGCTCATTATAATCTATTATTAAGAAAAGTTAATGGTTAATATTCAATACTTTTACATTGCACTAAGCTTGCTTTTGGCAGACCATTACCAGAATCATACTTATATAACAGAGCAAAACAAAATAATGATTAAACGACCTCACTATGATTCATACTTTCAGTCAGACTAAAGTAAGCAAAAATTGTACCGAAAGAGATGATAGAAAACAAAAATATAAGGAAGCATGGACAGTTGCAAATGATTCAAATGCAATCAACAGAAAGGATTCCATGTGTTCCATTGTTGAAAAAATTGAATATTTAAATGCCTCTTTTATATAATAAACTGCATCCATATATAGACATAATTTTCAACTGCTAAACAAAAGAACACCATGATTCTGGAAGAGGTCAGCTGGAAACATGCTTAGCATAGTGTAAAAGTATTGAATATCAACTATACCCTTTTCTTCAATGAGTTTATAATAATTACATAAAGTTCATATTTTTCATTCACTAAATTTTGTTTGAATATAAGCAATCAAATGAGATGATAACAAATATATATTAAATTGTAAATTGATAATAGTTCTCTGGCTAGTAACAGCCAAAGCTTAATAAACCAATAAAATGTGTAATTAGTTGTCAAGGTGCCCTCTGTGCATAAGTCCAACTTGTATTTATTGAGATTGCCTTAACAACAGATTGCAGATTCTATTGCTTAATGAAGATTTGGTTGTTAGAATGTGAATATATATATATATTATAAACCATGTTTTTAGGGTAAATTGTGGGTAATAAAATAAAAACATGTCAATAAGATAACATTGGTCTTCTATCACCAAATTTAACCCTCTTGTACTATGCTAACATTCTGACAGATTTCTTTGTTCTCACTACATTTAAGCTTTCAACATTCGTTTTAATATTAAACCATTATTATTTATCAGAATATAAATTTTACTTCATTTGATAGATATTTTTGTTTAGAAATTAAATAAATTTTAAAAAATCCTACTCAGTCTTTAAATCTCTAACTTCATACCAATTTTTTGTTTTTTCCATTATCAGTAAGACTTGAGATTCATAGTTCAAAAGAATACAGATATGAATCCATTAACCACCTTCAATTCCATTTTACCTCACAAATTAAAAACTTGAAATTCTAATCAGCCAAAGGTTTGAATCCTGAATTGTTATTCTAGATCTTTAGCCAGTTCAGCAACTATATATTATATTATCTTCAGTTTTTCATTGACTGTAGGCACCTAATTGTTTGGATAGGAATGTTAGTAGTAACTACAAAGCACACTAGATGGTATTGGAGTGGAGAGCTTCTTTTGTATCATCATACAATTAAGTTGAAAATGTGGTGATTTGTTAATCTGAGTTGGACCATTTTATGCAAATGTTCTGATTATAAAAAATAACAAATATTTATATAACCTTCATTAATGATGGCAGAAGTGTCATATTTATCAATCATATAATGTATTGCCCAGAAATTTCTAAAAAGTTTGAGTACTGGAAATGATCAGTGCATTGATCAATGGATGTTTAATTTCAGAGTCCATGACTATATCTCAGTTTAAACCATGGCATCTAGCTCATATTTATTTTGACACCATGTAGTATGATAGTGTGTTATTTATGGATTTAAATGTTAAAAATAAACTTTATACACCTTTAATCTAATTTACTTTTGAAAAGTCAACACCCCCTTCCTCCACAAAACTGAAGCCTTGAACAGCAAGTGAAATGGAGGAGGCGCTACAATTGAGTATCTTTTATTCTTGGGCGTAGTGAGAGATGCCTGACTTCGAAAAAAAGTCACAGTTCATCACATCCATTTTTTCTTTTATCATTATTCAATCTGATTAGAAATTGGGAAGTATAATTTCTAATATAAATACGTGTGTGTGTGTCTATAATAACTTATAAATAGCAATTAAGTAACTCATTATTTTGTGTTCTGCTGAAATGTCAAGTAACGATTAAACTTGCTCCTTTATAACTTTATAATAAAGATCATCAAGTTGGGCAGAATTAAAGGGTCAACCATCACCCCTGCTGCCTTCTACAGTTCACTACAATGGTAAAGTTGTGGATGCGGTGAATAAAGGTTTTTAAATCAATTCTCACATGAATAAAATTTAAAAAAAAAAAACGTTTGATCGTTTGATTAGATCTATTGTGGTTAACATTTCCGTTAGGTGTTCGAACGTCACACGGCCTCCTGAACAACTAATTCAGTTGTTAACATAATCAGAGTGATGTGGACAACTTAAAATTATTAAAACACACAGATTGCGTTTCCTAAGGAAATGGCACTGCTACTCCCAGTGTAGATTTTGACTTGGGTGAAGTAAAAAAAAAAATCTCTCAATTTCATCAACTGAACAGAACTACTTTGTCATCCTATCATTACTGTGCTCGAACGTCGTGTGACCTCTGCGTACCTGACCATATGACTCTTGTTATGAAAAGAGAAGCTAAACATTGATTTCATCAAGAAAATATTGTTTAAACTATATATATAAATAAAATCGCGGAACATCCTTCTAGATTAAAAAGAAAACATTCTCCCAAATTTTCCACAATCATGACATAAGCATCTCTAGAGGACTGTGATAAATTGAGTTAACTTCCAAAAAAAAATAAAAACATATAAGGAATGAACTCAATAACAACCTGCTATAATTTTATTAAACATTATATTGAAATTCGGGTGGGGGCTGTTTCTCTCTCAAGATTTCCCAAATATTGATGTTTCTGGAGTATTATAGCTAATAAAAATTCAAAGAACATTGCTTTCAACTTGGAACCACTCGACTACCTCCTGGGAAATCAAAGCTCCGTGTTACCCACAAACTCTTCACAATCTCATTGACTCTTTAACCCCAATCTTGCTAGAGTATTGAAAGATACCATTTAGTTATAAAAATATACTGCTCAAAATTAATTTGTAATTAAAAGGTAATCAGATATTTTAAAAGCTTTTGGTTAATTAATTAAAACTGACGCTGTAATAACAATCGATATATATATAGTTCGTATTCACAATTAAATAAGTAAAAAAAAAAATCGTGATTTTGTTACGTAAATTTATTTAATTTTAATTAACAGATATTTTACTGTAAAATTTCTAATTTTTAGAATTATTGTGAGGACCAGGACATCTAAATTTAATATTAAATTCATTTTATATAAAGATTGATAATAAATAATATTAATATATATAATAGTCAAATGATATAATGCTCAGGAATTGATATGAAATTCGGACACCGGAAGTGACAATTGCGCCGCGATCCTAGGAACTAGAAATCTAGGTTTTGCCATTTTACCGCAGTAAACCAGGCCGAATCATAAAGTTCATACTAAGTTTAAGCACCAGAAATGACATCACTGAACTACAGTCCATTAACCTTGAGCTCTGGTGTCTGCTATTCTACGACTACACTAAACCACACAAGGCAAAGTGATCAAATGGTTTGATGCTTGTGAGGTAATGTGATGTTTGAACACTGGCAGTAATAGAATTGAGCTAGATATCAATGAACCTTCATTGCAGAGGCGGTCACTCTTCCATTGAATCAAACCATGCAGGGAAAAGTAATTAAATGGCTTGATGATGCTTGGGAGGTCATATGATATTTGAAATACCAGAAGTGACAGTATTGAGTTGTGATCCATAGACCTTGAGCTCTAGAGTCTGTCATTTCATCACTGCATTAAATCACGCAGGGCAAAGTCATCAAATGGTTTGATGCTTGGGAGGTCATATGATGTTTGAACATTAGAAGTATCAGTATTGAGCTGTGATCCATGGAGTTTGAGCTTTAGAGTTTGCCACTCTACTACTGGGCTAAACCATGCATTCGTGCATGTCATATCATCAACTGCATGTTACATTTGAATAACAAAATTAGGCCAGCAATCACTATACCAAATGGATCCAAGACCTAAAGGTAGCTTAACCTGTTTCTTTTGATGCTTCAGGGTTGGATGGCCCCCTGAGCAACTGACTTTCTTGATTATTTAGGTGGATTACTATAAGACTTTACTATTTTGCCTTATATAGTGACAAATTCTATAAAATATCTTGTATTTATATATTTTTTTGGTTTGGTATATTTTCTACAAATTGCTTATGGATTTATAGAATTGCTCCGTTCACTTACATTTAGCTCTCATTCACAGAAAAAATGGAGAATACTAGAATAGTGTATTGAAACCAGTGCAACAGATTTTATTAAAAAGTACAATAGGAGAAAAAAAAATCAGTATAGGGAGAATTATTAAGTGATTTTAAATTGGAAGGGTTTAATGGCAGGGAAGATGTTTATGAGCTTACCAGAATAGGTAGTGGTTTCAGTGGAAATGTTTAACTTGATTAACAAACTGATTTTTAGCTGCTTATGTTACAGAATGCAGTGATGGCATCCCTGTGCTCTTGCTTTAAACTATTCTTACAGTTATCTTTGGCATTATTTTGCAAGTTTTGCATTCATTTGAAGATTAAAAGTGGAACTAAAATAACTATTGATTAATTAGTTAAAAAAAATTGAAGGTGTTTCTAATTTTTTGAGCAACAAGCTGACCAAAATCCTAGAATATGATGGATTGATAGTTTTTTTGGTCTTGGGCATATGAACAAAGTTGTAAACTCTTCTTCCATTATTGTTAGCAATATTGTTTCCTGTAGTTTATTTAAACATCAATAGGCTCATTAATAATACTAAAGATAAAAGAAACATTGAAGCAATCCCCCAGGTAGTATATAGAATTGTGTACCCTCAGACATGGTGTGATGCTGTTTATTATGGTGAGATTTGTGTCACAATTGGCAATAGATTAGCTCAATGCAAATAGACATATACATAAGCAATAACCAAAAAACAAGGCCGTTCCATTTTTGCTGACCATCAGCAAGAGTTCAACCATAGATTTGAACTCTCCAAGGCTGATACAAAGAGCAATGACATCAAGAGAAAAATCAAGTAAGCTTGTTTATTACCAGTGACATCAACTCAATAAATAGAAAAGACACTTGTTTTGCCATTTCCAGAAAATGGATAATATAAAAAATAGTTTTGCATACATTTGCATATAATGATGTTGATAATCTAAAGAGGCTATGATTATAGAGTAACAAAACTTTGAAAGTGCTAAGTCTACATAAATTGTTATATAGAAAAGTTTCACCACAACACATCAGTGTATTATTAATTACAAAATATTTATATAATAATTATTCAATAATAAATATTTTCACGGGTAAATTCAGATTTGTTAAGAGTATGTTTTATTTTTAAAAGTACAAGTTAAGAAATTTGAAAACTACAATGACTGGCAAATATTAGATAATAAAACTTTAAAATATTTTAATAATTATAAATACAATTTTAAATTTTTAAACAGAATTTTGTAGCTTTATGCTGATGTAACTATGTCTTTCTTTCATATGAGACTCTCGTATGAGAAATTGAGACATTCAATTTGCATATAAGGTTCTCCATTGAGGAATTTTGCTAACTTTTTTTTCGAGTGTTAAAATTCACATATATATTTTTTCTAATATTTCAATTTCACAAAAATTCTAAAGATGTCAAGATATTTGAAAATGTGAAAAATTCAAAGCCTGCTAACCTCCATATTGATGGATATCCATTGTTTTCTTGGAAGTCTCAAACCTTGCAATATTATTTTGAGAAAATATTTTAAATGATTAAAATCTTGATTTTTTGTAAAGTTTATGATTAGTTTTGCACAATAATTGTGTGATACTTATTAGAAATCAAGAACATATATTGTTACATATTTATTTTCTACAGAAATGTTTTATCTTTAAATATAAAGTTATAATTTTTGAGTGACATTACCATGGAAATTATAAGGGTGTAAACTGCAATCTGTTTAGTAATGCCATCACTCATAGACTGGTAAAAAATATAGCAATATTGTAGAAATTACTAGAATCATAATATAATAGATTTATTAGATATTGATATTTATTCAGTTACATTTTAAATACAAACATTAAATAAAAAAGATTTTATTCATTTTCTGAAATTAATCTGCTTGTCCTGACAACTGGATAATAAAGGAATGCTTTGTTTTAATTTCAATCTAATTTTTAAAATATTGTGAAAGTCAAATGTTATTTTTAAAAATTTATTTAATTTTTAAATAAAAATATCTATCAAATGTAGTCAAATTTATTATATTCTGATAAATAATAATGGTGTAACCTTAAAATAAAAGTTGAAAGCTTGCAGCAAGTGGAAAACAAAGAAAACTATCAGAATGTTAATGTAAGGGGGGAGGATTAATAAAAATTTGTTTATATTTAAAAAATAAAATTCAGTCAATAAAGATTTAGTTAATTTAATTTTTTTATCAGCTTTACTTTAATTGTCCAAGAAGAAAAAAAGCATTGTTCTTATTATGCATTTCACTTTATATTTTTTTCTATATTTTGGAAAGTCCAAATATTGTTTTTAGGAAGTTTTTCATTTGCCAAGTTATACTTTTCAATAAAAGTTTTAATTCTAAAATGAAATGTTGAAATGATAACTCAAATTACCACTAGGAGAAGGATAGAAAAATGTTAAAATAGAGAAAGGTTATACACAGGAAATTTTGATTTTGTCTAAAAGGAAGTCATTTTATATCACATCACATAAAAAAATAAATACATGTGTTCCAATATTTCATTATATGACAAGCATAAAATAATATTTTAACATGTTTTAATCCTCCTCTGCTCTGACAGTTTTTTTTGTTCTCATTTACTATAAGCTTTCAACTTTCATTTTAATATTAAACCATTATTATATATCAGAATGTAATAAATTTCATTTCATTTGTTAGATAGATATTTTTGTTTAGAAATTAACTAAATTCTAAGAAATCACTTTTGATTTTCAGAATTATTTTAAAAATTAAATTTTCATCAAAATAAAGTCTTATTTCATCATTCAACTTCAGGAAAAGCAGACAGAATTTGCAAAGTGAACAAAATCTTTGTTTAATGTTTGTTTTTAAAATATCAATGAAAATTAATATCTAGTAAATCTATTAACTTATACTTTAATGGTTTAAATTGTTTTAGTAATTTTTATAATATTGCTATATTTTTAATAGATAGTGCTAGTGACAACATTTTCACAGATCATATTTACCTACTGCTATAATTTCCATAGCAACATTACTCAGAAAATACATTTATATTTAACCCTTCAACATTCCTCTCGCAATTCATGATTTTCTTTGTTCTCACGTTCACTGTAAATATTAAGATTAACCCATTATTACTTATCAGAAAATAATAAATTTGACTTTATTTGATAGATATTTTTGTTTATTACTGAAATAAATTTTAAATGTTCACATTTTTATCGATAAATATTTAAAAAAATGAGATCATAAGCAAAATAAAAAGATTATACATTATCATTTCTAGAAAGATTATTTTTATTTTACAAAATCAACAAAATCTTCATTATTTCTGTGTTTTTATTTCTGTTATATCTAATGAAATATGCTTTAAAAGTTTAAAATGTTTCAATATTTATTGCAACATTGTGATATTTTTATACCCATTATTGTAGTTAGATTGCTTTCATAGAAAGTTAAGCCTCTAAATAGCTTTGGGCCATATTTGTATTGTCTGCTAATATAACATTCTATTTTGAAAATAAAGTACTTCCATTCAAAATAAGTTATTGATAATTTATGTTTTTGATATCTAATAAATATTGCATAAATTATTGCATAAAAAATTTAAAATTGTAATAAATTCACAAGTAAACACATTTTTGGTTATTCAAACCATTTTCTTAAAACAATGACTATCATAATACAATAGATTTACTTGTCAGGGCAGAGGTTAATTCATTTGTTTAGAGGAATTTTTTTATTTTGTTGCCATCTAGTGAATTTTTTTAGCTAAAATTTTATATTATAATGTGCATAGGAAATATGCATTTTACAATATAATGCTTGTGGAAATTTTTACTAGAGGGCAAATTAGTAAAAAAACAAAGCAATTTCTCTGGAAATGACATTTGGTAATAAATATTCAAATATATATATATACTTCAGTTCTTATAATTATCATACAATTATTATTCAAAAACAATGATAAACTTTTCAAAAAAATCAAAATTTTAGTTATCATAATCTTGTCTCCAAGTAATAGTGCAAAGTTATCACAAAGTTCAAGATTGCTAAGAATACAATGTGTTCACATCATTCTAGAGCTTAATGTACTTTGAAATTTTTGGTTTTTTATCAATTATCCTGACATCTTCAGAACTTTTTTGAAATTAAAATATTAGAAAAAAATATGTGAATTTTAAAGTTTGGAAAAAAAAAGTTAGCAAAATCTCTCAATAGAGTGCTAAAGATGCAGACTGAATTTCTTCTGGCCCAATAAAATATCAGAATAAACAACAGCAAAATTAATATATCACATAATATTTTGTTACATTCATGAATCATTACATATTTTAATGGCTGCACAGATTATAATAAGAGCTTTTTGGTGCTCAAAATTGGTCAAATAATAATACAGAAACATTTGTTAAGAATTGTTGGGTGTTACCCTCAGAAAAAGCATAGTTATTTCATTGCTTTAGATTGTTGTTTTGCCATTATCTTAATTCATTTTGACACATTTTTAAAAATAATATAGATTCTTCATTACTGCTTTTATTGTTTTTTTAATTGAAAAAATCTGAAGTCAGTATCTTGCAAACACTCAGCTAAGATCTAACATGTTTCCTCTATTCTTTACAACAGGAAAAAAGGCATATAAGGAATTCACTTCTTCCTGGTCTAGTTTTTACCAAAGTTTTTGCAATAAAAAATATAATTTTTTGCTTATTAATAAAATATTTTTGATTATTTTTACACATTAATTGGTTGAAAATTATTTAAAACAAAAAGATATACACATGTATATTTTCAATTTATTCATGTACTTTTTATTTTTAGAAATAGAAGTCAATAAACTTGACCATAACATAAACAAAGAAAGTCATAGCATGTGTAGTATCATTATCTATCAGAACTAGCATAGTGTTAAAATCTTTTTAAATATCATAATAATTGTAAATTAAATATCACATTTTAAAGCTGTCTTTGATAAATTTATCATAAGTACACATTTATTTTGTTATATTTTTAGAAAACAACAAAATGAAAGTGAATTGACTTATTTTCTGGAAAAAAAATACTTTCTCGTTGATTTATGATTGTTGTGTAATGTAATTATATCCTTTGTTCATATTTGTAACTCATTCTAAAAATATTTTTAAAACTTAAATGATTTTTTAAAATACGTTTTGTTTATAAAATTAAATTAAAAAGAAATGAAGTCTTATTTATTGAGTTTTAAAATAAAATAAAGATTTTATACAGAGATGAATGATTGATTATTTTTAAAAACTTCCACCAGGTGTAACAATAGAAGTGTAATGTTTTACAAATAATTTTTACTCATATTTCATCTTTCTTTTAATAATTAAAACAGATTCTTTACATAGTAAATAATATAAATAAATTCTATAAAAAGAACTTGTATTTCAACATGTTTCTATTTCTCCCCTAGTAGCAATTTGAGTTAATAGTTTAACATTTTCTTTTAGTATTAAAACATTTCTTTAGAAATATAAGTTTACCAATGAAAAACTTCCTAAAAAATTATATTTCTACTTTTCATATATAGAAAAAAAAATAGAGTGAAATACATAAGAACGTTGTTTTTTTATTGGACAATTAATGTAAAACTGATAAAAAATTAAATTGATTAAATCTTTATTGACTTTCATTTTTTAAACAGGAATAATTTTTTATCAATCCTCTTGCACCATGCTAGCATTCTGACAGTTTTCTTTGTTTTCACTTGCTGTATGCTTTCAAATTTCATTTTTATTAAACCATTATTATTTATAAAAATATAATATTTTTTACTTCATTTGATAGATATTTTGTTTAGAAATTAAATAAATTCTAAAAAATCACATTTGACTTTTAGATATTTAAAAAAAAATAGATTTTAATCAAAACAAGGTTCCATTTCCTGATTTGAGAAAATGAATGAAATCTTATTTGTTTGATGTTTGTACTAAAATGTGAATAATTACTGAATATCTGGTAAATCTATCATCTTATGCTTAATTGTTCTTATATATTTCATTTATTTGTTTATATATTTTGTAAATTCAAATATGATTTTTTAGAATGTCTTTTATTTGAAAATTTATATTTCTAACAATATTAAGATCAATTTATTGATTCATAATATTGAATGAAAGTTTTAATACTAAAATTAATATGCTGGAACTATTAATTCAAATTTCCACTGAGGGATGATGGGAAAATGTAGAAGTTGCAGAAGAGTTAATGTATATATATATATAAAATCATAGTATATCATAAGTGTTTGTATATATAAAGTGAGTGGGGGCATTGTAGTTTCTTAGTTTGAACATTACAGAGAAGCCATATTTTAGGCTCAAAATTATATTACATGGAAATTTAAAATATATGAAATGTTGCAAAAATATAATTTGTGCAGAAATTAAGAGTTCATTTAAATAATATAAAGGACTAAAAATGGCTTGTAGATGCATACATGCCTTATTTCATTTTGAATTCTTTCTCATAGATAAAAACAAAATATAAACACAAAGATGGGGGTATGGATATAATATCACTACCATTTGCTGTTGATTCATTGCTCAAGCTTAACTAGATGGCTCTAGAGTTAGATAAAGAGAACTGCTATTGGAAGCATATAAATAAGCTGAGAAAAGTCATATCAATATTTCATCAGTAGTACCTATAAACCTTTTCCATATATTTTGGCTAGCTTTCATCAAAAATATGAAAAGGAATTTCATAGAAAGAATCTATATAATTGTGTTTTTCTGAAGGTTTGTGACGATGGTGTTCTAGCGGTATTTTTATATTGGACTATTTCCATCATCTAATATGTGTGTTGAATATCTTTAGAAAAGTTTAATTTTAGTTAAATATTCCAAATGCATTCAACTGTTAGTAATATCACAGAAACAGGTTAGTATATGCACCAACTTTTAGTAATATCACAGCAAACAAATGTTAGTAATATCACAGCAAGGAGGTTAGTATATGCACTAACTGTTGGTAATATCACAGCAAACACGTTAGTATATGCACAACGTTTTGAGAGGTATTTTTCTCCCCTTTTCTTCAGGTGTTTCTGGCCTGACCGGTGACAGTACTAGCATGGGATTCGAACCTGGGTCATTAGATTCTTGATTATTGAATTTTAAGGTAACACTCTAACCAACTGAGCCATTATTCACAAAGTAAATTGTTAAACTAATGTAAAAATATGTACAAGTAATTAATGAATATACATCAACAAAACAAATTAGTAAACCAACATAAATACTAGCAAGATAATAAATATTACAATTTATAATTAGTTTTATAATTAACAAATAAAATATAAATTATTAAACTAATGTAAATACTTGTACAAGTACTTAATGATATGAATTACTAAAAACAAATAAAACAATAAATACATGATAAAATTTAATGTAAGAATGAATTAAAAACTTCTCTGAAACCAAAATCAAAAGTTAAAAAATTATGTGAAAAATATTTGTTTTATATTGTTCATTTTTGAAGAGTAAATACCTATAGTAACTGTAATTAGCAAATATTAAAATCAAAACAATTTTAGAAGTACTAATAAACAGATTTACATCTTTTACTGAAATGTAAAAAGAAGTATGGTAAAATGTTCCCGCTCATTTGTCACTTGATTGTGATGTGATGTGATGCACTGTGACTTCTCCTTATACAGAGTCAGGAATCTCTCAGCAACTATGTCCAGAAAAATCTCTTAGCCACTTTACCTTCCCTTTTCATTCCCCACCCTAAGTTTCTCCATATCCTGCTTCATCCTGTTTCCATAACATAATCTTTGTCAACTCTATGGCCTTCATATCTAAATCCCCCTTATCTGTTCCCAAACCCAGCATAAAAACCAATAACCCACTTTCTATATAATCACTTTGTTTATATTTAGTCTTCTACAACTTCATTATTTGTACCCTTTTTGCTTTCAAGCATTTATATTGAATCAGCAGATGCCTAATATTTTCAATGCCTGTCTTACACAACTTGCAGAATAAATCACCCATATTTTTTCATTTACATGTATATTCCCTTGTTGCTAAAGATCCCGTTCGAGCCTTAAACAGTAAACTACTTTCCTTGCTATTATCATAAATTAACTCACACCCAATGTTTCTATAACAATTTTTATTCTTCATTCTTGTTCATCTCTCCATCTCCCTATTCTTTATTAATGCATCTATTCTTCTATCCCACTTTTTACCACTATAACACTCAACAATCCTCCTAACATAATCATCCCATCTCTTGTACAAGTATACTGGTATAAATTCTTTATCCAAATCTTCTACATACCGCATTACCATTCTCACCCACCCTGTTGCCTGCCCTTTACTCATAACCCAATTAAATATTATTTTGGATATTCTTTTATTATCCATAAACTGCAATCTACAAAACATTTTCATTTTGCTTTTTGCATCTCTCATATAAAAACTTGATCATCCCATTTCTCCTTGAATTGCCTCCTTTGCTGTCCATACATTTGCATCTAATGCATGTCTTCCTACTTCCCATTGTACTTTTTCTAAGTAATCTAATACCCTTTTACTAACACATAACGCATCATTGCCATATGTTAACCCGTTGTGTCAGTAAGGTTTTAGTGGCTCCCCTAGTGTCAAAATGTTATGGCGCATTTATTAAATAAACCAGTACTAAATAGATTAGTATATGAATTTTGAAATTTGTAAAAAAAAAATGAATATTTCACATTGCTTGCAAGTTCATTATTTGCTTTCTGGGCAAATCCAATTTTGCATACTATAATAAGTTTGATGATTAAAAAGTAATAGGTTGCATAATTAAAAATGCAAACGTAAACATAGAAGAGAAATAGTAAGAAAAGCAACATGTATATGTCAGAGTTTTATAAAATATTTTAAAATTTCAAAAATAATTTATTATTTTAAATGTTTTTTAATACGTTTAAACATGTTCACGCACACAACACATACAAACAAAAAAAAAAAACTCGCAAAGTATTTTTTTTAGTTTATCTATTACTTTTGTATGGAATAGTCAAGCAGATGTAAGTAGGATGAATAAGAATCCTTGTTTCTACTGTTGCTATGGTTACGAGTAATTGGCAATAAAGGGGATATGGTGGGGGGATCGAAGAGTGTTTTTAAGTGCTGACCATTAGAAGAAAAAGCTTTCTTTCTATTTAACTACACAAAAATAGAAATTTATTGTTTGGTATTCTTTTTAGTTTACTCTCTTCTTTATAAAATAACTATTTGTTTGGATTAAATTTCATATGGAAGAGTGTAAAATTTTATTTGACATCCCATTGAAAGTAATTTGAGTTTATTTCTAAAAGATGCGCTATAATGGAGTGTGTTTTTTTACAATAAATATTAATCAATGTTGTTCCTTATACTAGGCAAATAAGCGTTGTGCTTTTCAGAACAGTTATTGGTCATGTGTTGTTTATAAATAAAATTTAAAATGAATTCTCCATCCCCCCTACTTAACATTTATTTTGTGAATTTATATATATATAGTTTGTATTGAATAAGATAATAAGATGTGATTGAGAATTTATGCCCAAGTTTGAGTGGAGAACATATATATATATATTCAAAAAATTGGTCCATATGCAGTTGTGATAGGGAAGGGGGAGTAATTTATTATATTTAATTAATTAAATATTTATTTATATAATAGTAGTTATAAATTAGTCTTTTCTTATTTTACACAATTTTCGATTACTTCGTTTATATAACGTTTCTTTGTGTTTCTGATGCAAATTAATTAATTAATAAAGACTTGTTTATTAACATTTAATCTAATTTTGATAGGAACTTTTATCCAGTTGAATATGGGGCCCGATTTTTAAATTTTATTCAGCGCAAAAAAAAAAGATCTTATTACATATAGACTGTAAAAAATATAGTTAAGATTAAGGTGGAAAGGTGGAATTTACATTTAAGAAGTATATTTATTAATGGTATTTCTTTTAAATCGTCTGAATTAAAAATGTCTAGTAATTCATTTCTTAATCTCAAAAAAATTAAAAGATCTACTATAATCAGTACTTTAAATTTCCATAATTATCTTCAGGGAATTTTGTTTCTGACATTTTTGGATTAATCATTTAAGAAAAAATCAACTTTAAGACACTCGTCTTTTTAATTTGAAAAGTCTATCTAAAATTTCATAGAAAAGTCTCCTATAGTTACAAAATTTTTAAATCATAGTTTTAATTCTAAGATGTTTTTTTTTTTTTCAAGAAGGAGTATACTTAGACATTTCTTTTGACTTATCCTAATAATTTTCAAATGAATCACTTTTAGTGAGTAATTGTTTTTTTAAATATTTGTTATTTTAATAAACAATATTTAATAGCATCAATTTTGCTTTATAAAATATTGTATAGTCCCTAGTTAAAGAAAAATAAATAAAGGGTAATAGAAACAGTCTTGAAATCATTTAAATATGCTAAATAGCCATTGGGTCTATTAAAAATATCAGTATCCTAATTGACAAGATTTTATAAAATCATTTTGAACCTTGTTTTTAAGTCTTTCCAGTATTGAAACGGACTTCACTTTTTGATAATTGCCTTTCCTTTATCATTATCATCATTTTCAACCAATATCAATCGATTGCAGGATGAAGATCTCTCCAAGTTCTATCCATCTTCTCCAATCTCTAGCCTTTTTTCACTTCACCTCAGCCCCCTTTCTTATTTCATCTATTCATGTCACGTGGTCTCTTTCTAGGATTTTTACAATCTCTCGGGATCCAGTTTAAGATTTCGACTCTATCTATTATTATGACTTCTAACAGTATATCCAGCCCAAGTCCAGTTTTTTAAATGATGTCAGTAATATGTGTTTCTTCTCTCACCTATGGGTTTCATTTTTGAATCATTCTTGTTATTTCTAATATTCATGTCTGAAGTCACTGTATTGCTCTTCTGTTAAGCATTAACTTTTTTTTATTTAATTCATTAGTATCTGATAGAGTCATGATATTTTATTGTTTTGCTATGTCAAATCACTAATGTTTTTAAAGATTTTACATTCTTTAATTTATAAGTTTTCAAAAGCTTTAGGCAAAACAAGATTTAGACTATGAGTGTAGCAATAAACAAAATGATATTCTGGTTCTCGTAGAATAGCTGCTAAATCCCACTCGATGGCGCACTTTTCACGCTAAAATTATAAAATATGATCATTCACGGGCCGTTAATTATAATCACTTTGATAAAAACAAAAAGAAAATCGTCTTTTTTAAATATTACTTAATTTTAAATATTATTTTTTATTAACGTATACAAATTAAAAGATAATAATAAATGTAAAATAAAATAAACAAATTACAATTTGATTCGTCTTTTTTAGTTTTCTTTTTATTAGAAAAAATCAATTTTCTATCGGAGATTTTTTCTATCGAAGATTTTGTTTACCGCTAGTTTTTATTTCAAATAGAATGATAACTAAAAGTAAAACTTGTTACGTTTAGGGTTAGGATTAGGGTTAGTTTTAGGATTAGTTATAGGGTTAGCTTTAGGGTTAGTTTTAGGGTTAGGTTTACGGTTAAAATAAAAAATATCAAAATCGTATTTTTGTAATTTTTTTTTTTACTAACATCTATAAAATAAATGATAACAATAAACGTAAACTATATTCAACAAAGAATAACAGTAGTCTGAGAAAAAAAAGAAACTAAAACTTTTTTAAACAACGACAAATATATATATAATGTTTATAATATATGCTTTTTATGAAATTTAAAAAAACAGTGTACAATTAATTGTACTTTTCTTACTGGATATTTTTGTGTTAACGCTTTTTTTTAATTTCAAAAATATACACACTGTACAATTTTAAAATGTCTCGTGGAATGTTACGAACAGTACATTACTTGACTCATTACCTAATTCCAAATAACTTTATTCATATATCTCGTCAACATTTACTACTTAAAACTTCAATACACTACGGTGTAAAAAGTCTGTTAATTATTACTTTACAAAATCTGAACATTTCAATACTTTAAAATAAAAAAAAATCCAATGAAAACAAGATTTCCATCCAATTCAAAAAAACATACCCTCTCCCCAAGCCGTAATCATTTTGTAAACTGTGCGAATTCACAAAATGTATTTGCTGTGTAAAACATACATGCTGTACTGCGATGCGACATAGTGGCCTGCAATCTGTAGCACAACAAAAAAGTTGTATTATAGAAAATGCAGGTTTGAAGGTGTCGGCCGCGGAAACGGCATTTTTATGTGTTTTAGTGTGAAAACAGCGCCATCCAGTGGGATATATCTGTTCATCAACGACAACCAATATTCTTAACAATGTTGTTTTACCATTGCTTGAAAACTGACAAGCATCCAGATATTATAATGGCCACGCTCATAGGTTTGTGTAATTAACTGCTCTTTACAATCATATTTTTTTTAAAAAATAAAATATATATTCAACCAAAGCAAATGATAAATATTATCAAAATCACACTTTTCTTTATTTTGCTGTAATATCCTATAAATACAATTTATCCAAACCACTTCAAACACTTTTTAGCAATACTCTTTATTTGTACAAAAAACGTTTTTTTAAGAGATTAAAATGAACTGGCTCTGAAGAAGACTGCAGGTCAGTCGAAACATAGATGTATGTATATGTACAAATTCAAACACTTTTTAGCAAAACTCTTCTTGTGAAATATTCCCATAATCAGTAGTCTCATTAAATGATGTCACAAACAAAGCATTTTTATTCCAGTATAAATCACCACCACCATCATATTCAATCATTCTCTATCCACTATAGATATCAAAATATATATTCAACCAAAGCAAATGATAAATATTATCAAAATCACACTTTTCTTTATTTTGCTGTAATATCCTATAAATACAATTTATCCAAACCACTTCAAACACTTTTTAGCAATACTCTTTATTTGTACAAAAAACGTTTTTTTAAGAGATTAAAATGAACTGGCTCTGAAGAAGACTGCAGGTCAGTCGAAACATAGATGTATGTATATGTACAAATTCAAACACTTTTTAGCAAAACTCTTCTTGTGAAATATTCCCATAATCAGTAGTCTCATTAAATGATGTCACAAACAAAGCATTTTTATTCCAGTATAAATCACCACCACCATCATATTCAATCATTCTCTATCCACTATAGATATCTCCAAGTTTAATCCACTTTTTCTAATCCCTAACCGCTCTTTTCTACAACACACCAACAAATTTCCTTATTTTGTCTGTCCACCTCATGACATGTGGTCTTTTTCTAGGTCTTTTACAATCTATTGAGATCTGCTTTCAAATTTCAACTGTCCATTTATTATCACCATTTCTAGCAATATGTCCAACCCAGATCCATTTCATTTTTCTTAATTCTTTTGATGAAATCAGTAACACCTGTTTGTTTTCTCACTCATACCTTACATTTTAAATTCCTTCCTGTTACTTCTAACATTCAGTTTTCCATACTTTCATCAAGTGGTCTGAAGTCTCTATATTGCTCTTTTGTTAAGTACCAGTGTTTCAGATCCATAAGTAAGATCTGGTAAAATACATTTATTATAAATCTGTTCAAACACATAGGCATATTTCTTTTACTATTAAGTTCTTTCTACCAAAAGCCACCACATCCAAGTTTAACTTTATGATTAAATTTCATTCATTATGTTTTCATCTATATTAATAATTATCAAACTTTATTTTCTTCATCTGAGAAACCCTTCGAATGTTACTTTAGTATTTATCTTTATCCTTTTCTTCCATCTGATAACTCTTAACAATATTTCCTGAAGCTCTGAAGCATTATCTGCAAATGCAACCATGTCATCTGAAACATGTGTTATTAAATAGTCTCCATTTACTTTAAATTCCCTAACTTTCCATTTTTATCCACAAAATTTATGTAAAATTGCTATAAAAAGTTTTGGATATATGAAGTAATCCTGTTGTTTATCCTTCTTAATGTTAATCTTGGTAAATCTGTGAGATTAATCATTGCTATTGCATTTGGATAAGTATTCTTCAGTTATTATAACATACTGGGTTTATAATTTAAGGGAACTTTCCATTTTTATCCACAAAATTTATGTAAAATTGCTATAAAAAGTTTTGGATATATGAAGTAATCCTGTTGTTTATCCTTCTTAATGTTAATCTTGGTAAATCTGTGAGATTAATCATTGCTATTGCATTTGGATAAGTATTCTTCAGTTATTATAACATACTGGGTTTATAATTTAAGGGAACCTTTTCTGATGTAATTTATTAAATCATTTTATATTTGGTCAAAACATCCTGAAAATTACTCTTACAAAATCTAAATAACACAAGCTCATCCTAATTTTTTAAGAATCAGCAACTGTTGCCAGAATAATCAACTTGATCATGACCAAAAAATGCTAATTAATATATTCCTAATTGATATATCACCATAATTTCCAAAAATTTTAAACCTTTTTATTGTGAATCTAACCACACTAAATTGATCATTTTTACATAATTTAATGATTTTCTTTCTTTTTTAGTTTTTTTAAACAAATTATTTAACACTCAAACCAACAGTCTTTGCAAACTGTTGGTAATAACACACAAGCGTTGGTGGTCGAGTGGTCAGCACGGCTGCCTTGCAAGCAGTTGTCCCGGGTTTGTGGGTTCACTTCTCGGCCGATGCTTTGTCACAGGAAAAAAAAAGAAGAAAAAAGGCAACTTAAGTTACTAGATTACACAACATTGAGACTGGTATTATTCTCCGCTCTTCTTCAGATGTTGCTGGTCTTACCAGTAACAATATTAGCATAGGAATGGAATTTGCATCTTTAGATTCTTGAATATTGAGTTTTAAGACAATGCGCTAACTAAATGAGCTATTCTACCAATTGATTAAAAGAAAGCTTGGTCCACAATTTTTTTCTTTGTGACCTATAGGCCATGGTATTGCATAGTAATAGCTAGTAGTGAAATGCTTAATACATGTTTTAATTTTTGTATTTAGATATATCATTTCTGCATCCTGTCATTATTATTGTTCTTTTAGCAATAAAAATCAGAGATCTGAACAATGTTATTAATATAAAAAAAAAATGTCAGTTTTCAACATTTATCAATTGAAAATAAAAGATTTCTAAAAAATAATATAATTTTCTCTCATTATCTACCTTTGCAGATTGATAATCTTTTCCTGTTTAATCCAATTTCTGATCCATAACTAGGTCTTTTAAAATCTCTTGGAATCTAGCTTAAGACTTCAACAGTCTGCCTGTTATCTCTTCTAGTAATATGTTCTGTTCATTTCCATGTCAGTCTCTTAATTTTTTCAGCGATGTAAGGCTATTTATTTTCTCAACCACATACTTCATTTTTGATTCCTTATTGTTATTCCCAACCTACACTCTTCATACTTTTGTTAAGTGGTCTACAGTCTCTCATTGCTTTTATGTTATGTCTAAATCTCAAATGCATATGTAATTATAAATTTATTTTTGATTACGTAAGTAATATTTACTAAGGCTGTAACCTCAAGAATATGCATGTAAAAATGCGATAGTAGGAACCTCTTGTGGTTAAGATCTATAGAGGTCCCTATTATCGCATTTTTACACGCATGTTCTTAAGGTTACAGCCTGAGTAAATCCATATGTAAGATTGGGTAAAATGTATCTGTTAAAAATCTTTTCAAATGCATAGAGCTTTATTTTCTTTTAATGTTATTATTATTTTTTTTTACCAATCCAAGAATAATTCCGTAATTTATTTCATTCATGATGTTTCTTTCTATATTAATAACTTAACCAAAAAGTTTATAATTGTTAAAATCAATATTTATTGCCTTCTAAGAGAAATTCCCAGTGGTAGCGATTTTAATCTTTTTACTATTTATCATTAGTCCTACTTTTTTATTTTCATTTGATAAGTCTTGTGACATTTTTTCAAGGATTAAAAGATTTATCTGCAAAATAAAGGTGTGTTAAATAGTCTCCTTGTACCTTTATTTTCTTAACTTTCTATTTTAATCCATAAAATACATTTTAAATCATTGTAAGGCGGTTTGGAGATATGTAATCTATTGGATACAATTTTCCGTAGTAAATTTTTTAGTGACACCTCAATGCTGTTGAATTTTGGGAAATATTTTCCATGAGTATGCACTAGATAGTGATTTTATGTACAAAACTTCTTGCATCCATTGATTACTCTGGTTTGCACTAAGTGGCGCTACTATATGGAGAGTTTTGCCTTTGTGCATATGATAGTAACTACGATCTATATCTGGATATCCCAAAGCGTTAATCATTGTGGAAGTACTTTAGAATTAAGTGCCTTTTTTGATTTAGTAATTCAAAGCATGACAACTCATATTCTTTGGTCCCTCCATAATTTCTCTCAATATTTTAATATGATTCACTGTATTAAAATTATTTTTATATTCAAGTTGCTCTTTTGAATAGTTTTAATTATCTTAATGGGATTTGCTATAGAATGGGCAGAAAACTGTTTGTTTTGTATTGCAAGTTTCATTATTTCATTTGAAATGCTTGGAAATTCAGAAGACATAACAGTAAAGATTACTTTGATTTTTTTTCTTCTTCTTTGCCTTATATATAAAATCCCTAAACGTTCATAATATTGTGACATCATATTTAAGTTAAACATTTTTTTATTAGAGAATGTATTTTTTAAGGATTGTTCTGCCAATATTTAAAAAGTTTCTATAATACGTTCGTTTTTGAATCCAGCAGGTAATGACGGTCTGGTCAGGTACATTTCTCATCTTTATTTACATTAAATTTAAAAAAAAAAAAAAACTATTATGAAAATAACGGCCTGAAAGGTCCATTTTCATAATACTTTCATTTTTGTGTCATTTCTGAAAAAAAAAAAAAAAAAAAATTTTAAAAACCAATCAATTAAAAAAAAATTATTACAAAAACGATGGTGTGTACTACATAGGCTGGATACATGTTATATAATTTACATTAAATCTTAAAAAAAAAAATGTTAAAAGAACTAATTTTAAAAAAAGGTGACCTTTTATAGGCCAAGTATGTGTGGTTGTTATATAATTCCCTTCATTTCATAATGTTGATTCTTTCTTTTCAAAATAGTTCCATCTTTTTTTTGCTGAAATTGCTTTCTTTCCAATACCAAGATACTGTTTATATACTGTTGATACTTTTTTTCTCTTCTATAGCTTTCTTGCCACTTTCACATTTATATTTTCTTATATCATTATTAAGCTCTTTTTTCATATCATTTTACGTAATTCCAGATATTCAATTCATATTTCTAATGGATTATTTTTCATATTCTCTCTTCTTTTCGTATCTTATCTTGTCTCTGTTTATATTTTCCTGATGAGCTGCTTTTTTGTTATCCCAATATATTTGTCACACTTCTTAATAAAGTATTTGCTATTTTCTTATCTTATTCAAATCTGAGCCATTGTCAATGTCTATTAACATTTTTAAATATGTAAAAAATACTAATTTAAATTCATTGGTTTTTGAAGATTACTTATAATAACTGTTAATACTGTCTTATCACATGACTTTAACTTACTCACCAACATATTTTTTTTACTTATATGCCATCTACTGTAAGCCTTAGGAACTAATAGATGATAGTGATTAATAAATCCCCATTCAGTGATGATCTATCCAATATCTCAGATTAGTATGAAGCTTACAGCTTTCATTAATGAGGAGTGTTGGATCTTGAAACAGTATATTAAACTATTACCTGGTAGCTTTTAATTATGAAAGCTTACAATAGGTGGAGTAGCGTATAAAAACCTTTTTTTTTTGTTTTTTTTCTGCTTACTTTTGAATTAATCCAAATATTTGTATTTTAATAATAGATTAACACTTCCTGTGTTGAATCTATTAGTAACATTACAATCTTAACATATAAATGTTCTTTTAATCAAAATATAATCTATTCTGGTTGCTTTCAGATCCATTTCCATCTGCAAATTTGTCACCATAACCAAATTTACGCACAGCAATTTAATCTTTCAATTGTTTTCCAATTCTGGTAAATTTAATCTTTCAATTGTTTTCCAATTCTGGTATCAAAATATTATATGACAATTTTAAAATGTTTGATGTAGTCAAAATATTTATCTGTATAAAAATCCTGTATGCTTTTCTCAAAATGAGAACTTATATGGCAGAAAACTGAATTGACTGTATTTGATACCTTCCATTAATCTGAATAAGTAATTTTGCAATTCTATCTGATATTCCACGAATCTTCATAATGATGTTTTTCTATTTGCACATTTGTAATAGAGCACACATCACTTTTTGAATTTTCTATTTCCTATTTTCGTCAACTTCATAAAGTTTTATAACATCACTATCACATGACTTCTAAGTCCATAATCAAGAGATTCTCAATATTCTGTCATTTTATTTGCTAAATACTGCCTTAGCAGATGAAATTACAGGAACCTGAATATGAGATCCACAATTACTATCTTTTATAATCGTAAAATACATAAGATGATGATCAATCACACATATTGAGGTTATCATACCATTTACACCTTCTTAGACACTTTATCAATACTTTTATTTGTATTATTTGTATTACAGTAACAGTTTCGACTGTCCTGCAGTCATCATCAGAGTTCTTGTTGATTCTATTACCAAAACCCAACTCTGATGATGATTGCAGGACAGATGTAAAAACTTTGAAATTCATCTCAGTGACTATTGGGTATTGGTGATTAGTTTCTATGATAAGAATGTGTGGAGTGGAAATTAAGAATATGCCCTTCATCTTTTAAGACATCAAAGGGTTAGTTAATAATATACTTTTTAGATACAGTTAGCATAGCAAAAATATTCCATTTCAAATATTATGACTTCTTTTGTACTCTATTGTGAATTGGAAGTGAAATAATTCACGAAGCATACTGCCATGCAAGAACATTCTTATTACTGTTAAATCTATATAATTGTTGTTCCTCATTAGAGATCCACGATTCATGTGAAACAATAGCAACATAAAATGCTAATGAAAAATCAGTGTATATTTAATTCATCAAAATAAGTTTAAGATCTATGAATAATGATCATAGCAATAATGAAGATGATTTTGCAATGATTATACAAACCAGTACATACTCATATAGAATATGCTGGTTCATTCGTCCGAATGCTTAATATTTGACACTATCTCATTAATGTCTGTAGCACTTTTTTTATTCTGAAGGACTTCAACATGTCTTTTTCTAGCTCTTCTTTTTTCTGTCTTCCCAATGATAACAATCAATTTTTTTTGTCTTTAGACTGCCTTTAAAATAATCTTTGTAACATAAACATGATGTAGATCACTTAACTATGCTTTTAAAATTGATCACCGAAAGGGAGATAATTTTTGATCACTATTGCTGCTTATCATGCAATTAATTTGAGTATTTTATTTTTATATTTAGTTTATACTTGTTACTAGATTTCATCAGTGGCAGTCTTGGTAACTTTGTTTCTTTCAATTTTTTATTTATAAAAGTTTGAGCTTTATTTCATGAATTTTCTCAGTGGAGGAGTTGGCTGCCAATGCTTTGTTTAACATCATATTTCAATACCATGCTCTTTTATGTCTATACCTGGACATTACCAATCTTATATACCATCAGAAATGCTTATCATGATTAAGGTGATATCTCTTAAGTCTGGTTTGGGCAATTCTGACAATTGTAGGACTAATGTTGGTTCATATTCTAAGGTTATCAGGTGATATATATATCTTCTTAATAGAATTATGAGAAATCCTCCATGCCAGGGGAAGATAACATTGTCAGATATTGCATGGAGCAATCTCCATGCCAGAGAAGATATTTCATAGTCTTTTGGCAAGAAATAAAATTCATTAGACACTTTGCGAAATGCACAGGGCAGAATGACTATAAATCTAATTCGTGCGATTGGTTGACCATAATAATTATTTTGCACACCTGACAATTTTCCTGCACATATCAGTAAATTTTCCCACTGTTAATGTATGGTACATTATATTCCTTAAAAGTAACCCATTTGCTTTCAATTGGAGCAAACAAACAATTTCTTCAAATTTGTGAGTCTTAAACAAAACCACTACATTTCAGTATTTACTCCTTAGGAAAGTACCATTTTGAATCCTTAACTTTAGAGTCTTTGCATTAATGAGTTATATTTTAACCATGCATGATCTTATAGATTGAAGTTTATGATTCTAACTTTAAATATTAATATATTAAAATAATTTTTGTTAAAGGAGTTAAAATGGTGGTGAACCAATATGATGATCAAAATTTTGTCAATAGAATATGAATCCTAATTGAGTGCATAAGAAGTTTGAGTAGCAGATTTGGGTATAGTCTTTAAATCTTAAAAGTCCCAAGTCTGCCACTTTTACCACTGCATCAAACTTTGTGATGCAATATTCATCAGCAGCAGCATTTTCCACCATTATTGATCCACTGCAGGATGAAGGTCTCTCCAAGTTCAATCCATTTTCTTCATTCTCTAATCTTTCTTCTCCACACCACTCCAGCACATTTCCCTACCTATCCATCTCATAGGTGGTCTTTTTCTAGGTGTTTTATCCTGGAGTCCCATTTAAGATTCATCTCTTCTAGCAATATGTCCGACCCAAGTTTTAATGATGTCAATAATAGTCATATAGGTAGATAAAAAAATAAACAAATTCGTCAATATTTAAATGAGAAATTGTTCCTACCCGTGACCTAAAAAAAAAAAAAAATCAGTTTACACTCAAGCTCATTGAAATGGACTATTTTTTATCCCAATTGGTCACGTGACTAAAGTTGATTGGGCCAGATGAGATAAACAGTTTTCTGGTTTAATTCCAGGCGCATATGTGATTGATGATTTTTTATCTTTTTTTTTTTAAAAAAAAATTTTTTAAAAAAAAAATCTGTTGCTGTTTTATTTCAATTAATCTAACTGAAATGGTTGATAGGTTGCCATGGTGAATTTTAGAACTGCAGATAAATTCAGAATCTTTTTTAAGCCAGCAGATATTTGCAGACCTCTACTTATTCAGTTTTAGAAATGGTTAAAATGAATTATTTAAATGTTTGAGATAAGTGCCAATAGAAATTAATATTTTGATGTAAAGAATATAAATTAGATGCACTTCTTTTCCATATATCTGTTTCCTATATATGTGTATATGCCAGAGAAAAGGTGTCTGGATTTTTTTCCAACATGTCTCAGGTGCGATCTCTGAAGATAAGTGCCAATAGAAATTAATATGTTGATGTAGAGAATATAAATTAGATGCACTTCTTTCCCATATATCTGTTTTCTATATATGTGTGTATGTCAGAGAAAAGGTGTCTGGTTTTTTTCTTCAACCTGTCTCAGGTGCGATCTCTGAATCTATGTCTGTGTTATATAGTAGTGTAGCTTAAGTATTAACCACAAAAATTTTATGGCGCTACAATTCTGGATCACGAGTTACAACATGAAGTGTAACAATATGATTTATACTTCCATAAATTGTCTTCAGTAGCCTACCTGCTAAAACAGGCAAAACTCTCTATACAGTGGTGCCCCTCAGTGCAAGTCAGAGTAATCAATGGATGCAAGAAAGTTTATGCATAAAATCCCGATCTAGTGCCTATTCATCCTATATCTCCAGACTAGTTTCTAGCTTGTGGCTTTCATCAGTGAGGAGTCTTGGATCTGAGAGCACTGCATCTAGATATTAGGATCTAATGCAACCCTTCATCAGCCACCTTTTTAACTCTTTAATTAACTACAAAACTAAGAGTCCAAAATTGAAAACACAATAATATTTTCAATCTGAAACTCATTAGTTTATATAATATAGTCATATACATTTGAACTCAGTTTGTTATCCATACATTTTGGTGTCTTTGGTTTTTTAATAACCATAGCCACCACTATCCTATTAGGCAGGATTGGTATTAAATTTTTTTGCATTCCATTGATTACTCTGGCTTGCACTGAATGGCACTATTGTCTAGAGAGTTTTTCCTGTTTTAACAGCTTGAGCAAGCATAAGGACTGGTGATCAAGTGGTGTTTGGTGGTTTAATACTCTCCTTGCTATCACAATATCTTAAAAACCATCTGAAAACATTCTTATGATTCATGGCTTCCCTACCATAATCATTTCAAACATTTCTATAGGAGTTTTTCCAATTTAAAACAAAATCTACTCCATAATGGATTAAGGTTTAACACATACTGTTATATTTTACATCATAACTTGGGATCCAGATTAATATCGTAAAATTTTTGTGGAGGATAGTTAGTGTGTGCCACTATGCAACAAGTGCACCAATTCAGAGACCCACTGCAGGAAGCTTGAATAGAGAACCAGTCATGTTTTTTTCCAAAATACACATACATGAGAATCATTTGAATGTACATTTATGCTCGCTACATAATTTTACAGTGATCTGCATCATTTGATGTCATTGCAGATTGGCACACTTTGAAACTTCCAGATCCACAAATTGCCACTCTAGCTCCGTGGACCTGGGGCCTGAACTTATGAACTTTTAAGCTGTAAATCTTTGGATTATTATTATTAGGTTTCCAAGTATATATTTATCCTATCTATCTTAATTTTTAGAACAAAATTTTCCTCTGATTTAATCACACGTATAAAACACGTATAAAACATTCATCATTTAAATAGGTCATTGTGAAGCAACCGTGCTCACTGGTCAGTTGATGAGGATTTGAGCCGTTTTTCATTCTTGTTTCACTTTCTAGCTAAGATTAAGGGTTAAAACATTTAAAGGATAATATGTTACTCACTAATGTTGGAGTTATATAGATTAACTAAGAACCACAACATGAAGGAAAAGCCAGAAGGCTGCTTAAAGATTTTTAAGTGGTTGTAAAGTCTACAATTGATTGATTATTGAACCGGTATGAGCAAATAATATGTAAAGAACATTAAATCTACAAGCGTCTGATTACATTTAACATACGATTTTTATGCTACTGTAGCGCCATCTATTGTAAGCCTGAGCAATCATTATCAGATAAGTAGTCCAAGCATTTACACATGCTAATAATTCCCCCCCCCCTTTTTTGGGGGGGGAAGGGCCCAGAAAGGGGGAGGGGTCTGTTTAGAGGGTTGTTGATCATGGGCGGTTTTTATGATTTGCTAATTTGTTTCTTACTGAAATTTGACAAGTCACAATTTATGTCACACTGATAGTTAAATATTGAAGATGTATTCATGATTTTTTTTTTAGAGAGGTAACTTTTCAACAAATCTGTAGGAACTCTTAGTACAGAGACAGATTTTACTATTGGAATTATCAAACCTATCTATTTTACCATTGCATATTTATTTTGGTCATAATTCTATTTCTGAAGGAGGTGTGCACGGTTAATTGTTCTGATTAAACCAGGTATTCAAATTCAGTTAAAATGTGTACTTTAAATGTCACATCCTCACTTTGGGAATTATATGTGGAAAACCTCATCTGGAGGAATGATACTCATCTGCAGAAGTAGATATAAAACATTACATTACTATTTAGTACTTTGATTGCTCAATAGGTGGTTCTGAAGTAAAGTGACGAAAAATTGTCTTTAATTCAAGTCTGCCATTGGTTAATTTTTGTTGCTTTGGTAGTTCAATCTGTCTATGAGTAGAAAGCACCCATTGTCATCAAAGTTCATTAAAGTTTATTGGAATTTTCAAAATGAAAGAGAGATGCTGAACGAATAATGTTAAAGAGGTCATAAGTAATTGTTAACTCTACTGAAAATGATCACATGTTAGTGCTTGTTTATATTGCCCACACATTTAAATTTGATGTTTACATAAATATCACTTTTTACAATCAAAAATTTTCATAATCCTTATGAAACCTGATTTAATCATTATTTACTTGAATGACAAAGCAGATCCACCTGTTTTAATCATCATTTATTTGAGTGTTAGAGCAGTGTATCCACAAACTAAAAGGTTCATGGATTGCACCTCAACTATATTATTTTTATTATTGAATGATTACTTACTATCAAACTAGTTATGGTCATCATGCTTATGCATTTTCAGAAATGGAATTTAATAGCATACAACATGCATTTATGAATAATACAAAACGTGGAATACATACTCAGTGATTATTAAATTTACACATGCAGGGACAGAGTTAAGGGGCTTACTAATTCCAGATAGTTAATCTGCCCCCTGATTAGAGTCTTCTACAGGTGTTTAACTCTTGTCAATAGTTACTATTTTAAGATAAAGAATTCATAGGTTAAATAAATAAAGTCAAAATTAAACTCCCTTTTATGGTCTTCAATGCTGTATAAATGGAGATTACCTGACTATGTGATGAATAAATAGTAACCTCTTAAAATATTAAATAAATAATTAATGGGTGCATATGAGGTCATGTGACATTCAAGCAATGAAAGTAGCAGATTGAGTTTTAGTCTAGAAATCTTTACCTTTTAAGATCATTGCTCAAGCGATGTATTAAAATTCATAGAGTGTTATTAGTATTGAGGTATTAAAATACGCATGAAGGACAGGTAAAATGAAAATGAAGAATGAGCATCAAGATCACCTGGTGTAACAGACTTTTGTTTGAATATTGACAGTGCAGAATCTTAAGAAATGTGTGAGCCCATTTCAGAATCCGTTGGTCCATGAATAAGTTTATAGGCTCAAAAAACATTATAAAATTAATAATCTTGGGAACCAATTAATTATGAATATGTTACAATAACTGACATTAATATGAAAAGGTAGACAGTGTACGGTTGTTAAAAATGATTTTAGGATTCTGACCTGAAATTATCAAAAAATATTACATATTTAATGGCCTTCACTTATTTACAATCTTGTGTTATCCAGGCTCATCCATTTGTAATTAGCATTAATATTATAATAAAATTTTAGCCAGATTTCAACAATTATCATCTAGATAGAGAATATTATTTATAGAGGCACTTACTCAGATATTGGCAGGTGAGAGCCAGGTGAACTTTATTACAATATTACTATTAATTATATACAGGGAAAATGTGGATTATACATTTTTGAATCTGTTGTGCATGGCAATCTTCATTTTAACTGTATATATATATATATATGTGTGTGTGTGTGTGCGTGTATGTGTTCATAATTAGTAATCCTAAGGTAGAATATTGTTAAAAGGTAAACAACCTTTAAATATTGCCAGATGATGAGCAATTTGATTTTCTGTTCTTACTTTATTACTGCTAAAATAGACAAATATCCATATACTGACCAATATGGAATGGTTAGCTGAACTTTCTGTCTGAGGGCATGTGAGGGAACTAAGCCATAGAATCTCACACTGCAATTGTTCACAAACGTTATATATTTTATTATATCATCTTAATGCTTGTAACACCTTGTGCAATAAGGGTAGTAGTGGCATAAAGAACTTGAGAGCTAAAAGGTCTGCTTTGAAGTTTAACCTGTCTTTTCCAATGCCATGTGCTTTTTCAAGGAAGTGGTGATTGATTATTTAATTAGTTCTTTTTGTAATCAGATCATAAACTTTAACAGGATTTTACTTATTTATCATATGGTTAGTTGCTCCAGATATCATTTGATATTCAAACACCAAAGATTTAGGCTGTGCATGACAGGTTGATTGAAGAACCTTTAAATTTTAAGTCTGACACTTTAACCACATGACCACTGTTCATACAGAGGATTCTTTGTATAACACTTATGAACTGCAATAATCTAAAAGATAATACAAAAGCAGTTAACGAATAATATTTCTGTAGTTTAATTGTCACTATACCACTCTCATACAAGACAGGAAGGAACTGATTTCTCTCCACTTTTAATACCTTGTGGATGGATGCAATTGTAGATATATGACCAAAAACATATGAAAAAATGTACAATCATTAAGGTGAACATTTCAAGATAATCCATCACTCATCAGTTGGCACAGATCACCGTCTCTTACACACACATCTTTATCATTGTTCAGTATATATAGATAGCCAATTACTACAGTTTAATGAATAAGTGTCAAACTAAGTGCTTTCACAATTTTGACACAAACCACTTGATGAAAGCATAATAATAATTTTATTAATTATTCATTAGACAAATGATTATTCATTTAATGAATAAGTAGTGTAACTGGTTTCTATTCACTTTTAACACCTTGTGGAGAAATGTAATTATAAACATGGCCAAAGACACGTGAAAAGCATGTGTGATCCCAAGATGGTAATATGCACATTTTATGTTGGACATGAGTGCTGGTTCAGCATAAAATTTGCATCTTAGGGATCTTACATCTTTTTTATATGCCTTTGGCTATATGTTTATAATACATCCCTCCACAAGATGTTAAAAGTGGATAGAAATCAATCCCTATCTAAGGTGAGAGTGGTGTTGTGAAAATTGCACTACAGAAATATTATTCATTAAGTAGATAATCTCTAGTCAAATGACTAATAACAATTATTAATATATCTCCATCAAGTAGTTTGTCTCAAAGTTATGAGAGCAGTAAGTTTGGCACTTAAATTGTAGTGATTGGTTATCTATATATATTGAACAATGATAAAGATATGTGTAAGAGATTGTGATATGGGTCAACTGATGAGTGCTGGTTCAGGATGAAATGTGCATCTTGGGAATCATACATCTTTTTCACCGGTCTTTGGTCATATGTTTATAATTACATTATTCCACAAGGGTTTAAAAGCAAATAGAAACCGGACCCTACCTTGGGCGAGAGTGGCGTAGTGAAAATTACACTACAGAAATATGTATTAAGTGGATAATCTCTACTCTAATGAGTGACTTAATAAAAAATTATTAATACAAAAGTTTATTTCCATTAGCACAGTCTATTATAAGATTAATTAATCAGATATTAAAATTATAAAAATTCCTATTCTTTGTACTTTAATTTCTATCTTCAGATTGCTTTCTAAATTTCAAAATTGGAAATAATACTGATATGCATTCAACAATCATCCTTAACTCAGTTATATCTGGTTTTAGCCTGACAAATAAAATGGAGTTAAAGGCAGTTGATAGGTGCATGTCTGCACTTTTTCTAACTTTGAATCCCAATTTCTGTATAGCAAGGATAAAAAACAGAAACCAGTCTGAAAATTGGGGATTTAAATGCAAAAATGCAACTTGCAATAATTAATTACTCAAGTTTCTGCCAGGTGGCACTGGAGTAGAAAGGTGCTTTTATATTGTTTAAGCTGGGAGTTAGCTAATTTGATGTTATTGTATAAAATGTATTTTTTAAAAAGATAATCTTATGATTTATGGCATTTAGAAGTCGGGTTTGAACTCGTTTGATATAATTTCAATCAGTTAGCTGAGTGTGATGTACATTTAGATAGGGTGAGTTATTTTCCTGTAATTAAAGTTGTGTTTTAAATTCTGATTACTGGATAGATTTGTAGTATGTATACTGAATAGTATTAATGTTTGAATGATTTGTTGTTTGAGAATCATATGGTATTTCACTATTGGACATGATAGAGTTGTCTGCCATCTATAAATCTTCAGTACTGGAATCAGTCAATTTACCATTGCTCTCAACCATGTAGCACACAGCCAATGATTTTTTTAAAAAAAAAAAATGTGTATATATATAAAAATAATGATTATTAAACTCCATTGGTGTTTTCAAATTTTCTTTTCAGTCAATTTTCCTATTATTGCTTTAACTTTTTCCGTTTTTTTTCTCTCCAGAGATTTTTAGTTTTTAAAGAGATTGCGGGGGGGGGGGGGTAGATTGATCAGCTGAGAAAAGCGGAAAAATAAATAATCTGGTCAGTTAACTTGGGAATGATATACTCTGTTAACCATTCTGGAGAGTCCTAATAAACAACTATGCTGATAAGTAAATGATAATATTGACTGGAATTTCTCTACCTGCTATTTTAATTTTGAGGTGGTACTCGATTTTCTATGCCCACCAATTTCAACCATAGATCATTATTATTTTCAATCTTTATCAATTCATGCAAGATAAAGGTACCCCCAAATTTAATCCTGCATTTTCATTCCATAGCTTCTTCTTTCATATCTCTCCAATTACTTTCTTTATTTCACCCATCTTTTTTTTAAACACGGCCTGTTTTCTATATCTTATTATAATCTTTTGACATTTATTTTTTCTAGCTGTATATCCAACCAAGTTTTTATTTAAGTTGATTAATTTTTTTCACTAATGTCAGTTATACCTGTTTTTTCCTCACCCATGGATTTCGGTTTTGATCCCTTCTTGTTATTTCGAACTCCTTTTTGCATACTTCACTATGGGCGTTGCTTTTCTGTAAAGCGTCCAAGTATCAGCTTCTCATATAAGCGTTTGTAAAATACATTCATTGAAAGCTTTCTTTTCAAACACATATATATATACTTTTTATTTTAATATTTATATTAATAACGCATTGAAACTAAGTATTTACTTTGACTTACGTATTATATTTACTAGTGTTTGATTACAGTTATACGAAGTGTGTTTGAGTGGTTTGATAACTTCGTAATATATTAAAAGAGAGTGTTCTTTAAATCACGTAAGTTTTTTTTTTTTAAAAAAGTAATATTCTTCTCTATTATATAACCTCTCATAATGGAATTAGAATGAAAAAGAGTTCCATCAATTTCTTTCATTTGCAAAAATACTGTTTTTCATTTGCCAGCTTTTTTGAAAATGTTTCTATAAGCTCCTTCCTCGCAGTGATGCATTTAAGATAAAAAGCTTTTACTGGAGTAATCCAACCTACTTCGTGACATGATTTTGCACTATCCTCTAGTGAAAGTGTGGAAAAATGTTATTTTCTTTATAAAAAAAAGGGATATTTTTTTAATTTTAAGTTCTGTACTTTAACATTCGTTAGTAGGAATTTTGATTAAGATGGGCGTTGGGTACATCTTTGTTTTTTTAGTTAAAAATATTCATCACAAGTCATTAAACCATTTATATAGCTATATTCAATTCTTTATATATATATCCATGCACATATATATGTGTTTTCATATGTATATTTGTATAAAATATCAAATGCCAAAATTAGTCAATATAATGCCTAAACCATAGGCAGTGAATTTTTTTTAAATTTGATTTTAGCTAGTGATTTCATTATGAATTGTTTTAATATATATACACACATACCGAGATGGAGCGTTGTATTTAGTGAGCACATATTTTAGTTTCAATAACAGGCAGAAAGAAAAAAGTTGGAAAGGGGGGTTAAAAATCTGTCTGGACAAACTAAAATTGAATTGTTTTTTCTACAAAAATTATAAAAACTATCCAAATGATTCTATTGACAAATCTTCAGAACTGGACAAATCTCTGAATCATACATGAAAAAATGTTTCCTATGGGTTTTCTCTTCTTATGTTAAAAAACGCTTTAGGGGCAGTAATTCTGGATATGTGATGTGATGCCTGTGACTTCTCCTTATACAGAGTCAGGAATCTCTCAGCAACTATGCCCAGAGAAACCTGTTAGCTCCTTTTCCATTCACCACTCCAAGTTTTCCCATATTCTTTTTTATCCTGCTCCATCCTATTTCCACAACGTAAACTTTGTCAACTCCATTGCCTTTAGATTTAAAACCTCTTTATCTTTTCCCAAACCCAGCATAAAAACCAATAAGCCACAAAATAATAGTTTAATGCTATTTACATATATAATTACATAAATCAATTTCCTTCTATATAAATCAATTTCCTTCTATATTATTACACACACATATATATAAAGAAAATGATAAACTATTACTTTATATAAATGTGTGTAATTCTAAGGCAATATCTAATTTGCTTATACTGGATGTTTTTATATATGTAATTAGAGGGTTTGAACTCGGGATTTTTTTAGTTCATTTATCCTCTCAAGCAACTGATACATGTGTCTACATCCACGTAAAAAAGGTACATAATCTCATTACATATATTTCATACAGAATCTCCCACACACATATGTAAAACAGTGCTCAGTAAGATTGAAACCTGTCCATTAAATTTTGAGGAATTTCTGTCTTAATATAAACAGATCATTGATTGTATATATGTATGGGAGATTATGATCTGGTCCAACTAATGAGTTCTTCATGAATATATACTGAGAATTATATTTTATATATGTGGCTCGTCATGTGTATTGATTGCTTGATATGGAGTGGAAGATGAATGAACTGAAAAATTCTGAGTTCAAATCCCTCTAATTACATAAATGTATGTAGTAACATTCAGCCTTTCATTTTGATTTCATTCCTAAACAAAGTAGGCAGAAAAAATTGAATTCAAAGTTTGATAAAGTTTACATGTTGAATTTTCTAATTTATTTCATACCAAATTTGTATGTCATTTGTTGTTAAAAGCTAAATGTATTTTAGTGTCCAATTGAAAAATTTGAATTAGAAAAATTTAAATAGTCAAGTTAATCTAATGGTTTGTGGCTCAAGAAATCATGTGACCTTTAAGCATGGGAATTACCAGAGCTTAATTGTGATTTGTGAACTTTGACTCAAGTTCACCTTTCACCCAATGTACTAAATTCATGCAGAACAAATAACCAAATGATTTGTCTATCATGCAGTTTTCAGACCTAGAAGACACAGAGTTGTATTTTGATCCATAAACTTATATCTTTTAAGTTCATTACTCTACACTGTATGAAATCATAGAGAGAAAATAATTAAGCTGATTGCCTCTCATGAGAACTGATGCCATCTCTACCGATGCCATCTGGCATCAGAAGTGACAGATCCAAGTTATGGTCCATGAAACTTGATGTCTCAAATTTACTATTTTTTCGTTAAACTATCATACCATGTTAATTAAAATATATTGTATGTTTTAATATAAACTAATTAAATTTTGCTAATTTTATTCCAAATGTCATTGAGAGAATCTCACTAGTAATGATAATGACCAAAATGTTTTGACCAATGAAACTATACTTGCAGTTTTTTGAAAAAAAGAATATGTTATAGTCTTAAAGCTACTACAAATACATTGGTAAACTGTCTCAATTTTTCTGTTTATGTATTGAGGTCACATTTTAAATGTTAATTTTCTTCACATGTATGTGTATATTTTTATATGTTTATGAAATAGAAATGCATATAAATGCATAAAAACATATTAACATTCAACTAATTCATTAATAGATTAAAGTACTTTGGTGTGAGATGGTATTCATAAGCCTTTGGCTTATCTTTGCTCTCCGGTGACTACCTAAAGAACTATTTTGCCATTTTTGCATTAATTTTAATGGCAAAAATTGGAATTAAAAAAAAATATTGATTTATTAGTTTAAAAAAAAATCAGAAGAGGTCAGAAGTGTGCAGTCAAAAGAAATTACTAATGATCCAATCTCACTTACCTTGTTATAAATTGGTAGTTTTTTTGTGAGAGTGTTGTAAACTAATTTTTATTGCTGTTTCTGATGAGAATTTTTTTATCTATATTTTCTGTAGTTAATTTAAATATTCATGATTATGTTTACAAAATATTTGCATAATAATCTATAATTTGTATACATGATTACCCTTTTAGTCAGATATATTTTTTGAATGGAATAGCATGGAATGTTGATGATATTTTAATAATTGTAATACAATTTAAATCTTAGAACAGAATTTTGTAGATTTATGATGTCTTAAGATTAATTTATTTGCACAATATAAGTTCATTCAACAGTGATTTCATTAATTTTATTCCCCCACACCATGCCAGAATGGTAATCATCCAATAAGGAAAAAGCAGTTGTTCTTGTTACATATTTTACTTTATAGTTTATTTTCTATATTTGAAAAGTTCAAATATGATTTTTTATGATGTTTATTTATTTGTAAACTTATATTTCTAACAAATCAAGCCAAATTTATTGAGTTCTAATATAAAATAGAGATTTAAATGCTAAAATCAAAGAAATGTTAATAAAATTTATCACTATGGAGGATGATAGAAATGTCAACATGTTGAAGGGTTAATGGATTTTTCTGGAACATTTTTACCATGTATTTTAAAGCTTGCAATGGATTTTTCTGGAACATTTTTACTGTAAGTGTATTTTAAAGCTCTAATCTATAAATTTTATAAACTAGAATATTTTTTGTAATAGTAAATCTAACAGTTTTATAACCTAAGTATTTATTAAATGTTTGAAAATCAGAAGTGGTAGAATTGGTCTGCAATTGATGGACTTTCAGGTTCAGAGTTTGGCTCTCTCCTCTGCATGAAACAATGCAAGATTTTTATAGGGTTTATATTAATACATACTTACACACATATATAGACATAAGGGTAAATATAACAGATTTTTTAACATTGAATTTTACTATGATTTTTTTTTTATTATTGAGAAAATTATATTCTTAGTTCCTAAATAATAAAGTTAAATAAAAGATTATATAAACAGTGTTATTATCTGCAGATTAAAACATAACCATCTGATTATATGTAATAGTAATATTTAATATTTTTATCACTGCTTATGCTAATGTAAATTCATATCTAATGAAAGAAGGTAAAGAAAATTGTGCCTCTGTGAGCGAAATTATTTGCTTGATCATCATCATTTTCAACTTTTATTGATCCATTGCAGAATAAAGGTCTCTTCAAGTTCAATCCATCTTTTCCAATCTCTAGCTTCTTTTCTTCACATCACCCCATCACACTTCCTTATTCCATCCATCCTTCTCACATATGGTCTTTTTCCAGGTCTTATCCAGTCTCTGATTTTAACTATCCATCTACTATCATTTCTTCTAGCAATATGTCCAACCCAACTTCAATTATTTATTTATTTAATAATTTTCTTAATACTATTTATATTTCTCAATAACAATAATAAGTTATTTTTTGTGTGTGAAAAAACAACACTTATTTAATCTAGAAATTCTGTTCGTTGGTTTATTTGTTTGTTTTTGATTAAATTTTGTAACCAATTTTTATCAGAGTTCTATCAAATGGATTTTCTTCAAATTTTGTACACATGTTAGATATCAATGACAATGTAATATTACACTATAATATTTCAAAGTTGTCCAGCTAATAGTTTTGATAGATTGAATTTTAAAATGCATGATATTCATTCAGTAAGATTTGAGTGAATACACGAGATGACAGTATTTTTTTTTAAAAAAATATGTTAAAGTTGAATATTCATTAAAAAGTATTTACAGTTAATAAAAAAATGAAAAAATGAAATCTTAATTTCTCTCAATTGTTTATTCAAATTTGCATTTTTTAAGACATTATCTTCATAAACCAAAAAATCCTGTAAATGATTTTTAATGTATGTGAATTTCATTTCAAAAATTAGAAATATGGTGAGATAGTTTACATGTTTAGTAATTAAATTTGTATATGAATAATTATAAAAAGACAGTCACAATATATCCCGTAATTAAAAAGTAAAATATTTTATAATAAAACAAATTGCATTGATTTTGATTTTGTTTGAGGAATAATGCTTTAAAATCAAAAAAAAAAAAAAATTTTTGTCTTTGACCACAATTTTGGTTGGTATATTTAATTAGAAATAAAAGCAGGGAGCATCCATAAATTAATTAGTTCAATTACTATTTTTAAAATAAGTAACTGAATTAATTAATTTATGGATGCTCCCTGATTTTCTTTCAAGTTAAATATACCATCCCAAATTATAGTCTTAAAAAAACATTATTTTTTTGATTTTTAGTGCATTATTTTTCAAATGAAATAAAAGTGTTTTTTATAAAGTATTTTTTATGTACATTAGTTTTAAATTATAAAAGTATTGTATTTTTATTTTATATTTAATTTTGAACTGGATGAAGAAATGATGAGGATTTGATTTGTGTTCACAATTGTGATGTTGGGTTTCTCTGCTCATTTCCAAAAAGAAAGAGCTTTCTAAAAGTGTGATTTTCTATTTTATTTCAGTTCTCAATTGCAGAAACACCAGCAACAGATAAATATATTTTAAACTTTCCTGAGATTGATTTCATAGTCATAGAGTGATAGACTCAAAAAGTAAAGATTCCTACCTATGTCAAATTCAGTTTGTCATGATGCATGGATAATGCATGATCACCTTCAACCCAGTTATTTAAATTTTTTTCACCCTTTAATATAACATACTATCAATTTTATCAATAATAATATAACTATTTTATTTTCTAACACAATAGTAATATGTAATTTTAATTAGAAGGGATTTATACCTTATACAAATGTGCTGTAATGTTGTTTTAATACCTCAACGATGTTTTGTTGAATATGGATGATACTCTCAAATCAAAGCACAAGATACTTTGAAAAGATAAGAGCAGCCATCTTATCTTTGTATCTAAATTCACTTATATAGGCCAATCTCACTGTTTTCTATCTATTAACAATACACATCTAATATATATGACTTTTTGGTCCTATTTTCTTTATCAATTTTTAATATGCTACTAAGCTATTGTTCTACATGATTTATCTCAGTGGCAAGAATTGGGAATTTAAGAGCTAAAGCATATTGAATTCATTCTCAGTTGAAGAATGTATAAGAAATCTCAATTTCATTAACCAAATAAAAATGCCACACTTGGACTGTCAATTCGAAGCACAATCATCACTTGACCTCACTAGCATTTGATCTTATGATTATTTACTAAACCACTGTTCTGTTTCTTTTCTGTGTGAGATTTATTTGCTTTGAAATTGCTATAATGAATTTTAAGTTAAAATAAATGAATAAAATAAAAGTGTGATCTATAATTGTGATATGTGTTTATTTGTAAAATGCCAACTACAAAACAAAAAAAATGCAAATCGCATGACACTGTAAATGCGCATTGTAAGCAAATGTAAATTTAGTCATACATTATGTAGAGCTGTCTTGTATATAGACAGGTTTTAACTATATCCACATGGGAATAATCTTATTATCTTGAGATCCGAATCTCTGCTTTTAATTCATTAGGAATAGTTATATTTGTTATGGTAAAAAGAGATTAGAATAAGAAATTGTGGAGAGGTCTTTATTAATTTCAGTGATTGATTAGTTTGTAAGTAACACATAATATTTATTCAATTTTAACTGTAGCAAAAGGAAAAAAGCAAGACATTTATATAAGGGATGGAGTATAAAAACCTCATGAAAATTTATGGTGAAGTTCTAAATATTGAGAAGCTAAACAAATTTATTGCATGTGCTGCTAAGCAATACCAAACTGTTATTGTTTTAATAGTAATGTAATATTTTTGTCTAATCACTAAAGCCTTTATTCACATACAAAACATGTATATTTGAGACAAAACTGGTACTGTAATATGCATTCAGGAACATACATTCATATGTATCACAGTATAATCACATAAATTTAATGTTATAATCATGGGCAGTTATTTTTTATAGCCATTCTATTATTACATAGAAAACAAGGGGGAAACATTGCTTAAGTCAAGAGAACTGACCTCTCAATCTTAATAACTGACCAACTTTTTTGTCATCCAGTGAACTATAGGTAGCCAATGGTAATGACATATACTTATTTAAAAACAAATATTTAACAATTTTACAACAAATTAATAATAATAAGATAAACAGATTATATACAAATTTATTATTTTGTTTATTTGTTGTAAACAAAAGATAATGATTCTAAAATGCCTTTCAGTGACAGAGTCTTTTCAACTAGATCAGATCATTACATCTTTCCAAATGTTCTTTATCATCATTTTATATTTATCTTATCTATACATCAGCTTATTTTACAAGCATTTAATTTTCAATATGCAATCATTTACAATTTATCATCTCTTAAAAAATAAACAAATAATTATCAGTAATCATTTATTACATCAAAAATTATATTTTTTCATCACAAATATAGATTTTTATTGTTATTAGAGAACAAATATTTAACATGTGAGAAAAATTAGTTGTGATTTTAAAATTATGTAAGACCTTGTGCAAGAGTGAAAAAAATTGGGAAAAGTTGAATAAGAAAAATAATATATAAAAAACTTTTTTATTAATACTGCTTTTATGTAAATAGCCAATTAAAAAGTAGAAAAATGACAAAGTAAACTGCTTCTCTGTTAATTTGCTACTCTTGGAAAATATCAGAGATCTTAAGAGTCTAGACTTATTATAAAGCAATTGGAAATTGCAGGAATATTGTCATTTCATAAAAGAATTTGAGGTTCAAATAAATTATAAAAATCAAAAGGGTCTCAAATGCTTCTATGAAACAATAATATTTTCCAATTATCTTGTAACAATTCTAGATTCTTAAGATCTCTAATATTTATAAGAATGGCAAATTAACCAAGGGGTGGATTAGTTTTATCAAACTATTTACATAAAAACATTATTTTAAAAAATGGTTGAAATTTTACAAAAAAAATCTAACAAAAATTATAATTTAATTATAAGATGTGAAAAAAAAGCCCCCTAACAAATGAATTCTAAATTTAAATATCATGTGATCATCCATTATATAAAAATATATCACATGATCACTATCTCTTATACTAGCACATAATTGTTTTTAAACAAGGCAAAACTCTCCATACTAGTCTGGGGATATTGGATGAGTAGGCCCTAGATAGGGATTTTATGCATAAGCCTTCTGGCATCCATTGATTACTCTAGTTGACACAGTGTGGCACTACTGTATGGAGAGTTTTGCTTTATTAAATAAAAATATATATTGGCTTTTTAATTAATTTAATTAATTAAGAGCTAAATCACTATTAACAAAATTTTATTCTACAAATGTAATGTTTCTGTCAGATATACATAGTTTTTATTTTAATTAATTAAGTATGAGTTATCAATATTAATAAAATATTATTCTACAAATGTAATATTTTCATTAGCTTAGTAGTTATAGAGTTTCTTGGTAAATGTGAGTTCAAATTCTAAATGGGGACAATTTTTTTTTCATTGTTAAAAATTCAAAAATGCAGACATAGACAGAAACATACAATCAGAGAAAATTAATATATAAGCATTTAATATAATTACTCTTATATGAACAATAAAAAGGATATATTTGATTCTTAATTTAAATTAAAACTTATATATGAACTTAAAAGAGATATAATACTATAATTCCTGATTTGATAAAATGATTGTTAATCCTTTTATGTATTTGTTAGCAACATAAACAAATATATAGAGATGTTAACATTTGTAAAATAAGTTTATATTATGTAATTAAATATTGAATAGTAGTTAAGAAAAATTGAAAACTTAATAAGAAATGGCTGCTTAAAATGCAGTACATATTTAAAATAGATTGTTATATAGTAGAAAGTTAAGGTAGCCATTTTAATGAAAAATCTGCTTCAGGGAACTACTTTTCAAACAGGTACTCTTACAGAAACAATGAAAGAAAAAGCAGTATTCAGTGAGTTTGCCAAGTGGCAGTTGTTGAGGATTCCAGCAATTATTTATTTTTATGGATCCATGATACTTTTCAAATTGGTGCTAAGTCTTTATGTAAATCCAGAACAACCAAAAACAACATTTGGGAGAAAGTGTGTTTCCCACAGTCTATGAAGAATCCAGTTCAGGAAAATTCATTTTAATTGCAAAGAAATCAAGTCATACACCACATGACTTAATTTAATAAGCATGTACTATAAATGTTGTATAATGAGCTTTAATAGCTCTTAACAAGTTTTTCTGAATATCTCTATTTCCAGATCGGTTTCTAGCTTTTGGCTTTCCTCAGTGAGGTGCTAGGATATTCAAACATTAGGTCTAAAAATCTCAGCTCAAGTCCAGCATTTATATAATAGTTAAAAATCTGAAATTTTTAGATATCTATACATCTTCAAATTCAGCTATCTAATTTAAATAGCCATATGGGACTGAACTAAGTTCAGATCCACCATATTGTGATGTATGACTTGATTTCTTTGCAATTATAGTTTTACTTTTGAGGTTTTGGTAATGTTATATTGCTAAAGCTGGTAATATATGGTGGATTTGAACTTAGTTAAGTCCCATATGGCTATTTAAGTTAAATAGCTAGATTTAAAGACATATAGATGTCTGAAAATTTCAGATTTTCTACTTAATAGTTAATTATTAAATAAATGCTAGACTTGGGCTGGTATTTTACATCTAATGTCTGGATATCCTTGCACCTCACTGAGAAATAGCAAAAGCTAGAAACCACAGTCTGGGAATAGGGATATTCGGAAAAGCTTGTTAAGAGCTATCAAAACTCATTATATAACATATGCATTTTAATATTTACATCTTTTAATGGTCTATAACCATAATGATTGGAATATGAGGACAATAATTTGTCATTTAAAAAAAGGTTTATTTTAGGCAGCTAATCCACCGCTAACTCAGCTAACATCTGTCAGTAAATGGGTACCTGACTATCTTTAACTAAAGGGAAAAAATCAAAATTGGAAAAGCGTTAAAACTCTTAACACATGTAATTAGCCAGCTTGATGAGATCTGTCTTCTTCCCTCTATGCAGAGCCTTTCTAAGAGTTTTTACATTGCAGTGGCCGGTTTATTTTTAAAAAGCTGTTTACCTTTTTGCCTATACACGCAGAGTAAACTATTTCTTTCCGTATTTTTTTTTTTTTAAATGCGTGCTTACAAACTGCTCCCTTCTTCGCCTCTTCGATTCCTTTTTTCATTACATTAGAATATACAAGTTTGCTTTCAGGATTCAACTTGAATTGTTATAATTAAATTTTCTCTGGTTCGATTTTGCAATTCTATAAAATTAAAGATGAATTATTTTCATTTTATTAATTTTTTGTCTTTCTGTTTGATTTTCCCCCTTCTCCTACGTTACTGTTATTATTATTGTTATTGTAATGGATATGTTTAATAATAGTGGAGTCAGTAACAGTAAATTACCCATGTGCGTCGCTTACCATAGCTCGGGAGGTTTGATTTTAATTTTCCTAAGGTCAACTGCGCTTCTAACGTTATCACGTGACGTTGCTTCATTCATGCCAGCATGCATTGGTATGTATTTCCAGTTAGAAGAGAAGGTGAGTTCATTTTGTTTTACGGAAGAGGGGCGTTGGGATATTATTCTTAGTACGTAATACTGTAATTTCGGTCGGCTTATTTCGGTTTACCATATGGGTTGCGCAAAAGCTTGGTGGAAAGGGGAGAGGCTATTTTTTCTAATTTTCCAGGAACTTGCCCAAATAAACAAACAAACAAGAAAAAAAAAATGTTTCTTTTAATTAAAGTACGGTGTATTGTTCACTGCTTTTAAAAGGAGTATTAAGTTTATATAAAAACTATATTATCTTTTTAATCGTAATTAATATATATATTTTTAAGTCCAATTTTTAATTTTGTATCATAAATGGTTAATTTGAAGATGTATCCCTGTGGATTTGTGTTTTCGTCGGAATGAAATCCTTTATTCCTCAGGGATATCTTCCGTCTTTTGATCTAAGATCAGCTGTAGTTTTTATTATTTTACGATATTAATGCCTTCCTTCTGGGTATTTGTGGCCTGGGTTTACTGGTTGGGTCGAAGTACTCGCCTTGATCTGTTGGAATGGAGTTCTGCTGCAAACAATCGTATGAAGGAAGTCCCCCTGCTATTAAGGTTGGTTACTTTCGATATTAAAAATACCACACACATATATAGATAGCAGCATGTGTAATGTATTTGAATGTAATATTCAACTAACCAAAATAAACACTTATGGATGTGTTCCAGTATATGTGCACACTCGCATGCCCACATATGTATGCACCTCTTAAGAATATATTTTATTTTATATATAGCTCAAATTATAATCATCCATATACATGTGAGTATTTTTTATAGTATAAATATACTGTTTATATTTTGCCATTAAAAATATTAATTTCAAAATAAAAATTCGTTGTGGTAAAATGAGATCTAATTGTAGAATGCTCTGATATATTAACACGTGTGCACACTCACATACTTTCATTATATATATAGGGCAGATGTAAATTAAATCATAGTTACTGCAATATTTGTTTTCTGTCAAATTAAATAAAGGATACCAGTGGTTTCTTTTTCTAATCCACACCGATTTATTTATTGCTTTATCTCAAGATGCAATTATGTGGGGTTTTTTTTAATTATGACGCACACATATATTAATTCATATGCACGCTCACACATTCTCATTATATATATGCTGATGTAAAGTAAATCGTTATTGATTTCCAATGATATGCTAATGAGTTATTACATTTTTGGTTTTAATTATATTTTATTAAAAATTGATGTAGTTTGCTCGTGTATTATTTTTTTTACCTTCTAATTTCTCAACCCCTCTTTTTTTCGGTTAAAATCTATCTGTGTGCTTCTATGGCAGCTGTCAAAAAACATATTTGAATCCTAATGGCAAAGTTTAAAAAGGGCAGGGGTTAGAATTTTTCTTAGAACGAGATCTAACAAAGTGATGGGGGTTGGTCTTTAAGGAATCAAAAGAAAGGATCACGGCTCCTGGAAGTGTTTTTTTTTCCACTTAACCTTTTTTTTTTTTTAAAAAAAAGAAAATATTGTAAAGTAAAAAACCTGCAATAAGAAAATTATTTTTGTAACAACAAAAAAAAAAATATTATAAATGACATTTTTAAAAAATGCAAATTGTTTAACTGGTGTTTATTGTTCTGCCAGTAAAATCATTTAATATCTCCATGACAACTAATATGGGTTTACTGCGATGTTTGTTTTCGTTTTATTTCTGTCAAATTAAATAAAGGATGCCAGTGGTTTCTTTTCTATCCATACCGATCTGTTTATTGCTTTTAATACGAGATCTCAAGATGCAATTGTGTCGTACAAAGACTCCACGGAAATAAATTAAGAATAACGTAAATATTCAATGAAAACTTAAGATTAAGAAAGAAAATATACTTTCATCAACTGATGTGTTTATTAATAACAAATTCCGGTATTTTATTTATTATTGGATACTAGTTTTAATGTTATTAGCATATCTTTACTCATAATCCGGAGTTCAAATCCGGTTTGGAATTTTGTTGTAGTCCAGCAATCATAGAAGTTTTTCATGTATGACTCATCCAAAATCTACTAAACTAATAAATTTATTATTATTCTGTAAAGAAATTATATTTAATTATTCTAACTTGGGGAGGGGGGTTGAACATAACTTTAAGAGCAATATGAATCGGTCACATAAGTGCTGATTGTAAAGCAAAAGCGCGATCGTAATACGATGTAACCCTAACTGATGCGGGGAGATATCGTAGGTCAACGAGCGAATTTATGGTTTTCCGTTAATTTTCATTCGTCCAATTTATGCGTTCTGCTTTTAATATATATTGTATCTATGTTTTTAAACTTGTCTAAAATATTTTTCTTTTTACCCGTTGCCGAATTTTCATTCCTAATCTTTATGTTCCTTTTTTTTTCTTCAATATGTCCATTCTTTTTTTTTTTTCAATTTACCTGTCCGACACATCAAGTTTTCTCACTTTTCCGTTTCATCTCTTTTTAAATACCCCCCCCCCCCAATCTATCTTCAACATCTCCATATTATTCAATTTACTTTTTTTAGTTACTGTGTTAATTGTCTTGATACTCTCCAAATTCTTTCTATTATTTTTTTAATTTTATTTATTTTATTATTTGATAAATAATTATTAAAAGGCAGATAATTTTTTTCATTGTTGCATCTATTTTCAAATTTTTTTGAATACAGTTTCTCATAATTATATGTTTTCTATGTTTTTTTTTGTTTTTTTTCTCTCTATTCAAGCAACTTAATTTAATAATCGAGAAATAGACTCTGCGCGAAAAATTATTGGATTAACACGTGACTTGATGTTGGAATATCACGTGACTTTATTAGTTACAAATACTTCGATTATTTATTTATCTTCCATTTATTATTAGGATTAACTTGTCCATGTAATTGTACTGTTCTTATGTACATGTTCACACATGTTATCCAGAGTTAAAAAGTGTCATTTGCATATAAATGGTTAAGCATATGTTAGCTTAGTTAGTAAATGGTGCATGGCATTATTTCATATACTTATATAGTTAAGCTCAGACTATGACATATATATGATTGAAACTAGACTTGCCACACACACAAAAGAAATTTATCGAAGGTATATGATAATATTATTGTACTTAAATTATATGTTGGACTTATTCCAACATTATTGTTAATGTCCTTTAAAAAATTCAAACTTTATTTGTAATTTTCCATGTTTCAAACAGTAATTTTTTCTGATCTTCTTCAGATATTGGTGACCTGGCCAGAGTCTTGCATGAAAATTGACTTGGTAAATTTGAGTTTCGGAAATACTGATTTTAAATGAGCACTCTAATGAACCAATCCATTTTGCACAAGGCAGTAAAACATTCCATTTTGCTCAAGGCAATAATCAGTAGACAATAACACCACGCAATATGTCGTATGCGATCTTATGTTAGTGTTATCAGTTGATTGTATTTGAAAAGTATAATTTTTCTTAAAACATTTAACAATTCAAGAAGATATTGAAAATTTATCAGAAGTTGAATAGCAAATAAACATCACATGATCACTATTTTCTTATGCTTGCTCAGTGCTCTCAGATCCAAGGCTCCTCACTGACAAAGGCTACAAGCCAGAAACTAGTCTGGGGTTATTGGATGAGTAGGAACTAGATGGGAAATTTTATGCACAAGCCTTCTGGCATTCATCGATTACTCTGGCTTGCACTGGATAACAATACATATAGAGAGTTTTTCTGTTTTAAGTTGAATAGCTGTAAGTAAAGGCAAGCTTTGACAATGTTTTTAGAATCTTGATGCACAATTCAACTAGACACATGGTGTTCTATAGAGTGATAAAGACCACTACTTTTCTGGAATAAAGTGTAGTCTTATCTGGTTTTATAATTTTCAGCATTGTCGGGTGTTTGAAAGAATGGCTAGTAAGTTTGCATAAATTTTCTATACATAAGAGATATCAAGGAGACTTTTAAAAGATATTAGCAATGGGTTTTGTATTATGCTTCTGTGAAATGGTCACAGAATTACCACATTTGGAAAAATCAATTTAATCTGTACAGTTTTATCAATATATCATTGAGTTATCAAATTGAAGAAACTGTGTATCAGAAACAATTATCATTACTGATAAATCCATATGTAATCCCTTAAATCTGGAGAGAAAAAAAACCCTTCTCCTTATTCATGTTTCTGAATGCTTTATTTAACTTTTCTTTAACAGATCTGGATGTCTAACACATGCATATTTAAGTGTTTCAGTATTTTTAATAATATGACAATTAATACATGAAAAACTTATATGTAAATATTATAGAAAGTTATTTTATTTTAATATCAGGAAGTAATGTAATACAATTGTTTTTTTAATCTGAAGAAGTCTGTTAGGCAGTCGAAACATATAAGAAAGTTAAATAAATCATTATAAAAAATGCTTTAGAAAGAATGTAGTGGGTTTTTTTTAAATTTAATATAAACATGTAAAAAGATCATAAGAAGTATTAATATTTTGGAGAAATTAATATTACATTATAGAAGAAGAACGAATTATCGCTGTAGTCAGACTCACTGAATAGAGAATCAAGATTATGACTTGCTTTTCATTTATGCCATATTTTGTAAGTTTAGTCTTGACTTTATCAATTTCAGATTCATCATCATCATCATTTGATTTATTATGTTTTTTTTTTTTGCAGTAACCTGTTAATCCACTATTACCTGCAATAAATACCACCCATACATTCACTTAAGGATTTTCTGACAGCATCAGTCCTTCTGTTGTGACTATTATAATTTGATTTCTTTAAGATGCTCAACATATACCTTATTACTTAAAGCATTATTCAACCAACTGGGGTCAATGTTACATTATTAAAGCAGATTTAATTTATGCTTCTGTCATAATAATGAGATTTTGTGTGGAACTCCATTTTACATAGAATTTGACTTATCTGTTGAAGTGTTTTAATCTTATTTGCTTCATCTGATACCATAATTTCTTGCTTGAACAGAAAATCTCACTGCATATTTATACCTGACATTTGATTGTTGTCAAATTTGGTGATTTTGTTATCATCTTCAGAGACACAATTATCTATTGGCATGACTGTTTTTATGGTTAGTGCATTTTTTTTGTTGGATATGGTAGATTGTCTGTGTATACAATATATGCTAACAAAACTCCAATTAACTTTATGCTATCTCTTGTGCTTAATATTCATTAGTCTTATTATTATTGGGTGATATCAACTTGTTATTGACTCTTAGCAATCATACAAATAACACTTCTCCATACTTATTTGCCATCAATTCAGTTTTGCAGGTTGGCAATTGCTGTTGCGAATGTGAAGCCTATCAAACTTATTGCTGATCTCCTTCTTTGTCATTTGCCATCAGTCTTTTCAATTTTATTTCCAAACTTTTTGAATTTATTTATTTTTGCATAAATATTCTATTTGTTGTATTCTAATGCTGTACTCATTTCTCTATAATAGTTTCTGCATATTGAGAATCTTACAACAAGTGCATTCAGCTGCCAAGTCTTCAGCTTGGTTTCAAATTTATGCTAGATAAAATTTTTATCAAATATTCCCCAGCAGACTTGGCCCCTTTTTTGATTTAATTGATATGTGATCAATCCAAGTAACCTTTCGTACTCATAACCTGTGTTTGAATTCATGCTGAATGAAAATTTCAAGATTCAGAATTTTAATTTCCACCAAATGTAAAGACCCCCCCCCCACCCACATAATCAATCTATGGTCATTTTGATAAACTGTCAGCTATGTACTTAACCTGGATTTGAATATATGCTTGGTAAATGTTTCAAGTTACAAAATTTTTGGTTCCATAGATTTTTTTTTTATGTAATCAGTCCGTGGCCAATACTGCTAAACACTTATCAATGGCATGAGTTCAAATTCATAAAAAATAAAAATTTTAATGTTTAAAAATATAAAGTTTCACCTGGTATTAAAGTAGGACCAATCCAACATAACTATCTAATATTGTTTGGTAAAATGATCTGCAGTTATTTTTAGCTAACGAACAAAACTTTTTTTTGGAATATCTGGTGAGTAATGCCTTCACCTGAACTATCTTATATCTGGAGACTTTTTGCCCTGGAGTGGGGTATTTGAACAATGTTATACCTTATTTCAGTGTTTTCACTGTGGATGATCAAGAGAAAACTGAACTTTCCTAAAATCATGAAAAGAAGATGATGGAATAAAGAATAAATGAAATAAGTTCATATATTTGCAAAAAAGGTAAAAATTGTGAATGAAATACATATGAAAGTTTAAAGGGAAATAAGTATCAATTCATAGATTGTCCAATGGATTGAGACTAATAAGACTTGTCATACGTCCTCCACCACAAAGCATCAAAAGATTAATAGAACACCAAATCTGGATTTTTTATAGGATAAAATATTACTAAAAATAATAATGAATCACCAAATTTCCAGATTAAATAATATAAGATAGGAGCATTTATAATATCTGATTCCTCAGGTTTACACTAGATGGGACCAAAATAGAGAGCTGTTCTTGTCTTTATTGTGTAAGCTGGAGAGTTTGAGCATTTGTTATTATTAATATTCCTAGTCAGAAAAATAAGGTTTCTGCGGGTAATGAAGTCTGTTCTAAAATATATAGTTTCTGAAATACATTCAGTTCTACATAATTATTCAAGAAGGCTGATTTGAGTTCAAAACCTTAAACTGGCTGTGATTTTATATTTTTAGTGTAATAGTCTGAGGATAGAAATTTAAAGACTAAGGATAGAAATTTTATGTACATTTGATAAACACTAATTACTCAAGCTTACACTAGATAGCTTACAATATGGTTTTGTAACATAAATGCTACAAGTGGTATGTCATACTGCTCCTGAGAAAAGTAATTGTTTTTTTATAATTATCATTTAAAATTTGATTTTTTATTAGAAATATTATTTACAATAAATATTATAATATTTATAAAAAAATATTAAAAAAATATAACTATAAAATTACAAAAATGGAGAAATAAAATTACTTTTGTTTAAATAGCTTCTAATTGAAATCAGTTGATTGCTTTTTTGTAATCAGTTTTAATAATGAAATAAATTTGCTTTTTATTATTGTAAAAATAATAAGTATTATAATATTTGTCAAAAAAGTAGAAAAAATATATATAATATGCAAAACATGAAGAAAAATTATTTCCATTTAGACTATTATTAACCTCCCACCTCCCCCCAAAGGGGCATAAAACTTATAATATATGAGCTAAATTTAAACTAATTTGGTTTTTCCAAAATACAGATATGCTTAGAAATGTATTGAGATGGATACCTGTTCAAATAAAAAAAAGTCTATGAAATTAAGACATATGAAAATTTATACTGTTTGTACCCATTGTAGTTTAAATAATATTTTGATAATCTGGCTTATAAATTATCATTAAAATGTTTTTGGCTTAATTGTTCCATGAATATATATATATGTATATATTTGTATTTATATGTTCAATTATTTTCATCAGCTAGTTTAATTATTAAATGTTTTAAGAAAATTTAAACTTTATATATCTTTTCAAATACATTGTAAGTTAGCAATAAGAGAGGTTAGAATACATCATAACATTTCAAATAATATTATTCTGTTCTCTTTCTCAAGTATTGCTGGCCTGTCAAGCATTGGTGGTCGAGAGGTCGGTGACAGCTTCTTTACAAGCAGTTGTGTCCCAGGTTAGTGGGTTCACTTCCCGGTTGATGCTATGACACATGGGGGAAAAAAGTATAGCTGGCCTGATCAGTGATAATTCTGAAATAGGAATCAAATTGGTAACCTTTTCATTTGTGGATAGTGAATTTAAGGGAATGTTTTAAGTAACTATGATATTCTGTTAGAATGACATCTTAAATTCAGCATTCATCAATTTAAACATTGCTTGTTCAATTCCCATGTTAGTACTGCCACGAAGAAGAGAGAATGATAGTGGGACTTGTTATATATTAGCCTGTGTGTTGAATGTATTTGGAAAAGTATACCTAAAGTTTGAATTTTTCTAAAAACATTAATTTAACAATTAAACTAGATAATGGAAATAGCTCAACATATAATTCCGAGTAAAATGCCGGTGTCACAAACTGTACCCTATATGGTTTTGTGAGTGATTGGATAGCAAACTCTGGAGCTCACGGCCCATGGATCACAGCCTTGATCCTGTTACTTTCGGTCCTCAAACTTATTTTTATATTATAAATTTTCAGTTAAGCCGAGTATATATATATTACATTTATACACCCACACTTGTATTCTCACAGTTAATATAAATTCATTAATTATATAAATTTAATTAATTGTTTCTTATTTTTTCTTTAAAAGGACGTGCTTCAATAATCTGCTAAAATGTAAGTTAGCATGCTTGGTTGATAATTGCGGAGCTGTTTTAACTTATTAGTTCGGGCTAATGAGATTTTACTCACCTTAGTGGAATCATTTAATTATAATAACAATGAATTATGGATGCTGGCAAATATATTAAGCATTATTAGAATTTATTTAGAACTCATTTATTCTAAAACAATTTTAAATCTTTGTAAGTACGAACTACGAATTTTTTTTTGCTCCAGTTATTCTTTCTAAACTATCCATCATAATTTGGTTGAACGTATGCTCCTTAATTATCTTTCTCCATATAAAATTTTGGCTCAGTTTACAAATAAATAATAATGTGTAGTGAGGAAAGACTGTAGAAAAAATATTTACTAATAGTCAGTAATTACAATTCATCTCTAATAATAACAAAATCATTTTGATGAAAGCAAATTCAGGCCAACATTTCAGTTAACGCCTTCTCGTTTCGTAAATAAATTAGCCAGCATTTGAGATAAGATCAGGTTTATGCTTCACCACTCACACCCACTTGCTGTGGAGTCTCCTTAACGCATCACCGTAGTTATCCGATGCCTGAAATGTTTGTCAATATCTGTAATAGTTTACAAAGGACTGACATATATAATTCTTAATTATTATTCTTATCATTATTGTTATTTGTTTTAAGTTTCTACTGCTTACGTTGCGATTGCATGTGCTTCTTATATTTCCACATATAGAATTTAGGTAATTGGTATTTGGCATATTTTTTTTGTTTGCATATATATATACGTGAATTGATTAGTATATTATCATCATTATCAATCCACTGCAGGATGAAGGTCTCTCCAAGTTCAATCCATCTTTTCTGATCTTTAGCTTCTCTTCTTCACATCACCCCTGCACACTTTCTTACTTCATCCATCCATCTTACATGTGGTCTCTTTCTGGGTCTTTCACAATCTCTTGGCATCCAGTTTAAAATTTCAATTGTCCATCTATTATCATCTCTTCTAGCAATATGTCCAGCCCAACTCCACTTCAGTCTTTTAATTTTTTCAATGAGGTCAGTAACACTTGTTTGTTTTCTTACCCATTAATTGCGTTTTTGATCTCTTCTTGTTACTCCCAATGTGCATCTCTCCATACTTCTTTGAATGATGTGAAGTCTCTGTATTGCTCTTCTATTAAGTGTCCAAGTCTCAGATCCATAAGTAAGAACTGATTAGAATATATATATATATCTTTATTTAATATTTTTCGTTATAATCATTAAAATAAATAATCGAATGGCTTCATTTATTGGATATTTCATAAGTATTTTGAGTTCCGGGAGAATCGGCAGTGGCATCAATCCGAGGACCTTACAATCTACCACTCGAACCAAGATCATTTATACACTCCGGAGTCTGAAATTGTACCACTGCATTAAACCATAGAGGCGATATAATCATTTCTTTTAATTTAATAAACTTTTAATATTAATTACCAGCTTAAATTTAAATGTCCGGTTTTCATAATTCATTTCTCTTTTAAAATTTAATTTAGTTTTTGTAAAATACTCGCAAAACTTTTTAAATTATCTTTTTTTTTTTTTTAATTTTGCACTATTTTCTGAGAATTCATATACATGCATAAATATTTTACTATTTTTCCTACATTTCAACCATTTTCATCTCGTCATTGTCAAGGTAACCTAAAATATATTAAATTGGAAAAACAAAATGAAATTAATGAAAAATCTATCCTGTACTTAAATATATCCGAAAATAATAATAATAAGAAAATCAATACTTGGTTTTCTATATGAAACATAAACACACACTTAATATGTTTCCTGTTCCTTTAATTTGCATTTATATGCTTAAATAGGAATTGAAAATTATATAGGTTAAGCATAAAAATATAAATTCAACGAACAGAAAAGATATAAGTAAGTCTGTGTTTATATTGATTATAGAAAAATTAGTATTTTGTTAAATGTTTTTATTTAATTTGAGACTTCTGTTTATTTGAATCAAATCTTGTAATCCATTTTTAATCTAATTCTGATGGACGGATTTTAGTCAAATTTTGTATACATGTTCTTTATAGATGACAGTGTAAGATTTTATGATTGGAATTAACAAATTGTCTTCAAATTTTGTACAAATGTTCACTTTTGAGGGAGTGCAACATTTCGTGGTTGTCTAGCCTAGGACAATGTTGGTAGCCTGCAATTCAAACCACATTTATCATGCATGATAGATCGATTTATATTTTTTAAGAAAACAGTTTTATTTAATACTTTTTATTAATCATTCATTTTATTAGAGATTATCTACTTCAGGGGTCCCCAACCTTTTTGCACTTAAGAGCACATTCTACAATACCGGCCATGTGGCAGGCACCATTTATTTTTTCCAACTAGGTGGCAAGCACTATTTATTTTTTCAATGTAAATTTATAGTTGGATATTGTTAATAATACACATAATGTACAAACAAATATTTATTTCAAAAACAAAATTTTAACATATAATTAACATTTATATTTTTATGCTGTAAAAGTATAGTATGCCCTACAATTTGATTACAATATAATACAATAATTTATAAGAAATTTTAAAAATCAAATTTATTTGTATCAGATAAATAATTTTTTATCGTGTTTGGATAGCGGCGGGCAGCCGTAAAATGGTCTGCGGGCGCCATGGTGCCCGCAGGCAGAGGGTTGGGGCCCCCCTGATCTACTTAGTGAATAATATTTCTGTAGTATAATTTTTACTACACCACTCTCATTCAAGGTAGGGACTGATTTTTATCCACAGTTAAGACCTTGTGGAGGGGTGTAATCATAAACATATGACCAAAGATATATGAAAAAGATATATGACCCCAATATGCACATTTCATGCTGAACCAGCCCTCATCAGTTGACCCACACCACAATCTCTTGCACATGACTTTATCATTGTTCAGTATATATAGATATCCAGTTCCTCCCTGATGAAGGCCACAAGCCAGAAACTAGTCTGGGAATATTGGATGAGTAGGCATTAGATAGAGATTTTATGCACAAGCCTTCTCGCATCCATTGATTACTCTGGTTGGCACAGGGTGGCACTACTTATGGAGAGAGGTTTTTTTAAGTGTCATAGCATTGGCCGGGATGCAAACCCGCAACTCGGGCAACTGCCTGCAAAATGCAAGGCAGTCACGCTGACCTCTCGACCAACAATGCAAGACTATGGAGAGAGTTTTGCCTTGTTTATAAACAATTATGTGTTAGTATGAGATGGTGATTGATGCTTAATGGTTTAACATCAATCCTGACTAATATGATAGTGGTGGCTATGGTTAATAAAGAGCTAAAGACACCAAAATGTATGGGTTCTGAACTGAGTTCAGACCCATATGACTATATAAGCTATTGAGCTTAGATTGAAAATATTTTTGGTTTTCAATTTCATTCTCATAGTTTTATAGTTACATAGAGATAAAAGGTGGTTGCTGGAGGGTTGCATTAGATCCTAAGATCTAGGTGCAGTGCTCTCAGATACAAAGCTCCTCACTGATGAAGGCCACAAACCAGAAACTAGTCTGGGGATATTGCATGAGTAGGCATTAGATAGGGATTTTATGCACAAGCCTTCTGGGATCCATTGATTACTCTGGTTGGCACCGGTTGGCACTATTGTATGGAGAGAGTTTTGTCTTGGTTTTTTTCCTGCAATTTAACTGATGTGTCAAACTTAATGCCCTCATAACTTTGGCACAAACCTCTTAATGAAGGCATATTAATAATTTTTATTAATCATTCATTAGACTAGAAATTATGTTTGAAATTTTAGGGGTGTTTAATTAAAATAGAAAAAATAAAATAAAGAAAGAAATCTTAATGTCTTTGTGGATTGTTTATATATAAAACTTGCTTTTTCAAACTGCTACCTTCATAGAAGCACCCGAGTAGTAAAAGATAAAAAGTAGTTTGCATAAAAAAATTAAAAAAAAAAAAACACTTTTATTTGATTTGGGGAATAATGCACCAAAAAGCAAAAAAAAAAAAAAAATTTCTTGGATTACAATTTTATTTGCTATATATAAAGCATACATTAATTCAAGCAGTTTGGGATCAAATTAAATATTTTATAATGGCTTAAATTAATTAATAATATGCTGATGTGTTGCGGTGAAACTTTTTTTTTATGTAATAATTTTTAGGCTTTTTTTATATATTTTAATTTGCAGACTTAGTGCTTTCAGAGCCCTTGTTGCTCCATATTCATAGTCTTTTCAGATTGTTAGTTATATGCAAATGTATGCAAATTACCTCCTATGTATTGGTGTCTCATGCTTTCATTTAAAGTTATATATTACAACCAAAATTGTGGTTCAATAAAAAATTTGTTTTTTTTACTTTTTCATGCTTTAAGTCTTCAAATTAAATAAAAGCATTTATAAAGTATGTATATTAATATATGTTTATATTGGAATATTTCCATCATCTAATATGTGTATTGAATGTCTTTAGAAAAAAATAACTTTATTTAAATATTCCAAATACATTCAATTGTTAGTAATAGCACATCAAACAAGTTATTATATGCACAACGTAGAATACCATCATCACAACCTTCAGGAAAACACTATGTATATTATTTTTTCATTTTTAGATAAAATTTATGGCAGGATATTAGTTGTTTTTTTCATTTAATATTTTTACTTGACAGTGACCACATAAAATATAGAAAAAATATTTCCTTATATATGTGTTGAATTCAATGAAAATAAAACAAAAATTAAAAAAAAAAGTTGGATTATGAAGTTGTAGGGATTATTGATAGAAGTAAATTATTTTAAAGTTTTGGTATCATGTGATGCATAACATATTTGACTCATAATCTGTATGTTGAATATATTTAATCAGGTTGTTTTATGATGTCACTACCAGTGGTGGATTTTCAGCATTTGGGAGTCAAAATCAAGCACAATTATCTTTAAGTAAACAAAATGGAAAAAAAATATCATGTTATAGATTTTTTTTTTTCAAATAGAATTTTTAAAATAGCAATATGACTTAGTTTTGTTTTTGCTTTTTTGACAATTTTTTTTATATAAAAGCTACATTTTTAAAAAAAAAATGCTTTTTTAAATAGACAAAAAAAAACCCTAAAGAATCCATATACAAAAAAAATAATGATTTTTAACCTACAATGGCTATAACCAATATGTCAGTTTGGTATAAATTTTCAAATGCCTTAATTTTATATATATATTTTTTAATTGAACAGCTGTATGTATCAGTAGCTTCCTAAGTATGCCTATTTTACAAAAATAAAATTACATTCAAATATCAGCCTTTCAAGCTAATTGTGTGTTTTATACTTAGTTCATGTATCTACCTTAAAACAGGAAAAACTCTCCATACAGTAGTGCCAGTCAGTGCAAGCCAGAATAATCAATGAATGCCAGAAGGCTTGTGCATAAAATCCCTATCTAGTGCCTACTCATCCAATATCTCCCAGACTAGTTTCTGTCTTGGAGCGTTCATCAGTGAGAAGTTTTGGATTTGGAATCACTGCACCGAGATACTTAGGATTTAATGCCATCCTCCAGTAGCTACCTTTTATCTCTACTTAACTATAAAACTATGAAAATAAAATTGAAAACCATAATATTTTTAATCCAAGCTCATTAGTTTATATAGTCATATAAGCACAAGCCTTTTGGCATCAATTAATTACTCTGGCTTGCACTGAGTGGCACTGCTGTATGGAGAGTCTTTCCTGTTTTAAAACAGTTATGCATAGCAAGCACAGGAAATGGTGTTTATGTGATGTTTAGTGGGTTAATGTATCTACCTTGACTAACAAAGTTTTTTTTATTTAAAAAAACATTATTAATAATATCAGTAAATATTATTATATGTCATTGCTATTGAAATTTTATGTAGAATAATTTAAATATAGAAGGAAATTTCCTTTTTTAAAAATAAATGCAAAATTTACAATTTATAAATAAATTTGAAATTAATATCTTTAAAAATGTTTCAATCTATTTTTTTGGTATGGTTTTTAATGTTTTATTATTACATAATTTAATTTTATTGTGAAAATTGCATTTTCTAAAAAATGCATTAAAATGGCAACATGACATCAGATAACAACAGGTTAAAGTTGAATACACAAATACAGTTTTGCAATTAATTTAGTCTTGATTGATAGTATTTAGTGCTTGTATCTATCACATATATTGTGCAGGTTTAGAATCTAGAGCAAGCAAAAGTGAATTTTTTCTATGTTCACAGGCCTTAACCAAATTAATTTATTATTAAAAATTAGTCTATAACAAGTAACAACATACTTTTAGTTAGCGGTAAATCAATAGCATTATTATATATTTTGTATTGATATCAGTTTTTGAAATCATACAAATAGTCTCCTTTTCATAGTGTTGACTGGTAGGTATATTTTATAATTGATTCACATACAGTTTGAAGGATTATCACTTTTTGGCATGACAGGAGTCAACTTTTGCTCATGTCATAATTGTATTACAACTATCCAATAAGAATAGTAGTAAAAAACAGCAGTAAGAAACATAAACAACACAAAAATAGAAAAGCAAAATACAAACATGATTATAAATATAAAAAAGTATATCCTCTTTATGAAGATTGTTAGAGAAAAATAATGAATTGGTATAGATTTCAATATAAGCTGAAAACACACAATCAAACAATGATGGTAAATACTAAAACCTTTACTACATTGACAAGCCTTATGGGTAATGCATTTTTAACTGTTAGAAAGGTTTTTGCACTGTAGTGGGTTATGTAAAAGATGTTTGATGTTTTTTACATATTGCAAATTTATTATAGTGCTGAAGATAAACAATGCAAATAGCATTAAAACTGTATTCCCCATTGTCAGATTTCTGCAGAGGTGTGCATCCTCCACTAGACATGTGTAGAGATCTCAAATTAACAAAAAAATAGCTTCAAGGCTTTAACTTATATAGTGGCAGAGCTAATCATTACTTTAATAATTCTGAGTCATATAAATCTCATATATGCTGTAAAACAATTTGCAATAATAAGTATTCTTTCAAGGGAAAATATATAAAACAAACAAATATAGAAATGATATTAAAATGCACCATTCTCAAGTCCATCATTTTTGATCTCTATTGTGATTTTCACATAAACTCCATTATCACCACAGAGGAGTATAATTGACTCTCTTTGCAAGTGTCCATTGTTATCATTTGCTGGTATAAAATTTAAGTGAAAAAGGCTTTGAGTGGTTTTAACAGTTATGAACTATTTATTATATTAAGATTCTAATTTTAAGTAATTTTGTAACTTGGTGGTCCAAGAGAGAGATTTTTTATGAAAAACTATATACAGTCTGTGTTGAGGAGAAAATGCACTCCTGAGCTTGCACATTCTATCTATTGTTGATACCATAAAACAAAAAGTAAGCTTATACATAATATATGTTTAGTTAATTATTTTTATAAAATTATTAAATAGTTATTTGTCAGTAAGTAAATGATATTTACATTTCATTTTTGTTTGGACACATTTTCTTTTTAGCAAATTAGTGTCAAATAGAAAATGCCTACTATCAACAACTGTTTCTTTTTTGGAATTAAAATTAGAATTTTAATGTATAAATAAAACTAATCTGGGAATGTTGGATGAGTAGGCACTAGATAGGGATTTTATACATAAACCTTCTTGCATTCAATAATTATGAAGGCTTGCACTTGGGGGAAGTAGTGTATGGAGAGTTTGGTACTCTTATTAATATTTTAATTATATCAACAGAGTTTACTGAAATTTATCTCAAACATACAGATTTGGTAGAGAATCTCTTTATTCATTAAATTCACTTTTTTAGCCTGAAGAATGAAATGAAGTCTTTTATTTTTATTATTTATTTATTTATTTTACTGATTTTTTTTTATAATTAAAAAAATAGTTCTTTTCTTGTGCTCATTGTAATTTATATACTGAGAGTGTTATGTAGCTCATGGGATACAACAACATTGTAATGTGTGTGCATATATATATATATAAAGATGGAAAGAAAAGTAGGATAAAGACAAACAAGATTTTTTGTAGATATTTTTTATATTACTCTGAAATAACAGTCAAGAGTTAAATAATAATTTTGTATTTAAAAGATTATTATAAATTAAATATTAATTAATATTTTATTAATTCTGATTTTGAAATCTAAAACAAGCTTGTATTCATATTATAATAGATAGTGCCAGTAATTATAAAAGTTCTCTATTTTATAATTAGATTAAGAAATTTCTTTTTTTAAAATAAAGCTTGTGATAAAATCCTACAATCTGTTGTTTTTCAAAGGATTAAAAATACTTGTAGATAAAAATTTGGTTTTAGTTCAGGTGAATTGAAAAGAGTTATTAACTTTTTTTGACCAATATAAAGAAAAAATTTACATAATTATTTTGTTCAAATTTAGTATGTTATAAAAAATTGGATTTGAATCATTCAAGGACTCCCAACAGTTTTACAGTATTATCATTATGATGTTATAACTGTAGGCAAGAAATAGTATTGTTGCTAGTGCAATAATGATAGTTTGAATTTGCATGGAAGCAAGGTCCAGCTTTTATGTGATTCATAGCCCATATATATGTGCATATTAGCATGCCTGAAGTCTATCAAATTATATACTGAATAGATCTGATTGAATTTCAACAGTTACCTGATTTATACAATTTTCAGAGATATCAATAAGTCAGTCCACTGTTTTAAAATGGACCAGATTATCAAGAAATTTAATTGGATTGCTGGAAGGATTACCATTTTATGACTTTATACATATGTGATTAATTCATATGCAAACAATGTCAAATGTGTAATTGCTGCCAGTCAAATATATATAAAGTGCATACAGCTGGTGAGTAGAATGTGTTTATATTGAGAATGAGATTATTATAAATGCTTTCAATTAAAATCTTTAAATTACAAGATTTAAAAGTAAATAATTTTTGTCAAAATTATTCAACTAAAATTAAGATGATTTCATTTTATTAAAAAAGGAAAACTGCAAAAATCATTGGAGAACAAAATAACTTGTTAGCATATTTTTAAAGATGGTTGCAATTAATAGTAATAATGAAAAAAAAAACTTTTATCAAGGACTATCAAAGAAGTAATATATTTTTTTAAAAAAAGAACTTTTACTCACCTTAGAAATAATGGATTAATAACTTTGATTTGTAGCAGAATAATAATACACACACATGAATTTTATATATATATTTCTCAACATTCAATTAGTCTTGTAAAAATATAATTTTTTAACTAATGAAACATTTGTTGTGCATACACACTTGAATGTGTGTCATATATAAACCTGTATATGTATTAAAATTAGTCATCAATCAGATATATGTTAAAATTAATTATTATGTATTATAAAAGTAATTTTTTATTATTGGTTTATGACAATTCAAAGATGTTAATTTTAAATTTATGCAGCATATCTGAGTTCTTAAATATGTGTGTGTGTTTTATATAAACCTATTGAGATGTATATAAACTACAATGTAATTCTAATCAAAATCAGAATGCTGAATTTATAGAGTACTCAACATACTTAATTTAATTTTATTGTTATTAATAAAATTATATTGTATTGACTTATTTCAATAAATTATTCAATCCTAGACTAGGTTTGAAATATTAAAATATTTTATGTTAGTATTATCTCTTGCTTACAGTAACAGTATTAAGCTTTTGCTCTCTGAGCTGGATTCATGCATAACAGTCAGTTATATGGACTGCGGTTTATGTTTAATGTTATGGACATCTAGTGGATGATTTCATTACTTCTCTAATGCTGGATAGTGCAAAGATATACCCTTTAAAGACCATGCATTAAATTTTACAAATAAAATAAAAATTAGAAATTAAGTTTATAGTTTGCCAGTACATTAATGGCAATGTGTGTCCAGAATGATGATCAGCATGTTTTAGTATAGCATTGTTTTTTATTGTTATATTATTATGGATTAGTGCTTAAGTTTGTGCATCCAAATTTCTGTGTTGTATTACTGGCCCAAGCTTGATAACGACTAAATAATTAGCCTGATCCATAGTGGAACATTTTTAAATTTAATGACAAAGTCGACTGTTGATTTTATTTTGTTGATCATTTATGATGATGAATGATTATTATTCTTGTCTGTAATGCTGGGTGAAATTATAATTAGTTCTTTGCTGATCTCTCATGCTCATATTCATTATATTATTTGTATATTTAGATTTGTCATTGATTTGGGGATGATGATGATGATATTTCATCATCCCATATTTACTCCAGATGACTCTGTACTTTTACAATATAAAAATATTTTAAATATTTAATTAAGAAAAGATAATAGGATATAAATTAATGTTATAATTTGCTGATCATGCATTTGCATTAACAGTAAAAATAGGGCTCATTAATTTTAGATGTAGAAAGCAATACCATATATAAATAAAATGCATGTTATGTAAATGCTCTATTTACATATTCCATTTTTTTGTCAAGGGGACCAGGATTTTTTTTTGTTTATAGCATAGGGTTCATTGGCAACAAGCCATGCTTCCATGAATTTATGCTACCACCATCTCATTCAAAGCATCCCATATATACTCTTGCTGGGTCAAAAACATGACTTCATCCCCACTCATACCCCCAAAACACTGGTCTACATTCTGAGTTCTTCCTCATGTGGCCATATAGATATTATGCCACACCATCACAACAACATTGATTCCACAACACGTCACATGGTAAGGCCCCACTCTATTCTTTGCAAAGTTGACATTTTATTTTGCAGATTACTTTCATTTTTTGAATTTTATGATCTTAATAAAATTTGTAAAAAATTTATTCTTATTTTTTTAATTGAGCATACTCTTAAGTCTAAATTGATCCTTTCTTTCTTCAAACTTTTTTTTCAATTGTATTTCATTTAAAAATATAATTGAAAGAAAAGTTTGAAGAAAAATGGAATCAATTTAGGCTTAAGAGTATGCTCAATAAAAAAAAATAAGAATAAAAGTTTAAATCACCAAACATCACATGATCACCATTTCCTATGCTTGTTCATAACTGTTATTAAAACAGGCAAAACTCTCCATACAGTAGTGCCACTCAGTGCAAGCCAGAGTAATCAATAAATATCAGAAACTAGTCTGGGGATATTTGATGAGTAGGCATTAGATAGGGATTTTATGCACAAACTTTCTGGCATCAATTGATTACTTTGTCTTGCACTGAGTGGCATTACTGTATGGAATGTTTTGCCTGTTTTAATAAAAGTTATGAGCAAAATTGTGATCATGTGATGTTTGGTGGTTTAATAACAATCCTTCCTAACATGGTTATTAAAGAATCAAAGACATCAAATGTTGAACTGAGTTCAGACCTATATGACTCTATAAGCTAATGAGCTTAGATCAAAAATAATTGTGTTTTAAATTTTGTTCTCATAGTTTTGTTGTCAAGTAGAGATAAAAGGTGGTTGCTGAAGGGTTGCATTAGTGCTCTCAAGTGCAAGACTGCTCACTGATGAAAGCCACAAGCTAGAAACTAGTCTGGTGATATTGGATGAGTAGGCACTAGATAGGGATTTTATGCACAAACTTTCTGGCATCAATTGATTACTTTGTCTTGCACTGAGTGGCATTACTGTATGGAATGTTTTGCCTGTTTTAATAAAAGTTATGAAAAAACAAAAAATACTTAATTGTAATTATTAATTAGAGAAAATATAACTTACTATTAAAAATTTATCGGCTGAACGTTTTCGAGGAACCATGCCTCATACTCATAGCCTTCATGAAAAGTGTAATAAATATATGCAAATGTAAATATTCAAATAAGCTACTGTTACGTAGCCCATTTTTTCGAGATCTCGAAGCATGTGTCCTTTCTGTTAATGGCATGGATGTCTCTATTAATATAGAATGCCTCCTTTATTTTTCTCCTGTAATCATTTGGCTCTGAACATAAAATAATGGGGTTGGCAGGTATGAAGTTGTGCCCAGATTGTTTAATAGTAAGTTATATTTTCTCTAATTAATAATTACAATTAAGTATTTTTTGTTTTTACATATAAGGAGAAATTAAAACCATATTTATTAAAAGTTATGAGTAAAATTGTGATCATGTGATGTTTGGTGGTTTAATAACAATCCTTCCTAACATAATAGTGGTGGCCATGGTTATTAAAGAATCAAAGACATCAAAATGTATGGGTATTGAACTGAGTTCAGACCTATATGACTCTATAAGCTAATGAGCTTAGATCAAAAATAATTGTGTTTTAAATTTTGTTCTCATAGTTTTGTTGTCAAGTAGAGATAAAAGGTGGTTGCTGAAGGGTTGCATTAGTGCTCTCAAGTGCAAGACTGCTCACTGATGAAAGCCACAAGCTAGAAACTAGTCTGGTGATATTGGATGAGTAGGCACTAGATAGGGATTTTATGCACAAGCCTTCTGGCATCCATTGATTACTCTGGCTTGTACTGAGTGGCACTACTGTATGGAGTGTAGAGATTCCAACCAGGAAATAGATTAAACTACTAGCTTTATTCAGTTCTTCAGTTATACCACTATAAACCTTAGATCTGATAGTCATTAATTGTGATTCATGATTTATGTTCACATTTAATTAGGTCATTGACTGTTAAATTTCATTTATGAAGCAGATGATCACGAACAGTCATAGGCTGTGTTGAATCTGTTAATGAGACTTTAATAACACTTAGGAAGTTCACATTCAGCTGGCTTTATTTTTGGGTATGGAAAAAGAAGTATGTTGAAACCTTTATATGCAATTCATTTTTATTACCAGAATTTTTTAATTGTAGATTTTTGCTTGAACAGTCAAAAAGGGATCTTGATTTGAGGTGAGTCTTAAGTAATAAAATTATATCCTGAGGTATGGCTGTCCAATTCTATTTAAAAACTTTTTATACATTTTCTAGGTAGCATCTTTTTTCTGATATTGGGTTGAACAATATATGAAAGAACAGAATCTTGCTGCAAAAACAAAAAGTAGGTGCAAATATGTTAGTAAAAATTTCTCAAGGTAATATTTTATTGAGTGTTCAGAAATTTAATATGAACACTTTTTGTTCATGAGGAGAATATTCTAATTACTAATGAAGCTGTATGTAAAATTTTTGCAACGCATCGAAACTATAATAGCTATCATGAACTCATGATTGAAGATTATATATTTAAGTAGTTAGTTTTAAAATCACTTTTGATAGCTTGTTATTTTCTATTTTCTAATGAAGCTTAGTTTGTTTTCAAAGTTGAGTTGCTTGTCATTTTTTAGTATTAAAAAATAATTAAATGGTTCATTGCCCAAAAGTTTGTAAGAATTCTGGTCACCAAAAGTGTCAGGGCATCGCTAAAGTCCATTGGCTTTGGGCTCTAAAATCTGTCATTTTACCACTATGCCAAATCATTCTGGGCAAAAAACAATCAAATAGGTCATTGCTTTGGAGGTCATCTGATGTTTGAGCATTGAAATTGACAAAGTTGGGACATGGTTCCAAGACCTTGAGCTCCAGATTCTGTGACTATATGACTTCACTTAACCACACGGAACAGTATCAGTTTGAATGAGTTTTAGACTCATGTGATTTGGACTTGGAAACTGACGGCATGTTAGTCAAAATGCATATGGTAAAAGTTTGTTAGCCTAATAAAAAGTTTAGAATACCTTTGCAATTTATTTCATTTAAACATTATATTGGTGGTCGAGAGATCAGCGCAACTGCCTTACAAGCAGTTTCCCGGGTTGCGGGTTCACGTCCCAGCCAATGCTATGGCACTTGAAAAAAAAAAAGCATAAATAAATAATTGTAAGTTTAGTATGTTTGTCTAAAATTTTGTGATTTTGGTATAATAATTCTATGTTGGACTAATTTCAACCTAATATTAATTATTAAATATTTCTAGGAAAATTGAAACTTGTATTTGATATTTTGAGTGGTATTATTTTCCTCTCTTCTTCAAGTCTTGCTGGCCTGATTGATAATAGCTACAACAATAAAAAAACTAGATTTTTAGATTCACGAATATTGACTTTAGGGTGATGTTCTATTCAACTAGGTTAATCTATGAAAGACAACAATCAGTAAAAAAAATTATGTACTTATCTATGAGGATGCTCTAGAATTCTCCACTTTTGTTTTGTAAAAGCAAGATTAATGAGTAATGTTTCTGTAGTGTAATTTTCACCACATCACTCAAACACAACGTGTACCCTCCACAAAGTATTAAAAGCAAATAGAAACCAAACCTTACCTTGTGTGAGAGTGGTGTTATTCATTAAATGGATAATCTCTAACGAACGACTAATAAAAATTATGAAGGTTGATGAGTGGTTTCCAAACGCTATGAATTCTCACACTAAGTTGATTATGGAGTTGTTTGTCATTATATTGTAAGTAGGATCGTATTTTTCTTTTTTGTACTTTTTCCTCTCTATTTAATATTTTTGTCTTTTCCCAATCCAATCAATGTTCGTTGGTACATACATCGTGTGCTATTTTAAAAGCATCTATTTTTTTTCTTTTGTAATTGCTTTTTGATGGGATAACTGTTTTTGCCAATATGTATATTTTCACATTCACATTCATAGCTGGTTAAAGCATTACTTCAAATTTAATATTTCACAAATCTAAAGATCCAGATTTGATTCCCATACAAGTACTGTCACTTCTCGGGCTAGCTCCAACTGAAAAGAGAGAATAATATCACTTAACCTGTTGTGATTTACTAATCTCTGTTGTATTACTAATGGTTAAAAGTATTGGAAAAGTTTGAATTTTTCAAAAAATATTTTAAAATTGATATTAGTTGATGCAAGTAGTCCAACATATAATTATGAGTAATTGTATGTTTAGTTGCTCAAGAGGTCCTATAACGTTCAAGAATTCTAGCTTCAAATTGAGCGCTGATTCATTCAACTGGTTGAATTGGATTTTTTTACTTTATTCAGCTAAAAAGCATTGGGCTCACCTGTCTAGGGCTATTTAAATATTTAATTCAGAAGTATCAAGAAAACGGTAATTTTTTTAAAATAAAATTACATTTCATTCTGGTTTTTTTTTTTTTTTTAAAAAGGGATATATTTTAAATTCTTTCTCTTTTTTACTAACTCTTTCTATTTTTTTTTTTTTTTTTAAACTAAGCTATTCCCGGTGAGAAATAAATATAATGAAATGTAAGAATAATTACTGTAATGTAAGCAAAACAAACAAACAAACAACAATCAAAATCAATTCTATAATTGACAATTATATTCAAAAATTTAGAAATACAGTTAATGTGTTTGCATAACGAGTCCCTGTAGGTACAAACAACTTTTTAATCATTTATTTTAATTATATATTGTTAAATTAAACCAACACTGCATTTTATTTTTTAAACCTGAGGAAATAATTTTGCTAGCAAAATTTACATCCACCATTCAGACCAACTCAAGTTTCTTAATTTAGATGAAGGTCATACTATTTAAGGGTTCAAAATAAAAGAACAATTGTCAAGCGTTGGTGGCCGAGTGGTCTGCACAGTCGCCTTACAAGCAGTTATCGCGGGTTCGCTTCCCGCTTTGACACATGAAAAAAAGAACAATTATTTATTCCTAGATTTATTTCTCTATTTTTATTAATCACTTAGAGATCATAATTATTATTATTGGCATTACATTATTTATTGTTATATTTAAAGAAAATAAATCACTTTTCTCCAGGCTATGATTTGAAAGGACTCTAAATGTTGAACAAAGAAATCAAGAATAAAATGAATCCACCTATTTTAGTTGCTCTGATGTTTGTAAGCATAACTTTGTCAACATTGTTGGTAATTCAGAGTAAAATTAATTTATCAGCCAGATGGAATATGGCACTTAAGAGTTATTAAACTCATAATTAATAATACAAGGCTGGAGATGGCACCTCACTTTTAACACCTTTATTGAAATAATTAAACAAGATTTTTTTTCCCCATATGTCGGCCGGGACGCAAACCCACAACCGTCTGCAACCAACTACTTGCTTGCAAGGCGGCTGCGATGACCTCTCGGCTAACAACGCTTGACAAACAAGATTTTAATTTGTAAACTTTAAATTAAACATAACTCATTATGTCAAGCATTGGTGGTTGAAAGGTCAGCGACGGCTGCTTGCTTTACAAGCAGTTGTCCCGGGTTAGCGGGTTCGCGTCCCGGCTGATGCTATGACACATGAGAAAGAAAAAAACATAGCTCATTATATGTAAAAAAGGGAGTAAATCACTTTTCCCCAGGCTATGACTTAACTGTATAAGTAAAAGTAAAAAAAAAATGTTCCCCTTGTTTTAACTATGAATTTATATTCCATACATGCAAAATGTGGTCCAAATCATCATCACTTATTTGGAACTTTTTTTAAATTTAGTAAATGCCTTTTTTGCGGGGGGGGGGGGGGCAATTTGCATTTAATGTGTGCTATAACTTTTTTTTACATAAAGGCATTCTATGGGATACCAGTTGCACTTAACATGAGCGGAAGTTAGGCTGCAGGCAGGAAGTTTCCCATTTCTGATTTAAAAATTTAAACTCATTTATGATCCAATAAACTTATAAGAGTAAAGGAAATATGTTATTTCTTGATCACTATTGTTTTACTGCAGAGTGATGATCTTTCTTTTACAAATTTAACCACTTTCATTTTGTCACATCTTCATATCATTCTAGTGAATTTCCACCTTTCAGCTATACTACGAAGTTCTTCATGATCTTGAAATAGTTGGTTAAGTAAGTGACTTTTTTCCCCTAGATTGATTCTTTTTAGGATCATAGGTCATCTGCATCTACACAGATCCCACTGAGCTAAAAAAGTTAATCAGATGAGCTTTATTTAAGCTGAATCATTACTGCTCTGCCCCCACATAATTTCCTCCTCTAGAAACTTCTTACATATGAGATATATAATGATAGTGGAAAGGGATAACACCTTCCCTGCAGTCACGACAATAAGGAGTAAAACAGCTTTAAACAATTCATTGCAGTATAAAGATCTTTGCCACATTCTTTCTTAGTGAAGTAAATGATGAAGTAAAAGACTTTACCAAGTTTGTCAATCACCAATCACAGTTCCTTGGCAGCTTTCTTATTTTAGTCATCTTTTTACCATCCAAGACTTGAATGGAAGATTCGTCATTTACAGGAGGTTACAATTTTTTAACTTGATTGAGAAATCTTCATTTATCTCATACTGTATATGTATATAACATCAATCAAGAAAGGTTAATGTAGTCAGTTGAACTCCTTTCTATCTACCAATAATTCAACCAACTTTAACAGTAAGAAAATGGCTACTTTTTACTATGCAGCTAAGGTTTTTTTTTAAACTATGAGAGCCAGAAAAACGAATGTCAAATTAGCCTAGATATATAAAACAAATTGATTTGATTCACAGAATAGTGCTATTTATACTCATTTTAAAACTCGGGGAAATACATGATCGTATGTCAAATAGGCAACAATAGATCATTGTAATGCCATATTATATGTAACACAAAGTGATAAACTCAGGCAATATTAATATAGAATATTGCAAGCCAAGGTAGTGGTTGGCGACTGAAGAGATAACTACAATGCCAAGTAATATGTAACACTCAAAGTGATAAATTCAACTAATATTAATTTATATAATTGAGTAGTCCTCCAGTTAACACAAATCAAGAAAATTATCATTTTTTTACAGTAGAGCTTGATTATCCATATTAACATTGTTTGGGTTTATCATTTGATTGATACCTATTATTTGGTATTTGTAATTATCTGTCTTTTTCTTGGCTGACAACTATTGTTATGGCTGACAACTTCACAGTGTCCTGGAAATAATGGTTATAATTTAGTTATGTCTATTATAATCACAAATATATATCTTTAAAAAAAGATGCATATATTCATTCTGCCTTTAAGAAAATTCAATTGATATCCTAGTTAAGAACTGCCGGGCAACTGAAAAGAAAAATCATAGTGTTTCTTGAGCTTAAACTCAGAGTAAAACTCAGAGTAAAAAGCCATTAACAACTCACTAACCTGTTTGATGGGTTGCTATTGAGCAGTGTTCTATATTTATTTATATACTATATGAATAACATAGTAATAATAGCTACAACAATAAGTATGGACATGAGGATCTGCTGTGGTCAGTTGTTTTAAAACTTCAACATGGAACCACTTGGTCTTCTTTCATTTAACAGTGATCTATTTTCTGAAGTCATAAGAAATTGTTAAATTCATTTCTCTTGCACTGTGGCCAATCACTGTTTGTAATGATGTTTTAGTAATTGAAAAATCTTTGTTTTGGTTGCATCTAGTTTTTTTTTAATCTGTTTTGATGATCAATCTTTTTAATATACCACTATAATAAAGTAGTTATTCGGTGTATCAGAAGCTTTGTTAGTTTTTATCATGGTATTTAATTGGATCAGACTTTAGTTGTTATGAAACATCTGATTGGCTAGTTATGTAATATGTTAACAGTTGTATATATGATTGGCGAATTGATTAACTGATTTATGCAAACTGTTTCCAATTTAGAATTATGCACATTGGATTATAGTATAGCAGATTAATTAATTACTTATTCAGGTGTTATAATTGTTTCAACTTTATCCTAGATTATTTCACTACAGTGTTTAAAAATATTGAAAATACATTATGATTATTTCATGCTTTAAAATCTAATTGGTTCTGTGTTTAAACAGGCAAAACTCTCTGTAGAGTAGTGCCACCCTTGCTAACCAGAGTAATCAATGGATGCCAGAAGGCTTGTGCATAAAATTCCCATCTAGTGCCTACTCATCCAATATCCCCAGGCTAGTTTCTGGCTTGTGGCCTTCGTCAGTGAGGAGCCTTGGATCTGGGAGCACTGCACCTAGATCTTGGCCCAGGGTGGCACTGCTCTATGGAGAGTTTTGCCTGTTCAATAACAGTTATGTGCTAGCATAAGAGATGGTGATCATATGATGTTCTGTGTTTACTATTTATCTCAATTAGGTGTTGATGAATACCACATAAAAATTATCCTTGAAGAGGTAACAATCTGATTATTTTAACATAGTCTAAGATGGGAAATGTGTATATATATAATTGGCCATTTGATTGGCTGGTTTGTGTAAACATTGTTTGAATAGCTAATTTATATATTATTTCTAGTGTAATGATATGCATGTAATATTAGAACTATATTTAATTTTATCGTGAATATTTTAAATAATGGAAGTAAAACTACTAATAATTATAAACTCTATAATTGTTTAATTTTGAGTTATAAAAAAATAAATATTAAAATAACCACAAATTGTATTAGCTATAACCTTAATAACTGATCTTCCAGCAGCAGATGGCGATTATTAGCAGTTTTCATCCTTCATTTTTAAAATAAATTATTTTTAATAATGTCAAAATGATAAAAAGAAAAAAATTCTGCATAATAGGTTTCTGGGATCATCTTTGTAATTAAGGATGATTAAGGTGAAACATTTATCACCTCTATTTAAATAATTCCTTTATTTAAATGCATTATAATACTGAACTGTGAGGTTTGGAAGTAATCTGTTGACGATTTATTTTTAATAGGCTATTAAAAAGAGAATGAGAATCTAGACATGTTTTTATATCTAATATTTTATATATATTAAACCATAAATTCCATTAGCTAATTGATTATTGTATGTACATTACATTGTCATTGTTTCCATGATTAAATAAACTAAGAGTTTCTGCAGTCAAGGCAACATCATAATTAGTAAGTGGATTTCCTTTACTAACTAATTGTAATGGTGCCTTGACAGCAGATTCATTATATTTTATTAGTTTGAGTAAATATGGAAGCAATGGTAATGTAATTTATATATTTGGTAAAATTTTGTCTTTAAGTAGTCCACTGTAGAACAAAAGCCCCAAGCCTTTTTAAAAATCTTTCATGGTAAAGGAGAAGCGCTACTCTTCAGGCTTAGTAATATCTCCCATAAAGAAAAGAGCTTATTGCAACTTGAAACAAAATGGTAAATTTTACCTCACCTGAGTTTGAATCCCACATCATATAGACAAGTATCAAAGAATCTTACAATATACATTATAAACTTACCACTAAAAAAACAAAATAATCCAAGGGAAAAATCTTTGGTAGCCAACTATAGACCAAAGGCTCTATAGCAGCCTCTAGTGGAGAAACAGGGAAATAGAAAGTATTATTCTTCAAGATTGCTAATCTTCAGATGTGAGATTTTGAGCAGTTTTCACTCTTATTTTTATTCTTATTTTACTCTCTAGTTAAAAATAGTTATATGTTCCCTTATCAATAATTAATGGATGGCTATAATCTATGTACAAGAAAGACCTTTATCAGAGTATTATTTTATTTTATTTTATAAATTTTACCCAATCCATTTTTCTCATCTCTGGCCTTAAATAGTTTATAAATTGTGTTTAAAAAATTTATAAATTTAAAAAAAGTATTTTAAAGTTATAGTTAATAATGATTTTATTTATGGTTATCTCTATTTTAAAAATACTGCTAAATAGCATTGGATAAGGTTGTACCATATGATGTTTAATTGGTTTTGTACCAATTCTAGGCAAGGAATAAATATTCCAATAGTTATTAAAAAAATAAGAATACCATACTATGTAGATATTGACCTGGGTTCATGTCTATATAAATATATAAACATATTGACTTGGATTGAAAACATTAATATGATTTTAAATTTGGTCTGCTAGCTTGATAGTAAGGCAAAGAAATTTAAAAAAATGGATAGTAAGGGGAAAATTGCATTCAGTCTGAAAGCTACAAGTGCATTGCTCTTATATCTAAAGATCCTCACTGATGAAAGCTAGAAACTAGTCTTGGTACTTAGATGGGAAGGCAGTGGATAAGAATTTATTAAGCACTACTATCTGGCATATATTGATTATTAATGCTTACCCTAGTTGGCATAAATGTGGTGAGAAAAAAAATGCTTATACATTCTGTTATATCAAGATATTCAATTGTTGCATTTAATTACATGTTTTGAATTTCTTCCAATATTTTGAACCTCATCTTTTAAAATTCTGAAGATTAATGATATTTAAAAAACTATAATAAAAGCAGGGTAGTTTTATTATAAATGTTGACGGTATGTGGATTTAGTGTAGTCATAGAACAATGGACTTAAGATGTGTAATAGTTTCTGACTGAAGCTTAACCTGTTGTTATTTCAGTTAGATTAATATCAAGTAATTTGCAATGCAACTAACTATCCATTAATATTTTCGTGCAGAGAGTTCGTAAAGATTCCACTTATGGTTCTGAGTGGGAAAAAGAGATAAGGTCATCCCCAAAATTCACACATTTTAGATATATCATAAAACAGGATTAAAAGAAAAAAGAAATACTTTTGTTTCTACTACTTTAATAGCCTTTGGTGGCTTAGTGCAGTAGCGGAATCTGAAATTCCGCACCCATGGATCATGATTCCAGTGCCCAAACTTTATATCAACTCCTGAGCAATAAACCATTAATTATTTTGCCCTGCACAATTTAAACCAAGTCATAAAATAGCAGACTCGGGGGTTTAAGATCCGTAGATCACTACCTAATCTTATTTCAGATGATCAAACTTCTTATGCACTTCTTGTTAACATATTTATGATTGGGTTGTTTTGAATAGTCATAGATCGCTTATTATTGATTTGCTTGATTCGCTGTGGTAACTAAGTTTGTTGCTATGTTGTGTTAATATAGAACTAATATTTTGAATGTAAAAAGGTATATCTTTTCACAAAAGCTTCACTATTTCCATTTGATGAATAATATTTCTGCAGAGTAATTTTCACCACACCACTCTCATCCAAAGTAGTTTCTGCTTCCTATCCATGTTTAACATCTTGTGGAAGGATGTAATCATCAATGGATGATCAAAGACATATGAAAAAGATGTATGATCCCCAAGATGCACATTTTGTGTTGTACCAGCACTCATCAGTTGGCCCTGACTACAATCTTACATCTTTATTATGGTTCATTCTATTTATGTAGTCATTTACTACAGTTTAATTTAATATATACCCACAGAAAAGTTTAATATTCAGCTTTATTACTGCTTAGCATGCTTTCAGTATATTTACTAGATTATAGTCATAGCATATAGTGGTATGATTAAATGCTTCTTTATATGTTCATGTATTCAATTTTAATTTGTTTAATTGAAAAGCGTCAATGTTACTGCGCTCACAACTTTGACACAAACTATTTAACGGAAGTATATTAATAATTTTTATTAGTCATTCATAAGACTAGAGATTATCTGCTTACTGAATAATATGTCTGTAGTGTAATTTTCACTACACCACTCCCACACACTATAGGTACTTCATCTTTTTCTCGTCTTTGGTCATATGTTTATAATTACACCCACAAGGTATTAAAAGTGAATAGAAACCAGTCCCTACCTTGTGTGAGAATGTGTAATGAAAATTACACTACAGAAATATTATTCATTAAGTTTATAATCTCTAATCTAATGAATGACTAATAAAAATTATTAATATACTTCCATTAGTGTCAAAATTATAAGAGCAGTAATGTTTAGTAATTGGCTATCTATATATACTGAATAGTGATAAAGGTATGTTTAAGAGATTGTGGTATGGGTCAACTAATGAGTGCTGATTCAGCACAAAATGTGCATCTTGGGCATTGTACATGTTTTCCACATGTCATTTTCATATGTTGATAATTACAACCCTCCACAAGGTGTTAAAATCGGATAGAAACCAGTCCCTATTTTGTTTGAACAGTGTCGTGAAAATTACACTACAAAAATATTATTCATTAAGTGGGTAATCTCTAGCCTAATAAATAACTAATAAAAATTACTAATATACTGAGCCATCTTCCAATTTTTAAAAAAAAAATATGGTTATTTGTGTATAAAATATCATCTTTTCATTCAAAAAATCATTTCCTATTCTTTTCATTAGTTTGTCTTTACTTTTCAAATCAGCAATTAGATTTGTGTTTATTGGTTAATTTCTTTTGTATGCTGAATTTGCTTGTCTTGGAATAGGAATGTGTGATTAGTGTCTCAACCGAAGAATACTGATGCCTAATTTTATTATCATCAACTAGATGAAGCAACTTGCAAGTTGAAGGGGAAATGAAAGAATTCAGAGTCCGTTTCCTATTATTCCTAAATTAACATTCTTGTTTTCCTTTCTCTGACTATTGATTAATTTTAATAATAAACTGTTCAGCTCAGCGTTAATTATTTTTTGTATGTAGAAATTGCTTGTGTCTCTAACGTTATTATAATTAATTAAAATTTTCTGCAAAGGAACGTTGAATGCACAAGGAAGATGTGTGTGTGTGTGTGCGCGTGTATAAACATGTGTAAAGGGCTTCAAGATGAGTTTTTAATAACCATCATGACCTGGTTTAGATGAGATTTAAAGCCAGAGATTTTTTTTCAGAACCTTATAGTTAGTTATTTGTGCATTAAGCTTGACAATTTATGATCGAGCTGGTATTTGAATCTAAGAGAAGTGTAGATTTTTTTTTCAATTCAGTTAAAAAAAAACAAAAACTTAACCTCTGATTTTGTAAAAATTGCTGCACACATTAGGCCAGGATGCCATCCTACTTCTTCATAAGATGTGTGTGTATAATCGTCATAAGATGTGTGTGTATAATTATTTGTAAAGGACTTCATAGCTAGTGGTGTGTTAATTTACCATTTCATGATTTGAGATGAAATTCGGAACCAATGTTTTTTAGGGCTTCTTAGTTAACAATGCATTAATTTTCCAGACCATAACTGACTTTCTAGTTAACAATGCATTAATTTCCTGGACCAATACTAGGATCATATTTAAATCCAGGATGAACAGAGTTTTTTTTTTCAGGCTAAAATTTTTTTTTCAAATGCCACAGTATGTTTTTTAAAAGATCGCTAGCCCATGTCAATCTAGGGAATAATCCAGGATTAACATGCGTAAGCAAACTTATATATAAAATGTGTGAAACCGACTTCATAGTCCGCATTGCATTAATGCCATATCCATAACTGGGGAAATCAATCTTAAAGAAAGAAAGGATTTTTTTCTCAATCAAATTAGGATTTCTTAAGCAACCCCAGAATTATTTTAATATAGCCAGCCTATGTCATCAGAGATAAGAACCCAGGGCACATGCGCGTGCATTTATATGTATAAATATAAATGGTTTCATCACAATTATTACTTTAATATTCCATATTCATGCACTAGGACTCAAATAATGGGAGTGATAATAAAGTTTTTTTTCAGACTGTACGATTTTTCAAGGGATTTTGGAATTTTTTAACCATCAGTCCATTTTGAACCAAGTAATAAAAAAAAAAAAATCGAATGATTTATTTCTCAAGTTCATATGAAGTCCAAATACAGGAAGTAACAGTGTTCCATTACATGGAATCATTCAATATAATCCTATTAATGATCTAGTATTAATCAATAATTTGTATGTAACTAATTTTAATTAGAATTTGATGATTTTAAACCACTAAATATTACATGATCACAAATCATCTTGCATCCATTGATTACTATGGCTTGCACTAGATGGCACTATTATATGGAGAGTTTGTTAAAGTTAAAAATGGGGTGGGACTAAGGCAAGGATGCCCTATGTCACCTATTTTGTTTGTATTGTATTTGAGTGAAATGGAAAAAGCAATAGAAAGATTAGGAAAAGGGATAGAGATACTGTTAATAGGTAGTAAGGGAGTATATATTTTGTCAGGTCTTTTTTTTTTTTTGCTGATATATTTTTGTGTGCAGAAAGAAGAAAAGATATGGAAGTTATGTTGAGGACATGTGCAAGGGTGGGTAAAGAGATGACGATTAAATTTAGTGAAGAAAAATCAAATGTAATGATGGTTAATACTGGGGAAAGAGAAGATGTAGAATTTTTGTTGGGAGATATTAAGTTAAGTGTGGTGAATAGATATAGTTATTTGGGAATTATTTAGTAATCAGAAAAATTATTTGGATGAATGGAAGAAAAAATTGATAAATGAAGCAAAGAAAAGAAAGGGATTGATAAAGAAAGTAACAGTGTTTTCATATAATAAATATGATGTAGTTAGAATTATATGGAAAGGAGTTGCAGTAGCAGGGTTAACATATGGTAATGATACATTATATGTTAGTAATGGGGTATTAAATTACTTACAAAAAGTTTAAAAAGAAGTAGAAAGACATGCATTGGATGCAGATGTATGGTCAGCAAGGGAGGCAATTCAAGGAGAAATGGGATGGGAAAGTTTTCATATGAGAAAAAGTTTAAAAAGAAGTAGAAAGACATGCATTGGATGAGGATGTATGGTCAGCAAGGGAGGCAATTCAAGGAGAAATGGGATGGGCAAGTTTTCATATGAGAGATGCAAAAAGTAAAATGAAAATGTTTAGAAGATTGCAGTTTGTGGATAATAAAAGAATAGCCAAAATAGTATTTAATTGGGTTATGAGTAAAGGGCAGGTAACAAAATCGGTGAGAAAGGTAATAAGGTATGCAAAAGATTTGGATAAAGAATTTATATCAGTATATTTGTACAAAAAATGGGATGATTGTATTAGGAGGATTGTTGAGTGTTATAGTTGTAAGGAATGAGATAAAAGAATAGATTTATTAATAAAGAATAGGAAGTTAGATGGAAAACTAGTATGGAGAGTAAAAAGAGTTTAAATATATATAGAAGTAAATAGAATATTAGGTGTGAGTTAATATATGATAATAGTAAGGAAAGTAGTTTATTGTTTAAGGCTTGAACAGGATCTTTAGCAACAAGTGAATATTCATGTAAATGGAAAAATGAGGGTGATTTAGCTTGTAAATTATGTAAGGAAGGAATAGAAAATATTAGGCATCTGTTAATTGAATGTAAATGCTTGAAAACAGAAAGGGTACATATAATGAAGTTATGGGAAAATAAATATGAAAAAAAAGATTATATAGAAAGTAGATTATTGTTTTTTATGCTGGGTTTGGAAAAAACATAAGAGGAATTTAGATATTAAGGCTATAGAGTTGACAAAGATTATGTTGTGGAAATGGGATGGAGCAGAATATGGGAAAACTTAGACTGGGGAATGTAAAATTAAGTAGCTAACAAGTTTTTCTTGGTATAATTGCTGAGAGATTCTAGACTTCATTTAAGAAGAAGCTACAGTACATCACATCACTATTTTAATTATGGTTTTAGGATAATGAAGATTATTCTAATCCAGTTAATGACTAGTATTGATCCGTATATTGTATTCAACTAACTGCTCTCGTAATTTCAAGTTTTTAGCACAAGAAAAGATTATTCAGGTGAAAAGACATTGTGCTGACTGCAATACTTACCTGTAAAATGATGCAGTTTTCATGTAGTGACAGTGATGTTTAAACTAGTGCTTACCTGTTTTTTATATACTCACCTGTATCTAATGAGTTTTTTTTAAAGTGTAGGGGTATATATTACAATAATATGTTCTTTTTATTGGCACATGTTACATGTTGCAGGCACAGCTAAATCACATTCACATCGGGAATATTAAGGAAATGTAGGCCCGGCGGAGGTTTCATAAAGTTAAATGAATATAATTTAACTATGTTTGATTTAAACATGACTTGTCATTCACAGAGTCTAAACTCTCCATACAGTAACACCACCAGTGCAAGCCAGAGTCATCAATGAATGCAAGAAGGTTTGTGCATAAAATAGGGATTTTTTGCACAAACCTTCTTGCATCCATTGATAAGTCTGGCATGCACTGGTGACATTACTATATTAAACATTGTTGATTATCTACTCATCTAGCAATTGCTTTTTTGGGGGGCAAAATATTTTTTCAAATGCCAAAATCTCTTCATCAAATATTTACTAGCAGCTGCATTTCACATCCATACAATACTAATAAATTTGAATAACCAATATGAATAACCTAGTCTGAAATTTTTGTTTTTTCAAATCTTATCTATGGTCTGAAAATTTAATTATTTTTGTTCTAGTTTGGCTTATATCAGCCAATAGTGATTTTACTTGTAAGATCACAGAACTTTCAACCTTGTCCAGTTTTAGTTATATTATTTTTCTTTTCTTTTTCCCAAACATTCTGCCTATGTTTATACAAACTTACTCTCCTTTGCTTTTTTGTTAAGCATCTTTAATGCTGATTCTGCATATTTATATTTAATCTATCATCTACATTTTGCGTTAATTACTGAGTTGATCTTTCTTTAATTTATCTGTTATTCTTTTCAGACATATAATAAAGGTGCTTTATAAGTTTGCATCTGTTCATAGCTGTTGTTTTTGACTTTTTTTTTTAATTTCAAACCAGTTTTTAACTTCTTTACATGTTAATTTTATACCTACAGAACAAAATTCAAATATTTCCCCAAACACTAGCCAATCAACTCTGTCACAAAGCACTGATATATATATCAGTAAAAAACGGTCCACAGTAAAACAATCCCAATCTCAATAGCAATTAACAATCTCAAACTGTTGTCATGGCAACTTCCTTTTAACAATAATATATATATTGAATTGCACTGTTTGAAGTTCAGTCTTTATATTTATTCATAGAAGATGTTGCTGAAAAAACATAATGTTTGGAAAGGGTGATTTAAACTTTTTGTATTTGAATTTTCAGCTAGCAATATGCATTGGGATATTTATATATATTTCATTCTACAAAGAGAGAAAGAGTCATATCTGCTACAATATGGCTTCTTCTTCATTCACATGATTTTATGTTTGAGTTATTAATCTTTTATTTAAGCTAATCAGAATTGTGCCTAAAATGCTAATTAGTACAAATATTTTTTTATATATTATTTTTCTTTCTTCTGATATAACTCCCTTAGTGAAATTTGTTGCTTTTAACTAGAATAAAGTCTACCTTTCAAGTGGAGGTATGATCAGCATACAGCTGCATTACTTAAATTCAATACTTGAATAGTATTAGATCAGCAAGTTCCCTTTATTCAGGCAGCCAATGACAAATGAGAATGGCCATTGAGCAATTTAGCTGAAGGGTAGGAGTAGAGAAAACTCAAGAAGCAAAAGTGTCTCAGAAAAAAATCCTAGTCCATTAAAAGAATTGTTGGATTCACATTTGTCACTTTTAAAATAGGCAAAACTCACTATGCATATTGCCACACACAGCAAGCTAGGGTAATCAATGGATTCCAGAAGGCTAGTGCATAAAATCCCCATCTAGTGCCTACTCATCCAATATTCCCAGACTAGTTTCTGGCTTGTGGCCTTCATCGGTGAGGAGCCTTGGATCTGAGAACACTGCACCTAGATCTTAGGATCTAATGCAACCCTCTAGCAACCACCTTTTATCTCCATTTAACTACAAAACTTATGAGTCTTAAACTGAAAACACCTTAATGTTTTCAATCCAAGCCCATTAGATTATGTAGTCATATGGATCTGAATCCAGTTCAGTACCCATACAACAGTTATACACAAGCATAAGAGATGGTGTTCATGTGGGGTTTATTGGCTTAAAAACAATCATGCCTAATAGGATAGTTGTTGCTATGGTTATTAAAGAACCAAAGACACCAAAATGTATGGGTACTGAACTGGGTTTAGACCCATATGACTGCATAAGCTAATGGGCTTGGATTGAAAACATTAAGGTGTTTTCAGTTTAAGACTCATAGTTTTGTAGTTAAATGGAGATAAAAGGTGGTTGCTGGAGGGTTGCATTAGATCCTAAGATCTAGGTGCAGTGCTCTCAGATCCAAGGCTCCTCACTGATAAAGGCCACAAGCCAGAAACTAGTCTGGGGATATTGGATGAGTAGGTACTAGATGGAGATTTTATGCACTAGCCTTCTGGTATCCATTGATTACTCTAGCTTGCTGGGTGTGGCAATGCGTATAGAGAGTTTTGCCTGTTTTAACAACAGTTATACTCAAACATAAGAGATGGTGGTCATGTGAGGTTTATTTGTCACTTTGGTGGTTAAACATCTCATAAGTTATCAAGTAATTGACTATATAATAAATAAACTATTATGAATCATTTTCTAAATGACCTCATTTGATTATCCTTACTCACATAACATATCTATGGAATATCAAAACATTTCACTAGAAAATAAAATATAATGGTGGTATAATTCAGAAAGATGTAAACCAGAAACAAGGTGAAAGCAATCTTCACAAGCACATTTACAATTATTGAAAAAGAATTTGCAGTCCTATATGAAACAATAAGTGATGTTATGAATTCTGTTTACTCTTATCATAAAATGTATTTAATCGTGTAGGCAATTTTCATATGTCTTAAGAATAATGATCAATATGGTTAAGTTTATTAATTAATATTGATAATTTTTCAATCCAGGGCAAGATTGTCTCACATTATCTGATCAAATTCATCTGAAAAGTAAATAAAAAATGCACTTACTTTTCAACTATGTAGAAGGAAATTAATTTTTATACATGTGCTAGAAATTTGGCAAGCTTTCTTCTGTCAATAAATGTTTTAAAAGTATAGGTGGTTTACCTATGCATATAGCCTATTCTTTACATAAACTAACATTTATTGTCCATGCCTGAGTTTGAGTTTGAATTTATTATAAGCTGAATTTTTAAAATGGCATATTGTACAAATTCAGTTTACCTATCACAGGGAAGATAAAGTTTTTATTTTTAATTACCTGCAACATTGAATTCTATAAGTTTGTATGTATTTAAAAATTAATAGTTTAGCGATTTATATATATATATGTGTGTGTGTGTGTGCGTACTATATATATATGTGTGTGTGTGTGTGCGTGTAATATTGTAGAAGAAAACTAGTTTTAATACATGTGCTACAAATTGATAGGAGAGTGTGGATCAATTTAACAAATGAAAAGTAGTTTCCATAATATTGCATATATATATAAAAATCACTATATACATGTATTTAAAATACTAAACATCACATGATCTCCATTTTTTATTCTTACCTAAGCTGTTTACACAGAGGCTAAACTCTTCATACAGTAGTGCCACCAGTGCAAGCCAGAGTATTCAAAGTCTGACTTGCACTGGTGTTGCAATTGTATGAAGTGTTTAGCCTCTGTGTAAACAGCTTGTGTAAGCATAAAAAATGGTAATCATGTAATATTCAGTGGTTTACAACCAATTTTTGTCAATAGGATTATGGGTGTCTGTGGTTATTAAAAACTCCCAAAAGTGTGGATGTTGAACTGAGTTCAGATCTATACAACTATATAAGCCAATGAGCTTAGCTTGAAAACATTATTGTGTTTTCATTTTGAACTCAAAGCTTCAGAGTTAGCTAATAAGGCAAAAAGTGTCTGCTGGAGGGTTGCACTAGATCCTAAGATTTTGTTCTCAGATCCAAGGCTCCTCACTGATGAAAGCCATAAGCTAGAAACTAGCCTGGGGATATTGGATGAATAGGCACTAAATAGGGATTTTATGCACAAACCTTCTTGCATCCATTGATTACTCTGGTTTGCACTGGTGGCGCTACTATCTGGAGAGTTTAGCCTCTTTAAATAAGATTCAGAGCTGGTAGTTAAATAAGAAAAAGTTTCTCTTACCTACAATATAATAAGTTCAAACCTTAATTTAGCTATGAATAATAAAAGTTGGTTTGAATAGGTCCTAAGTATAAATGGACCACCTATGTTTTTAACAAAACAAATTTTTGCTGAGATTGTTTGTGCCAATTTTCTAATTCATGGATGAAAAGTAGGTTTTTCCTACAATATTATATATGTATGTCACTATATTATTAATATTCAGCTTTATAATTAGTATGGGTATATACTTAATTAATAATTTACTCTGTCCTTATATTAAAGCTGATTTAAGAACATGCTATCTGATTTAAATTTCACATTTGTTTTTACCATTGTATAACATCAGGTAATTCAATTTTTCATATATTTTATTGTTATTGTTTTTGCACAACAGTTTCAGGTATTAGTGGGATCATCTTCAGCTTATCTTTATTGTTTTGCAATTATCTAGTTTACATTTGTCAGGCTCATGTTTATTGAAAGCAGAAACTGAAACTAAAATATATCTTGGATTTCCAAGAAGGATCTGAAGATGTCACTACTATACACCTAAAACAAATGAGATGATAACAATGCTGATTGGTAGATTCTTTGTTCTTATTTCCCAAGAGCACTTGCAAAAGCTTTTGAGATCTTTATTCTTTGATCTCATTTGGAAAAGAAAAACTATATTTTCTATAGGCTGCTTAAGTGCCCCCCCCCCCCAATATATTTTACCAACATTTATTTTAAAGCACGAATATTTTTATGATTACAGTCAGATTTTATTCAAGTGTTTGTTTTTTAAGAATACAAGTGAAACTATAATCATGTTAAAGCAAATGTTATGATACACTGAAAAAGAAAACACTTGTAAATACTGTTGCACATTTTTGTGATATTATTACATAATTATCAATGCAATTTAAAATTTTAAAAGAGACTTTTATTACTTTGTGATATCTTAATAATTCATTTGGATTTTAGAAATGAAATTCAGATTAAATATTTTGTTCATTAGATACTGTAATCAGCAATGCAGTAATCTTCCAATAAGAAAAAAAATATTATTTTGTTCTGTTTTACTTTATTAAACCATCTAGCACCACACGATCCCCATTCTTTACACTTACACAAGCTGTTTTTCACAGAGGCAAAACTCCATATAGTAGAGCCACTCAGTGCAAGCCAGAGTAATCAATGGATGCAGGAAGGTTTGTGCATAAAATCTCTATCTAACGCCTACTCATCCAATACCCCCAGACTAGTTTTTAGCTTGTCACTTTTATCAGTGAGGAACCTTGGATCTGAGAGCACTGCACCTAGATCTTAGAATTTAATGCAACCCTCCAGCACCTTTTACTTTTTTAGCTAACTACAAATCTTTGAGTCTACAATGAATACACAATGGAGTTTTCAAGTTAAGCTCATGAGCTTGTGTAGTCATATAGATCTGAATTCAGTTCAGCATCCATACTTTTTAGTGTCCTTGCTTCTTTAATATCCACAGTTACCATAATCCTATTGGGAAGGATTGGTATTAAACCATTGAACATCACATGATCTTCATTCTTTGTGCTTACACAAGCTGTTTTTCACAGAGACAAAACTCTCCATAAAGTAGCACCATTCATTGCAAGCCAGAATAGTCAATGGATATAGGAAGGTTTGTGTCTAAAATCCTTACCTAATGCCTACTCATCCAATATCCCCAGACTAGTTTCTAGCTTGTGGCTTTAATCAATGAGGAGAGCACTACACATAGGTTTTAGGATCTAATGCAACCCTTCAGCAGGCACCTTTTACTTCTTTAGCTAAATATAAAGCCACATGATATGAAAGCCACAAGCTAGAAACTAGTCTCAGGATATTGGATAAGTAAACACTAGATAGGGATTTTATGCACAAACTTTCCTGCATTCATTGATTACTCTTGAGTGGTGCTACTGTATGGAGAGTTTTGTCTCTGTGATTTCATTTTATTACTAATTGTTGAATGTATTTAAAAAAGTATCAAATACAGTTTGAATTTTTCTAAAAAACATTTAACAATTTGAATTAGATAATGAAAGTAGTCTAACATATAGCTACAAATATATATAGATTTATTTATTTATTTCGCAATCATTCATTGCATTTAATTAAAGTCCGTTTTTTGTAGTTTGCAAATATATGTTTGCTTTAAGTTGTCTATGAATATTAGTATTAATTTTTTTACTTTAAACACTTTTTTACATTATAAATCAGGTAATATATATAATAATTCTTATTTTTCATTTTCATTCGGTGATTTGATTGTCATTTCAAATTTATTATATTAATGCTACCCCTTGCAGTTTGGCATAATTAGTAATGTATCCGATTTGTGATCAGGGGTTCCCTGGGTTGTCTGGTGCTCAAACTTCTTATGAACTATTAAGGAATAAAGCCATTAGCATTTATTATTTTACATTAATACTAATTATTTACCATAACAACCTAAATATTCAGTTTTATTTACTAGCACAGAAATCATATGTAATTAAAATGGGGACGATTTACACCCTAAGACATATGCTATAATGTTATTATAATAGCTGAACGATGTTTTGTTGGGTACTGAGGATATTCTCAAACCAAAGCACAAAAGTCTTTTGAATTAGATGAACAGCCATCTTATCTTTTGTACCTAAATTTAAATATATAGGCCAATCTATAGTATCTTAGTTTAAGAATATGAACATGTTTATTATTCACTTAATTCCTTTCTAATGTGAACATTATTATATAGAAAACATCTTTACTCTCTTCAAACAACGACTCTTTAGATTGGCCTATCTAATTAAATTTATATACAAACAATATGATGGCCATTTTTATCATTTCAAAAGCCTCTATTTTTTTTTCTCGTGTGTCAAAGCATTGGGTGGGAAGTGAACCTGCAAACCTGGAACAACTGCTTGTAAGGCAGCTGTGCTGACCATTCAGCCACCAATGCTTGACAAGCCTCTATTTTGTGCTTTGGTTTGAGAGAAATATTGCTGAGCTATTATAACAATATTACAGCACATGTGCTTAGGGTAAGATTATAAAAATTATTATACTTATTTTAGATAATTAATTTGTAACTTCTATTTGATTTGTAATTTTTAATGAATGATACTGCTCTTCCATATATTAATGTTACATTTATTTGTACTGTAATCAAAAATGCTTAGTAATTTTAAAAATTTTAAGATCCCTGTTCAAGATTAATTTTTATACTATATTTATAATTGTCATTTTATCACATATATTGTACCGGTCGGTGTTGTCTGTTCACATAACCAGATCCAGCATCTAGGCAAAAGTACCTCGAATTCAATCATGCGCAAGATACATAAGTCAGGAACCTTCATGAATTCTGCCCTATTTGCCTATTTCTTAGATCTACCAACTTATGAGCAACAATCCCAAGGATATCGATCTAATTTCACTTCTCACCGCTGGCATCGCTCATCGGAGACACAAAAAGACTATGCTAAATTTAATGATAGACTAACTTAAAATGAACTCTAATTTAGAATCAATGAAGGCTCCTGATCTTGCATATTAATTATGTATTTTAGCAGAGATCATCTAATCATCATGAGCATAATTTCAAAATTATAAAAAATTATAAAAATTATAAAAATTATAATCATGAGCATAACTTACAAACTAATATTAATTTAAATAAAAGAAAGCACAATGATTCGGAAATGTATGATATAGATGTATTATATTGATAAAACATAAATAAAGGTGTCTGATTATTTGTCAGACACTGGCCTCATAAATATTATATAATGGTTGATTTTAAGAAATATGATTATCTTTGTTTTATACATAAGAAATCAGATTTTACAATACCTTTGTTTATATTTGCGACTATGCCAATAATAGATACCATAAAGAATTAGCGCTATTAGAAACGTACTATTGAAATACTATTCCACCCCCAGAGAAAACGAAAAATAGCATTTAACCGATTTGAAAAAGAATAATTGTTTAATAAAGAAACATTACATTTGTACAGAATATAATTATTAATTTGGTTTATAAAATGGCAGCCATGTGGGATGGCTACTGAATATTTATATTAATAATACTAAGGTCATCGCAATGATGCGCATCTTAAATAATGGACATAGATGTCTGTTTAGCAAAATCACAACATTACAGCTTATGGAGGGTTTACTAGAAATATAATAAAAGGTGGTACATGCATGGTGGCAGATTTATGTGGTTCAGTCATGGATCCTGGTGTGTGCTTCATGAAATTCATTGGATGAGAACTACCGATTAACTCTGCAAACGTTGGCAGGATCGGTTTATAAATGAAGAGCGGTCGGCAATGCATTTATTGGGCTGGTTTTTCCAGAGTGATCCCCATATAAAGCATGCACATACAACCAAATATGTCCCCAGGGGGGTTAAGCCTGATTCTTGGATATTGAGAATGATGATGGGGCTCGACTTTGCGATACCTCCATAGAAACGAGAAGCACAAATATATATAATATAGGACAAAGTTGCCTATATGCACGCAACACTTGGGGATAATGAAATGTATAGCTTTAAAGACTATCTTAAATATTTAATACCCATAAATTATAGAATACCCTGTGTAATGGTATGATCTAATCGCTAAACAGGCATGGATGATAAATTTAACTAAATATAGAATTTTAAGACATAAAGATTTCCCTTCCCTTTTACTTTAAGTTATTCATAATTCCCCACACATTTAATGAATACCCATCTCGGTTAATAAGTGCTATTATGAAAGTAAATAAGTTGATACATAAATAAATGGGGTGGTGGTAATAGTTGGGATAAAATATCGATTTTGTATATAGACAGTACATTAAAAATTAAGAACAGCACATTATTATTATTTAGAAAGGAAAAGAACACTTTTATCATAAAACAGATGTTGATCTGCTTTCTATAGCAATTTTTATAATTTAATGACTTTGTTTTTCCCAAATCGCGAACACCTGCATAAGTCGAATAAAACTTATTTTTAATTAACCTTACATTCTTAATTAGCCTGTAAATAATGGATAGGAAAAATAGAAATAAAATATATGTTAGCGATTTTGAAAATATTATTGGCATTTTAAAAACATAAATACATAAAACATAATGAACTAGAGTTATTTGTCGCATGGAAATAAAAGGAAAACATGTTAAGTAGAGGCTTAATGATAGAATAAGTTATATAAAGTTATATTACAGAGAGTTACATAATATAAAAACATTTAAACATAATATCAGAATAGAGCGACAGGATTATAGTTATTACAAAGAAGGCTGAATTTGATAATTAAGAGTGGCTAGAGTTCTTTTACCTTGATATACGAAGTAGCAGTCCTTGATATGAGTAATGTTCATCAGCATTACTGCACTAGATCTAGGGTTTGAATCCGACATGACAGGTAGCATTTATTTACTTAATCGGCAGATATTTTAGAGTTCATAAGTTCGGGATCCAGAGCTTTGTTACAGAAAAAGCATATTGGATCGGAGAGGAAGGTAAAATTTCCCCTACTCATGGCACACTGGATAAAATTTCAGACTGATATGGATTTGGGTTTAGCATCATGAAATTTATGATTGTCTCCTCCCTCTTCGGGATTCAAATCCAGCAGTATTTATATTCTTTTTTTTGGTGATGTAGCATTGCAACTACTGCTGGACCTGAGGCAATTTGTGCACTTTAGCCAAGCTAAAATCAGCTGACCAGATTTTTTTTTGTCTTGTAAGACTTTTGAAACAATGCAATTCTGTTATCAGTTTCTTGAACGATTGTTTTAAAATAAGTCTTATGATTTTAAAACAAGTTGGTGTGGACAAAATTTCCACTAATGGATTTATTTTACTATTACAAAATTGTAATCTTTTACTTTTAACTAATGGGCTTTGTCAAGTGTTGTTAGTTGAGAGGTCATCGCATCTGCCTTGCAAGCAAGTAGTTGTTTGCAGACGGGTGTGGGTTTGCGTCCCGACCGATGCTATGACATATGAAAAAAAAAACTAATGGGCTTTTCCGGGTAATTGTTTTCGAGAAACTTTTTAAAAGAATTGCATCATTTCTGACTGCTAAATTAAATATAAAAAAAATAATAAGTTTCATATATGACCTTTTAAATACATAACATATAATATAATTTTAATGATTTCTAAGCAATCTTCTACACTGAAAATATATATATTTATCCATTACCCACACATACACATGAAAATAATATTAATTATTTATTTATTAAATGGTTTTAGATTAAGATATATAAATATCTACGTTATTTATGTTAAAATAGTAAAGCAAAAAAATATATACGTACTAATAAATATTTATATGTGCGTAAGGACGGGTTTAAAGATGGTTAGGTGGTAGGAGATTGGACGTGGGCTGTGAAGCAGGATCTGAGCATCAGATCATCTGCTTCAATATATTAAAATGAAAATTAATAAAATAATAACAGATATTAAAATAAAAGTTAATAAAGAATATTATAAACATGGGGAAAGAGTAGAAAGCATCCTGAAATTAATTACTTTAAGTAATTGTGAATATTATTATATATAAATATATATATTCATTATTAATTAAAGTTTAAAATGTATACCTGGGCTAAAAATGATATAATTTTTAATCTAATAAGTGATTAATAGTAATCATTAAGATATTTATTTGGGGGAAAACGGATCATAATTATGAGTGTAGAAAATTTGATACTCTTACAATAAATTGTAATAACTGAAATACAGGCTTATTATATACCTGTATCGATATATGTAATATATAATGTGTTCAAGTGTATCAATGACATGAGATAGAGTGAAGAGGGGTGGGTCGTGTGAAAGTCTGTGCTCATATATGCAGGTATATAATAAGCCTGTATTTCAGTTATTACATAATAGAGATGTCTGCCCATCCCCCATATATGTATTAAATGGATTATGTCCTGTAACATGAGGGGTCAGATTAACTTTAGGTTAATATGGGTATGACGAAAATCTCGACCTCAGAGTGGCCTTTGAGCGTTCCATCAGATTTTCAATTGGATGGACGATTGAAGAGTTGGAATGTGAAGTGGATTGAAGCCTGTCCATTAAACTATGAAGATTGACTATCTTAATATATAGCTGAGCATTTATTACATATATGTGTAAAGGTGATAATCTAGACCAACTGATGATTGCTGGATTAGCATGAAATATGTGTATTGGTGATTATTTATCTTTTCGATATATATATATGTTCAAGTGTATCAGTGTTATGAGATAGAGTGGAGAGTGGTGGGTCGTGTAAAAGTCTGTGCTTATATACCCTATATATTTTAAATAAATTGTAATATTTTAATATTGATTAATGATAATGAAAACGTGATAAATTGTAACTTGCGACAAATGAAAAATAATGCTTAGAATAATTTGGATATATGTGTTTTGGTGATCTTTTACCTATTTCAAATGTATTCATGCTATTAGAGTATGTATGATAAGTATATTATTACACATGGGGGACAAAGCAGAGTAGAGTTGAATTAATTATTCTTGTAACTGTGTTTATCTTTAATATATATGTGTGTGTATTAATTCTTTTTTTTTCATTGAAAAAATTAAAAGACTGAATTAATAAAGTTTGGCTGAACACATTGCTAGAAGAGATGATAATAGATGGACAATTGAAATCTTAAACTGGATTCCAAGAGATTGTAAAAGATCCAGAAAGAGATCACATGTGAGATGGATGAATGAAATAAGAAAGTATGCAGGGATGATGTAGAGAAGAGAAGCTAAAGATCGGAGAAGGTGGTTTGATCGTGGAGAGACTGCAGTGGATTGATAATGGTTGATCATGATGATAATTAATTCTTTACTAATGTTTAATGTGATATCGGTTTAAAAGTGATATGATAATTTCTAGTCTTAAAAAATTTATTAGTAATAATGAATAACATATGTATCTGGAAAAATGGCGTCATACATGATTGAGCAGTAGATTTGACACCATCACAATAAATTGTAAGAATTTAATTTGACGGAGGGATGCTTCGAATTATATTACACGAAAACTTATCTATACATGTATTTTTATAAAAAAAAATTTATATATATATTTGTGTTTACGTTTCTTTGATTTTTTAACAGAGAAAATTGAATTATCTTCCTTTAAAAATGTACATTCAGCCATCATGACCTGTCATGGTCCACTGACTTGGTTGATTGTCAGGAGGTCTCGTCCTGCGTTGATTCATGCTGATACTTAATTCATCAGTAAAGAGAAAATGCTTTTAGAACTTTTTTATTAACCAATTCACCCGCACACACATATATAAAGATACACATATATGCATTAGTCAATTCGTCTTATTTTTTCCCTTAAGACTTCTTTTGCTATTATTTATTTATTTTCTTTTACACTTTATTTTATTTTTTATCTATGAATTTAGTACTCTTGTAATGCATCAGTTTTCAAACTATGTTTTCCTGCTTTTTCGGGTGTCTGTGAACAATTTAAAAAAATTTGAGTTCATATATATGTACACATATGTATGTACACATAGAAGCATCTGTATACGTGTGAAAAGAGCTTCCACCTGCTATGCTCGTGACCTGAGTTCAAATCCAGGCCGAATAAACATGAAACATTTTTCAGTAAGCTTGATATTTTTTATTTTGGATAGCGGGCATGTTGTCAATTTAGCTAATCATTCAATATTGGTCAGTAAATGGGTATCTATCTACTCCTTATGCGTGAGTAAATCAAGAATGAAAAAATTGGCAAATTTAATGAGCACTGCATTTTTCATTATTATTTCTTTATGAGGATTTATTAAAAAGACTTTGTTATGCAATAGGTTGTTAATTTCTGTACATAGGCATATGTATATTCCAATAGTAGTTGTGTTATCTAATGATGAAAAGGTATATTAACGCTTGTGATGTTTCTATAAATAATGAGATGCTAGAATAAATTGTGCTAAGGTAATAGAAAGCAATAACAAATTATCCCTGATGATAATAACTTTCCTATTCTTTATTTGATAGCAGAATTGCATTCCCTAGTCAACCTGCATTTAGGTAAAGAACCTATGATCAATACATGTTTATTTACATTCTTTTAAAATAAGTTTCCCTCTCATCTCAACCTTGGCATATTGCAACCATCCCTCAGTCGAGAAATGCAAATTAACTTTTCTCATTTATACATGCATTTCACTTATCAGGTGAGCTAAAGATATCAAAATCATGAATTTTCACATCTGTGTTGATAATTTGATACTTTACCATTATACCATTCCCATGCTAGGTACAAGTTATTTGTTCTTCCATATAATGTTAAAAGTAGATTAGAAGTTTCCCTCTAGTATGAGAATGGTATAAGGGGGAAATATCAAGTTGTCTAACAGGCATTGGAGATTCAAGTGTTTAATAACTGTAGCACACCTAATGAGCATACATTATTCACAAAAGACATGCATAGTAAGAGAGAGGGGTCTAAGGTTTTTCATTGGTTATGATTACAATATGGTGGAGTTCATGTGGCAAATGCATTGATAAAAATATTAAAAATGTTGAAAATATTTCAATGTAATGCAAAATAATAGAAGTTTAATATTCAATACTGGAACTTCAATTTGGTTGTTGTTATCCTAATTTAATCAAGTCTCACAATTTAATAATTCATATATGCAGCCTTCTTTTCTCAAAATATAAAAATAAAGATTGATTGTGATGAGTTAAAAGAAGTTAACAACTACAAATCCCTTGGTCAGATTATTAATACAGATGGAAGCATAATGGATGAAATTAATCATAGAATTAAACTTGATTGGAGTGCTTTTGGTAGAAATAACTTTGTACTAAAAGGAAATATGCCTATGTATTTAAAAAAAAAATTTTTTTTAATAAATGTGTTTTAGCAGTTCTTACTTATGGATCTGAGACTTGGACAATTAATAGAAGAGCAATACAGAGACTTCAGACCACTCAAAGAAGTATGGAGAGATGCATGTTATGAGTAACAAGAAGAGATCAAAAATGCAATATATATGTAAGAGAACAACCAGGAGTTACTGACCTCATTGAAAAAATTAATAGACTAAAGTGGAGTTGGGATGGACATATTGCTAGAAGAGATGATAATACATGAACAATTGAAATCTTAACTGGATTCCAAGAGATTGTAAATGACCCAGAAAGAGACCACATGTGAGATGGATGGATAAAATAAGAAAGTATGCATTAGTGATGTGGTGAAGAGCATCTAAAGTTCGGATAAGATGGATTGAATTTGGAGAGACCTTCATCATGCAGTGAATTGCTAATAGTTGATGATGATGATATGCAGGAGACCACATGTGAGATGGATGGATGAAATAAGAAAGTGTGCAGGGATGATGTGGAGAAGAGAAACTAAAGACTGGAGAAGATGGATTGAATTTGGAGACCTTCATTGGATTGATAATGTTTGATGATGATGATATGCAGCCTTTACTTAGAGTTGTTTATGGCAAAATAGAACAATTTTTAGCATATTTATTATCAAAAATATTTTTAAATGTAATTAAAGTAATAAAAAATTATTAAAAGCAATAACTTTTTTATATTACATAACAATTTATTGTTGTTTCCATCATATGAGAAACATCATTCTTAAAAAAAAATATGGCATATTTATGAAATTTATACATTATATTTATTATTAAAAATGTTTTTCAAAAGAATGAAAATAGCTTCAAATCAAAAAAAAAAAAAAAAATAGTTTTAAAAATCTTTTTGTCCTATCAATGGCAATGTAAGGAAGCCATCGCACCTTGCTCTAATTGATTCTTGCACTTTGGAGCTTTATTATTTACTGATTATTCCTGCCATCTAGGATCAAAATGAAAACTAAAATATGGATTCACTACTATTCAATAAGAACCATTCAATATAAAATTGTAGCACAAATATTAGTAAATGAACTATTCACATGTCATCACGATTTGCTTTGGAATATACAATATGGATAATCATATCATCATAAAAGGTGATTAGTTATTTTTGAATAAATCATTAATAAATGTAATTTTTAATTAAATTATATCGTAGATTTGTATATTTCTGTTAAAAAACATATACTATGTATATGGGCTATATATATATATTTCATAGGATAAACTATTACCATGAATTTTAGTATGTGTTTATTACCATGGATTTCAGTATATACACATACATATATTTTTTGTAAAAAACATCTGTACTGCGTATTTGGGTTAAAATATGTATATGTATAAATTTCGTAGGGTGAACTATTTTATCTATGTATTTTAATATACATACCCAGACCTTAAATCAAATAATATAGATACAACTGCTGTATATATATATACAGAATTGGCTTTGTATACATCTATTAAAAATAGCTAAACACTTCCTTAATTAATACAACTGGATTAATAGTAGCTCAATTAGTCATTAGATATTTACTTGATTCGATTCCAAGTCAAGAGACTACCCATTCATTAATGAACACATTCTAGAAATCACAATTTGATCCATCAAAACAGATGCTCTAAATTAATCATTGGTCCGCAGTATTTCATAAATCACTTTAAAATACGCAAACACTCATATATAGAGTCATTGAAGTATTTTTTTATTATTATTTTCAAGAGACTTTTTAAAATTGAAATCAAAAATGTTTTAGTTCAACTTTGATTTCTGTAATGAGAAAATCAACGTCATGACAGAATGAATTTATTTTTATTGCCTCGCAGCAGTGCCCCCACGCCCTTCATTTATTACATAGATCTCAGGATGTCGGTAACAATATTTCAAGTGCTTCTAAGATGTCTTGTTCCTAGGGGTTTATGTTCGTCCACAGACGTAGTTGGTTTGTTTTAAGAAAATTGGATCGGGTCAACACGTCTAGAGTAGAAGAAATGTGCAAGTTTTTTTTTTTTTTACTCAAGCTGTAGGTTGAATTATTGTGGCAGAAATCAAATAAATAACTGTAACAGCCGCAGACAACTGCTGTTGTTAAGCTGTGTCTTTTTCAAGTTGTTAGAAGTGTAGATGCGGCATTATGTGTTTAATATGTTAAGTAGATCATTTCTAGTCTTTGTGATTTTGTGGCTTATAAGTTAAAACAGTAACAATACTGTCCTATGCAGCTGTAATTTTTAAAAAAGCATTTAAATAAAGGTTGGTAAAAATGATCACTGTAGTTGACTTCTCTTAAAATATGCTATTTGCATAAGAAATATTTATATATATTACATTAGTCAGCACAGTATAAGTTGCCTGATGATATTTATTAAATATGGGCACTTTTTATATATATAACTGCCAGTTTAAATAGATTTGTCTGATACTACGTGTTTTATATATTTACTCCGATAAGGATTTTGAAGTTTTATTTTTAAAGTCTAATCAATAAGCTGGTATTTGTTTCAAGTAAAAATATATATAACTTAATGTCAGAAAAGTTTAGACTATTAATATTAGTTAGACTGTATTTTCACAATCCTATTTCGTGCATACATTCCGAATAAATTATTCCAACAAAACATTATCTGGCTTTCTCAGTTCACTTAGGTGCTTCCATTAGCATTTCTTGTCATCCTACTGTCATCATCATCAACCATTATCAATCCACTGCAGGATGAAGGTCTCTCCAAGTTCAATCCATCTCATCCAATCTTTAGCTTCTTTTCTCCACACCACCCCTGCACACTTTCTTATTTCATCCATCCATCTTACATGTGGTCTATTTCTGGGTCTTTTACAATCTCTTGGAATCTAGCTTTCTATTTTAAGTTTGAATAAACAACAGGTACTTAGCTAATAGTGCTATGTAGCATTCATATCATAACAATTTAATTTGAAATATGTTGTTTAAAGGTTTGTGATGATGGTATATTAGATGTTATAATATGTTGGGCTATTTCCATTATCTATAATTAAGTGTTGAATGAGTGGATATAAAACATTTCCAGTGATATTATTCTCTGTGCTTCTTCAGGTGTTACTGACCTGTCCAGTGACAATACTAGCATAAGAATTGAACTCATATCTTTATATTTTTGAAAGAATACAAATGAATGCTTAGAAGAGAAAAATAGATGTATCTCCAATAGCAGACTATGTATGTACTAATGAACATATATTCATTGGGAAAAATATAAAAATATTAGATAGAGAGGAAAGGGTGCAAAGAAAAAAAATTCAAAGAAACTGCTCATATGATAATGGCAAACAATCCTATAAGTCAATGCAGTATGGAAATACATAATATCTGGAAACCTCTAATTAAGCTTGCTCTTAGAAAAAAGTATGTTAGCATAGGAATCGAACTCATACCTTTATATTCTTGGGAAAAACATAAATTAATAGAAGAGAAAAAAGTGTCTACAGTAGTAAGCCATGTATGTACCAGTGACGAAGCATCAATGTATTGAATGGAATGAGTGCTTCTGTAGAAAAATTCACTAAAAATTTTGAAAGCTTTAATTAAAATTCAATTTTTTTACCAACAGTTGAATTGTTTTTATATATGGCAAAGAATGAGTTTGACCAATGCATTATTGGCCGATTAGAAGAAGTTCAAACAATGCTACCATCTAATTGACAGTTAAAACTTAAGAATGTTAAAAGCATATGGAAGATAAAAATATCTTGATAATTTATTCTCTGATTTACAGATAAGAGTTTCAGATTTTTCTAGATGTGTGTAATATGTATATATTAGGTACTATTATGTAAAAATTGTTGTGGTGAAATAAAAATATTATTAAAAAAAAAGATTATATAGTGTGCTTCCATTGCTAAAAAAAATCACACTTCATCATTGATATGTATTATAGACCATATGTTCATTTGGGAAACTACAAAAATGTTGGATAGAGAGGAAAAGATGCAAAGAAAAAATTCAAAGAACCTGCTCATAATCTATAAGTCAATCCAGTGTGTCATTACATTATGTTTGGAATCTTATAAATAGCCTTGCTCTTAGAAAAAAAGTATTTTAAAAAAGAAAGAAAAGTGGACGAATTAGTAAGATTTGAACTTAGCCTCATAGATAAATATATGAAATTTCTAATGACTATTGTTTTTGACTGAATGGCTCAGTTGGTTAGAGTGTTGCCTTAAAACTTGATATTCAAGAATCTAATAGGCGTAAGCTCAACTCCTATGCTAGAAACACCTGAAAAAGAACAGAGAATAATACCACTCGAAATGTTATATATTTACTAACCTATGTTGTGTATTTGTGTGCTATTGCTAACAGTCGTATGTATTTGAAAAGTTTAAATAAAGTTTAAAATTTTCTAGATGTACAACATTTAATGGTAATTGATGGAAATATTCCAACATATCAAATTTAATTTTAATATTACTTTTGCGAGTTAAATCTGGGATTCAAAGCTGAAGATAATGCATTTATGTATCTATCTTAAAAAGATAACGACTTTAGCTCCTTTATATTAATTAAGGTAATATCTTGAAATTTAAAAAAACCCATTAAACCGAAGCCAACTTACTTGTATAATTAATTGTATGTCTGAAACCAAAACAGTAACTATTCATTTAAAATCAATGGAAATGCCATGTGTTCCCAGCTTTCCATAATACTCGTTAGTAACAAATTTTTTCTCTCATTCTGGTTATGCCATTTAGTGTGAGACTGAATAATCAATAGGTGCTAGGCCAGATGTTAGTTTTTACTAAATCCCTATCCACATAAAAAGTATCTGCTAGAGAAGAAGTGCTTTAAATCCAAAAAAAAATCCAAGACACCCAATCCCTAAATACAAACCTGTAAGACAAGTTAAAAACTAGTCAGAGGATATTAAATAGGTCAATATTAAATAGTGATTTACTTATGGATTACTCAAAATTATCTAGATGTCATAATTAGAGTGAATGAAAAGAAATTTGCTACTAAACTATTTATTTATATTTGGCATCAGATCTATATAACAGTGCAATCAAATTGGCTCAGATTCAAAATCAAGTTTCTTTAGTTTTAGACTACTAGCTTGAATAGTATAAATAAGGTAAATTTGATTTCTAAATGCACTGGTTGCATATTTGAATTATAATATCTCATTTATGAAAATTAAAGCTAAAACCTAGTGTCACCAATGTGAATATTATAGTATTAATAGATGTACCCTATTTATAAAGGCAGTGCTTTTTTTTAATTGGTTGGTTTAACATATTTTTTTAAAGATTTAATGTAAATAAATAAAACATTTAAATATATAAGTAAATGTGACAAATATACAAAGGCTGTCAGTTTTGTATTTTGAATGTTTATTAATGTCGGAATTGGTTGAATTTTTTAAAGATTTAATGTAAGTTAAACAAAAGATTTTAATATTAATAAACTCGATGTCATTTTAGTATTATGGTTTATTATTGGTGGAATTATGTTTTTGCAATAGTTTTTTTTAATTGGTTGCTTTAACAACTTTTTTTTGCTTTGCGAAATTACTTGCTTTGAATAAAATGCTCATAATCAAATTAAGCCTCTTAATTTAAATTAAAAATTTTGAATATACTTGTTATATTTGATATCTGAATTTGACAGTGTGAAATGTACCTGGTCTGAAAGGTCGTAATTACCTGTCGTCTTATATATAAAATCACAATTACGGTTTATTAATGGTGGAACGAATAATAATTTTTTTCCTTGAAAAATATGACCTCTAACAAAGAAATGTTTAACTTGAATATCACATGACAGCATTACAGACATTTAGGCTTTTATATATAAGATTCTATCTGGTGTAAAATGCTTAGTCAATTTCACTGTAGATGGCTCTAGCATAGAATGAACTGCTCTAGGATTAAAAGGGCTATCCAGGAATACATTAAAAGAGCCATTAAGTTGAAAAAATACTGAATTACTTTTAATATCATCAACACTCCTTCATAAATTAACATAGCTATTCTTCAGAAGAAGGAAAACAAAAATAGAAAGACGTAAAAAAAAATATTACTGACAAATTTTGTAGCGTTTATGGAAACTAATCCACAAACCAAAATACATCCACTTAACTGTTTCTTTAATCTGCTTCTTTGATATTTTATAATGATTTTAACTTTTGTAGCCAACATTTTTAAAAGTATTTGTAGCTCTTCTTTGCATTTTATTCTCATCCACATCTCCTCAGTGAAAGCAATTAATATCGCATTTCTTTAAACAGACTTTGAGGTAGATATTATGGAGTCTGTTTTTCTCATGAAAATCATGCTCTAATTAATCATATAATACCTTTTCTCATAAATCTGTTGCCATTAATTTATTTTCCACCCCAACCAATGAAAATGTTTTTTACAATAATAGGTTTTTATAGCATCCAGCATTCTGATTAATCAGCCTTATGATCTTCCTGCTAAATTTTTAGAATCTCACAGAGAATCGTTAAAAGAAATTTTTCTGAAGCCATTGTCGTTTAATGTTATGTAATCTACAGTGCATGAGAATAAACATATGTAAATAGAATTGCCATGACTGAAACTTGAATATCAGATTCTTGTGAAGTATTTGGAATAGTTTATATAAGATATTTGATCAGGCCATCTTTACTTGTTATTGATTTCAGAAATTTCTTACTTCACATATATTTTGTTATAAATAGCTTCACTTTGTTATTGATTTCAGAATATTCTTCTTAATAATCTCAGCTATGAGTTTATAAATGGCAATAAAGACTTGGTTATGTTTTATCTTAGCCATCACCAACCCTAATTACTATCTTTTCTTTTTTTTTAAATTTATAGTAAAAACTTTATTAATAACATAAATATTTACAATTTATACAAGTAGTTAAACAAATAATTGATAACCAAAACACAAAGAAATTGAAATATTTTACTATTAAGACAAAAAGGTTCCAGGCCATTAAACAGTTAATTCCAACTCAAGGAGGTTGACCTGCAACAACGTAATAGCAGGAGACTCTTAAGACATCAAGCAAATGCAACTCAAAAGGATGAAGTATGTAACAAAATGTTTGATTAGTCTAAGGAATAAATGACCCAGTAGAATTCTAACTTTTACTCAAAACAAATGTTTATTTGATAATCTCACATTATTCCGGTTCCATCCCAGATTCGAGTCATCATCTTCCTAGACAAGTATCTCTGACATTGATTTAAATAAGTTTCCCAATCACTGTAGAGTTTTCTCAGCCAGTTGAATTTTTTATTGTCGAATATCATAGTACATCTTATATACCATATTGTCTTAAAGGTATGCACAGTTACCATTGCATTATGGGGTTACATTTCTTAAAGTATTGACTAAATAGAAGTTTTAAGTTGATGATTGGTCTGTGGAACACTCTAGATCTTATCTGTCCAAATGCTGAACATTCTTCAAATAAATGTTGGAAAGTTTCATCACCCGATTTGCACAGTAGATAGATAAGATCCAAGTTCATATGTAGCCTTTTATTTAGAACCTTAGCTATTGGAAACAAGCCATTTATCAGTTTAAAAAAAAATTTCAAATAGGATGTAAATGGGAATACAACTATTTTAAATGAGCATAGAGCTGTCGGATGGCAAAGTGTGGACTGTAAATATTTTGTATTTTAATATACCGCATTACTCATTATTTATCAAGAACATCATATGTCTAATGACACTTGAGTTCATGGCTCATTTTTATTTTTTCGATATAAATAATTGATTTTTAAATACTTTTATTTAAGTTAATAATTATGTTTGTTTGTTTGTTTAATTATATTCTCATAACCGATTTTTAACATACTTCTATCAAATGGATTATCTTCAAATTTGGTACATGCATTAGGTATTGATGACAATGGGTGATCTAGTCATTTGTCCAGTCTAACAGTGTATGTGTGCTGAATTCCAAACAATAGTGATATCAATAGTCAATAGTATTCTTTTGAATTTAAGCCATTTAAACATCTCATGATTATTCTTTCTTATTTTTTCACAAGCTTTTAAAACAGTATCAAATTTTTCCACAATAGTGCCATCTACTGCAAGCTTTAGTAATTAACAGATGCTGGAAGATTATGCATTTAATTCTCATACAGTCTCTTCCAATCCAATATCCCTAGATTAGTTTCTAGCTTATAGATTTCATTAGAAGCCTTGGATCTGGGAGCAATCTAAAGATGCATGTGCACTGCTCCCATATTCAAGGCTCCGCACTAATGAAAGCCATAGGATGTTGGATGGGAAGGCACTAGATTGTCCACAGCCCCCCCCCCCAGCAACATTATTGGGTGAAAAAAAATGTTACTGCTTCTTTTGAATTTCATGACTAATTCATTAAAAAGTGTTTATAGCTGATTGACAGTTTTTAAATTTGAATGCAAGAAGTCCATAGCAAAATATCTGAATGCTAAAAAATAATATAAGTATTCCCCATATAACATAGTCAATAGATTCCTAAAAAATGTTATGTTGTGCAAATTTGTATTATATGAAACAAAAAACTAATATAAAAAACAGGATTAGGTTCCAAAAGTAAAGAAAAAAACCTGTACTATTTGTATTTTATAAGTAAAAAGAAATGTATTTATTAAAACAATAATTTATCAAAAGTATTACATATTAATATTACCTGACCAATCACCATTAAGTGAGCATTGAGCATGCTTGAATGACAAATTGGTGTTCATTCTTAAAACTGTCATCATGTTCCTTGTTATATGAAGAGTTCCTTAATTATAAAAACTTGTTGAATGAATGCTGTTTTGTAGGGAGAGTTTCTTCAACTCTCAGAGAGTTTCTTCAACTCTCAAACTGTGTTGGAATGAAACAGAGTTCTGGAATGTCGTGTTATAGGGTTTTTTTTCCTAATTTTTGAACCATGTTAGAGTAAAACTGTGCCGTAGGAATGCTGTGTTATAGAGGAGTTATCTGTATATATAAAATATTTTATAACAAAAACTTTTATTTAATTTGGTCAGTAATGTATTAAAAACCAAAAAAAAAAATATTTTTTTTTCGTGAAATAAAAGCATGATGCATCTGTAAATTAATTAATTAAGTTACAATAGTTAATTAATACAAACCACTATAGAAGTGGTCTTCAACCTTTTCACATCTGCGGACCGGTAAAAATAAGGATAAGGTTTCATGGACCAGCAGAAGTCTATAGATAAATTTTCTTAAAGATGTAAACAGCTTAGCCTTAGCTGAAGTTATATATATATATGGAGTTTGTATAATAAAAAACTTTTTTTAAATAATTTAATTCTATCCCCCCCCCCCATAAACATCTGTGATAACTAGAAAAACAAATTAATTTATGTATGACTGATTAGATTTTGTTCTGTTTCTTTTTTAAAAAATCAGGTAAAAGTGCGATGAAAAAAAATAAATAAAAATTGTTTATATTAATTAAAAGTTTAAAGTCTTATTATTTTGTTATTAAAACTTTCTTGCCAGTCTATCCCGGACCAGCAAAAAACTTCTACGGCCCGGAACCGGGCCGCGGACCGGTGGTTGAAGACCACTGCACTATAGCAACCTAAATTGTGGGCGGAAAAAAATTGGGTGGAGGGGGGATTAGTGCATTGCTGATCAAATTAAATAAATATATTTATTATAAAAATATTTACATAATATATTTTATTTTTTTAAAAGTCTATGTAGATTTTGAAAGTATATAGTATATAAAAATAGATTAACATTAATACACTAATTCACAAAAATCTACTGACTAAACAAAATTGCAGTGTTTTGATTGGTTGATTTAATTACTGTCATTTAACCATTTGGTACTGAAGTATATATATATTGTTATTAATGAAATAAATATATATATATTACCAATAAATATTTAGTACTTGTGTGTTATCCTGTCTACTAAGTTTGGCAGCAGTTTGGGGGGGGGGGGCAATTCTGGTATTACAATTACATTATTGAGGACAGTAGCTCTTACTATCTATTGTTTATTATTCATAGTATCTTAATATCATAAATTTTAACAAGTTTCTTTTTACATTACTTATAATATTACCGTAGCTACTATTATTTCAAGGGTTTTTCTTAGCTTGGGGAGGGGCTAATTACCACTCTTGAAATCTAATCCTATTGAAGATTTTTATTTATTGTTATACCCTTGCTGGCAACAGTAGTGTTCCTAAGATCGTGTCAACTGGGTGATGCCCGGGGCTCCGGGGGATAGTTCCATAAAAAAAATTTACCAAACAGGAAATGCATTTCCCAATTTAAGAATTTTATTAACAATTCCGATAAACACTGCTGAGTCCGAACGTAGTTTCTCAAAGCTTAAAATAATAAAAAAAACTATTTAAAATTCACAATGGCATGAGAAAGACTATCCAACCTAACATTGCTTTCCATAGAAAATAAATTATGCGAAGACTTAAATTTAAGTGAGATCAATCGATAAATTTGCTGAAATTAAAGCTAGGAAAATAAAGTTATATTAATTTTAGTTTGTGTTATAAATTAAGTATTACTATTTAAATAAGAATAATTGTTTCTTATATTAAAACTTAAATATTTTATTTATTTATTCACCTTTTTTATTTACCGAGGGCCCCATTCCACATTTGTGCCAGGGGCCTCAAAATCCAAAGGGCGGCGCTGGCTGGCAAATTTTCACTATGCTTTGTAAAACTATAAACTTCTCAAAGACCAGAATGAGACACACACACACACACACACATTTTTACCTGATGGGATAGAATGAGGCATTTTCGCTCACCAACCAGCTACTGACCCGATTGTTTACGTCTTATGAATATAATAAAATATGCCAATTATTTTCATTCTTTCTAAGTTACTAGTAGTTTAATTTTACACAGCTTCTGCGTACTTATATGAATATTTGTAAATGACAAATATCTACTAAATAGAGCAATCGAAGAGAAGCCATAAATATTCGCTAGGTTGTTTTAGATATTAATTTTATATCTTTACTAATTCCTTTATGTGTTTTTTTTATTTAGATCTGTAAACATTTAAAAGGAATTCCCGTGTCTCCGTAATGAAAGCCTGTCTTCTTTTATTGTATTTTTCTTTACATATATTTTTAACATTACTTCTCGTACGAAGCGAGGGGAGAGTGGGTTAGTTATTGCTGAAGTGCGAATCCTGCGGAGAAAAAGCATTAAGAGAGAGTTGACATTTATTTGTTGACTGTAATTGGAAAAGATTTTGAAATTGTAAATTGGCTGTAGACTATAATAATTCATTTCAATCTCAGTAGTGAAAAGAATAATAATTGACTTTATTGTTAAATCATTTTGTGTATTCCCTTATTTTACATGATAATGCGAAGCCTTTGTATTTTACAATTTTTTTTTTAATACGTAATGTCTGTGTGTGAAATCCCTATATTATTATGTTGTTGTTTTTTGAGGAATTTTTGAAAGATAATTATGACGATTTTGATATCTTAATATTTAAACAGATGTAGATTATTTTATTTTGGTCAGATTATTAATACATGTGGAAATGGATGAAATTAACTATAGAATTAAATTTAAATGGATTATTTTAGTAGAAATAATTTAATATTAAAAGGAAATATGTCCGTTTGTTCAAAAAGGAAGGTTCTAATAGATGTGTTTATTAGTTCTTACTTATGGATGTGAAACTTGGTCATTTGATAGAAGAACTAGGTAAATATTTACCATTAATTAATGAAATGGTGAGATACTTGAATAAAAAAGGGATCAAAAATGAAATATTTGGATGAATGGGCAAATAGATATCATTAACATCATCAAAAGATTTAAGTATTTAAAATGGAACTAGACTGAACATTTAACTAGAAGAGATGGTACCAGATGGATAGTTGAAGTCTCAAACTGGTTTGCAAGATATTCTAAGAGGTGAGGTCTAGAAAAAGACCACATATGATTTGGATGGAAGATTATTGGTATATGTAAACGGAAATCTATGGATCAAGTAAATTTGTTTTAACTTGACAAGACCTTCATCCAACAATGCAATGGTGGAACATACTGATGATGATGATAACAGATTGTTCAAACCATAGAGAATACATTAGACACAACCCTGTGCAGTTTAATGCTCTAATAGAAGGTTCAACTTGAGAGTAAAGATGCTTGAATCAAAGCTCATTCTATTTCTTCTAGTGATGAATATTAAACAACCTTCTGACAAACCATTTGATTATATTTGGATGAAACATCTTTTTTTAATATCTGGGAAGAATTTAGCCAAAAGATGATATGTCTAGCTTATGATTTTATATATTAAAAATAAAAATAAAAACTGCATATGTGATTGAACATGCAAGAAAGTTTACATCTAGAAATGATATAGGTAAAAGGTCATACAGATTAGTTCACATTGCAAGGTAATGGTTCTATGAAAACACTCACAGAAGATTAGTAAAAAGTAAAGACAATATTTGTCACATTTTAATGTTTATCCATTTTTATTTTACCCTCTAACCAAGACTGTATGAATAACCATTTATTGATCAATACTCAATTACTCTTACAGCTAAAGCCCTTCAAGGATGACATTGTAATTTTAAATAGATTGTTTAAAATATATTAGTTTTCATGTTGTCATTTGTGTCAGAAAGTGGATAGTTTTATTAAAGTGCATTAAATGAAAACAGTCTTCCTACATTGACCTTCCCCATGGTTTTATTGGATGAAACAGGTATGTTTACTTGATAAAAATTGTTTTAAAGACATTTGGTGCAGCTTTTATTGATATGATGTCAAGAATAATAAAGAATGATATATAAATAGAATAATGGATATGTGGGTGTCTTTATATTTCACAATGTATAGTCTTCACAAGACTTCTCGGTAGGTTTTTAGTCTTTTCTTTTTTTTCTGGAATTAGAATCAAATTTTTTGTCTGAGTGACTGCTAATGGTAATAAATAGAACATTTATTGAGAGCATTTATACCAAAATGCCCACTAAATATCTGGATTTTTTTAAAATGAATGCATAAGATCTTGGATACCCTAGCCAGATATTTGATATTAAGTATATGGAATTTATTATTAGTTATGACATGTGGTTGATATCATAATAATGCCTGAGTATTCTTCGCACTGATTCTTGGCTGCACATTCAACCAAACTAATAATCTTTTCTACAGATTACTTCATATACCATTGATAATATAAAAAGTTATTGATTGTACTAATGGTACATTTTTCTTTATTTTGATTATTTTACATGAATTGGTTATAAATACTAGCATAAAGCACATTAATAGTTACTGTTGTATCATAAAAATTGTTACTGTTCTATCCATAAAATCATTATTAATATCATTATTTTCAGCCATTATTTGTTGGATGAAGATCTTTCCAGGATCAATCCAGTTTCACCAGCTACAGTCTCTTTATATTACACCCAACAAACTTCCTTATTTCATCTATCCATCTTATTTGTGGTTTACTTTTGGATTTTTTACAATCATTGGGGATTTAGTTTAAAGCTTCAATTGTTCACCTATTATTTCTTCTAGCAACATTCAGTCAAATACCATTTCAGTCTCTTCTTTCAATGATATCAACAATTTTTGTTTGTTTTCTCACCCGAATATTTCCTTTTGGTCCTTTCTTCTTATTCCTAAAATTCATCACTCCATACTTTATTGTGTAGTCTGATGACTCATAATTGCTCTTCTGTTAAATGTCCAGGTCTCAGATCTGTAAATGAGGACCAGTAAAACACATCTAGTAAATTTTTTTCTTTTCAAACCCATAGGCATATTTCCTTTTAATATTAAATTATTTTTAACAAATGTTCTTCATCCAAGTTTAAATCTATGATTAATTTCATGTGTTATGTTTCCATCTGTATAAATAATCTTAAGGTATTTGCTGTATTTAACCTTTTAATTCATTATCATACTTATCGATTTTTTTCACTTCATGAAAGAGAGGAGGCCGTTATTCAAAACTGATTACACATTTTAGATCATGATCAACAATATACATCACCAGTTATTTGATAAAAAATTGAATTTGATTTCATCTGCAACTGAAATTTTATTTAAAACATTTGAGTTTCAGGGGTTTTATTTCAATCTGCTTTCCAAACATCTAACTAACTATCTCATTGTAGTTATATAAAATTTATATTCTTTAATGAAAAAATACATTGAATGGTATTTGCAAGGAGGTAATAGGCACTGGAAGTGACAAAGTTGGGCCATGTTACATGGGCCTGGAACTTCAGGATTTCCCCTCTACCACTGCACCAAATGTTGCAGGACTTTATTACAAAGAAAATCCAAAACAAGTTGAAATAAATAAACAGATTGACCTTAAATACTTCACAGAACATTTACATCCAAATACATTATTAGAATAATTTTCATTTTGTCTGACGAATTGGCTTTGATATATGAAAGAGCTTGTATTTGTAAGTTTATTTTAAAATAGTTTTTTAGAATTGACTTGCAGTTTGTCCTAGTAAAACATTCATGCATGTTTGTTCTATGAATTGACATTGATTTATGGAAGGGTTGTATTAGCAAATTTATTTTTAAGTGGTTGTTTAGAATTTGCTTGCAATTTGTCCTAGTAACATATTTGGATCTAGAAAGCATCACATGATTACATCTCCAATACTAGCACATAATTGTTTATAAACAAAGCAAAGCAAAACTCCATATAGTAGTGCCACCTGTGCTAAACAGAGTAATCAATGGATGCCAGAAGGCTTGTGCATAAAATCCCTATTTAATGCCTACTCATCTAATATCCCCAGACTAGTTTCTGGCTTGTTGTAAGATCTAGATGCAGTGCTCTCAGATCCAAAGCTCCTCACTGATGAAGGCCACAAACCAGAAACTAGTCTGGGGATATTGGATGAGTAGGCATTAGATAGGGATTTTATGCACAAGCCTTCTGGCATCCATTGATTACTCTGTTTAGCACAGGTGGCACTACTATATGGAGTTTTGCTTTGCTTTGTTTATATTTGGATCTGATTATTTCATTAAGTATTTATATTCATAAACATTGCATATTTGATTAGCAGTAAAAGTCATTTACATGTGATTAAAATTATCAGTAAAGATTGATCTTACACATATGCCATTATTGGAAGTCATTACAATTTCATGCATGGTCAAGCCAATTGCATAATTATGTTGTGATAATTCTCTTTTGAAACTTGGAATAATAAATAACTTTAGAAGTGTCCTGAATAAATGGGATCATACGGTGTTAATTTAAAGTTAATGTTACATTTCAGTTCATGGTGGGTATTTATCCTATTAGCTCCCTGTTGGAAAGTTGGATTTAGCTCCATCTGTGATTCTGAAGTTTCACCTAAAAGATTTGATGTAAATGAATTTGGGTAGATGTCAGCTTTAATCATTACTACATCTACCAAACAATTAACAAATCATTCTGCCTTGTAGCTACATTTCAGGAATAGCTTCCTTTACAAACTGACGGCAATAATCCACACTCTATATAACAGCTCCTTAACTTCTATTAATCATACAATAATGAGAAATTTGATTTCAAATTATGAATAATTAATGCTTCTTTTGGTCTTATTACTTTTATGCCATCTAAGACAAGATTTAGCAATCAATGGATGCCAATTAGTGCTTAATATATCCTTATCCAGTGCTGCCCTATCCAAATAAGCATAACCATCTGGTATTTATTGATTGCTGAAGTTGACACTAGATGGTATAAAAGTAATGAGATTAGAATAGTAGCATGTGTAAGCAAAGGTCATGTGATGTTCTGTTGTTCATGTGATATTTATTGTTGTAGTCCCTTTGTATACTTTCCAAAACAGTTTAGATTAATCTAGACACAGTAAAAGATTTATTTTAGTGATATGAATAATGGAATCTTTTCCCATCTAAAATTCTGAATATCTACTTTATTATTTCTCAATATATTTTGTAAAATTATGCTATTATTGCAACAATATATTTACAAAAGGAATTTTCTTTTTCTCAAACACAAATTGGAATGATTAAGCAGACTGGAATTTATGTAATCCTATTCGCCATCTGAATTCAATCCAGTTTATATATGGACTACAACCACATATAAAGTTACTTGATTTTCTTTTTGAAGCATGAAATAATAAATAGGGCTGTTAAGAAATATATGGGATTTTGCAGAGTTGAAGCAATATTATGAGACATTTGAAAAGATTTATGCATGGGTTATATATTAAAGATTTTGCATGAAAATATTAAAGTTTTTTGTACACATGTTGACATATTATGCCATATTGAATTGCTGAAAATGGGCTTTAGGCCATTGATCCAAAATTGTATGTTGTGTAATAGAGGGACTGAATTTTAAATCATGTTATTTATTCTTAAATTTGGATTATCCCAGATATATAAATATATCATCATTAAATAGACAAAATCATGACATATCAATGAATAAATACTGCCAATTTCTGTGAAATTTCTTAGCTATTTACTGCGTTATTTTTTCCATTGTTGGTTTACTATCTGACTTATGATGGATAGCTGTTGTCTTCATAATCTTCTATTTTATTTGTTTGTCAGTATCTTTGCCTGACCTCTCCCCATATCTGGAACTGAATATGTTGTAGTATGAGATGAGATTTGACTATTTTCTGACAACTATTGATTCTCAAAGTGTCTTACTATTCTCAAAATGCTAACTTACATGTGTTAAGACTTATTCATTGTTTAAGTTCTTTTTAACAATACCATCTGCAGATGGAACATTGCAACATTCAATAATTGTCTATATGTATTTTCAATAAATTTATCTTGAGCATTTAAATGATACCAAATATATGTTATTCTATATGTTTCAAGTGATTGCCCAATATAAGTTTCTTAAAAAATATGTATGGATAATTACGTAGTGCTTTATTTTGTGTTCTGTCTCATTAATAGATTGGTAAATAACTTTAAAAAATAAATACAATGCTATTCATAATGGAAAATCCCACTGTAAGGATTGAAAAAAAATTAAAAGAGCATCATCTTTATATAAATATATAAAAATTAAAAAACAAAACACTTTAATATCAGTATCCAGTTCTTTATCATTAAATCATATGTTATTTTAGAAATAATTATATATTTTCATTATCTAATATTAATTGTTAAATGGCTTAGAAAAATTTAAACATTATTTAAACTTTTCAAATACATTTAACTGTTAGCAGTAGTGCACGGATTAATATATAACATATTTTGAAAGTGTAATTCTCCTCACTTCTCTTAAGGTGTTGCTGGCCTAACCAATGACTGTGCTAGAATGGGAATCAAGATTAGATCTTTAGTTGGTTAGAGCATCTCCTTAAATTCAATATTCATGAATCTATTGATTTAAATTCAATTTTGTGCTAATATTGTCATTGGCCCGGCCAGCAACACCTGAAGATGAGAGGATAATAATAGACACTTAAAGTCTTGGCTTATAGATCTAACTTGTGTGCTATTACCAACAGTAGAATATAGTTGAAAAGTTTAACTTTTCTAAAGATATTTAACAAGTAATATTAGATTAATGAAAATAACCCAGTATATAATTACTACTAAAATACCATCATCACAAACTTTCACATCAATACAGGTGGTCCTTAACTTTCATACAATTTGCTATTTCTTACACATTTTATATATTTCATGTATGAAGGCAATAGAAAAAGACAGCATATTACAGAACTCTTTATCAAGAAAACAAGAAGAGCACAATTCAACTATTTCTTGATAAATTTATAAAAAAAACCCACCAGATTCTACCCAATAAAGTGTTATTTGGTTATCATATACAATATTTTAAAAATACTTGCTGATGGATTTTTTTATATTGATCTACTTTTATCCCTTTCATACACTTTTCAGGTACCAGTTAGATGTGAAAGTTGAGGACTGCCTTTGTATGAAATTTTATTTTTAGTTTTGTTCTGGATGTGCCTAGAATTCTTCCAGAGGAAAGAAATCATAATATAATTTAAAAAAGCAGTTTTTATAAATATAAATATTCGGATTCAAACTCAGACTTTCACATGACCCTCAACTCTCCATTTCATCTCATATTGCTGACCCACCTGATCACATGTTGAAAAGATAGATAATCACCAGTATACCTATTTCGTGCTAAATCAGCACTCATCAGTTAGTCCAGATTACCATCTCTTTCCATTTCATTTCCATTATCAGATTTTCAATGAAATGGAAGGCTGAAGAGTTGTGGGTTGAAGTAGTTTGAAGCCTGTTTATTAAAGTATGAATATTGGCTATTTTAATACAAAGCTGAGCACTGATTGTATATATGTGTGGAGATGGTAATATGGACCAACTGATGAGTGCTGGTTTAGCACGAAATACGTATATTAATGATTATTTATCTTTTCAACATTGTGTCTGATCAGGTGGGTCAGCAATATGAGTTGGTATGGAGAGTTGAGGGTCGTGTGAAAGTCTGAGTTGGAATCCCACATACATTACACACACACACACATATATATATATATATACAGGTTTAAGCCTGTATAGTGTATTAATTCAAACATAAATATTGAAATCTTTAATTAATAGACAAAACATGAATAGTAAAATTCATGTATCATGTAATATCACATAATGACATTTATTTTGTGGCAAATTTAAAATGTTTAATATTTAAAAATGATTAGAAAGCAAGTAACAATACTTCCGAATTTTTATAGTTGTTACTAATATGAATATTTATCATTAATACATAGTATTTTTATTTATTATTACTACAATTATTAATCTACAACAGCTATTTTTATTTGGTTTACACATATATTTATGTTTGAGCATATATATTTATTTAAACAAAATATTACGTAGGTTTAATTTAAGTATCAGTTTTTATGTGGAGATCATTGATATCTATACGGATTTCAACATAATCAGCTGATTCATAAAATAAATATTCAAGCAGTCATTTTAATGATACAATTTTGAAAATGAGCCGTACCTTTAGTATAGTACACCTCACCTTTAATGAAACCCCAGGCAATTAATATAAGCATGTTAGTTCAGGTTTACCTGCCTCCGATGGTTAACATTTTCATGCCCAACATTCAGAAAATTATTATTACTATAATTAAAAACTATTCTTATTGCATAATGGCCAGGTAATTTATCTTGATGTATAATGGCCAGGTAATTTATCTTGGTGAAAGTCTTCACCATCAAGAATAGCTCCTTGTTTGAGCATATCAAAATACACCGTTATCTTTCGTGACTTTATCCATGGATCGTAGCTCTACTCATTATCGACTGCTTGCATTCCTTATGAACTCCCAAGTAATAAATTACTTGACTATTTTCTACTCAGCATGAATTAATTCAATGGTGGACTCTGAATCTCAAAAATATTATCAATGTTCAAACTTTTTGTGAGCTCTTTCGCAGTATGTAATTTGATTAATGTTGTTATTAAAGATACACTATTCATAATAACTACCAATATATATATATTAATCATTTAACTTAGGCATATCATTCTGCATATCAACGTGTTCTCACACATTCATCACTAGTGATATTGGTCTAGCCCATTTGGCCACCCCTTCCCCCTCCTCAGCTAATCTGAACTTTTCTAAATATATCAGTTTCTTATAACAATGTGTATTCTATCATCCTGTGTCCTGATTTCAATAAAGCAGGTAATCGCGTTTGGGAACACTCGATATGCAATATTCAAAATATTATATCTACAGTTTTTTTTTATCGAATTAAATAAATGTATTGTAAACGTTTTTTATTTAATAAGTAAGGATTTTGTTTGTAAGATTAAATTTGATTAATGTTTCTTTTGTAAAAAGAAATCATGTTTATTTATTTATTCTTTTTCTAGCTTCATTTAGCAGCCCTTGCTTCGCTGAAGGGTGAAATCATTGATCTCACCAATCGCTTACAACATATCACACATGAACGAGATTTGTTAGAAAAACAGCTCAACAAATCACAGGTATGCAAATGTTTTATGATAATTATTTAAATCGAAGTATACGTTTTTGCATAAAAACTTTGCATATATATATGAGCGTATGTACTTAGAGATTACTGTTGTATATATGTATGAAAATGTGTATTTGTTCATCCTTATCATCAGCATTAAGAATCATCTCTGTGATAAAGACTCATGGGAATGTGAAATGATTTTCAGATTAAAATGTGACACGGTTTGGGATTTATTTATTTAAATACATCTGTGATAGAGCACTGTATTAATTATATGTTGGAGTACTTCCATCATCTAATATTAATTTCCAAATATATTAAACTGTCAGTAGTAGCACAACGTTTTGAGCGATATCTTCATCAGGAATTGCAAGCCTGGCCAGTGATAGTACTAGCATGGTAATCAAACCTGTTCCTTTGGATTTGTGAATATTGAATTTAATGTAATACTTGAGTGAATTGAGCTATTGGAGGCACAATTGCTTAAAGCATGACCTTAAATTCAATTCTTGCAAAAGTCCGAATTCAACTTCTCATTATATTACTCTTACTGGTGAGGCCAGCAACACCTGAAAAAGGGAGGAGAATAAATACCACGTAAAACAGTGCTATATATTAAACTGTATGTTATGACTAACAACAGTTGAATGTGTTTGAAAAGTTTAAATAAAGTTTACATTTTTCTATAGATGCTTAACAATTAATATTAAGTGAAGCAACTAGTCCAATATAATAACCACTAAAACACTATCATCATAAACTTTCATCCCATGGTTACCACTTCTTATACTTTGACTAGTTGTTAAAACAATAGCAAACTTTCTATAAAATAGTGTAACCTAGTGCAAGCCTTAATAATTAATGGATTCAAGGTTTGAGCATAAAATCCTTAAGTAGTGTGCATTCAGCTTGTGGCCTTCATCTGTGAGGTGCCTCACTGATCCAAGGCTCCTCACTGATGAAAGACACAAGCTAGAATCTAGTATGGGGGTATTGGATGAGTAGACACTAGGGTTCCTAAGATCTAGGTGCAGTGCTCTCAGATTCAAGGCTCTTCACTTTCAAAAGCGACAAGCTAAAAACAAGTTGGTGATATTGGATGAGTAGGTACTAGATAGAGATTTTATGCACAAACCTTCTTGCATCCCTTGATTACTAAGGTTTGCACTGGTGGCAGTAGTGTATGGAGAGTTTGCTACTGTTTCTCAAACTTTCGTATAAATAATATGGACAGTATGTCCCAGAAAAAATGTGACTAGATGTCTCTCTCCAATCTGTTTGAAGAGACATTTCTGAATCAATGTATGCATTACATAGTTAAGCTATTCACAGAAACCTCAAGTTATGACATAAAATATAGTGCTGTGATTTGTACCTTCATAGATCCTCTTAGTAGTACCATTTAGTGTAAACCATAGTAATCAATGGATGCATGAAATTTTGTGTGTAAAATCCATATCTAGTGTCTAAATCAACCAATATCCCCAGCCTGGTTTCTAGCTTGTAGCTTTTATCAGTGAAGATCTAGTGTCTCCCATAGTAATTAGCTGCTCACTGATGAAAGCCACAAGCTAGAAACCAGTCCGAAGATATTGGATGATGAGCCACTAGATAGGGATTTTATACCCAAATTTTTTTGTGTCCATTGATTACTATAGCTTGCACTGGGTGGCACTACTGTATGGAGAGAGTTTGTCACTGTTTTAACAGCTTGTTTAAGTATAGGGAATGGTGACCATGTGATGTATAGTGATTTTGCACATTTTACATTGTAACCTATGATTTACACATGCTAATGATTTAACATTTTTTGCAATGGGTAGATAAACAATGCCACTGTGCATTGATTTAGAGATAGCTCTGTCATAGCTTGGAGACAGAGCCAATCATTTTATCATGGGGACAAACTGTATTTGTATATATAAGTGAATAGCTTTATTGCTCAAGAATTAAGTTGGGTTCAATCACGTTAGCCTGAAATTCCAATAATCTGCCACTTGACCACTGCTGTAAATCATGCAGAGAAGTTTGCATGCAAAAGAATCAACAGTTATTCCATGTTTTCACATGTTTTCAAATTGCATACCAATTTTTATAATTACTTAGATTGAATATATGAAGTTAAATAATTATTCTAGTTCTTATTTACAAATTTTCAAGATGAAATAAGTCTCCACGTAGCTGAATAAACATCATTGGAGTTCCATGTAACTGAATAAACATCAGGTGGGGCTAGGGTTTGATCTCCTGTTTTAATTTTTGTAATTTTGTCAAAAAATAGTGATTGTAATTTGTTGGGTGTTTATAGTCAATTTTATTTTTAAATATTTAAAGTGCTGATATGTTTTATATCTTTCTACTCATCTGTTATTTATTATCATTTAGTTTGATCATTTATCAATTATAGCTTGTCTGTATTTATATTTCTTATTTGTTTCCATTTCATTAGTTTTTCTGATACTTCTTGAGTTCATTCTCACTATTCTCACTACTATTAAGCATTATCATATCTTCTATAATCTTGTTTCATTGAATTCTTCTTCGCAGTACTCCATTCTTAGTTTCAAATGCAATCAGATTTTTTTTTCTTTACTCAACCAACTCAAACTTTTGTTTCCAAATGTTAATTTTTCAAGTTATTTTTTGATCAAATCTTGTGTTGTTGTTTGTTCAATTTGAATATTGTCCAAGTATTTTTAACCAGTCTTTTTATTCTGCCTTCTTTCACTTCTCATTGTATTATTTTTGCTTATTGAACTTCATTTGAACTATTAAGACCAAATATAGGATGTGAAATATCAGTCCACCATTATTATTCTTTACATGTGATGTAGGACTATAGTGGATTGCAGTGAAAAGATGATTGGTTCTCACTTCAAGATACCCACAGTGTTATCTCCGAAGAATATGTATGTTATATGGCAATGTCATTTAGTTATTCATAAAAATGTTAAGGCATGACAGTATGGAACAATGTACAGAGATTAAATTTTGTTTTAAATTGGCCAAACTTTTACTGAAACATTTGAACTCATTCTTGTTGGGTACGACAGTGAAATCAAGAGTCATAAGAATATTTCAAGTAGTTTACAATGTATCAAGATGGCAGGAGGAGCAACGAAAACCATCTACAAAGATACAGAACACAATTATATTTTTTGTCATAACTTTTAATCCAGATGTGCTTATGCTTTGAAATGTTTTTAATGAACAGCTAAACTATGTATTGCTATGTAATTCATGTATTCATTACAAGGTGGCACTGCAGGGCAGCTTGGTGAGAGCCACTTTCTCACTGGGACACATTGTGTATTGATTAATAAAATTAAGAGATGGGCACATTACTTAAGATAAAGATCATATTAAATTTAGTAAAGAAAAAACAAAGATGCTGAAAATAAATTAGAAAATGATAGTAATGAATGGAAAATGGGAAAATATTGCACAGAATGTACATATTAAGTAAATAAAAAAAATAACATATGTGCAAAAAGTTTACATATTAAAAGTAAAATACATAATTACTAGACAATGATTATGTGTGTGTGAATATATATATATAATTACTGCCTACTTGTATAAATAAACAAGAAATAATGTTATACACTTGTAATTACAGGCCTGAAAATGACTACTAGACAGTTGAAACTGTTAACCAATTTAATAAAAAGCATCATGAAAAGGGTACAAAAATAATGAGTCTTTAAGAAATGTATTAAGATGAGAACATAATATTGTAGTCTTATTTAGAGTTAAAAGTTAGTTTTATAATGGAATTTAAATTACAATGGGAAATGGATTTTTTACTACAATAAAAAATAAAAAAAGATGTAAGAAACTAACTATTTTTTAATAATGTCTTATGTAACATTTGAATACAAGTATAATTATATGTATTGGAGTTTAGATTTAATTATAGGGGATCTTAACACAGACTTTCAATCTCCCACTGAGCTTGAAAGTCTATACTCAAATCCCTTATAGTTATATCTAAACTCCAGGTATATAAATTACAATTTAATTCAAATATTACAGATTCTGCCTGTATCTTGTTCATTGCTCTTCTGTGTATTTAAATAGACAAGATCCTACACATGAGGAGTCGGAGTGTCTTAAAATCAACTTAATCATGACAATAATATATGGCATTAACAAGAGATTTGGGTATTTCATTATCAGATTTTCAATGGTATGGATGAGTTGGAGAATGGAGTTGGAGGATGGAGTAGATTGAAGCCTGTCCATTAAAATTTTGAAGATTTTCTATCTTAATATAAACCAAGCACTATATATATATATGGGAAATGATGACTGTATTAGATATCATTTATCTTTTCCAGAACATCTATGTGAGTCATGTTTAAGGTAGAGTGACTAGCTGAAGGAAGCTTGAAAGTCTATGTTTAAATCCCCTATAATTACATATAAAACTATACAAGATACAGTGGGATAATATAACAAATACTAAGAGAAAATTTATTATGTTTAACAGATTTCAGTTTATGGGTAAAGAAGTGCTATAATTATTTCTGATTAGATTTGAAGTAGATGTCACACAAATTAATAATAATGATGATGATTATGAAGTCATTTTAACTATTCATTTTAGGGTTTGTTATAACATCATATTTAATACTAATAGTAGTAGTAGCAACAATAATTATAATAATAATAACAATAAGAACATAAATCACATGATCACCATTTTTTAAGCTTGCTCATAACTGTTACTAAAATGGGCAAAACTCTCCCTACTGTAGTGCCACTCAGTGCAAACCAGAGTAATCAATGGATTCCAGAAGGCTTGTGCTGCATAAAATCCTATCTAGTGCCTACCCATCCAATATCCCCAGACTAGTTTCTAGCTTGTGGCTTTTGTCAGTGAGGAGCTTTGGATCTGAGAGCACTGCACCTAGATCTTAGGATCAAATGCAACCCTCTAGCAGCCACCTTTTATCTCTACTTAACTACAAAACTATGAGTTTAAAATTGAAGACAGAATATTTTCAATCCAAGCTCAGTAGCTTATATAGTCATATAGGTCTGAACTCAGTTCAGTATCCATACATTTTGGTGTCTTTGGTTTTTTAATAACCATAGCTACCACTATCCTATTAGTAGGCAGGATTGATATTAAACCACTAAACATCGCATGATCACCATTTCTTATGCTAGATTATAACTGTTATTAAAACAAGCAAAACTCTCCATACAGTAGTGCCATTTAGAGCAAGCCAGAGTAATCTAGGTGCATTGCTCTCAGATCAAAGCTCCTCACTGACAAAAACCACAAACTAGAGTTAGTCTGGGGATATTGAATGAGAAGGCACTAGATAGGGATTTTATGCACAAGCCTTCTGGTATCCATTGATTATTCTGGCTTGCACTGAGTGGCACTACTGTATGGAGAGTTTTGCCTGTTTTAAGAACATAAATAATAAACGGTTTATTGCTTAGGAGTTCATAAGAAGTTCAAACACCAGAAGTTGCATAACTGGAACTATGATCCATGGATTATGAACTCCATAATCAATCACTCTACCACCGTATTAAATCATGTGAAGCTCAAATCAATTTATTAAAGTGAAATATAAAATATACAAAAAGCTAGAGAATTCATTTGAAGTTCTTTATAAAAATTGATATACGCATGTAGTAATAAGTGGAAAAATATTATGGAAAGTAAATAATGTAGTAAAACAAACAATTATATATTAAAGGCAATATCCATATTGATGAAGATATTTAGGTATGAATTATTATTTATGATGAGAGCAGGATTCCTAGGGCAAAAAAATATAATAATAAAAATAGAGAAATGATTTATTATTTGATTTATATGGGGACAGAACTTAAAATTTTAACATTTAATTTCAGAATGTAATAAATTTAGTAAAATAGAAAAGAAAGGATGGAATTGTCTCACAGTGCACTGATAGAATATCCATCTATATCTTTGACCTTAGATTTGAATCCAGGCTAATTAAATGTTTTTGTGGATAACCAAAATAACCAGTATTGATCAGTAAATGGGTATCTTTATATTCACATCTAGAGGTTAAAACTCTGTATGGAAAACGATTCAAACCCCCTTCATCTGGTAAACCTGATGATTATGGCTTCTTCTTTTTTTCAATATTTGCTATGTGAGGCTGTTAGAGATTTTTGCTTTTAGTGTGCTATTTATTTTATCTTTTTTGCTTATATATAATTAGGGAAACACTTTATAATTTCTTTTTATAACAGAAATTAGGAATAAAATAGTGGAAAAACCAATGAGGATTCTTGAAAATTGGTTTAATAGAATAGAAACAAATAACAATGGTGTGTGAATATATCAATTCCTATAAATTAATTGTGGGCAAAACTTATAGTGGTTGATCTTGGACCAGAAATACTATATTACGTCACATTGCAATACGCCTACAATATCATTAATTTTAATAATTATTATTTAAGAACTTCCATTATCAAAACAAAATTTCAGATCTTTTATTTATTTAATAGTATATGGATTTATATAGCTTAACTATTAACTAGTTAAAGAAACCTATGAACATTCGAACCAGGAGATAAATTCGCTAGTGGAATCATTAAGTCATTCAATTCTCCTACTGTAGCAATAAATTTGATAGTAATTAACAATGTGGTTCATAGTTTATATTTATCCATATTTGTATAGGATAAGGACTGATAAATTCCATTTTTGAAGCAGATGAGCATAACAATCATGGATTGTCTTGAATCTCTTGACAAAATTCCGGTTGTATCTATGAAGATCAAGTCCAGTTGGCTTTATTGCACAATCTAGAAAAAGAAAGGTATTTGGAATATCATAAGAATTTCATTTTTTATGCCATAATTGTAAACTCTTGATTGTACATCCAAAATGGGGGATTATTATTTGGGTAGAGTTTTTTTTTTTTTTTCATATGTCATAGCATCGGCCGGGACGCGAACCCACAACCGTCTGCAACCAACTATTTGCTTGCAAGGCGGCTGCGATGACCTCTCGGCTAACAACGCTTGACATTTGGGTAGAGTTTTAAGCGATGAAACTATTCTGTTGGCAAATCCAGTTTGCTTAACAGTTTTTTATATATTTTCTGAATGGCAATTTGACAAGTATAGTTTTTGATTCTATTTCATTTATACTTTTTCCAGTCTCTGATATTCTTTCAAACTTCAAATTTGAACATTTTATAGTATATATAGAATACTATTAATCTAAATACATGTTATTTAAAAGTATTTATTATCCAAACAAAAATTTCAAAAGTGAGTTTTAATTTTTTCATCATTAGTATTATATCCTATGGACTGGTCCAGCGAACACATCACAAGTTCATCCATTTCTCTAATCCATTGTCTTTATTTCCCAGATCTTTAATTCCATATATCTCAGCCCATCTTTTATGTCATCCAGAAAAGTCAATCTTTTCTCCTTTTTTTTGTTTACCTTTAAACTCACTCCCTCTAAAACTTTCTTTTATTAAACTATTCTTCCTTTTTAACATATATCCTATTCGGTTTTTACCTCTAATTTCCACAATCAATCTTCTTTTTTCATTTATTCTTTTCAAAACTTCTTCATTTATTATTTTATTCATCCAACAAATTTTCTCCACATCCCAAGGCTTCCAATTTGTTCCCAATTTTTTATTTTTTGTCCGTGCTTTTCTGAATCAATCTTGTGAACATATTTACAATAAATAAATAATATAAAGCAAAGTGGTTTCCTATTGCCTTCTTTGTCCAGCAATAACTTTTTTTTTACAGGCTTAATGCACTAACCATTTCTCTTAAAATGATTATCCATCTATTGCATTCCTCCTCACAGTTTTCACCTCTTGTGATCTTTCTTCCTCCTTACAGTTGTCACCTATTGTGATCTTTCGCTGATTTGGAAGAATGCTTTTGCTGGATTAGCATCCAGCGGAATGTTGACTTATTTAATGTCAGTCAACACTTGTCAACTATAGCATTTTATATAAGTAAACGTCATTATTTTTTAATGTATCAAAGCATCTGCCGGGAAGCAAACCTGCAAACCCGGGACAACTTCTTGTAAGGCAACTGTGCTGAGCACTCGGCCATTGTTTTTTTTTCACTCCTTTCTGTTAGCAAATGCTTATATGCGGTTAGTTTGTTTATTCGCAGTTAGCCTTTATATTTGAAGGTTATTCCCCTATCCACCACCTGGGAACACTCTGGGTGGCATGAGTCTATAGTAAAATAAATTAATTTGTACAAATTGACAACAAAGTTAAAAATTTAACAATATATGTATAAAAACTCAATTGAATAATTTTTATTTATATATGTCAAAGCGTTGACCGGGAAGTGAACCCGGATCGACTGCTTAGAAGGCAACTACGCTAACCGCTAGGCCACCAACGCTTGACGTAATTTTTATTTATTGCTCAGGAATTCATAAATTGTCAGAACTGAAATAGATCTGAGGATTTTAATTTCAGGGTCTGACACTTCGGTAAATATCTATAAATTGATAAACCTTATCTATATAAGTCCAAATCGATTATGCTTTGTTTTGATATAAATAATTATTTCTAGTTAGAAGTCATTAATTTTTTTTTTTGGATACCGTTATTGGTTTTATGATGTATTTTTTCATAGAAATGATTTTTAGTTGTGAATATCGAAAAGTTATTTTTATTTTATTTGGGGGGGGGGGTACTTTATTAGAAAATGAAAAAGTAGATTTTACCACGAGACAAAAAAATTTAGATTCACTGCGGTTTGGAAATGCAAAAAATCAAAAAATACTATTGTAAAATAAATCGATGAAAAATGGTTGGATTCAAAATGTCAGATATGTGAAAATAATTCTAAAATATGAATTATTTATTAATTTTTTATTGAGCAGGAACAGGAGGGGTAGATGGGATAAAAATACATTATTTTCATAATATATCATATATATGATATCTGTAGAAATGCTGAACTTTTAAATTCAAATCTGGTTAATAATAAATTTTATTTTTAATAAAAAAAAAAAATCTCGTTTGCTTCTGTTTTATTTTATTTCAGATATTAATGACAATATTGTTTATGTGAATAAAAAAAGCTTATTGTTTAAAATGCTAGTCTTATAATTTATTTTAGGTGTGTGTGTGTAATATGGGCTTAGATCATTTTTCTGAGGGTTTGTAATTTTTATGTATATGCCATATTGTTTAATTAGTAAATTCTAAAGTTCATTACTTTTATGTATTGTTTAAAATATGTGCCAAATCATTGATTCATCATCATCATTAACCATTATCAATCCATTGCAAAATGGTCTCTCCAAGTTCAATCCATCTTCTCCAATATTTAGTTTCTCTTCTCCACATCACCTCAGCACACTTTCTTATTTCATCCATCCATCTCACATGTGGTCTCTTTCTGGGTCTTTTACAATCTCTTGGAATCTAGTTTATGATGTCAATTGCCCATCTATTATTATGTCCAGCCCAACTCCACTTCAATTTTTTTAATTTTTTCAACGAGGTCAGTAACACCTGTTTGTTCTCTTGCCCATAGATTGTGTTTTCACTCTCTTTTTGTTACCCAATATGCATATTTCCATACTTTTTTGAGTAGTCTGAAGTCTCTGTATTGCTCTTCTATTTAGTGTCCAAGTCTCGGATCCATAAGTAAGAACTAGTAAAACACATTTATTAAAAACCTTCCTTTTCAAACACATAGACATATTTCCTTTTTGTATCATGTTATTTCTACCAAAAGCATTCCAACCAAGTTTAATTCTATGATTATTTTCATCCATTATGTTTCCATCTATATTAATAATCTGACCAAGGTATTTAGAGCTGTTAACTTCTTCTAAATCATCACAATCAATCTTTATTTTCATATTTTGAGAAAATCCATTGAGAATTACTTTAGTCCTTTTAACATTTATCTTTCGTCTGATAACTACTGCACATTTCCTGCTGCTCTAAAGCATTATTTAAAAAAATAACTACATCATCTGCAAAATGTAAATGACTTAAAATAATCTCCATTTACTTTCACTCCTTTAGCTTCCCATTTTAATCCAATAGCTATCTTTGAAAGAATATGTGACTAAGGTATGGTGGGTTTTAATTGCACACCTATTAATGACAATTAATAATTTCCAACTCTATTGTTTGTTTGTTTTTTAAGATTAAAAAATGTATTCTTTTTATAATTTCTTTTTGCCTCTATATAACTACGAGAAATTTTACAATTTGACATTTTAATTCTCATGAACCGTGACTTTTTTCAGGAAAACAGTGAAATTGTGTTTCCCATAACCTTTTCTAATGATTTACACCTTACATGTTGGGTTTGGAAATGGGGTAATGGGCTTATAATTATTGCTTTTTAATAGTATGTTAGGTAAGTTATACCATAATTACTTTTGAATGCAGATTGCTATAGTTCTGCAAACTTTAAATCCATCCACCCTGATATGGTAACGAAGTGTTAACATTGGTAAAAGATAGGATTGTGTGCACTGGCACAAACTGCGTAAGACAAAGCAAGCCGTTAGTTACAACAGAAAAAACATATAGTTATTTGGTTTTACTGTAGCACGGCTCACTAAACAGCATATTTATATGCATTTGGATGGGATCAATGTTTAGATGGGATCAACACCATCAAGCACAGGCTAATAGAACAATACCAAAAAATTAATTACCACAGCTAGATTATCCTACCTATTCACCTGACTTAGATCCCTGTAATTTTTGGTCATTTCCAAAATTAAAAACTGCATTGAGAGAATGAAGATTTTCTATTATAACTGACATCCAAAAAACAGTATTCTTGAAAATGAGTTCCAGATGTGCTTCCAGAAATGTGAATGCCATTTTAATCAATGTATAGATGCACAAAGGGACTAACTTGAAGGCAACATTTAGCCACTAGTGTATGCTTCCACATATATATTTTGCAAAGGTGCATTCTAGGAATTAAATTGTCACACCTTATATATGTATGAAGTTAAATTATTCCATGTGTTTATATTTTACTTATCTGAAAAGTGAATTGGTTCCAAAATGAATATTGAAACAGAGAGGTCTGATTTTCATGCTTATGAATGGTTGCAACTTGAGTTGAAATGAGGATGCATTGATAAAAAATGCCAAAACTTAAATATATATATATAGTGCCATGCTGAGCCTCCCCCAGATAATTAAGATGGATAGAAACCAGTCCCCACTTTGCATGATACTGATTTATCAAATTATCAACATGCTTGAGAATTAGTAATAAATTAAATATTATGATTTTAGATAGATATATAATTGAATGATATATTGTTTGAAAGGTCTTAAGTTCAAGCATCAAAATGACCCAGAGTGAGATCACAATCTATCAACTTCACATTTCACTGTCTGTCATGCTGCTGTGAGTTTACATTTCATATGATTGTTACACGCATTATAAAGATTATTTTTTTTAAGTTCAAACACAGTCTAAAACCCTGAGTTCCAGGCTTTTTAGACTTCTGAATTTTGGAGGATTTCAGCCTCCTTATTGTAAACTCTCTTCTACAATAAAAATAACCAGACAATTTATTGCAAATTTGGCATATTAATTTACAGGTATTTACTAAATGTTTTTTTTCTCTTTCATTTTATTTGTAAATATCATTCATCACTTTCCAATCTTAATATAAAAAAAACAAAACATTAGTTGAATCTTATAACTTCCATTATTTATATTCTATAGAAATATTACCAAATTCACCACTTCATTTATTTTGCTGTAATATCTTATACAAATGCAAGCAAAAATCTTTTATTGTATATATATATGTATACACAATGTTCTGTTTCGACTGTCTTCTTCAGAGTCAACTTTTACTTTGATTTTTTAAACATTAAGTTGGCTCTAAAGAAGATTGCAGAACAGTAGAAATAAAGTAAAAGTTGGCAGTGAATAAGAGTGCAGGACAGCCGATTTGTAAAATTGTGTATGCATATACGTACAATAAAAGGTTTTTGCTAAAAAGTATTTAAAGGACAGTGAATAATTTGCATTTATATTTATTTATATTCTACTAATATCTTTGAGAAACCACATCACCCAAATTATTTCAGTGATAGCTGTTATATCCTGAGGATATTTCTCAATATCAGTCAGGGGAGCATCAGAAACTTTAAATAAATTCAAACTCAAGTACAACTTTGGGGTAACAAAACAAATTTATTTAATGTAAAATAAAATAGAAAAAGGAATAAAGAGTAACAGTTAGAAATAAGTTTCTGCTTACATATGTCAATTTCTGTGCACACACTGTAGATAAGCATAATTCACTTCCTTTATGACTTAAATTAAGTTCTTCACATATCAGTTCTGTATGACTGCAATATATCATTATGAACAATGAACCTGAACTATGGCAATTTTCATACCAATGGTATGCAAACCATCCACTGCTAATGTAGTATGCGAAACATACATGCAACTATTATGCTTTCTTGCTTACACACAAATAAGTCTTAACAGGATTTTTTTTTTATGAAAATTCAATTTTGTGTAATTAGCATAATTATCTTTTTAATATACTTTTAAATGTATGATTGTTGGCATATGTAGATATTTCAGAGTAGCATAATAATGAGGGGATGTTTTATTCATATATTATCGGCATGTATTTGCATAATTAAATAATTAACTTTATATTTACATTGTATATATAAACAATACACACACAGACAGTTCAGATACTATGATTCACACTTGTTTATTTCTATACATATTTAATGTCTTTTATTCTTTGTACCTGCTCTCCATCACTTGAACTTCCTGTTCTATTCCCCTATGTCATTTCCTTATTTTCTGTATGGTTTAGCACAGTAGTAGTCTTTAGAGGTAAGATGTTTACATTGATCCCAGTTCTGTACTCAAACTTCTTATGAACTTCCAAGCAATACAGCTATGTGGTTTTTATTTTGTTTTCTATTGCTACAGGTAAACACTATTAATCTGAAATCTATGGTTCCAGCCCTTTTACAATTCATTATTTTTTGTCTACTTCAAAGATAGGTCTTTTACTATCTTTTTAAAAATCCAGACTCTACAAAGATTTATTGAATGTTTTTATTCCTTTAATGTTGTTTGAAAATGTGTCTCGAAACTATTTTATATACTGAAAATAGGTAAAGATCACCTTTGAAATTTTGTTTGGGTATTAGAAGTTTTAGAATAGCAAATATTTGGATTAATGGAATTCTTCCTGTAAAGCAATCAATAATCTTTATAATATATTCATACCACCTATTATATATAATATTAATATCATTGCTTTTTTACAACACACTATGACAGTTTCGATTTTCGATTGCCTCAGCAGTCTTCTTCAGAACTTGAAAAAGAAAGTTGTTACATCAGACTGTGTTAAAGCAGGATCTAAATTCCCAGAAAAGATAAAGTTATATAACCCCCTTTTATAATATATAGGGTATATGAGCACATACTTTCACATGACCCACCACTCTCCACACTATCTCATAACCCTGATACACTTGAACACATATATGTTGAAAAGATAAATAATCACCAATATACGTATTTCATGCTAAACCAGCAATCATGAGATGGTAATCTGGACCAACTGATGATTGCTGGTTTAGCATGAAATACGTATATTGGTGATTATTTATTTTTTTCGACATATATGTGTTCAAGTGTATCAGTATTTGTGGAGAGTGGTGGGTCGTGTGAAAGTCTGTGCTCATATACCCTATATATTACATATATAAACATAGGTATATAATAAACCTGTGTGTTTCAGTTATAACACCTATTATATAAATAAACTGATGTAAAACATTTCTTCACTTCTTTAGTATGTTTTATTACGTTTTGCATCCATCTTGTTATTTGTCTTTTAATTAAAACTCAATCGAAATAGTTATAAGATAAAATGCAGTTTAGTATCTATCCACCATCTTATTTATTATCTGGAGTTAGATTTTCAAAGGAGCTTGGAAATTCTTTTTTTTTAATCAGCTGAGTATTTTTCAAGAAGGTCTTTTTATTATTATTTGCAGATAGCTGGCCATTATTGGTGTGTAATGGGTAACTACATTGGTTAGATTAAAACAAGTAAAGACAGCTATGAAAACTGCACCAACCAGTACTAGATTTCTGCCGTTAAATGAAGTCCTCCAGTGTTATTCATGATAAATCCATAGTATATGAAGGAGTTTATAATCCGGGTTTAAATCCAGACTAAATAAATCTGAGCATTTTTGAGCCAACATGATATTTTTCTTTCAAGTAGCCAATTCTTCACTAATGTAACTACTATAAAATAAGATGGTCAGTAAATGGATCTTTTCCTTTTCTGAGATAATTGTTAAAATAATAAAAAAAAAAAAACGTCAAGTGTTGGTTAGTGGCTAGCATAGGTGCCTTCCAAGCAGCTATTTCGCTTTCCGGTCAATGCATTTGACATGAAAAATAATAATAAAACTATTCAAATTCTAATCATTTGGCGATTAGCAAATTTCTCTATGAGGGATAGTCGAGAGTTCTTCACTTTGTAGTGGGTTAACTTACCTTATACCTTATTTACATAGTTTCTTTTCAAATAGTATTGCTGGTTTTTAAAGTAATTTATATGTTTGCAAGTAACATTCTCTGAGATTTGTGCCGATATTCTTAGTGTTTACTGCCATATTAAAGCTTAAAAATCACGTGATGATTGATCACTATTCTGTTGTCGTCGCTTTGTGAAGAAGAATAAAAAGACAGTGGGTGTAGTTTATGAGAGTTAGAAAAGAAGATCCATTCTAAAAAAAGATAATAAATAATACTCAAAATTCATTAGTCTGAAACTGTGACAACGATGCTTTAAAAAATGCTGTGGTCTCCGTCATTTTCCTTGTTATCTCAACCATCGAACTAAGCAAACTCCAATCTATTTTAAGGTTTAGAAGTGTCAAAAAAATCTCGCTGGAATGTGTTGCATTCAGAACCCAAGTAGAATTTAATAGTTTATTAGAAAACAATTTTTTGATCATGAGGAAGAAGTAAGAGAAGGAGTCTTTGAAGATAATTACGCTGCCCCCTCCCCCGGAAAACTTTCACTCCACTCTTTAAAAGGGATAATCTTTATTTTTTTTCTTCAATGGATATAATGGAAATAATTAGAAAAAAATGACAGGCTGAAAAACATTCTGAAGAAATTGTTGGAGTGAAATTAATATGAAGTGATTTGATAACAAGCAAACGTCAGCAGGAAGTTGAATGACGTAAAAACATTTCTGGGACTTGGTATTTCCTCCGTAAATGTAACTACTGTATTTTGATTGATAAATTGGAAAAAATTGTTTGTTTATTATACATATGAGTGATTATTTTGCCATATTATTGTCATGGTAGAATGGCAAATTCTAGAGCTCAAGAACTTTGGGTCACACCTCCATCATGTGATTTTTGCCCGAATTTCATAACTCCCGAACAATGAACTATTCGATTTTTGCAACGATTACTTTTATTCATGAAGAATCAGATGATCTAGTGGCTAAGCATTTATTTGCCATATCTATTACTTAGATTCAAACCCAGCCTATTTAAATTTGAAGGTTTTTTTCCAACAGGTTGAGATTTTTCTTTCAGAAATGAACCTATAGCTAATCTACCTAATCATCTAATATTGGTTATAATTATTTACTGGACTATTTCATCATCTAATTTAATTGCTAAAAGTTTTGGAGAAAATGTATAATTTTTCACATACGAACAACTGTTAGTAATATCAAATAGGACACTTCAAATAATTCAGATATTACTAGCTGGTCAAGGACAACTAGTACTGAATTGAACCAGTTATCTATAGATATATGATGATAATTTAAGATGCTCTAACCAATTAGACTATTCTGTCAGTAGAAATTATGTATAATTTTCTGTGAAGGTTTTTCATTTTGTGATAATTCATAATATTTGGAAATGACTCATAACATTGTCTTTAATAATAAGAAAAAATGGAAAAACCAATAGGACTTTCATATATAAATAATTTTTTTCTGACTGTTGCCTTTAATAGAATAGCCCAGTTGATTAGAATATCAGTTTAAATATAATAAATGTAAAAAGTATGCTAGATGAACTATAATCGTAATGGAGATATGAGTATAACTGTATATGTTTGAAGAGATTAAAATTTATTTAAATTCGATGTTAAATATTTAAATTAGAGTGTCCATTTTTTTGGAGAGAGGGAAGGATGAGTCTTTACAGTTAATCACATTTATATTATTGACTTTATATCAAGCCTCTCATTTTTCTCTTTGAATCATTTTTGTTTGATGTATTGGATGGTTGCATAGGAGGGAACAAATTGATGTCCTGTCACTTTTTGATGCTCAAAGAATATAGAGCTATGTTCTGGCTTGTCTGAAGCTTATTTTTATAAATATTGGTGCTGTGAAAGGCATTTAAATATATTATTTATATATGTTCCATAAAAGTCCTCAGTTCAGTTCCTATGCCAATACTATCATTGGTCAGATTAGTAATACTTGAAAAAAGCAAGGAGAATTATACCACTTGAACATTGTATTCTATAGTAATATATGTCTCAACATATCATTAGAAGTAGATATCATCATGAAAAACTTTCAAACAGACATTTATGATCGATCAGCCAATGGATATCTAGCTATTCTTAGGGGAAAAGCCCAAATCCTCACTGTTCAATAATTGGGAAAGGCCAATGAATACTGTCTTCTTCTTTACTACTCCATTATGAGGAACTGTTGGAGAAGTTATTATCTTGCCGTTACTAATTGAAGACTATTTTATCAATTTCTTTTACTCAAAAAAAGTAATTTTGCATCTTGTTTTAATGATGCTGGTTAATATTTAAAACTTTTTTTAAAAGAATGAGATTAAGTGCTGGTGGCCATGTGGTCAGTACAGCTGCCTTACAAGCAGTTGTCCCAGGTTAGTGGGTTCCTTTTGGCCGATGCTATGACACATGAAGAAAAAAGAATGAGATTATTAAAAAATTGTTAAAAGATAGGTGAGCAATAACTTGATGATGATGATGATGATTGTGCATTAACAGCTTAGTGAAGTTATATGCTATTTACATCTATAAATAATGAATATACATTCATACGATTTCACAGAACAAACAAGTCCAAGTACATTGCTATGACAGTTCACAAGCTAGATTCCACCAGAATCATTTAAATGAACTCTTGAATAATGCCCGCTTTTTGTTATATCAAAGTCAACCTATTTTGTCAAGTAACATATTTTATCTGACAAACTATATTACCATTTATATATCAGAAGTGGGCATTATTTATGAATCCATTTTGGTATTGATGTAATAGAGGGCATTATTTATATGTCTAAATAATTCTTTGGAAATCTAGTACATTAATTATTTTAGTGGGTTTATATCCTTGGCATTAAATATTTGATACACTGTAAGAATGATTTATGTGCTCATTAAAAACCATTATTTCAAAAATAGTATTTCATTTCAAAAATATTATTGTCTTATATAGTTGTTGTAAAATGAGTTCATTGTGCAAACGTTAATGCATATTCCTACCACATTTTAAACTAAAGATTCAATTTTTTTTTAAAAAATTGAATGTTTTTTTACATCACAGAGGATTTTTATAAAAAATTAGAATTTTTATCTGGCTTATAGCAAATCTAATTAACCATGCAATTATGGTTTGGAAATAGGCATCTAATATTTTTAGCTGAAAGGAAATGAAGAAAGGTATTTCACTTATAACTAACCATATAAAGCAGTGTTTCTCAGCACTGGAGGATATTGAATAAATCTATGTTTTGGAGGGATAGGGCAATTTTAATTTATGCGGAGGGTGATTATTAATAAGACTACATTCACAATAAGTATAACTAACTATGTAGGGCAGTATTTTTCAGCACTGCATTAGAGTCATCGGTTTAGGACTATTTTGGAGGTGGGGAGCACTATTCTATAATCAATATTATTCATTACTAATTGCACTGCTTTTAAATGTTGCACAGTAATTGCCTGCTTTGGGGTGGAAAGTACCAATATGCTGAAACATTTTGTAACCTGGTAATAGTAACATGTACAATATTGGGATAAGTGCACATATCAGAAGAAATTAGTCTAAAAAATAGTCTTTTATTCTAGTTTAGGACATGTTTAGGTCTTATTTATATTTAATAAGCTTTAAATCATGAAATTAGAAAATGCTTATTAACTAAAATATTAAAAATAATGATACAGTTTAATAGGTGAATGGATTTAAAACCAAAACATCACACGATCACCATTTTATATGTGTACACATGCTGTTAATAAGAGTACCAAACTCTCCACGGTGCTACCAAGTTCAAACCATTGCTATCAATGGAGGCAGAAAAATTTGTGCTACCAAGTTGAAACCATTGCTATCAATGGAGGCAGAAAAATTTGTGCATACTAGATAAGAATTTTGTGCACAAATCTTCCTGCATCCATTGATTACAAAGGCTTGCACTAGGTGGCACTACTGTATGTAGAGTTTGCTACTCTTATTAACATTACCTATAAGCATATGAAATGGTGATCATATGATGTTTTGATGATTTTATATCTATCCTGCCCAAAGGATAATGGTGACTGGTTTAAAAAAAAAAAAAAAACCAAATGTATGGATGCTGAACTGAATCCAATCTATATGACTCTACAAGTGAATGTACTTAGGTTGGAAAGATTATGGGTGTTTCTATCTTGGGCTCCTAGCTTTATAGTTAACCAAATAGGTAAAAGGTGGCTGCTGAAGGATTGCATTGCATATTAAGATCTAAGTGCAGTGCTTTCAGATCCAAGACTCATCACTGATGAAAGCCATAAGTTAGAAACTAGTCTGGTATTTTGGATGAGTAGTACTAGATATGAAATTGATTACAAAAGCTTTCACTTGATGGCACTACTCTATGAAGAGTTTGATACCATTATGAATGGATTTAGATACTTGGTTAAACAAGGATGGAAAAGGCAAAGATGAAATTAAAAGAAGGGTAGCATTAGCAAAGGAGGCATTTGTTACAAGAATGAAAATATTTTGTGAAGAGAGAATTAAAGAAAAGATTAATTAAGTACTGAGATTGGAATATATTATTGTATAGTTGTAAAATATAATCAGAGAGTAAAAGAATTAGGAATTGATTGGAGGCTTTGAGATATGTTCATGGTGAAGATTGGGAAAAATAAGTTGAATAAATAAAATAAATAAGGAAGTTTTGGAAAAAGTAAATAAAAAAAGAAAATTGATCAAGGAAATTACAGAAAGAGCAACTGCTTTGGCATATATTAAGAAGAAAGAATTGTTTAATGAAGAATATTTTGGAGAGGGAGGTAAATGGAAACAAGAATAAATGGTGGAAAAGATTGACCTTGTTAAATAATATAAGATGGGAAGAGATAGTTGAAATTGAAGATATGGCTAATCAACAGAGAATAATAAAAAAATGGATCAAATGATTGTGTTGCTGCTCTCAGGACCTGTCCATAGAACAGAATTCTTGATTAATTGATTTGTTTCATATTGAGCTCAGGAGTCATTTCAATTTTCTGATTGGTGTTAATTTGAGTAATAATTTGTGCTTTAATATTATTATAGAGTTTTACTTTAAATGCACCTGACCTCTCTCCCCACAAAAATAAATGTGTGCATTTTTGTAATAAGTAGACTGTGGGTTCCACATCCATAAAAATTAACTTCTTCTGCATTAATTCTGGAAACATCATATTATTTATAGGATTGGCTATTTTACCTTGCATTTATTTTTGTTTTAAAGTCAATTTATCCACACCAGTAAATCTAACCAAAGTTAGATTTATTGCCCATCTAAATATAGCTTATTACCCATTTACCAACCTTAATAGGAAAGGCTAGCTAGTTTGGAATACATCATCTGGTTGGAAAAAGCAAATCTTAAACTTGCTGAGAAATTTTTATCTATCTTAAAAAATTTTCATATTTTGCCCAGATTTGAATACCATAGTCATAGGCTTGGCTATGGGTGTGTTTGATGCAATATTGGAATGATCAGTGTGAGAACTTCATACAGATCTTAGCTTGGCTCTTTCATATCAGTGTATAAATGTCATATGATCTTATAATAATTTGCTTGATTGTTATTTAATACAATGCCTGTGTTTTACATGGTTTGGCACAGTTAGTAGAATGGCAAACGTTGGTATTCACATCTATGAATTATGGGGCTACTCTATCATCTCTGACGTTCAAACTTTTTAATTTTTCAATAAAAAATTATTTATTTTATACCTACATGGTTTGGTGAAATAGTAAGATGGCGTTCTGGAGGTGAAAATCCATAGATCTGACTCTATTACTTCCGGTGCTCGAATACTTAGCACGAAAGAATATGTAGCAGAATGGCAGATTCTACAATTTAAAGTCCATGGATTGCGGCTCAGCTCCATCATTTCTGGTGCACGAAATAAATATTTTTTCCTGCCTGTGTAAGTGTAAACGTTACATAGGCCTACAGCATTCATTGTCAGAGATATTAATCGTGGGTGTTTGTATACAAATAGTATTGTTTAATTTGACAATTGCGTATCGATTTCATTTCTTTCTGGGCAGACAGACAGTTTTTTATGGAACAGTATATTATCTAATTGATTGTTATCTTATAAAACCTCTAAGGATACATTTATAATGAATGATTGTAATATGCTAATATATTAAATTAATTTACTTTTTAAATTTACATTTTCCAGCAAAGTTTTCCATTTATGAAAAATGCTTTTCAAAAAGAAAACCACAGAGAACTGTTTTTTAAATTGCTTCTAATCTTAATTTATGTTAATTGAACTAAAGAGAAACGCACTGCGTTTCCTTTTGCTGAAGTTAAGATTATTTAAATTAATAAAAGTAGATTTAAGAAAAAGCTATTAAACAGAAAGAAAGCATATTATTCCCACAAGTATTGTAACATTTAAAATTTTCATTTGCATCCTTATAATAAAATGATTTTGACTTTAGAAATGGAAAGGGGTTAGAGGGTAGATTTAGATATTAAATTAGAGATGACCGTTTTGGTTCGGATAGCCACAATTGTGGCAAATGAGATGTGTAATAAGCCAACACTTTTCTAAAATTACAAATTAGAATAATGAATTAAAAATACACACAACTAAATTTTTTATTTAGAGGCACAAATCTAAAAAATATTAATATATTTTTAATTTGATATTGCACAATAAATGTAAATAAACTTAGAATACATCCTCAAATAACACTAGTAAATGTAAATCTTACTTAAAAACAAATGATAGCTACATATCTTTATAGATGCAGTAGAACATATACTCAAACGTAATAATCTGCGTGATATATACACGAACATATTTCTCTTACGTCATATTTCCAACTGCCCATTAACGATTAACATGAGTTGGTATTGTGAAATCAACATTGTGGAATTGGTTATGATGTTACAATCTACTATAATAAGGTAGTGACTGAAATACAGGCTTATTATATACCTGTATCAATATATGTAATATATAGGGTATTTGAGCGCAGACTTTCGTACCACTCACCACTTTGTCTCATACCACTGATACACTTGAACACGTATATGTCGAAAAGATAAATAATCACCAATATCCGTATTTCATGCTAAACCAGCAATCATCAGTTGGTCCAGATTATCATCACCCATATATGCAATAAGTGCTCAGATATCTTTTCGGCATATATGTGTGCAAGTGTATCAGCGATATGAGATAGAGTGGTGAGTGGTGTGTCGTGTGAAAGTCTGTGCTCATATATTCTATATATTATATATATTGATACAGGTATATAATAAGCCTGTATTTCAGTTATTATATAGTAGAGATGTCTGCCCACCCCTTGTATATGTATTAAACGGATTATGTGCTGTGGTCGTGTGAAAGTCTGTGCTCATATACCCTATATATTACATATATTGATACAGGTATAAAATAAGCTTGTATTTCAGTTATTACATAGTAGAGATGTCTGCCCATTCCTTGTATATGTATTAAATGGATTACATCCTGTACATGAGGGGTCAGATCGGCTTTAGGTAACATGGATGTGACAAGAATCTCTGCCTCAGAGTGGCCCTTGAGCGTTCCATCATCAGATTTTCAATTGGTTGGACGGTTGAAGAGTTGGAATGGATTGAAGCCTGTCCATTAAAGTATGAAGATTGGCTATCTTAATATATATCTGAGCACTTATTGCATACATGTGTGAGATAATCTGGACCAACAGATGATTGCTGGGTGATTATTTATCTTTTTGACATATATGAGTTCAAATATATCAGTGATATGAGATTGAGTGGTGAGCATGTGGAAGTCTGTGCTCATATACCCTATACATTGTAATAAGGTAGGAAAAAATTGTTTCTATTGAAGTGATATTCAATCTCTTGTTTTATTTTATGTATATAAAAGTTTTTCATATTTTTACCATTTGGTTGCAACTCCCCCCCTCGGTGACTGATATTGAACTTTATGTAACGTTTTAAACAAGCATATATATAAATACTGGGTGTAGTAGAGACGTTTTCACATATACATTTACAATATAAAAATTATGCATGAAGAGAAATAATTAACAACAACAAAAAAGAATCCTAATGAATGAAATTAATCACAGAATTAAATCTCAATGGAGTGCTTTGATAAAAATAACTTAATATTAAAAGGAAATATATATTTGTATTTTAAAAAAAGGTATTTAGTAGATGCTTTTCATTGGTTTTTGTAATATGGATCTACTACTCCATGAGATATGGAATGATGTATATCAGAAGTAATAAGAAGAAAGCAGAATTTAAATACATGGGTGAGAAAAGATACAGGCATCGTTGAAAGAAGAATGGAACCAGGCTGCTGGAAATAAAGATAAATGGACTGTTAAAGTATTGAACTGGATCACAAAAAGATCTAGAAGAGAGGCTATAGATCAGAGAATTTGAATTAAACATGAAAAACCTTGATTCTTCAGGGAATTGATAATGACTGCAAATAATGATAATACATTTTAGATCCATTTGTATATAGTACAATCTTTTAAAACATGTGGAAATATTTAATGTGTGGAGTTATCCATTTATAATTACTTAATTAGAAAGCACTTTACTTAGAACAGAAGTTAATGGAAGCCAATTTCCCCAGACTGTGTCAGGCTGATCACATTACACATTATGTAGTCACAGTCTTACCTTGACAAAAATACTTGAGATTGCTATTTGATGCTTGCACAGATAAGTAAAGTTGAAGCATGTTCCTCTGTAATGTAAAAGTGGTAGTAGCCATTTTTTAAATGATAATTCACAATAACAATGCCATATTATAATTCATAATCACAATGCTAACAACAACAATATAGAATAGATAATTAAAAATTCATTATTTACTAACTTCAATTTTTGTTTTAATCATAGCTGAATTAGCAGATTTGAGACAGGGAGTACAGAATTCTACTGTCTTATTCGTATTTGTTCATTTGTCATAATTTTTCCATGTTACAATATTTGTCCATATTTTAAAATTAAATTGATTCTCAGCTATGTCATATTATGGAGTACTAAGATAGTGCTACTGTGCTTTGACTTTAAAACTATCTTGTGGTTATCTTTAATGCTATTTTGCCAGTTTTGTATTTATATGACAATTAAAACTGAAATTAAAGTAAATATTGATTTATTAATTCAAAAAATAATCTGAAGATGTCAGTAATTCACAGAGGAATGAGTGAAAGCATAGAATGTTGGTGATTCATAGATCATTTGATTTGCCATATAAACAACCTTGTAAGCAATAGGTTTAAAAAATGTATATTTTGTGTAGTTTATTTAAATACATATGATACTTTTTGCAAAATATTTGCACATTAATTATTAAAAAACAAATATTTTCATGCTTAATAACTTAAGATTTTTGCAAAATATTTGCACATTAATTATTAAAAAACAAATATTTTCATGCTTAATAACTTAAGATTTTTAAAAAAATATTTTTTAATTTTTAAAAATACAAGTTAAGAAGTTTGAACACATTTTTTTTCTTTTACCCCTATTTATTGTAAGCTCCAGCATTCAATATATGCCAAATATTAGTACTTAATAAATTCATATTCAGTTCTGTCACATCTAGTATTTCATGATTAGCTTCAAGCTTATAATTTGTCTCAGTGAAGAGCATTGGATCTTGGAACAGTGCACTTAGACCTTTAGGATAAGCACTTTTTGGAAGCTATCATTTACCTCTCTGTTACAATCTTATGCTATCAGCCCAGTTATATAAAAAAATATATTTTTTTAATCTAAGCCAATATGCTTGTTTAGTCATATGGATCTGAACCCACTCCAGTTTCGACCATAATATACATAGGCTGAACTGTTTTCAGATTTGAATACCTATACAGGCATTAGATTAAAATATTTGTTTTTTTTTTCAAATTGGGCTGATCCTTTGATGGTAAAACAGATAGGTAAAGATTGCTGCTATATGAAAGTGCAATAAATTCAAAAAGTGCACATGATCATTTTAAAAATCCATAAGTCCCTAACTGATGTAAGCGATAAGCTAGAATCTAGTTTGGCAATCTGGATAAAATAGCATTAGATAGGGATTTTTTAAGTACTACCATCTATTAATTATTAAAGTTTACAATAGGTGGCACAGTATACTCTGATGAAATAGCATTAATCTTTATGTTTAGCAGACTAATGTTTTATCAGTCCAGCATATCCTCAGATTTTGAACCCAAGCCACTCTTGACTGATGGACTAGTAGCTAGTAATCACTTTTTATTAAATCAAATGTAGGCAATGCTAGAATAGGAACTATTGTTGTATCATGTATTGTGTGAACTTGATGGTAGAGTGATTTCTTATTAGTAGTATTTATAAACTGGAATGGGGAGGATGAGGCAGTGCCTCTAAATAACAGAGAACTGAGAGTACTCATACAAAATAATTACTGATCTGTAGTTAGATCTATATATCTGTTTACACAACTTGGTTTGGGTTCAAAACCTTAGTTTTGAATTTCAGATTTTTAGCTTAAATAATAATATGGAATCGAAGGTGCTTGTTAAATGCATACATTACATTTCTCTCAGCTTTAAATACTGTCTCACTATCTGGAGACAGGACTTTAAATACACTAAGGTCTGATAATCACTGATTACTCAAGTTTGTTGTAGATGGCACTGAAGTAGAAAGTTGCTCTTATTTATATAATGTGGGAACTGAAAGGGTGAGAGGTTTGTTGTTATTAATAAAAAAGTACTTTAAATTATCTTTTACCATACATACAATGACATTGGCCTTTTTTTATATATATCTTACCAAAATGTGATTTTAAAATTATTTTCTCAATGAATATTTTTCATTTATATCAAATAACATTACTAATTTTCACACAACCCCACAACTCTCAGTGCCATATTATATTGCAGACCTACCTGATCACACACATGTTGATAAGATAAATAATCACCAATATATGTATTTCGTGCTAAACCAGCACTCATTGGTTGGTCCAGATTATCATATATTACATATATAAATGCAGGTGTAAGCCTGTACAATGTCTTACTAACAATTATAAATTTTATATTTCACTGGACTTAAGCAATGAAATTTAAAATTTTACTTATCTTTTTATTAGAATATTTATCTCAAGACCACTATATTGCAACTGCCTGGCAACACAGTCAGGTAGACCATTTTTTCTCACTAAACATGCATTATATGGATGATCATATTGTGCCAGATGAGATTTAGATAATCTACTTTCTCCAATACATCATTCATCAGTCATTATTCACCTTATCACTCTTAAGCAAATTAAATATAGGTTTCTACACTCTTACACACCTTGTGGAAGTTTCATTTGTAGGTATATACTTTTAAGGGGTTTTATTTATTTATTAGTGTGCCTCTTATTTCATCTTTACAATATCATAACTATCCATCAGCACAAAAGGATAGACCACCCTCTTTTGCCATTCATCCATCCCACTAAAACTTTGGCTCTCATCAGGGATGATAGAAATATCAAGACCTGCATTTCTATATCATGTTGACAGCTTGGAATTCATTACAGTAATCATGCAACGTAGAGCCTGTTTCTATTTATTTTAACCTTTTGTGGAATGATAAATACTCATTCTTCCACCTGCACAGAAAGGTAGACTGTCCTCTCTGACAAGGGCTTGCATTTTAATAACTTTTACTCAAGTTGGTGGAGTTGAGATAAAAAAAAAAGTATTTAAAATAAAATTATTTTAAAACTATAGTGCAAAAATTGCTGGTCTCCAAATAAGTGTTTAATATAACTAGATTACTTTGTGAACATATTAAGTATGAAAGAAGCTTTTGAAAGTAGTTTTATTTCTAATATTTGTATAAAATATAAAGTGAAATAACTATAAAATGTGGAGGAAAGATTAAAGGATGTATGTATCTATATTTGGTGGAGAATAGGAAACATAAGCTAGATGTTTCAAGATTCAGAGCATAGGGATGTTGAGAAAAAGTAGAGAAATCTGGGTTGGAGATAGATGCAAAGAAATTATGACCAAGGATGTTGGAATGAGGAGAGAGAGGGGGGGTTGATAATGTTAAACAAAGAGATAACTATGAGCCTTTGCAGAACAGAGTAAATGATAAAAGTGCTTGAAGATGTTTTGGATTGATAAAACCTGCCTTTCGCCAAATAGCTGAAGATGATGATGATTATAACGCGTGTATTGTGTAATGTACGTGATATATGTATTTATAAATCTTCCTAAGTATGATTTTATTTGACGAGTAGACGAATTAGAGAATCTAAATATTGATATTTGGTGGAGAATGGAAAGATATCCTTGATGAAGGATGGTGAGAAAAAATGTCTTGAATATTAGGAAAGAATTTAGGTTGGACATATTCTTGTGGGTAAAGACATTATGGAGGATGTTGGTGTAAACAGCGAGAGAAATAGAAAGAGAATAAAAATTTATATTAAAGAAAAAGATACTTAATTTTTTGTAGAATAAAGTAAATGATGAAAGTTTTTGGAAAAAATATTATGGATTGGCTGAACCTGTCTTTTGGCAAATGACTGAAGATAATACTAATGACTGCATTCGTGCAAGGTGTGTGTACGTTTATTTAAGCGTGTATGTGCGAATATGTACGTGTTTGGTTATTTTAGATATTATTAGGCGCAAGGAAGTTCATATTTATGTATCTATATATTTATCATTTGCCTTCTTAAATTGTTGTTTGTATATGAATACCTTTATACTCATATATATACAATTTATAAATTTTAGATTTGTTTATACTGTGCTGTAATATGATATGCCTATTTATAATCTTTATAAGTATGATTTTATTTGAAAGATTGTTTTGTAACTTACACGAAATAATAATTTCCCTGCCTAGCATTACATTTAAAAACTGATAAATTGTTGACATGTGCTTACAAGTTTGTTTCTTGTACATTGCTTTGATCTCTTTTCTTTTCCTTTTTTTTTTTGTAATGGAATGATTCACTCAAAATCATTTTCTTTTAGCTTGAGCGGTTACACATCCTTCGAGAACATGACGAGCGTCTTGAACAGCAGGCAGCTCGCTACGAAGAACGGATTACTGAACTTCATAGCGTGATTGCGGAACTCTCGAAAAAGATTGACCGGCAACAGATTCACAGTATCAGGTACGGAGGCGTATTATTTTAACCTGTTGATTAGCGAGATTAAAAATAAATTCATCAATTATGGTAGTTAAGTTAAATATAGATATTAAGTCGTCATAATGTGAAAGCATGTTATTATTGTTATAAATCATTAATTAGTTTCCGGTAATTATTATATTTTGTCTGTATCAATGGAAATGACATTTTATGATTATAGATATACGCAAAAATTACCTTCATTGATTTTATTACAAAAAACAACAACATTGCCATTAAAAACAGATTTTTAATTATTTTTCTTTATCTGTATCTACTCTGTTCTCTATCTTTTCTCTCCTGATCTCTATTCTTTTTCACTCTCCATTATTTTTATTCTTGAGCTTTCTTTCTCCACCATCTATATATACTTTGTTTCTTATTTTCTCTTTTCTTCTTCACTTGTTTTTTGCGTTTATTATTATATCCTTTACTATATTGTTCAGTCTTTTCTTCTTTCTCTTTTTGAGAAAAGTATACTATACCAATTGAAAATTATTTTTTGTTCATATTTATCTACTCTCCGTTTTCCATTCTTTTTTCTCATGCTCTTCTTTTCCATTCTCCATCGTTATACTCATGATTTCTCCATTCAGCATCTGCTTTTTTTTTTATCTTTTTCATTTTTATTCTTACACCCTTTTCTATATTGCTTGATCTTCTTCTCTTTTAATTTTTCCTTGGGGGGGGGGGGGATTTCCTGGTTTTTTTTGCTCATCTATATCTACTCATTTTCGCATATTTCTCTCTTTTCTTTATTCTTATTCATTCACCATCTCATTTTCTATACTTGTGCTTTTTTTTTTTCTTTCTGTTATCTATTTATATTTCTTTTTTTTTCAACTTTTTTGCTTTTATTCTTACTTTTTTTTTTTAAGATCATTTTATCTCATCTATTTTTTTTTTGTTTGGTCTTCTCTCTGTTTTATCTTTGCGGATGTGAATCATCTATATTTTATAGATGATGTAGTTATTTTTTGCAAACAACATTTTGGAACTTCAGTAAATGTTGGAAGACTTTAAGAAATAGAACTAAAAATAAATACTAGAAATGTCTAAAGTAATGTTCAATGGTTTTTCACAAAAAAATAAAATAAAATTAAGAAGGATAATCATAAACTAAACAAATACTAATACCTTGATTCAATTATTAGTACATCTGGAAACATATTGAATGAAATTAATTATTGGATGAAAAGCTTTTAGTAAAAATATCTTATATAATGAGCGTGCTAATAGCTCTAAACAAGCTTTTCTGATAAATGCCTTAAGGGAAAGCATTTAATATCTCTATCTAGAATTATCACTACCTCCAAACCAGTTTCGAGCTGATGGCACTTTTCAGTGAGGTGCTAGGATATTCAGACACTAGATCTAAAATCCCAATTCAAGTGCAGCATTTATCTAATACTTAACTATTAAGTAGAAAATCTGAAAATTTTCCAATATCTATATGTCTTCAAATCCAGTTATCTAACTTAAATAGCTGTATGAGTCTGAATAATTTTCAGCTACAGTATATATTAATGCTTGAGTTGGTATTTTAGATCTTTTCTAGCACCTCTCTGACAAGAGCCATCAGTTTGAAACCAGTTTGGGGATAGGTATAATTCTTGATAGAGATTTTAAATTCTTTCTCTCATGGCATTCATCAGAAAAGCTTGTTTAGAGCTATTAGCATACTCATTATATTAGATTTGTAATACAAAACTTATTAAATTAAGTAATGTGATGTAAGACTTGATTTTCTTACTATTAGAAATACCTTAAAATTAAGGTAAGTATATCTATATATATGAAAAAAAGATTGCCCCATATGGTTGAGTACATGGAAGAGGGTCAGACTCTGGAACATCAAATCCTCAGAGTAATCTTAGTTCATGTGCTTAAACTTATGACATACCAAGCAACAAACCCATTTGATTATTCGTTCAAAAGAAAGGTTTTTAATAGATGTGTTTACCAATTCTTATATATGGATCTGAGATTTAGTCACTTAACAGAAAAGCAATGCAGAGACTACATGAAGTGGAGATGTAGGTTGGAAATAATTAAAAGTGAAATATAGGCATTATTGAAGTCATTGAAAGAATTAAAGGCTGAAATGGAACTGGGTAGAAATATTGCTAAATGAAATAATAATGACTTTACAATAGGAGGTTTATACTAGATTTCAAGAAATTTCAAAGATCCAGAAGGAGACCATGTGTGAGATGGGTAAATGACATAGGGAGATTTTCTGGCGTGATGTAGAGAAGGATAGACTGTGGATCAGAGAAACTGGACTAAACTTGGAGAGACCTTTCTGCAATGTATCAATAATGGAAGAGAATGTTACTGAGAATGAAGATATAAAATGTCAGCTTTTGACAACATTTTTTATTTTTTCTCAAACAGTTCCTTTGTGAATTGAAATTGCTTCTTCTAAATATTCAAATTTTTTATTTCTTTCACTTATCATTATTTATTAATCTCTTTAAATATTTGAATATCTTTATAATTATTATTTTGCAGAAATAATATTCAGTATGACATAGTTCTAATTGTGATACATCATTGCAATAAAATTATCATATGTTTAATAGTGTGTGAAATGCATTTGTTACTTCTATTCAGTTAAACTGATTTTTTTGTATGCTTCGCAGCTAAGAATCCATGCTGGAACTTTTAGTATAATGTTGACCACCGTTCATAAAAATACTAAACTGCTGAACCATTATTATTATTAGACACTATTAGAAAATATATTCAGTCACAGAGAATGAAGTAGAAGCAGTAGATGGAAAAAATATTACTCAGTGTTCACCTGATTTGTTATTTGATTCTTTCCTCCACAACGTTCGTACTAGTAAGACATCATATTGCTTATAAAATATCACATGATCTTTGCTTACACATTTTGTTATTTGTTATATTCTAGTAACAACTTCTTTCAAATCTCACTATGTTTATGTCACTTAGTGTAAGCTTACGTAATCAACAGATGCCAGATCATGGTGCTTAATAAGTCCTTATCCAATATTGTCCTATCCAAATTTCCCAGACTAGTTTCTAGCTTATAGCTTTCTTCAGTGAAAAGCTTTTGACTTTTAGAACAATGTAATAACACCTTTTGGATCCAGTCCACCTTTTTTCTAGCACCCACTTTTTACTATTTTGCCATACTATCAAACTACCAGTCCAAATTGAAACATGTAAAGCTTACATACACTAGATGGCATAAACATAGTGAGATAGGCAGAAAAGTGGCCAAATAATAAAGGTGTTAAGAATAATAAAAAAACTGGTTACCATAATTTATAGAAACAGCACTGGATTTAAATATTATGTAACTATGCAAGAAAACTGCTCAGTTTGACAAAATTTATAGGTTTTCAATTTGGGCTGGTAGCTTGCTAATATATATCGAAGAGAAGTATGTGCTGCTAGGGGAAAGGTGCACTGAAAAGGTACAAGTGTACTGTTCAAAATCCAAAAGCTCCTCAGTAATGGAAGCTGTAAACAACCTGTCTGGAGCTATTTGAATAGGATAGCACTAGATAGGATTTATTAAACACTACCATCTGGCACCTATTGATTATTAAAGCTTACACTAGGTGGTGCTCAATGCCATAAGCTGGAAACTAGTCTGGGATTTGGATAAGATAGCACTGGATAAGGATTTATTAAACACTACATCTGACATATATTGATTATTAAATCTTGTACTAGGTGTCGCTGAATGCCATAAGCTAATTGAAACTAGCGAATAAAATTTATATTCTCTACCCAGATTTAAACGTAAGCTAAGGATATTGCTACCAAACATACTGTGATTAAACAGTGAGATTCTTGACCTCGTTATATGTGTTTATCTATACAACTAATCAAATTAATTCAGAATTGCATTCTATAATGTTATGAGCTACGTAATGATATAGATAACAGACTGACTTCTCTTGTTTTATATATATTGCAAAAAACCTCAGTTATCAAGTGAGGTTGGAATTTATTTTTTGTTTCTAAAACATAAATGTGTTTACAATCAAATATATATATATAGTATTAAATTTTTTGTTTCTAAAACATAAATGTGTTTACAATCAAATATATATGGTATTAAATTTTTTATTATAATATCATAAACGTTTTATAATGGGAGGGATCATTTTTAATAGAGAGATTTAGGTGTTTAAACTTCTAGCTTATCTGATGATTGAATGATCATCATTTCTAGTGAGAAGATTTCAGGATTTAGACCTGCAGCCCACCTAATGAGTGGATGGTTATTGTACAATAGGCCAATAGCTTAGGAAATAGGATTCAGGAATACAATAAATTAATTGACTAATTATGTACTTTCTTCCAGCAGTGTGTTAATCATTACAATTATATGTATATAATAAATATGTATTAACTCTGTTCTTTTTTTAAAAATATTTATATATTTGTGAAAAGAAAACCATCTGTTTTAAGTATTTGCATTTGTTTATTGAGTAACATAATCTTAATTTTTTTTAGAAAAAAAAATCTTTATTTTTTGACATATACTTGCAGATAACTTCTCGTGTTTCAGTGTATTTAACATGACAAATGGATCCTTCATAAGAATAAGACTCAAATAAAGATTTTTACATAATTTAATTTTTCCCCTACATGTATGATCTTGTCTGTTTTTTTTTTATGTGGGCTGTTTCTTTGCCCTTTAACAGTGTGTTTAAATATTGTTTTACTTTTTGTTAAAATATTAATCATGCTTTCTCATAATAGTATGAAAATTTATCTATTTATTATGTCTACTGTTGTTTTTAAAAAGTTAAAAGATCCAGAATATTTCATCAAAGGAAAATAATATAAAACCTGTAGAAAAGTTTTATTGATGGAAGCCCTGTAAAATTTTAAAAATACAGTGGTAAAGATCATAAAACCTATCAATGTTGTTTTCAACTTGTTGGATGTAATGCACTATTAGAAAATCATACCTTCATTAGATTGGACTTGCAAGACTTCTTAATATGGTAATATTTCTGTTGTGTAAATTTCACTTCACCACTCTCATGCAAGGTAGGAACTGGATTTCTGTCCATTTTTAATACCTTATGGAGGGATGGAATTATAAATATATGACCTAAGATATGTGGAAAAGGTGTATGATCTTCAAAATGCCCATTTTGTGTGGAACCAACATTCACCAATTGACCCAATCACATTTTCTCATGCGTTTCTATATCATTGTTCCATCCCTACCTCGTATAAGATTGATGTAGTGAAAATTACACTACAGAAATACTATTCGTTAAATGGATAATTTCTAGTCAAATGAATGACTAATTAAAATTACTAATATATTGCTCTAGGGGTGATTTATAGTGAACTTGATTAGGTTTTCATGAGAGAGGTAGACCCTGTCTACATTATAAGAATTATCTCAAATACCTTCTAAATGCAGTATCAATTGTGTCTGTTGTGGATATATAACAGATAATAGAATACATGGGATAGATACAGTTTGACATGGTGTTGAAATATAACAGAAAAGTTTTCTGCCGAAGATAATGAGTAAAAATATCAAGTAAAAATGGACCGGAATATTCTACATGTGGATTTATTTGTGTTTTATAGACTTCATCATAAGATTAATTTCTAGAATAATTTTTTGTTTTCTCTCTCTTTTTTTGATTAGAAAGGCTATCCTCGTCTACCAATCACTGTGTATTATCGAAATTTTATTTATTCATTATTATTTTATACTTGTATTAAAGAAAGTGCTGATTAGGTAAAATGGATATGTCATCTAGAATGGACTTAGGTATTTATTGTTTGTTCTCAGTTGTTTTTCTAATGGCCAATAGCTTTGGCTGTCTAAAAATTAGGTTCCGTGTAGATTTAAAGTCAGGTTATATATATAATATTGAACTTAAGTTGTTCGTTATAAATTTTTATTAAAAATTTTTTATATAAACATTTTATTGTGCTTATTTGTTTGCTTTTCCCTTTTTTTTTTTTACAATTTTGTCCTTATCTTTTCTAATTTATTTATTATGATATACATAAAAAACAAACGCTGATAGAAGACTGTGGAGATGAATTTTATTCCTTTTTAAAAAAAAAAAAACAACTGTTTATCAATTGTGATATCTCAGTTTGTCGAGATATTTTGTGTATGGTTGCTTGTTTGTAATTTTTGGAGATATGTCGTTTTTTTTTCCTTATCAGTAATTTAACTGAGTTTTATTTATTGTTGGATGAATAGTAATTTTTAATGTTTTGTTATAATTCAGAGCATATTTAGACTTTTTTTTTTTCAGAAATCATTTTTTACACCTCAAATCAATATTTAATAGTTAACTCTGAATTCAAAGATTTTCTAATGGCAAATCAATTACTAGCATTTTAAATATAGCGTTTGAGAAATTCTGGATCGCAATTTTAAAAATCTGAAATGTCAAAATATACTGATAAGAGTTAATTAATGGTAGAACGTCATAATCTATTGCTTAGTGTATTCATTTGCCACAATATTTATGAGTCGTGGTTTGAACCAGATGGAGCTTAGAAATTTTTTATCTAGCCAAGAATTTTCAAGCAAAATTAGAATTTTTTTCTATAGTTGGCTGGTGAGACCATCTTCGCTAGCTATCCAATCCAAAGTGCCCAATACTTTTATTTTTTTGCAATCAGTAAAAATCATTCCCCTCCACACACACGCACACACTTGTTTTCAGGTTATTACATGATTTGATTTCTTCAGAATTACCTGGAAGAATAGTATTTCATAAAACGTGAGAACATTTATTGTAAAAAGAGAATGTCTGGATATAAACTTTTTTTTTAATAGGAGTCAATAAACTTGTCATCTCCTGATAGAAATATGTCAATAAATTTGATTACTTATGTGAAAAACTAGCTTATATTCATTCATTATAAATATCAGTAACTCTTTTAGATGATATATCTGTTTTTGCAAATAATGTTTTAGAGCTTGGGGAATTGTTGCAAGAACTATCAGATGAAAATAAGACTAAAGGTAAATGTTTAAAAAATTAAAGTAATGTTCAATGGATTTTTTCAAAAGATGGAAAATAAAGATTGATAATGATGAGTTAGAAGAAGTTAACAACTACAAATATCTTAGTCAGATTATTACTACAAAAAGAAACATAATGGATGAAACTCATCATAGTATTAAACTTGGTTGTAATGATTTTGGTAGAATAACTTGATACTAAAAGGAAATATGCCTATGTGTTTGAAAAGGAAGGTTTTTAATAAATGTCTTTTACCAGTTCCTATTTAAAGATCTGAAATGTGGACACTTAACAGACAAAAAATACAGAGACTTCAGATTGCTCAAAGAAATATGGTGAGATAGATATTAGGAATAACAAGAAGAGATTAAAAATGAAAGACATGGATGAGAAAGCAAGCAGATGTTACTGACATCATTTGATAGATTTAATCAATTGAAATGGAGTTGGGGTGAACAAATTGCTAGAAGAGATGATAATAGATGGATAGTTGAAATCTTAAATTGGATTCCAAGAGATTTATAGATCACCTGTGAGATGAATGGGTGAAATAAGAAAGTGTGTGGGAGTGATGAGGAGAAGAGAGGCTAGAGATCAGTGAAAATGAATTGAACTTGGAAATACCTTCATCCGGCAGTGAATTGATAATGGTTGAATATGATTATGATGATGAATCATATGACTTTTTCAAATGCTTAATCATATGCTTTCAAGAATAGTTATCTATATGTTATATTCCAGAGCTATCTATTATATGGTTGAGTAATCAATAGACACCAGATAAGGTAGAGTTATAGAATCCCTGACTGAAAATCCCTATATCCAGACATATTTCTGGATTTTGCTGTATCAGCTAAAATTAGAACTTAAACCTGAAACTGGGTGCACTATTGTATTTAGCAACTATCTTTTTGTCCTTTTTATTATTCAAACTAATATCCTGAAATTTCACACAAAAAACAAGCTTTTAAACCCAGACTAACTCAATTTATAATTATTTATATATGACACTAGACTAGTTTCTGCTGATTTTAGAGACTTCAGTTTTATGACAACTTTCACATCACTTTCTACTTTCAAGTTTTTGGAAATAATTTGTAGTAGAGGCAAAACAAATATCTGCTTTTTTTTTCATAAACCAGCTTTAATTACTTTTGTAATACATAGAAATGACATGTATTTTATAGTAAGTAAAAACATAGTCCATTATGAATAGAGATCTCTACAACAGTCTCTCATAAATAAGAGAACAATGAACTGGAAAGCATAAATCTCTGGCTGGCCAATTGCCAGATGGTAAGGACTTATAATGTTTTTCATCATTGATTACTATTTAACTAAGAGCAGTTAGATATCTATTTACTGACCAATATTGAATAGTCAACCAAGTTGGCTATCATTCAGCTATCTGAAATAAGAACTCTAGTCATAATGAAATGGACTCCAGTCTGGATGTGAACTCAGGTTGTGAGCCTGGTAAATGGATATGTTCTAAATATCCAGTTTTATAAAAATGCTTTTGAAGCAATTCTAACAAAAAATGTGAGAATACATTGAAAATTGGTGACCCATGATAAAACCACTATCAATGGCTTCTTAGTCTTTTTGCATTTTTATCAGTGCAATTCTCATCTAAACTCCACCATATCACAATTATTCTTCAGTGTAGAAAATCAGACTACCCCTGCCACCATGCATGCATTTCATGCAAAATCATGACTTGTCAGGTGAGCTAACAATATAACTCTTAGATCCTGATGCCTGTTCCAACAGCTCAAGATTTTCCTATTGCAACACTTATATAGTTTCTCTCCACTTTTAGCACCTTATGGAAAAGTGATCAATATTACAGTGTAGAGAGAGGGGAGGTTAGAAAATCCTTCATCTCACCTTTATCTCGACCATCCACCAGCTTATGAAGTCAGATCATTCTCTCTTACTATAAATATATTTCCAAACAGACTTTGCTTTTTAGATGAACTAATGGATTAACACTTTTTCTCTCAGAATGATTTCACCACCTAGTGTCAATTTTAGTAATAAACAGATGCCAGATAGTAATGTTTAATAAGTCCTCATCCAGCACCTGCCTATCTAAATTTTTCCAGACTCATCAGTGAGTGACTTTGGATTTGAGTTGACTGCTGATCAGTATTATGTATGCAAGGGTCATGTGATGTCCTATAGCAGGGGTGGGCAATTGTTTTGGCTCAGGAGCCACAGAGGTTGGTGGAAGGCTGCATCAGGGGCCACTTTATGGAAGCGAAGGTTAGCGGAGGGCTGCAACTTTTTTTCATGACACAATAAACACACTACTTTATTCCCTGTATTTCCAAAGAAATATTTGTTTGCCCATTCTTCATTAAACCCATGACATTCATCACTGATTTTATATTTTTTCAGAGGGTTCATTGTTTCACTAAATTTGGAAATGTATACATTTGCTAATGCAAAGACAAAATTGAAATTAATCAGATCAACTGGAAAAGCACTGCACATTGTATCTATACTGCGCATGTGTGTTGATGTGGCCATCCTAATGGAAACTACGAGATGAATCTTTTGTCATGCACGGGAAGAAAATCTCAGTTCAAGGCAGATTTTTCTGATTGTCTTGGCGAGCCACATGTGGCCATCAGGCTGCTATTTGCCCACCCCTATCCTATAGGTTTAAACATCTAAATATCTATGCTTATATTAACACTTCAGTACATTTCCATCAAATCATTCCCATGTAGATAGATAATGGGTTTTATCCATTTTTAACACTTTGAGAAAGAGTGAATGGTCACTCCGTTTTGGAAATATTTTCAAATTTGTTTATCAATGCCTCACTCATCTCACAGAAAATAGGAACTTCTTTTCACTATGCATTTGACAAATGTATAACTAAATGCAAATATGTGTGTAAAGATAAAATCTTTCCCATTATATGCTTATTTAAACACAATCTTGTTTTTGTTACTGTGGCTTGCACTAGATGGCACTACTGGATGAAAAAAAATTGTTAATGTTTTAGTATTATTATTATTAAATTATCCTTTTGAAGCAAATCTATTATTTTAATAAAAACTGTATATGATTACAATAAGAAGTCACTAGAGGGTTTATTTATAAAACAAGTTTGATTAACTAATAATAGCAGTTTTATGATTTAATACCAACAAAATAGCACAATGTTGTTGTTTTTTACCAGCTTACTCTTAAAATCTAGATTTGGCATGGGGGGGGGGGGTACTGCTCTAGAAAATCTTACAAATTGTGAAATTGATATTTTTGAGAAATGCTATCAAGTTTATGGTGGTTCATTGTAGTTATTATCTTTATAATGATATGATAATTATTTTTGTCTGAAGGTTTGTGGTGATAATACCCTAGCTGTGATAATTTGCTGGACTATTTCCTTTGTCTACCATTAAATGATTAACCAATTGAGCGTTGCCTTAAAATTCAGTATTCAAGAATTTAAAAGTGTAAGTTTGACTCCTATGCTAACGTTGTCACTGGTCAGGCCAGCGACATCTGGAGAAGAGAAGAGAATAATACCTTTTGAAACATTGTGTAAGATACTCTACTACCACGTGCATTATGACTAACAGTGGTTTGTATTTGGAAAAGTTTAAATAAAGTTCTCAAAACATTTATTAAACTAATTAATATGGGTGATATATTACAAATATGGATAATGAACAATTACAATATTAGATGAGTTATGGAACTAACATTATTGAGTTAAACAGGGTTAGGTATTTAGTGGTTAAGTTCTTTGTTAACTTTATTAGAGAGTCTGATATAGCTTCCATGTCTCTTGAAAAATGAATGTTGTGGCAAGAGTTTTGTCTCTTTGTTTAATTTTCTCTATGCTCTGAATAAATAATGAGTTTTCATCTGGCTTGGGGTGTTGTTATTGTGCCTTGCACCTTACAATCCAAATGGCATAGGTGATGAAAATTGACAGCCTGATTGTAGGAATAAAGTTAAGAAATTTTCTAAACATTCAACATTTAATGATAAATGATGGAAATAGTTTAATATATTTTATCACGTGAGAGTTATTTATTTATTTAATCTAAGAGAAATCTCAATAATGCTGATGATTGTGTTATTGTTTCCAATTCCAAAAATAATTTACAGAACGTATTTAATGTTTTGAATATTACTAATAATGATTTGGGCTTTAGTAACTAACTGTTCAAAAAATTCCTTTATCTGTCAGTATTAGAAGAAACATCTTCAGTAAGCATCACATAATCACCATTCTTTATGCTTACACCAACTGTTTATACACAGGCAAAACTCTCCATATAGAAGTGCCACTCAGTTCAAGCCAGAGCAATCAATGTATACATGAAGGTTTGTGCATAAAATCCCCATCTAATGTTTACTCATCCAATATCCCTAGACTAGTTTCTAGCTTTTGGCTTTCATCAGTGAGGAGCCTTGGTTTGAGAGCACTGCACCTACATCTTAGAATCTAATGCAACCTCCACATTTACCTTTTTAGCTAACTATAAAGCTGAACTTAGCTTGAAAACATTATTGTGTTTTCATTTTAGACTTAAAGCTTTATAGTTAGCTAAAAAGGTAAAATATGGCTACTGAAGGGTTACATTAGATCCTAAGATCTAGATACAGTACTCTCAAATTCAAGGCTCCTCACTGATGAAAGCCACAAGCTAGAAACTAATCTGGGGATATTGGATGAGTAGGCACTAGATGGGGATTTTATACACAAACCTTCCTGGATCTTGATTACTCTGGCTTGCACTGAGTTGTGCTATGGAGAATTTTGCCTGTGTATCTTCAGTAAGCCTTATGCTGGTTATTAAATTGAAGATGTAAGCTAATATATGAATCTTGGTGGTTTTCATATAGCAAAACAACTTAAATGTTGAAATGCAGCATAGTCTCCATTATGATAGTATTTTTTACAAGTTAAAATATAAGTTATTTTATCACAATGAAATGATGTTTTTAACAAGTTGAATGATAGTTTATTCCATCACAGTAAAATAATTACTGCCATTAAATTAGCTGTATATAGAGCAATTATTTTTGGTAATTTATTATATGGCTGTGAAACTTGGACTTTATTAATTAATATAAAAATGTTCCAAAATTTATTTTAAGGATACTTTTTAAGATTTTAAATATACAGCAATTATTTTTGGTAATTTATTATATGGCTGTGAAACTTGGACTTTTGAAGGATACTTTTAGAGATACAATGGTGAATCATAAGACCCCAATCAGTATGGATATTATAGTGTTTACTATTATAAAATCACATCTGTGTTAGATTGGATATGTGAGGGGAATTAATGATACAAACACTTCCTATAAAAGTAATTCATAGTGGACATAAGTCTGGTTTTCATGGGAGAGACAGACCTCTTTTAAATTTATAAAAATAATCTCAAAGTTATTCCAAAAAAATTGCACAACATTTGGAAAGATTGTTGAGAATCGAATATAATGGAGATTTATAGTTAGACATGATTTTGAAGTCCCAAAAAAGAATATTTAATGCTGAAAAAGTTGGAAAATAACATGTTATATAAACTGAATAATGCACCAGCATCTTTTATATATGGGTATATTTGTGATTCATGGATTGGTTTGTACAATCTTTACAATATTCATGTTTTAGTGTGCTATTACTATTTTATCATTTATCTTATGAAGTTGAAATGGCCATATTCATTTGCAAGTGAGTATTGTTTGCTGATGATGATTGATAATATCAACATGATATCAAAATGAAAAGTAATTTGAATTTGACTTTAAAAAAAGTAGTTCTAATTCTATAGATGATTGATTTCCTCCAATTGGAAGCAGAAACTGTAATAGAAGATTATAATAGAAGATTACAATTAGATTTAGAAGTGTCAAAATTTCAGCACTCTTAACTTTGCCACTGACCACTTTAGGTAAACACACTAATGATTATTACTAATTATTTATTAAACTAGAGATTTTCATTAACCCACATATAACATTAACCCCTCAGTTAAAGATTAATATCAGACTTTTCATAAACACATGGAATAAGTCAACTTCATTTCTTTTCTTTTGATGAGTAACAATTTTTTTAAGATATACTTAAAAAAATTCCACTCTACCATACTTCTTGTCTATGTAATTTTAGCACAAAATGTACATTTTTGGAATCATATGTCTTTTTCAGATGTCTTTATTCATATTTCCCAAGAATTTGTGGTGGATGTTTTAAGTATAACTTAGAAGATTTGATAATTATAAGCAGTGATTTATTTACTTTTTTTGCATGTGTTTACAAATATCAATTATGTACAGAAGTAGATAAATGTAATTATAGGAGATTTGAACTCAGACTTTCAAACTCCCTTCAGCTATCCAATCAATCTCATACAACTGATATACATGATCACACACATGTGAAAGAGCCAAATGATCTCCAATATACATATTTCATGCCGAACCAGCATTCACTAGTTGTTCCAGATCATTTTCAACACACACATATATATATATAATCACTGCTCACTCTATATTAAGATAGCAAATCTTCAAACTTTAATGGACAGGCTTCAGTCTAGTTCCCCCTCCAACACTTCAGCCATCCATGCCAATAAAAATCTGATGATGGAACCCCCAAATCCCTTGATGATGACAATATTATTGTCATTCCCATGTTTATTTTTTAAGTCACTCTGACTCCTCAGGTATAGGACCTTGTCCATTTAAATACATAGAAGAGGGTGGGCAAGATACACACTAAATCTGTAATATTTAAATACAGGTATACTGTATATTCCTGGAGTTTACAATCAACATGGGCATGATAGTAATATTAGCATCATCAAGGGGTTTGGATTTTCCATCAGCAGATTTTTAATAGTATGGATGGCAGAAGAGTTAGAGAGTGGAGTAGATTGAAGCCTGTCCAATAAAGTTTGAAAATTTGCTATCTTGATGTAGACCAAACATTGATTATATAAGTGTGTGGGAGATGATGATATGGACCAACTGATAAATGCTGGTTTACCATGAAATACGTATATTAGAGATCATTTATTTTTTTCACATGTGTGTGGTCATGTGCATCGGTTGTATGAGATAGATTAGATAACTGAAATGAGCTTGATTGTCTGGGTTCAAATCCCCTATAATTACATCTAAATTCCAGGGATATAAAGCATACCTGTATTTAAATAGAAGTAGATAAATTAACAAGAAATAGAATTTTTTTAATACTTTAATATCGGGATGGGGAATCATTTTTCTGCCAAGGGGCATTTGGATATTTATAATCTTATTCACAAGCCCATAAAATTTTCGACTTAAAAATTAACCTACTGTATTTGATCAAAAATTTAATTAATGGGCACCTTTTCAACTGGCAGACCAATTTCAACTTTCACTTTTTTAATGAAGGCCATATTTTTTTTTAATTAAAAATAATTATTTTTCCGATTCGCTTTGACTTATCTTCACGAGACATATATTCTTATATTTCTTTATTAATTCTATAGCAGTTAGGAAGCAGCCTTCTATTAACCTCTCCTTCAGAAAATGGTTTAAAATTTTCTGCCTTTTTTTTAAAAAAATAATTTGATCTCACAAAATTTTCTGACTTATTTATAATCAGCTACTTGATGAAGGTCCTTTCAAATTTTCTATTTTTTTTCTTCCCCAATAATTTTGTTGTAGTAAGAATATTTAGTAAATAATATCTTAATAATGTTTTCTTTAGTAAATGAAATACTTTTTAAATATATCATGCATATTGATTTACTATTTCTTTCTATACAAAAAATGTACTTTTAAAACAGATTTTTATTGAGCTAAAAAAAATTTTTATCTACATTTATGAAAAATTTGACTTGAATTCAATTAGCAACAACATGGAACAGACAAATACAATGTTTATAGATTACAAATAATACATTATTGACATACATAGCATTAACATAAAAAAAAAAAGAATTAATAATAGTAAAACAAAAAAATATATATAATGGTATTGGGAGGATAACCAGAGTTCATGTAGCATTAACAATGTTGGAGGAGAGGGGGAGGGGCAAGTGCCTGATTTTTGTTTTTAATTTTTGAGATTTTATTGAAAAACAGTGGTTGTAATTTCTTAAATGTAGGGTTGAAGCAAAGAAGATATCTTATGAGCCAAAGGGGAAGGAAAATAGTGATTCTAATTAAAGGGGGAAAGCCTCTTTTTATACTACCACTAAGAGTAAACACTAGAAGAAATATAAGATCTAATTGACTCAGTGATGTTATTATATATGAGAAGAGCAGGACACTGGATTAAAAAATGGTGTATTGTTTCTTCAGACTGATGACAAAGAGAGAAAACTGGATCAATGTTAGTAAAAGACCTCCACTGTGATAAGAAATGATTAGTAGGGAGAGCATCCAAATTAATTTTAATAATGAAATCAAGATATTTTGGCTCTTTAGTACCAAAATTTGAATTTCTTGATCATTTGTTTATTAGTGATTTTAAGTATAGATGAAGAAAGATGAGGTTGACTAGTCCTATGCACCATGTTGTAAGCCTCCCAAAAGGTTATTTGTCTGGAGAATGTTTGAACAACAATGTCAATACAAGAATCTATGTGTTTGATTAAGGAATGAAAGAAAATAACTTTACAGGGTAGAGGTGTATCGGTAGGAACGATTAGATAAATTTCATAATATTTGGATAAACAGAATGAATTTAGAAATAGTATTAAATGATCTCTGAAAATAGAAGGTGCATATTGATTGGAGGGAAAAATCATTATCTATGGCAGGGGTGTGCAAATAGTAGCCCAAGGGCCACATGCAGCTCGCCAAGAGAATCAGAAAAATCCACCTTGAACTGAGATTTCCTTTTCGTGTGTGACCAAAGATTCGTCTCTTATTTTCCACTAGGATGGCCATGTCAATACACATGCCAGTGTAGATACGATGTGCAGTGCTTTTCTAGTTGATCTGGTTAATTTCAATTTTGTCTTTGCATTAGCAAATATATACATTTTCCAACTTTAGTGAAACCATGAACCCTCCAAAAAAATGTAAAATTGGTGATGAACATCATGTGTTTAATGAAGAATGGACAAACAAATATTTCTTTGGTAATGCAGGGAATAAAGCAGTGTGTTTACTGGGCCACGAAAAAAAGAGTGCAGCCTTCCGCTAACCTTCACTTCCAAAAAGTGGTCCCCCGATGCGGCCCTCCACCAACCTTTGTGGCCCTAAGCCAAAACAATTGCCCACCCCTGATCTTTGGCAGGCTTTTGTAAGGTTCTAATACTGATTGCGATTTTCTGTCAGTTTTTGTTATCTTACTCCCGTAGTCATTCTAATAAAAATAATTAAATGAAAAAACGAAATTCTAGTTTATTTTTGTTAATTCTACATTAACTTGCTTAAAATCATTATATGCACACCAACAAAATGCTTTCAGAATCGTAGATTAAATCCATAAGCAAATAGACCAAACAATATAGATAATTTATTAGAATATTACACTTCTGATAAAATAAAATTATTATAAAGATTGGAAAGAGCAAAAGATGTAGTTGAGAATAATAAATATTTTATTTTACTTATCTCTTAAGTCAATATTTGTACTGCACTGTGTGCATGTTTAAATAGAAGTTTTATACAGATCCATTTTATATACATTTGTGAAAATACAGGGGGCCAGATTGAGAGCTTTCAAAGGCTGTTCTTGTCCTTTGGCACAGAGGTTCCCAAGCCCTGCTTTAATACTTAGTATAAAAAATGGAATGGGAGGTAATTTATTTTTAATCAGAACCCAATCTTACTCACAGATTATATACTGTAAGAGATTTGAACACTTTATCACAGTTCTATTTTAACTATAATATTAATACCATCTATGTTCTTTACTACTTTTTACAATGTCTTTTTACAAACCCACTATTGACAGTTTCGATTGCTCCAGCAATTTTCTTCAGAACTTCTACTTATATTTCCACATCTTAACTGCTAAATTCAAACTGTAAAATTTAAAAGCTTGAATTTAGCAATTAAGATTTGGAAATATAAGTAAAAGTTTTGAAGAAGATTTCTGGGTCAATCGAAACTGTTAATAAAAAACTATTGTAAAAAATAATAAAGAACTTAGATGATATTAATAATATATGGATTTGGCAATGCAATAAGAAAGATAGAGTTATAACACCTTGTAAATATTACATTTTACATATAATCATGAAAACTCACATTTTATAGATTTTCATATAAATGCTATATACATGGTAGCTATTGTCAAATTTGTAATTTGGAACCTAATAGAATACAGGTCTGTTAATAATTGCAACAGCTATGTGCTATATTGATTTACATTAGCCACATTACATATTGATTATTAATAAAACATTATGAATATAATCTATACACTTTAATCACTTTATTGCAAAACTTATACAATCTGATGTGTCAACTGTCGTGTATTCTTCTTCAGAGCTACAATATGATAATAAATGAAGTAAATAAACAAACATAAAATGAAATTAATATAATTTAATTGTTTTATACTTCATTTAATATTTGCTAATTATTGTTGGCCATTATATATTATTACAATTATAAAACTATAATCTTATAATTTTGAACAAATAAAATACTTGTGATTTTAAGTATTTTTTATGTAAATATTTTAAATATTTTTATTTGTTTAAAATTATAAGATTATAGTTTTATAATTTTTATAACATATAGTGAGCAATAATTAGAAAATATTAAAAATATTAAAAGAAGTATAATATAATTAAATTGTTATTTATGAACATTTATATGGATAGGAATATACTATAATGGAATGGATTATATTTAATAGCCCTAGTTGATGCACCAAATATAACGGAATCGATTATATTTAAAATCTAAATTGGGCTTGTTAAATATAACAGGATGATTAAATTCACCAGAAAGAGGATATGCATTTCACTACAATCATGGACTTAGTATTTCATCGATTCATTTCTAGCATTCTACCTGAAGACCCAAAATCTGATTGTAGTGAAATGCATATCCTCTTTCTGGTGAATTTAATCATCCTGTTATATTTAACAAGCCCAATTTAGATTTTAAATATAATCGATTCAGTTATATTTGGCGCATCAACTAGGGCTACCGGTTTATAATACATATATATTCTGTATTAAAACAGGCAAAACTCTCCTTATGTATTGCCTCTCAGTGCAAGCCAGAGTAATCCCCATCTGGTGATTTTATGCACAAGCCTTCTGGCATCCGTTGATTACTCTGGCTTGCACTGAGTGGCAATACATATAGAGAGTTTTGCCTGTTTTAATAACAGTTAAGAGCAAGCATAAGAAATAGCTTTTCTTTTACTTTATTTTGTTATATTTATTTTATTTATTTCATTATTTTATTATATTTATTTAATTTATTATTGTATTATAACTCTGAAGAAGACTGCAGGACAGTCAAAACATCAGACTATATAAAAAGTTTTGCAACAAAATTTTTAAAGTAAAATATATAGATTGTGCTTACATGAAATAATAGATATGATTTAAAACATTAAAAAATTCAACATCTCAGGGCAACACTAATCCGTAATTCTCGAATTATGATGCTTATGTGATGTTTCTCACATTCGATAATTAAACCTACATTATATTTTAAAGAAATAAATACTTTTATATCACTTAAATGAGTAAAAAATTTCAATAATATAGTATATCCACTGTTTTATAGATATATTTGATAATATCCATTCTCTACCCATTCTTGAAACATGTGAATAAAGATATCTTAAACAAATGACTCCAAGATGCATTTCAGGCTGAATCAAAACTCATCAGTAGGCTCAAATCACAATCATATATATATATTTATGTTGAGATTTATCAAGAGTAAATTGTTACATTTTGATTTATATGTGTCAAACTTATTCCATCCACAACTTTGACACAATCCACTTTATATATATATATATATATTAATGATTATTACTAATTATTTATTAAACTATAGATTATTTCTAACCCAAATATAAACTTTAAATCTCGATTAAAGATTAATATATCTGCTTTTTAATTAAACACACACATATGGAGTAATTCAAATTAATTTGATTTTTGTTAGTGTAATAGTTTAATCTTCTCGTCTAGACATTTTTGAAACATATGATTAAAACATTTTAAAAGACAAATATGCATTTTGTGCTGAAATAGCAATCATTTGATCCAGATTACAATCTCTCACATATAACATTATTGTATGTTCAATATTTATCGACAGTAAATTGTTACACTTTGATTTACAAATGTCAAAATTACTTCACTCATAACTTTGGCATGATCCAATTTAGAGAAATACATTAATGATTATCACTAATCCATTACTAAACTAGAGATTATCCTCAGCCCAAATGTAAACTTTAAATCTCAGTTAAAAATTTATATATGTTTGTTACTTAAACACACACACACACGGGGAGTAATTTAACTTCTTTTTTTTTTTTTCATGTGTAATATTTTTTATAGATGACTTAATAGCATTCTCTTTATTATACATTATTAAAGCACATGTAGAAAGGCATCTTTAAAAGATAAATGACACTCAAGATGCATTTCACACAGAACTAGCACTCATCAGTTGGCCTAGGTAACAATCTCACATATATCTTCACCACATATTCAGTATTTATCAATAGTAAATTGTATGTGTGTTTTTATTAAAAAACAGATTATATTAATCTTTAACTGAGATTTTATATTTGGGCTAGGAATAATCTGTAGTTTGTAAGGGATTAGTAATAATGATTGATGTATTTATCTAGAGTGGATCAAATCAAAGTTGTTGGTGAAGTGAGTTTGACACTTGAAAATCAAAATGTACCAATTTACTGTTAATAAACAGTAAACTAAGCCAACTGATAAGTGCTGCCTGAGTGCAAAATGCATTTTAGGAGTCATGTGTCTTATATTCATATGTTTCAAGAATGTTTAGTACAGCAAAAATTATTAAATGTATCTATAAAATCTAAAGATCATTGTTTAATTACATTCAATCTTCCAAAGATATTATTTTACAGTAATAGACTCTATAGCAGGGGTGGCCAAACTTTTAGAAATTGGGGGCAACTTTTTTGGTGAAAGGGTACCTGATGTAACTACAGTTTTTCCAATACTTTGAACCGGAAACCAGGAAAAAAAATGTTATTTTTGCCAGAATGAAAATAGAAATGGAAAAAAATAATGGCTTGAAGTCTTGTTTTTTTTAGAATGTACTTACAAATTGGTGTTGTTGTTTTTTTTTATAAGGGCTTTTTAGGTACTCAAAAATATTGGTGACATTTTTAGAAAATATGAACTGATGAAATTTTTTTATAAGATACAAAGTGTTGAAGACATTTTATATGACTACTATTAAATTCCCTCAATTCCCTCAGGTATTATAATTTGTCCGTGTCACTTTATAAATTATTTATCAAATTACAATTATTAAATTACTATGCAAAGTGTTTTAAAAAGTTCACAACTTTGTTTTAAAATCAGTTCATTAAAATACTTGTTTCTCCAGACAATTTATTTTCATTTCTCCTCTGGCAATTAAATATTTCTAAGAATTTTAGTTCAAGTGTTAACACAAAAATAATTTAATTCTTTTCATCTTCTTCCAGCCTGAGTTTTTTTTTTTTTTTGAGATTGCCAATAACTATAGGTGTTATTTTAATTGTAATTATTTTTAAATGATAATAATTTTGAATTTTTATATTTTTTATGTTTTTTATTTTTATTTTTATATTCAAACCTGCTGTGAATTTATCATTATAATTTATCAGTGTTCACATCAGCTTTGCACTCAATGACTCGGTTGCCCCTACTCTAGAGCAGTGGTCTTCAACCACTGGGCCGCAGACTGGCACCAGGCCACAGAAGTTTTCTGCTGGTCTGCAGCTAGACTGGCAAGAAAGTTTGTAATAACAAAATTATATGATTTTAAACTTTTAATTAATATGAACAATTTTTATTTATTTTTTCATCGCTTTTTTTCCCGATTAAAAAAAAAACAGTTCAAAAACAAAATCTAATCAATCATACATAAATTAATTTGTTTTTCTATTTATCACAGATGTTTATGCTGATAGCCAATCATGGCTGCTTGTCAGCATTGTTAAAACAATAAAATGTAACGTGACTTTTTTTGATCTCTTAATTTTTTTCTATTCTCTCTTTTAATATTTCATTTTTAGTGGTTTTTTTTTTTTGGCTTTAACTTTTATTTTGAAAATCAATTTTTATTACCTTTTTTTTAAAAATAAAAGCCAAAAAATAAGTTCTGTCTCTAACATTTACAAAGTATTTCTCAATATACTCCCACCACCCCAAAATAAAGTAAGATCAAAACTTTTGACTTTTTCAAGCTTCGTTTTCTTTTTGTTTTTTTGTTTAAAAATACGCCCACTTTTTTTTGGCCTATAGGGCAATATTTTTTTTGGCTTTATTTGTATACTGCTAAAATATACTAAAACTTTTATTTTTAAAACCAATTTCTGTTACCTTTTTTTAAAAATAAAAACAAACAAAAAATAACTTTGATGTCTATCTTTTGTCTCAGTTGATGACAAAGTATTTTTCAACCCCCCCCCCTTCCCCCCAAAAATAAAATAAGATCAAAACTTTTGACTTTTTCAACATTAAGGTGAATAACATTTTATTCTTACATGTTTTAACAATGAAATAATAAACGTAAAATGCAAGCACATTAATGAGAACGATTGTTATTGTATGTTTTCTGTAGCAGTATGACTGTGCAACTCGAGAAAGAGTGTTCAACATGTGAAGGTAAGCAACACCATTACTATATACATTAACTAGTGTGCTGTTTTGGTCAGTTATAACAATTGTCCTTATCTAAGGCTAAGCAGGTTACATCTTTAAGAAAATTTATCTGTAAACTTCTGCCGGTCCATGAAATCTTATCCTTATTTTTACCGGGCAGCAGGGGTGAAAAGGTTGAAGACCACTGCTCTAGAGTACCATGACCTGAAAGCTGAATAACATATTAAATATTGAACTATTTCTATCATATAACATAAAGTATTGAATGTTTTTAGAAAAATTTAATTTTATTTAAATTTTCAAAGTACTTTCAACTGTTAGTAATAACACACAGGTTATTAAAACAAGCAAAACTCAGTATATGTGCCAAAGTAATCAGTTTTGTCTGTTTTAATAACAGTTAAGAGCAAGCATTAAAAATAGTGATCATGTGATGTTTATTGGGTTAACACATAGGTTAGTATATGACCAACATTTCAAGAGATATTATTTTCCTTTCTTCTTCAATTGCTGACCTGTACTAGCATGGGAATTAAACTTGAACCCTTAGATTCTTGACTACTGAAATTTTAAGGCAACATTCTAATCAACTAAGTCATCCTACTATTGATTAAAGCATCACCATAAAATCCAACATTCAAGAATCTAAGGGTCTAAGTTTGATTTCCAAGCTAGTACTGTCACTTGTCAGGCCAGCAATACCTGAAGAAGAGAGAGCAACAATGCCTCTTGAGACATTGGGCATGATAAATATACCTTGAAAATTTAAATAAAGTAAAAAATTTTTAAAGACATTCAATACTCTTTATTAGATGATGGAAATAGTTTAATATATAAATACAAACCAAAATGCCATCTTCACAAATCTTCAGAAAAACAACACATTAATTGGCTTCATAATCTATACATTATATTTTTAGAATTTTACAAAGCATTTTTAAATGTTTTTCAGTGCCTTTAAGATATATTGGTAGATCAAGTAACTATGGGCAACTATTTTTGTTGCACATATATAATTAGAAATGCAAATTATTAATGTCTTTATATTCATTTTATCGAGGAGACTTTATACCCTTTAAACTAATCAATGCATATTATAAATTATTTATAATTACATAAGACTAATTGTATATGTTACAAAGTATATAAAAAAGTAGAGGCACGGCAAGAAAAAATTATGAAGTTGAGATCCGTACTTTTGAAATTGCAGTGGTTGCCGTTCATCTAAAAAATACAAGTGAACACTTCACTTAAGCATCGTTACATATATTAGGTGTATAAATTCAAAGCCATGACTAGTTCCATGTTTATATGAGACTAATTTAAAGTATGTTTGGTTGTAACACATATATGTAAGAGTGTATGATGTTACTATACATTCAGCACATCAAAATATTTTTGTAGGGGGTACAAAACCTTTTTATGCCTTAAGCATAGCAGTATTGTTGCTATTATTGTTAATAATGTTCAAAATTACCTAAAATCCTGATTAATCGACATTTTTTTGGTAGCATTTTTTTGTAAAAATAATCATGTTTCTTGTATCATTTTTATATTGCTTTGTTTAATAATTTTTAGATTGTAACTAAAAAAAAAAAAGGAAAAGTCATGAATTTTACTATATCCAGTATAAACATCGTGGTATTATCTCATTAATCACAAGATTATGTGAATATTAATTTGTAGAGAAAATAGTGGACTTAAACAATGGAGAGAACAACAGCTTCTCACTCCCAAATCAAGATACTTCAGATTGGCCTATATAATTGGAAATTTAGATTAAAGATAAGATCGCCAGTCTTATTTTTATAAAAGTTGCTATTTTGTGTCATGGTTTGACGGGTCCCTCTATTGGCAAAATAAAGATATTGCTTGACTATTATAAATTTCAAGGTGCATTTGATACAGATTATAGCCTGTTTTCATCATCATCATCATTATCAACCATTATCAATCCACTGCAGGATGAAGGTCTCTCCAAGTTTAATCCATCTTCTCCGATCTTTAGCTTCTCTTCTCCACATCACCCCTACACATTTTCTTATTTCATCCATCCATCTTACATGTGGTCTTCTTCTAGGTCTTTTACAATCTCTTGGAATCCAGTTTAAAATTTCAATTGTCCATCTATTATCATCTCTTCTAGCAATATGTCCAGCCCAACTCCACTTCAATCTTTTAATTTTTTCAATGAGGTCAGTAACACCTGTTTGTTCTCTTACCCATACATTGCGTTTTCGATCTCTTCTTGTTACTCCCAACATACATCTCTCCATACTTCTTTGAGTGGTCTGAAGCCTCTGTATTGATCTTCTATTAAGTGTCCAAGTCTCAGATCCATAAGTAAGAACTGGTAAAACACATTTGTTAAAAACCTTTCTTTTCAAACACATAGGCATATTTCCTTTTAATATCAAGTTATTTCTACCAAAAGCACTCCAACCAAGTTTAATTCTATGATTAATTTCCTCTATTATGTTTCCATCTGTATTAATAATCTGACCAAGGTATTTGTAACTCTTAACTTCTTCTAATTCATCATAATCAATCTTTATTTTCATATTTTGAGCAAATCGATTAAACATTACTTTAGTCTTTTTAACATTTATCTTTAGTCCTACTTTCCTACTTTCATCTGATAACTCCTGCAACATTTCCTGCAGCTCGGAAGCATTATTTGCAAAAACAACTACATCATCTGCGAAATCTAAATGACTTAAATAATCTCCATTTACTTTCACTCCTTTAGTTTCCCATTTTAATCCACAAAATACTTCTTACAGCACTGCTGCAAGAAGTTTTGGAGATATGGAGTCACCTTGTCTTACACCTTTCTCAATGTTGACTTTCCCAGTATCATTATGTAATCTAATTGTTGTTGTTGCATTTTTATAAATATTCTTTAAAATATGACAATATCCTGGATCTATACCTTGATGATCCAATGCTTTAATCACTGAAGAAATGTTTATAGAATCAAATGCCTTTTCATAATCTACAAATCCAAAACATAATGACAACTCATATTCATTTGTCCTTTCTATAACTTCTCTCAATACTTGAATATGATCTACTGTACTAAAACCACTTTTAAATCCAGCTTGTTCTCTTGGTTGGTGAAAATCCAAGGTTCTCTGTAGACGAGTTGTAATTATCTTGGTAAAAATTTTATATAAAACTGATAAAAGGCTGATAGGTCTGTAATTTCTAATATTTTCTTTATCACCTTTTTTAAATATTAATATTATTACTGCATTCTTCCAATCTTCCGGTACATCTTTATCATTTAGACATTTGGTATATAACTTTGCTAATATTTTTTCTGTTTCTTCACCTGCTTCTTTTAATATATCAATTATAATTCCATCATTACCTGGAGCCTTTCCTTTTTTCATACATTTAATTGCATTTCTCACTTCTTCATTTAAAATTCTGGGCAATTCGAAAGATGTAATAGATATAGGAGGTACTTGTTCTTTATTACTATATAATTCTTGATAAAAATCTTCTACCAATTTCATAATGTCATCCCTCTTTTTAGTAATAATTCCATCTTTTTTCCTTATTGCAGATATAAATTTCCTACCAATACCAAAATGTTGTTTTACATTCTTAAGACTTTTATTTTCTTCTACAGCTTTTCTTGCTAGTTCACAGTTATACTTTCTTATATCATTTTCAACTCTTTTCCGCACCATTTTACAAAATTCGAGATATTCAATTCTTTTTAATGCATTATTCTTGCATATCTTCATATTCCTTCTTTTCTTCATAAGTTCTCTAGTCTCAGTAGAAATTTTATTAGTCAATTGCTGCTTTTTTCTACCAGCTATCTTTGTTGCAGTTTTTAAAAGTGTATCAGTTATTTTCATATTAATTTCATTCAAATCTGAATGATGTTCAAAATCTACTAATACTTGAAACCGATTTGTAAGTTCTAATTTAAATTCATTAGAATGTTTCTGAAGATTAGGAATATCAACTGTAAATATAGTTTTTCTTAATAATTTTTGTCTCTCTAGTTTTACATTAACATGTATCTTACCCCTTACTAATCGATGATCACTTCCTGTGTTAAATTTATTAAGAACATTACAATCTTGAAATATGTATTTCCTGTTAGTCAAAATATAATCCAATTCTGCTGTACCTTCATTTGGATGCTTCCATGTCCATTTCCTTCTAACATTTTTCTCAAAAAAAGAATTCATAATATAAAGTTTTTCCTTCTCTGCAAACTCCACAAGTCTATGTCCTCTCTCATTTCTATTACCATAACCAAAATTACCTACAACACTTTCATCTTTCATTTGTTTACCAATTCTAGCATTAAAATCTCCCATAACAATTTTAAAATGTTGTTTACTCTGATCAAAAGCCTTTTGTACATCCATATAAAAATCTTCTACTACTTCATCACTGTGAGAACTTGTTGGGGCATAAACCTGAATTATCTTCATTTGATATCTGCTATTAAGTTGTATAACTAATCTTGCCACTCTGTCTGATACACCATCAATCTCCACAATATTGTTCTTCCACTTTTTATTTATAATGAATCCTACTCCACTTGTATTTCCAATATTTGTGCCTTTATAATAGAGCATATGTCCACTTTTTAAATCAATTGTCTCTTCACCTTTTCTTCTAACTTCACAAAGTCCAATAATATCCCATTTAATATAAGAGAGTTCTTCTTCTAATTTTTGCAATCTTCCTTCACTTGAAAGTGATCTGCAGTTGTAAGTACCTAAATAAAAAGTCGTCATCAAATGGCAGCCTGGGTCCACCTCCAGATATTCTTAGCACCCTCCGCCTTCGGCCACCAACCGCTGCCTTGGTTGGTGACTTTACAGCCTCCTGGGATTAAGGGCCATGCTTTATTTTTGTCTGTCATAATTGTATAATTGGGAAAAATCTTTATCATTTACACAAACATTCATTCTGCCTTATCAGGCACTGAGAAGAAAGACCATGGTGTTTCTTGATCTTAAACTCAGAGGTAAAAAGCCAATAAACTCACCACGCTGGCTAATGCGTGTTGGTGAGCAGCCCATCCATGTTCGTATACTATATGAATAAACATATAGTAATAACAGCTGCAACGACAAGAACGTATGGAGTGGACATTAGGAATTTGCCCTGCTCGGTTCCTTTAAGGCCTCCAAGAGGAATCAAAGGGTCTCCTTTCAGTTAATAGCAAACTCCTTTCTGCAGCCATAGCCTGTCTTAAAAGTAATTATATATAAATATAATAAATGCAAATTTGTGGTATTTTTAAAAAAATCCATATTTCAGCACATACTAGTAATGAATGTACATCTCAAATACAATTTACAATGTTATTCTTTGACTGCATCCTCTGTAGGATTAAATGATGTTGGAAAATGTTACTCTATAATATAGTGATAATGTTACTTTCTTTATTGAATCAATAATATTCATTGCATTTATGTGTCTGAATGTAACATACAAACGTATACTTGTAGTCTTATTTTAAAACAATTTTTAAAATTTATGAAATTTTGAAATGTAAGACCCCCCCTCCCTTTCTATTTACTGTTTAACAAGACTTGAAGTACCATAACGTGCTCTTCTGTATGCTGTAATTAATGATAGGAAATATGATACATGTAGGCACTTGATGGCCATAAATCATCTCAATGGTCGACAGCTAACATATGAGGCAATGGGGTACAATAAAATCTTCTGAAGATTCCTGCACTCACCTGTCTTTATTTCTATCATATTGGAAACCATTTCTTGTATTTTTGTCACTGCTTTGTACTGGATGTAGAAATTTAGTTGTATATTGTTTGTAATTAACTAGTTAAGTTTTGGAAATTATAAAATCTAATGTAAATTGTTTTCTGGGGAAAGTGATTCCTGGGAAAAGTGCCTAGCTCTCTCTCCAATATATCTGTAGTGCCATCTTTGAATGAGCACATGTTATGTAGGTCACACTTTAGTTAGTCATCAGCACCAGCGTATCAGAATCATGAACTGTGGTATTAAATGTAACTGTGTTTTGTACCTTAATTCACATGCTAACATTAAATTTTGGTTTTGAATTGGGGAAAACTGTTACTGAAGCATTTAAAATTGTTCCAACTGTAAGATAATGAATCCATGAATCAATCACAATAACATTTTAGAGTGATTTGGCAGAGAGAGCATTAAGGCAATCAATAAAGGTACTGAACATACTTTGACATTTTATGTTATACCACATGATATTGTCATACATTGTCTTAATATTTTTGTGGTAATAGATAAATTATGTTGCTATGCAACACATGTTCATTCAGAGAAAGTGCTGTAGGCACATTGGAGAAAACAATCAATTATTTTTTCATTAATATAAGTTTACGAACACATTCAAATAATAAACACTCTGATATAAGTTCAAGATCACACCAGGATAACAGAAACACTCTGAAATTTAGACAGTGAAAATAGCCATCGTTTCAACCCCTAATTTACTTTAAAGTATGTTGATGAATCTCATTTTGAAATGCAAGTGCTTGATTTAAGTACTAAGTAAACTTAACAAATTGTAAGAGCTCAAATTTTTAATTACTTGCCAGATTATAGAAAAACTACACAGAACGATATATAGTCACCGATATCACATTAGTGTTTTGGAAACATTCAAGTATTTAAATGCATTAATTCCAGATTTGAATCCTAGTCTTTACTGATGAAGGCCAAAACTGAAATCGATCGATCTGAAGTTGGGAATTTTATAGCATTAAAAGATGTAGTGACCAGAGATTATTCAAGATTACAATAATTGGTTTTAGGGTAGAAGATAAATATTCTTGGAAATATGTGAGAGATTGGCACTTAAGTTTTATATGTATAATTTCGAATTAATAAATTGATTTAAAAGAGGTATGCATGTTCTTTAAGCCTACCTTTCCCTTATCCTGGATAAAATTAAGATGATATGCCCATTGCCAAAAATCTGCTATATGGAATGCTTTTCTCAGTAGAAAGAGTGTCAATTCCTGCTATAGATATCTCAGAGGTATGTTTAATTGAGCTCCAAGTAAAATTAAATTCTAGCATGGTCGAAATTGTTGTTGCATAATTAACTGAAATATGCTTTCATAGAGCATATAATTATATGGTAATGTGTCTAAAAGTTTTTTAAAACATTTACAATTTATTATACTTTTTATAATTTGCTTTGTCAATTAATGACTCCGAAGAGGTCTTTTGATCTCAAATAGTCTATTTAGTTTGAGAAATCCAATTTAATCCTATGTAATTTTTTTTGTCTATTTCTCACTGATTTTTATAAATGATTTTTTTTCTTCCTACTGTTGAAATATAGTTTATTCTCTCCTACCCACTACACCAGATCATGTGACTGTAAGATAACACCATATAAGTGTATTGGAGTGACATGTTGTAAATTGTTTCCAATTACACAGCCTTCAGTATTAGAAGACTAATTAACATAATGATAGGAGATGAGTTTGAAATTGTTGGAACAAAAGTGCACAAACCGGTGGACCTCTGATGCGTATAAAATAATTAGTCAAAAAATGTTAGACAAGTATCAAGTGTGGGGGAGAGGGCGGAACCTTATTAATCGCAATAAATTAAATAATAATAATAACATTGTCTCATTTTACAATTTTTTTGTGATAAAACATTTTTGAATCGTATTTCTATGCATAATTTGCAAGTATGTTTGTGCTTATATATGGCCATATTTTTTTCTCCCAAATTTTTGATTTTTATCATTGCTTCCCTTCATCTCATCTCCACCATAACGAATCACCTATTGTAACAGAAAATCTGACCACTTGCTGAGAATCTGCGTATATGTGACTGTGGATCAATATTTGTTTATAATACATCTTAGACTATACAACCAGTGGTCCACAATTTACAAAGACCCGGATATGGTGTGTTAATGTATTTTATGCACTCTGCGTCTGTTCTTGCTAAGATGTAAAAATTTAGAATTATATTTTACTTTTATAACACTATTATGTCCTGTATGGTCTACTCCAGTGGTAGAATGGTCAACTCCAGGATTCAAAGTCCATTGGGTTCGTGGCACAGTTCTGTCTCAAACTTAATGTAAACTTCTAAGAAGTAAATCATTTTGATTATTTAAAATATATTATTATATACCTCAAATCAACACTAACTACTAATGATCATTATCATTTTTCATCACTTTCGACCATTATCAATTCACTGCAAGATCAAGGTTTTCATGTTCAATCCAGTTTCTTTTATTTCTACCCTCTTTTCACATCACACCAGTAAACTTCCTTATTTTATCCATCTATCTCACATTTGGTCTCTTTTTAAGATTTTTACAATTTAAATCCAATTTAAGATTTCATCTGTTTATCTACTATCATCTCTTCTACCAATATGTTCAGATCAGCTCAATTTCAGTGTCTTAATTCTTCAATAAAGTCAGTGATACCCATTTAATCTCTCACCCATGTATTTAATTTTGATTCATTTTTTTTACTCCTAGCAAAAATCTCTCCATATTTTGTTGATTGGCCCGAAGTTTATGTCGCTTTTCTTTTAAGTTTCTGATGGTCATAGAATTTTAAACCCACCATATATTTGACAACAGCTTTTCTCCATCCTGCTTGAAACAATGTTTCGCTGTTGATATGATTATGTATCAAATAAATATAACATGATTTTTTCAGCTGCTTTCAGGAGCAGTTCTCTTTACCCCAGAGCCACCTAGTGTAAGCTTAAGTAATCAATGAATGCTAGAAAATGGTATTATTATATCTCCATTTCCACATTAATATTTGATTTGTGGCCAAGATCATTCAACTATATGGTCACTAGACAAGTGTCACATCTGTGTAATTATACAGTAAAAGAAGACAAATATTTTTTTCAGATATCAAGGTTATTGGCTAGATAGAGTGAAGAAGGTCTAAAGATGATTTCTGACAAGGCCACAAGCGAGAAACTAATCTGGGAATGTGGATATAATAATACCACCATTTACCATTAGTTACTCAAGCTTCTAACAGATAGTTATGATGTACATTGAAGAGAACATCCACTCATTAAACTTATTAATACTGTGAGATTATATAAAAATAAAGAAAACAAGTGAAAGAAAGCAAGACAAAATAGGAAACAAATTTGCCAAACTCTTACTCACTGCCTATGACTTCTTGATGGGTCCTTCATGGTTTAATACAGTGATAGAAGATCTGGATCTAAAGATCCTCAGATCAATTCCAGTTCTAGCATTTTTGACACTTAAATCTTTTACGACTTTCGATGGCAAAGACATTCACTTATTATTATTAGCCTTTAAAGGTTTATACTTTCTGCATATTAATTATTTATGTAAGGGTCACTGAAATAATATATTATAAATATTGCATGCTGTAAAAAAGTAATAGAATGGTGTACTGCTCAGGTGTTCAAAAGACATTCAAGCACGTGAAATGACAAAAGTGTATATGTATTTAAAGGCTTTAAGCTCTCCAAAGTCTGATCCCCTACCATTAAAACAGACTATACTAGGCAAAATAAATTGAATAGTTATGTTTCTTGGAATTAAAAGGTAGAGGAAATTTGAGAACGCTCTGATGAAGACTGCTGGACAGTCGAAACTGTCAGGAAAATATTTTTTTTTTACATTAAAGTATATATGAGAAAAGTTATTATAAGCAATATATATGAATATACGAAGAAATTCAAAGAAAGTAAAGGAAAAAAATAAGAGTATATATTTTTTGGAAGTTCATAAAAAGTTCAAATGTTCCAGTACTGGAATTGATCCAAGGGCTTTGGTGATCATGTGATGTTTAATAGGTTGACTTTACATTCTAGACTCTGAGACTCTACCAACTGTAAATCACATAAGGTTTTCATGCAGTTACAAATTATTGTTGACAATATTGTGTTAATGGTTGATCATAGTACCATATCACTTATATATCTTGACTTATCTTCCGTTGAACCATGATAGAATATTTCTAAATATTATTTTATATTTTCCTGACAGCAAAATTGAGTGGTATGGTATTGGTTCAGTTTTAGCATAGCTTGAATGTTTTTGACTGCCTATCTGTCTTGTCATTAGCAGAATATTATTTCAAACTATATATATATATATATGTGTGTGTGTGTGTGTGTAATGGCAGGGGATAGGTTATTATAAATTCCTCTTGTATATTATGATGGAAATATGCTATTAAAAATTACTCTTGTATATGATGATGAAAATTCAATGATGAAACAGAATGCCATTCATATGTCCACCAGGAAGCTATGACAACTAAACTATTATGAAAGTAAAATATAGTTCTAATTGTTGCAATTCAGTGAGAATATATGTGGAACACATAGAATGTACAACCAAGTCATACCTGGACCTTAATTCATGTGAACTATGTCTTATAACTTGATATACTAACAGAATATGAGCACATGTATGTATATATAAACTAATATTTAGCTTAGAGTAAATATGAGTTTTGTTATCTTAAACATAAATAGTTTCAGTGCAGATCGAAAGTCAAAAATGATTAATTGTTAGTCTGCTTTCAAAACAGGTTTTATTTGCCTCTTTAATGAGTTTATTTAAACTTCTGTGAATTAGAAATCTCACTCTCTTTCAGCCAAGTGCCAATCTTTAGTGTCTATATAGTCACCTTAGACCCGAGAAAAAGGTGGATATCCACCTTTTTTATTGATAAAATGTTACCTTCACAGCAGAATAAGAATTCTTGGTGTTGCATAGATATTGGCTGCTTTCATTTATTTACATGTGTACTTGTGCTATCACACTTGTGAATTATGGATTGAAAGACAGTGGTAAAGTAGCAAACTGTGGAAGTCAAGGTCTGTGAATCATAGCCCACTTCTGATGCTCAAACTTCTTATGAACTCCCAAGCAATGAATCATTTGATCTCCTACTTTACTGCCACCCAGTGTAAGCTTGAGGAATCAATGGTTACCAGACACTTTACTCCATTTTAAATCACCATCTTTAATTCAGATTCTAGCATTCACCTCTATAAATGGTTCTTTGGGGTTCAAAGTTGGAAGCATGTTGTCAGGCACCCAACATCCATCAGATAGAGTTGGTTTTAAAATCTTAGGCCAATTTGAAATTCTGGTTGGATTAAACATTTCTGGATCATTAATTGCATAACTTCTGACTTCAAATTCCAAAGCTTCATTGACAGAAGTAAAAAGCCATAAAATGTATAACCATACATCAAACCAGCAATGCATCACATGATCCCAGCTTACCCATTACTTCACAATAGCAAATTCTATCACCTTTATTCCAGTTTTACCACCTAGTGACAGCTTTAGTCAGCAAAAAATGCTGTTGGTAATGCTTAGGACATCTCCATGTAGTCTCATGCTATCCATATTCTGAGACTACTTGGTAACTTATTGCTTTCATCATAGAGAAGATTTGGATCTAAATCTTATGCATCTGGATTTTTGGTTCTGATGTACTTTGCTCCCAACCCATCATTTATTTCTTACTGTCAAGAAATAAAGGTTCTTATAATTGTTTAAAAAAACAAGGACACCAAAATATATAAATGCTGAACTGATGTCAGGTCTTTATGCAAACAAATTGGTTTAGGTTCTAAACCTTTTAAATGCTTTTTAAGTTCTTGTAGCTTCATAGCAAAAATGGGAATAAAAGGTAGCTGCAGGTGAAAAGACACATTTGTTACATATATCCAGATATACTAGACTGTGATGCAAAACTCATCACCAGTCAAGACTTAGAATCAGAAGTTTGACTGAAGATGTAGATAGTACTGCACTGCATAGAATGTTAATAAGAATTGTCAACTGGAATTAGTCCAGCTTCAAATATGTGGAGCAGTGGAATAATGGAAATAGAATCTGGTATTAATTAACCATTCACTAAACTCCATTTTAGCTAATTTAAAAGTGAAACATAGCTTAGAACCTATAGATGTATAGCACACCTCTCATTCTGATGATGACTGTATTGTATCACTAACTAGTTCATGTTTTATTATCAGTGCATTGATACTCATCTGGCCAATTTAGATAGTCTTATTACTTTTTCTCTTTTGCTTATAATATCAGTTGCCTAACTAGGGCAGCAGCTGCTTGATTTCTTGTAAAATAGTCCCTTAAAATATTTTAGATTATCATTTAAATACTATCTATTCCCTATATAGTTTGTCACGGTGATAAAAAATCCACACTGAAGAGCTAATGGTCTTATGTATATAAAGTAGAATCGAAAGTTCAATTCGTTTGTTTGAATGAAAATATTATGTTCAACTGGCCATTTGGATGGTCAGTTGGCACATGACCTGCCAAGCAATTAAGATTATTTTTAATATTGTCATCATTAATATTAGCACTTTATAAAATTATATTTGCTACATAAATTGCATCTTTTGAGAGAAGTTGGAGCAAAAGAATTACATCAAAAACAAGTACTTGGTATTCAAACATAGCTTCTTTTCTTTTGGCAGTTTCTCCTGTAGCGAAAGATGAAATAATTTCTTTGTAGACTTATGCCAGAAGTTTGCATATAGAAGTTCATGTACCTAAAAATCATATTGGCAAAGTTGCTTTAAACTTATTCAGTTCTTTTCATTCATTATTCCTTTTCCAAAGATGGTGAAAGAAAAAAGAATAATACCAATAGAGTGGATTAAAAATTGTAGATTGGAAAAAAACTTATGAATGGAAAGAATTGAACAAGATTATAGCAACTTTGCCAATATGATTTTTAGGCTCCTTTTTTTTTTTTTTTTTTTAAGTGTCATAGCATCGGCCGGGACGTGAACCCGCAACCCGGGCAACTACCTGCAAATGCAAGGCAGTCGCGCTGACCTCTCGACCACCAATGCAAGACAGATTTTTAGGTACATGACCTTCTATGTTCACGCTTCTAACATAAGTCTGAAAATAAATTATTTTACCCTTTTGCTACGGGACAAACTACCAAAAAAAAGCTATATTTGGATACTAAATACTTGTTCTTTATATAATTCTTTTTACTCTAATTTCTCTCAAAAGATGCAATTTATGTAGCAAATATTATTTTATAAAGTGTTAATACTAATGATACATTCTATTTATTATTCTCTTTCCTTTCATCAAATTATTTATTTTATTAGTTCCAATATCTTATCCTTATATCCCCATTATCATAAAAGTGTAGTAAAACACTAAAAAAAAAAAATCCATCATTCCAAAAGTAAACTCTCCCTCCCATCTCTATAGTCCACATTTTGCCTTCTTTTATTAGTATCTAAAGTTTAAATATTCTTTCCTAAAATAATAATAAACTTCCTCTAGTGTTATTCTTTCATAGTTTGTATATTTTTATTTTCCTAATATGTTTTCAAACAACCTTCAACTATCCACACTATCTCATACTACTGATGTAGAAAAGATAAATAATCACCAATATATGTATTTCATACTGAACCAGCACTCATCAGTTGGTCCAGATTATCATCTCCCACACATATATGTAATCAGTGCTCATATATGTGTGAGAATGATAATCTGGACCAACTGATAAGTACTGGTTCAGCACGAAATACTTATATTGGTGATTATTTATCTTTTCTACATGTGTGTAGTCATGTGGTTGTTTGAAAGTCTGAGTTCAAATCCCCTATATTTACAACTAAGTTTCAGGTATAAGAATGCTTGTATTTCAAATCTACTGAGTTCAAATCCCCTATATTTACAACTAAGTTTCAGGTATAAGAATGCTTGTATTTCAAATCTAATACGTCTTAACTAGTTGAAGTCATAAATTTCTGCATGTAAAACATAAGCCCAGAGACCTTATTGACCAAGTTATAAATGATCCTTCTCTGACATCACCGAAAATCCTTTTTTTTCTTCCGATTACTCTACCAATCTATAAATACCAAATCATCACCAAGCGATAATCTGTAGAACTATTTTAGGCTATACATGGATTGATTATTTATCAGGCATTGGACTTTTATGTCAAAATTAGATTCGTAAGAACAATGAATATTTATGGTGATCCATGCATAATCTACATGGTTGTGTAGTATGGTAATTAAATATTTAATTGTGAATATGTCGAGTTTAATATTTTTGTTAAGAGAAGATGTCTGATTAACGATAGTCATTTTTTTTTTTTTTTCAAATTCTTTTTGAAGATGTATTTTTTTAAAAAATAACAGATTGTTTAATAGACGTATATCCTTAAAGTTCTTAGATAAACAGATGACTTGCATGAGAATGCTTGTTAATTGAGGTAAATTATTTGTACCATCTTTTCTTTAAAATAATTAGAATGTATAATATGTTTTCTGCTTACTGACAAAACTTTTATCTAATGTGACAAGATTTAAATGTTGAATTGAATATGACGCAATTATATTTGCAGAATAATTACATTCAGAAGGAAGTTTTCCAATTTAATTATTGATAAACTCAATTTAACCCTTTGTTTCCTATTAAAAGTAAATATATTATACAAGAGTTTACGTTTATGAGTTAACGTCTTAATAGTATTCTGTTCTATGAATAGATCCATAGAGCACTCACATATTTATCCATTTATGCACTCTGTTTTCTTCTTTGCCCAGTTCTTCAATTAGACATATCTCTTCCCATCTCATATCATCCAACAAGATCAATCTTTCCCGTCCTTTCTTCTTGTTTCCACTCACCATTCCCCAAAATATCTTTCCTTAAAAGTATTTTTTCTTCTTAATATATATCCATTCCAATTTCTCTTTATATATCCAATTTCCTCAATCTTTTTTCACTTATTCTTTTCAAGATTTCATTTGTCATTTTATTCACACAACTATTGTTTTTCTTTCCATCTCTTTAAACCACACCTCAAAAGCTTCCAATCTGTTCCTAATTTTTTTTTTAATTGGCCATGTTTCACAACCATACATTAGTACATCACACATAGCATTCAATTAATGTTTTTCTTAATTCTCTGTTCAAAGGTCCCCAAAATATTTTTCTTCATCTTAGTAAATGTGTTCTTTGCCAACGGTATTCTTCTTGATCTTCACTTCTTCCATCCTTATTCGACCAACTACCCAAATTGCTAAATCCCTTTACCAGTATATGTATACAAAAAATTGGTTGAAGTAATTGATTGTTTTTTTATGAACTGTTTGTCAACCTATGCAAGATGGATAAAGAATGGTAAGTGAATTCAAACTAGCTCCCTTACATTTTTTATAATCATCAATTCACATTTTATGACATCTCCCTCCTTTATAAGTGTCTTTCAGGATATCAGTTTTCTTCCCTCAAAAATTTTCTTCTCTTGGGAGAAATTTGCACGGCTGTGCAGGAGAGGAATATTAACAATTACTATCTTACTTTGCTTTTAAATAATGGACTATTCCAAATCCTATCTTATCTAGATTGGATTGAACAGTCATCACCTAGAAACGATTTGTAAACAAATAGATAGTGCATAGCCATTGGCAAGAATGAGCTAATAGGCAATGATGCTCACTGAATCTGAATGTTTTCATTATGGATGGGAATCAGGCAATAAATATTCAAGCTTTATAATGGTAAAGTCAGAGAACAACTATCACAAATCTGAAAGACAGAATCCATATTCTGAGAGAACTATTGTCAAAGAGATGAAGACAGAATCATCATTCTCCAGGCAATAGCTGTTAAGCAAACTGTTGATGCAGTGAAGCAAATCCATCTTCAGGATTGGAAGTTGCTAAAACCAAACACTGACATGAGGCAAGCTGTCATGTACATCCATAAGTGTCACCAGACCTCATGAGGCAGGCGATCACCCCACAGCTGGAAGTGATAAGAAATCTAAGGGGATAGGCAGTCCCTTCCATCAATTTATCCTAGAATTAAGAGCTATACCTCACCAACAATAACAGGTGGTGTGTAACCATTGTAAATATAGTGTAAATATACAAATGTATATTTTTTTTCATGTTTCATTAATAATTATTGTCAAATGGAAAGAATTGCTTCTAAGAACCACCACATTTAATAATTAATATGAAAAATGTCAACACTATTTTCTATCATTCCAAAATTTCTTATTCAGAAAAATATTTAATCTTTTCATCTTTTAATTTTTTTTTGCTTACCACATCTCAGTGGTCTTTGTTGGACATTTTGATCTGCAATCAATAATTGATATTTTTTCTAAGCCTCTGATAAATGTATATTTTCTGGGGGTCATTATTCATTCTTACATTTGTGGCTTATCTTTTATAATTTAAAAAAAAAAAGATTATGATTTTTAAATTGTTGTTGCTGACATTTATAGCATTTGTATATTTCATTTTCATATTCTTTTCTTTATATGTAATGATATTTTTATCTGCATGAATTTCGTTTTTTCAGTCTTCAATGAATGAAATAGAAAATGAAAAAGTAAACAATAAACAGTCTTCATTTTTTTTTATATATTTTTGGCAGTGGGTTCATCATCACATATCTCCAATGTTGCAATCATATTCTCGCTTATTATACTTGTATTTTTAACAAAGAACCATTACCCATCAGGTAAGCTAGTTTTCTTTTACCACACACGATGAACTAAAACTATCAATCATCTGAATTCCCACTGTTTGCCTTACTTATGTGTTTTAATCTTTCAGTTTTGAATCCCATGTTCTCACTAATTAAAGCAAATGCCAGAAATCAGTCTAGGGATAGAGTTTAAATTGCATTGACATCTGAAACTTAAAAAGAAGCTTACAATAGATGGTGTGAGAGTAAAGAAAGAAACATGTTAATGAATAAGCACTGAAAGTCAAATGATATGTTGGTATATCCATTTAATTTAATAGAATGTGTCTAACTATAAGAATATGTTTTTTATGTGCTTACATATATTTTTTTTATTTTTAAACTTATAAAGATGTACATGTATAAATTTAAAAAACCTACTTCACAGAATAAGCAAGAATAACTACATTACTAAGATAGCTTAAAGCTAGATTTCTATCAAATCACTTAAATGTTCAGCTGAAAACTCCTCCGGTCTATTATGAATGGGACTCAGCGAGGGTAACGTTAAATAGTCCTCGAGTAACGTTAATATCCTCCATCTTTTAATATTTTATTTTTACAATTAAATCTTTTTTCTCTATAATATAATGATAATTTTAACTTTATTTATTATAAATTTAAGTTTTCAAGTGATAGCAACTTTAAAAATAGACGTTTTCTTAAAAATAAATATTTAGACAAAGTAATTGCCTATAACAATGAAGCACAATGTCATTGGATGTAATTTATCTATATAAAAAAGTTAGAATATTTGCAGTTTTCGCCCTCTACTGAGAAATTTTGCAAGCTTTTTTTTTTACAGTTTTAAAATTCACATGTATATCTTTACTAATATTTTAATTTCAAAAAAATTCAAAAGATGTTAGGATAATCAAATAAGTGGGTCTTCAAAATATATGTTAATGGGATCCTATTATGTGATTGGTGATCTCAAAGTTTGTGAGATTACGATAGTCTAAAAAGTTTATTTTTTAAAAAGTTTATGATTATTTTTGTATAGTAATTGGGTAATAATTATTGAAAATCAAAATATATATTATTACATATTTATTTTTTACAGAAATGTTTTATTTTTAAATATAAAAGAATATATTTTTCTGAATATTGTTATCATAGAGATTATGGTCACGGGAAATTCAACTATCTAGAAATGATGTCATTTAAGAATCTGTTATAACATTTAGCAATATTGAAAAATTACAAAAAATTTTAAACTTTTAAAACATAAATTGATGGATTTACTGGATATTAAAAATAATTTATTCAGATTTTTATAAATTGAATTTGCCCTATCTGAAATTGATGATGAAATAGCTCTTTGTTTTGATTAAAATCTAATTTTTAAAATAATTCTGAAAATCAAATGTGATTTTTTAAAATTTATTTAATTTTTAAAAATGAGGTCAAATTTATTATATCCTGATAAATAATAATGATTTAATATTAAAGTGAAAGTTGAATATTAAAGTAAATGAAAATAAAGAAATCTGTCAGAATGGTGGCATAATGCAAGTGCGTTAAAATAATACTAGTTAGGATTAGTTATCATCAAAGAAAGAAATAAAATTCTAAAAGTTAATAAATTCTTTAGCATTATTAAAATGTTAAAATTACAGGTGAAATTTGTAAAATGATTTACTTTGGGCATACTGGAAAACAATTAGAGATAAGAGCCAAAGAACATAATAATGCAATTAATAGAAGTGATGATAAATCCTCATTGTATATTCATTACTTGAAATATGGGCATAAAATAGATGCTACAAAAAGTATTAAATATTTAATTACATCAAAGATCCAAAAAGAAGACAAATATATGAAACATTCTATATTAAAAATAATTTGAATAATTGACTTCTATAAATTTGGTTAACAATTGGTTGATTAAAAATGAATGGAAAATTATATAAGATGATATGTAATATAGGGTATATGAGCACAGACTTTCACACCACCCACCTCTCTCCACTCTATCTAATAACACTGAAACACCTAAACACATATATGCTGAAAAGATAAATAATCACCAATATACGTATTTCATGCTAAACCAGCAATCATCAGTTGGTCCAGACTATCATCTTTACACACATATATAGTACAAGTGCTCAGATATATATTAACCAAAAGACTGTTTCTTACGAAGCTCCTCATAGACATCTGACGTCACTCTAACTCTGCCAGTTCGTATACTAAAATATTCGTTTTACAGGTATTGAATAGATTTTTAAAAGTTCTGTAAGATGGTGACCTCTTCCGATTTATTTTACAAGTAAAAAAAAAAAAAAAACGCATTTAAACCTAAACAAAGAAAGAACATGAGTTTTGATTGGTTCTTAGCATGCTCTCAGCCAAAAAAGACATTCTGATTGGCTGGAAAGAACAAAGAAATCGCCTGATCAAAGAAAATAAAGAAAAACGCTGAGATTTTCATTTCGAATATAATTTTAAAGAATATTAAGTATATATTCAGTAATTACAAATGATTTTCAGAGAGAATAATAAAAAAACAAAATTATTTTCGAAAAATATTGAAGATTTTAGTAAAAATATTAAAGAAATATTTAAAAGAAATATTTACTTTTCTATAACGTAATAAGTTGACCCTTTTTTTTATATTACAGCTTTTATGTTGCCGAAATTGAATATTTTAGAATAAATAAATAGCAATTTATTTTTGAAAGAACTTTCGTTCTCTTCATAACCTGAAAAATTAGTAATATACTTTTTATAAACGTATCTGAGTTGAATTTAATATTATAGGCGAATATGTTTTAACAATAGGCTTTGTCTTCAGTTTGTGAGTTGGCCAATTAAAAGATTTGATTTTTACCTCATACAACCAATAATATAATTAGCGGTTAAAAGGTTAAGATAGACTATCCTCATAGTTTAATGGACAGGCTTCAATCCACTCCACACTCTAACTCTTCAACCGTCCATCCAATTGAAAATCTGATGATGGAATGCTCAAAGGCCACCCTGAGGCCGAGATTATGTTGATCTTAGGTCAACATGGGTGTGACAGTTGAAGAGTTGGAGTGTGAAGTGGATTGAAGCCTGTCCATTAAACTATGAGGATAGTCTATCTTAATATATATCTGAGCACTTGTACTATATATGTGTATAAAGATGATAGTCTGGACCAACTGATGATTGCTGGCTTAGCATGAAATATGTATATTGGTGATTATTTATCTTTTCAGTATATATGTGTTTAGATGTTTCAGTGTTATTAGATAGAGTGGAGAGAGGTGGGTGGTGTGAAAGTCTGTGCTCATATACCCTATATTACATATATATATATATATATATATATAGCCACAGGTATATAACAAGCCTGTGTTTCAGTTATAAGATGATATATATAATTGTATAAAAAATGCATGTAATATTTATTTAATTTATTGTTATGATATAGTCGATTATTTTGTAATTAAGGAATTTATGTATGAGGGTTTTGATTTGTTTTAATTATATTATTGTTTGTTTTAATTTCATTATTGGATGCTGAATGGTTTTATCACTGAAATAATTCTTCAACATTAACCTTTAGCCCGCCTCTTATGAGACCTCTCATCGACAGTTGATGTCACTCTAATTATGTTATTTTTAATGCTAGGAAAGCCATTTTACACTTATTAGATAGGTTTTTAAAAGTTCTGTAAGATGCTGCCCTCTTCTGAATTATTTTACAATTAAAAAATCAATAAAATGGCATTTAAAGCTAAAAAATAAATAAGCTTGTCGGTGATTGGCTCTCAGCTGGCTCTCAGCCGACAAAGACATTCTGATTGGCTGGAAAGAACAGAAATCACCTCATCAAAGAAAATAAAGAAAAACACTGAGATTTTCATTTCGAATATGATTTAAAGTATTTAAAAAGTATATTTTGAGAAATCACAAATCATTTTCATAGAGTGTACTAAAAAAAATAAAATTATTTTTGAAAAATATTGAAGATTTTAGTAAAAATATTTAAGATTTAGCAAAAAAAAATATTTACTTTTCCATAACATACAAGTGAAAAAAAAGCATTTACATCAGCAAATCTTTGTTTATATGTTCGCTTTTAAATTTGCTGAAATTGAATATTTTATAATAAATAAATAGCAATTTATTTTTGAAAGAACTTTCGTTCACTTTCATAACCTGACAAATTATTAATATACTTTTTATAAACGAATCTGAAGTGAATTTAATATTATTAGTGAGTATATTTTAACAATAGGCTTTGTCTTCAGTTTGTGAGTTGGCCAATTAAAAGCTTTGATTTTTACCTCATACAACCAATAATATAATTAGCGGTTAAAAGGTTAAATAAATTAGTAACATTTGAAAAGGGCACCAAAGCAGGTGCTTAAAAATGCTTTTAATATATAAAATTATTATTGATTATACAACTGTTGTAAAAAAATTATTATTATTTTCTGAAATTTTAAAACCATTTTGAAAAAAGTGATTTATTTTTAGCCAATAGCAACTGTTTCTGGTTGTTGTTACAAACTTTTTAAGAGTTTTCTTTTAAAAAATAAATTATTTTCAAAAATAATATCTTATTAATGACATAGTTTTTGATTTAAAAATAAGAACTTTACAAAAATTTTACAACATAATGTTTAATATGTAAACAACTTAATGAAAATTACATTTTTTTTTACAAATCTATTGTATTCAGTTATTTATTCCCAAGTTAAAATACTCAGCCAATCAGAAATTTCTATTGACTTTTAGGCCACTCCCTCATGGAATTGTTTAGTGTCAATCATGCTAAAAATCCATTTAATGCTGACATCTTCAGATTTTTTCAGCTAATACATTAAAATTGTCAATGCAATGAAAAGGGTTGCTTAAAACATGTGATGTGATGGACTGTTGCTTCTCCTTAAATGAAGTCAAAAATATCTGAGCAATTATGCCCAGATAAACCTGTTAGCCACTTAATTTTCCATTCCCCACTCTAAGTTTTTCCATATTCTGCTCCATCCCATTTCCACAACATAATCTTTGTCAACTCTATAACCTTAATATCTAATTCCCCCTTATTTTTTCACAAACCCAGCATAAAAACCAATAATTCACTTTCTGTATAATCACTTTTTTCATATTTATTCCTCCATAACTTCATTATATGTACCTTTTCTGTTTTCAAACATTTACATTCAATTAACAAATGCCTAATATTTTCTATTCCTTCCTTGCATAATTTACAAAATAAATCACCCATGATTTTCCATTTACATGTATATTCTCTTGTAGCTAAAGATCCTGTTTGAGCCTTAAACAATAAACTACTTTCATTACTATTATCATATATTAACTCGCACCTAATATTCTGTTTATTTCTATATATATTTAAACTCTTTTTACTCTCCATACTATTTCTCCATCTCTCTAACTTCCTATTCTTTATTAATAAATCTATTCTTTTATCCCATTCCTTACTACTATAACACTCAACAATCCTCTTAACACAATCATCCCATCTTTTGTACAAATATACTGATATAAATTCTTTATCCAAATCTTTTGCATACCACATTACCTTTCTCATCCATCTTGTTACCTGCCCTTTACTCATAACCCAATTAAATACTATTTTGGCTATTCTTTTATTATCCATAAACTGCAATCTACCAAACATTTTCATTTTACTTTTTGCATCTCTCATATGAAAACTTGACCATCCCATTTCTCCTTGAATTGCCTCCTTTGCTGTCCATACATCTGCATCCAATGCATGTCTTCCTACTTCCCTTTGAACTTTTTCTAAATAATCTAATACCCCTTTACTAACACATAATGCATCATTACCATATGTTAACCCTGCTACTGCAACTCCCATATAATTCTAGCTACATCATATTTATTATATGAAAACACTGTTAATTTCTTTATCAATCCCTTTCTTTTCTTTGCTTCATTTATCAATTTTTTCTCCCATTCATCCAAATAATTTTTCTGATTACTTAAAATAATTCCCAAATAACTATATCTATTCACCACACTTAACTTAATATCTCCCAACAAAAATTCTACATCTTCTCTTTCCCCAGTATTAACCATCATTATATTTGATTTTTCTTCACTAAATTTAATCCCCATTTCTTTACCCACCCTTGCACATGTCATCAGCATAACTTCCATATCTTCTCTTCTTTCTGCACACAAAAAAATATCATCCACAAAAAAAAGACATGTCAAAATATATACTCTCTTACTATCTATTAACGGTATCTCTATCCCCCTTTCTAATCTTTCTATTGCTCTTTCCATTTCACTTAAATATAACACAAACAAAATAGGTGACATAGGGCATCCTTGTCTTAGTCCCACCCCATTTTTAACTTTAACTGATTCAATATTCCCTAATTGATATATACAATAATTATTTTCATATAATTTCTTAATAATATCCACTAAAGTTTCATCCATTCCCAAATTTGCTAAAGTTATCCATAATCTATTTCTATTTACTCTATCATATACCTTCTCTCTATCTATAAAACTCATATATAACTGTTTACCTGAATTTTTACTCATATCCATAAGTTGTGTAACTACAAATAAACTATCTCCTATATGCCTATCTAATCTAAAACCTCCTTGCATTTCTCCCACTACATTATTCCCTTCCATCCATTTTACAACTCTTCTAGCCACCATATATGAAAAAAACTTTATATAAAACTGATGGCTATTGGTCTATATTTATTTAACTTTCTATGATCCTTACCCTTTCCTTTAAATAATAATCTTACTTTTGTATTATTCCAACTACTGGGAAAAACTCTATTCTGTGCCATCTTATTAAAACAAGATAATAACTTTACTTTTGCCCTATATCCTAAATTCATCACCATCTTTGCTGCCCATCCATCTAAACCTCCTGTTTTTCAATTTCTTCTCTACCTCATTCAGTTCATTTTTTGTAAACCTAATATTCCCATTACTATATTCTTTCATGTTTTTTATCATTCTATCCTTCACATCTAACATCTTTTCTATATTCATTACGTATTTATTGAAAATTCTCTCTAAATCTTCTCTAGAGCTACACTCTATTCCCTCATCATCTAGTAATACTATCTCTCTCTCCCCTACATTTCTCCTTTTAATGTAATTCCAAATTTTTTTACTTCCATCTCTTCCAATTTTATTAATATCCTCCAACAATTTACTATTCAATTTCATCCTCTCTCTATAATTATCTATTTTAGCCAACTTCTTCTTTTCTAAGTATTTTTCCCATTTAACATTAATATCTTTTTCACTTTCCTTGTTCTTAATAGCATACTTATATTCTCTACATGCTTCTTTCCTCTCTTTTGCACTTTTACTAATTCTCATTTTTTATTACTTTTATTCTTCTGAATATTCTCACCTAAAAACCTATTTGCCACATTTTCTACTTCTTTACACCAGTCCTTATACTCACTCCAACCCATTCTTCCATGATTTCTTCAACTTGTATTTTATACTCTTCCAACTTATATTTATCATAGAAAAGATAACAACCACAGTGCCATCTATGTGAATATGCCGTAATTAAATAAAATTGTAATAACATCCATTTTTGTTATAATGCTAGTCTATTTCAGCAAAAAGAATTATCAAAAAAATGTTATAAAAGATGGGTTTTATTTACAGATTTCTTTAATGATTCTGTGAAAATCCTGCTTATGAATTGACTTAGTATTGTATTAGGATTTGTTTGTTCCATTAAATAGGTTTATATTCCTACCATTATATATCGATAAGCCATAAAATTATTTATACACTTATTAAAATAATTTGTATAAAGCAAAATAATGTTTATAAAAAAATATCATTATGAACACCAAAATTATAATTGCAAGGAAATCAAGTCATACATCATGTGACTTAATTTGTTATGCTTATACTACAAATGGTATATAATAAGCATTAATAACTCTTACAAGCTTTTCTGAATATCCCTATCGCCAGACCAGTATCTACTTTATAGTTAACTATTAGATAAATGCAGGACTTGAGCTGGTATTTTTAGATCTAATATCTTAATTTCCTAGCATCTCACTGATGACAGCCAACAGCTAGAAACTGGTCTGGAGATAGGAATATTTAGAAAAGATGTTAAGAGCTATTAGCATTTATTATATAACCAAAATTATACAAAAAATAGAACTTATATACACATGTAATTTTTAGATTTTATTCTCTTGCAAGTGTGCTTAATAAATAAAAGGCTATAACATATAACTTATTAATCAGCAAAATTTAATTTTTTTACACTATTTCCTTTTTTATCTGACTTTTGCAATTAAACTCTAAAATAGCTTTATTTTTCAAACACCAAATGGCCTATGAAACTTTTTCTCTATTTGGGGAAAATTGGAAGAATGCAATTGTTATATACAGGGGTAATATTGGCATCTATATTTTTATTAAATAAATCATAGCACACAAATTATAATTTAATAAGAGAAGTTTATTTACTTGCAATAAAAATAATAAATAGAATATTCAAAGTGATTGCAATAAACTATTGCATGCAAATAGATTACTCACACACATGATGAAATATATAAAGAGTCCACTTAATGAATAATATTTCTGTAGTGTAATTTTCACTACACCAATTTCACACAAAGTAGGGACTGGTTTCTATCCACTTTTAACATCTTGTGGAGGGGTATGATCATAAACACATCACCAAAGACATGTGAAAAAGACATATGATCCCCAAGGTGCACATTTCCTGCTGAACCAGCACACATTGGTTGGCCTAGATCACAATCTCTTACACATATTATAATTGTTCAGTATATATATATATAGCCAATTACTACAGTTTAATTGTTGTGTTAGTCTTGCTGTCCTCATAACTTCACCACAAACCACTCGATGGAAGTATATTAATAATTTTTATTAATCATATTATCCACTAGTGGATAATCTCTGGCCTAATAAATGACTAATAAAAATTATTATTATAAAGAGCTTGTATATCTGTGTATTACCATTTTATAAGTTTCTTGCACACATATTATAACTTATTGACTCAACGATTTCATCGTCATGTTAAATTAATTAGTCTTTATTATTTCTGTCTGGTTTCATAATATATCAACAGTTAGTCCACCTACTAGTCTTGCAGGCTATTTCATAAATCAAATTTTCCTGCATAATATGGACTTATTTGAAGTGGAGTTGGGCTGGACATATTGCTAGAAGAGATGAAAATAGGTGGGCAATTGAAATCTTAAACTGGATTCCAAGGGATTGTAAAAGACCCAGAAAAAGACCACATGTGAGATGGATGGATGAAATAAGAAAGTATGCAGGAGTGATGTGGAGAAGAGAAGCTAAAGATCAGAGAATATGGATTAAACTTGAGAGACCTTCATCCTGCAGTGGATTGATAATGGTTGATGATGATGATTATCTTTATTTATTATTCAACCATATTCATGCTGTGTGCTAATTTTTCTAGAGAGATAATATAAGAAATGACATTTATAATGTACTGTCTGTATATAAAATACAAAATTTTAATAAACTTTATAATATATACACACAAACAACACAGTAATTATAAAAACTGTCAAATTGGCAAATTGCTTCAATCACATGTTAAAATTAGAAAGAAAGATTGATTATTGCTCATATATTCAAATAAAACTTTTAAAAATGTTAAACTTGACTTTAGTAAGTGTATGGCCTACATATTATGAAGAAATGAAGGCAACTTTACACACAAGGCTATCACAGCACTCATATGCTTATAATAAAGCACAAATAGATCCCACGCACACCTCTATCTTTGCACAGCATAGCACCTTTATGGGCCATCCCTAGATCCCAGACAACCCTCGAGTCATATGCAGAGAGCACCATGACTTAAAGAGAAAGATCAAAGAAGCCTATTTCATTAACTTGGACTGTAATTCAATGAACAAAAGAGACATGTGTTATGCAATATGCAAAAAATGGCAAACATAATTTGCATACACTTTGCATTTCATAGCAATGGTCTTACTTCACAATTCATTCAGCACTCAGCTTTGATAATGAAGGAGAAAGATCAAAGAAGCCTATTTCATTAACTTGGACTGTAATTCGATGAACAAAAGAGACATGTGTTATGCAATATGCAAAAAATGGCAAACATAATTTGCATACACTTTGCATTTCATAGCAATGGTCTTACTTCACAATTCATTCAGCACTCAGCTTTGATAATGAAGGAGAAAGATCAAAGAAGCCTATTTCATTAACTTGGACTGTAATTCAATGAACAAAAGAGACATGTGTTATGCAATATGCAAAAAATGGCAAACATAATTTGCATACACTTTGCATTTCATAGCAATGGTCTTACTTCACAATTCATTCAGCACTCAGCTTTGATAATGAAGAAGAAAGATCAAAGAAGCCTATGTCATTAACTTGGACTGTAATTCAATGAACAAAAGATACATGTGTTACACAATATGCAAAAAATGGCAAACATAATTTGCATACACTTTGCATTTCATAGCAATGGTCTTACTTCGCAATTCATTCAGCACTCAGCTTTGATAATGAAGGAGAAAGATCAAAGAAGCCTATTTCATTAACTTGGACTGTAATTCAATGAGCAAAAGAGACATGTGTTACGCAATATGCAAAAAATGGCAAACATAATTTGCATACACTTTGCATTTCATAGCAATGGTCTTACTTCGCAATTCATTCAGCACTCAGCTTTGATAATGAAGGTCTTCCTTCGAAAGTACTAAGCAAATAAGCTCAATATTCATTTGATTTATTTATTGTATTTCATTTGTGTGTTTACTTTATACTTGTAATTTTATTTGTGTGAAATATATATCACATATATATTACTTATTACCAACTTTAGATAAAAAAAATCTAAGAATTTTGTTTTTTAATTAAAAGCATTTTCCTAGAGAATTAGATTTTTTTGGTCTATGTTAGAGCAAAACAAATAGTGTAAAAACAGAAATGAATTCACTTACCTTTCTCCAGATTATCTAAGATTGAATTTGTTGTAAAAATTTAAAACCATAATAAAAATTGAAATGGATACATGAGATATGAGTCTGTTTAATTATCTTAATATCAATAATTATTATGATTGAACCTCAATTGTTTTAATATCATAATCAGATTGTTTAAAGTCTAAAATCGTATAGAAATAATTTATTTTATTCTGCATGAAATCCATATCTATACTAGCATATATTTTTCTAATTTAAAAAAAATGACCTAAAAGGGAATTGAATGATTTGATGCTTGGAAGGTCATAAGATGTTTGGCCATTAGAAGTGATAGGGTTGAGCTGTGACCCACGGATATTTAGGTCTCAATCCCCATCACTCTACCACTGCAGAAAATCACACAGAACAATTTACGGAACTACTTGGATGTCAGTAATATTCTGTCAAATTTCTCAAATTGAAGTAAAAGATTTACAACAAAACTCTCCATACAGTAGTGCCACTCACTGCAAGCCAGAGTAATCAGTGGATGCCAAAAGGCTTGTGCATAAAATCCCTATCTAGTACCTACTCATCCAATATCCCCAGACTAATTTCTAGCTTGTGGCTTTCATCAATGAGGAGCCTTGGATCTGAGAGCACTGTACCTAGATCGAGCAAGCATAAGAAATTATCGTGTGAATATTACTTTTTAATAAGATTTTTGTGATGGGTACAATATCAGAAAATGATATAAGAAAAAATGTACTAACAAGTTGGATGTCTTCTATAAAGTTTGATGATGGGTTACCCAAAAGTAACAGAAATTTTATAATAAAAAATTGTTTAGTTATCTTTAAATATTATAAATTTAATCTTCTTCAAAGTATTGTCCATTTAATATAATACGCCAGTTTAAATATGTTTTTCACTTTCAAAGTAGTCCAGAATCACAAAATGAAGCTTTTTAACACCTGCATTGTTTTTTCTTCACCACTTCTAAGTCTGCAAAAACAAAAAAATTTAAGGCATTTTTTCATTCAAGAGAATTAAAATAAGTCACATGGTTAGATTTCTAATGAATCTGACTGATAGATAAGCTGGGTCATGTCCACTTTTATTAAAAATTGTTTCACACTCAAAACTTTGTGTGAAGACATGTTGTCATGGTGAAGCTAGCACTCCTCACTTTGCCACAAAATAAGAGTTTTACATTTTACAGCATCACATGAATGTTTCAAAACTTGTAGATAAAATGTCTGACTGGTATGAACTAATTATAAGAGGAAAATGTTTGTATCAAAAGAAAATCTGCATTGTCATGACATTAGACTTCAATCACCAATGTTTTTTTTTGGGGGGTGGTGAATTTGACACTTTCATTAAACCATTTGTAAACTTATGATTCTCCCAGAAAATCTTTATTGTAATCTGTTTCAAGCATTACAACTGTTCTCAATGCATTTCTCTAAAGGAAACCAGAATTTCACAATATTCCAACTTTTCAGCCGTTACAAAAGTCGACAAATACACAAAATGCATTTGACAAAAAATATGCTATGTACACTACGATTTTACACATTGATGTCGTTTGACAGATTGATGCAGAAGGATTTCCCTCAAAAGATATGTAGCAGCAAAAGCATGTATGATGACAGGTTCATTTACTAAAAAATGATTCCAGTTATTTCTGGGTTCCCTTTCATATATATTAAATAAGATAGATCACATTATCACAGCTAATGTTTGAAATTAACCAATAGAATATCAGCAATATGCTGTCATGGTAACTGAGATAATAAATGGACAATTTATTATCAAATTCTTAAGATTTTACATAGACAATGATTGTAAGAAAGTAACTAAACTGAGATCAAAGCTGTCTAGAAGTTTTAAATTAACTTTATTAAATGGGCCAAGATAAACTGTTTGCAGATAGATTAACAAATAATCATTTTGACAACCGGCCAAACAAACTACTATTCTATGCTTTAACTATAAGAAATCATAAATACCAACAGCTAATTAGTGATCGTATGTAAGTCACATGATCACTGTCAATGCCTAAGTAAACCAATAGAATATCAGAAATCTGTTTAACCATTTGCTTTCAGTCCTTGTCTATTTAAGATTTTAGACTTTGATAAGTATATTGTCATTTATTATCTGAAAGCTGCATTGACAATAAATTGCTCATATTCTATTGGCTTATTTAGACTTTGGCTTTGATGAGGTGACTTACATAATGATAACCAATTAGATATTAGCATTTATGGTTTAAAAAATTTGGGTATGTAATTTGTTTGCGATTTCATCAGTCCTATTGGTAGCATTGCCTGTCCTGAATTTACATAAAGTGAATTTAGTTATATTATCACTAGGAGTGGAAGGGGGAGCATCAACATATTTTTGCAGGCTGGATTGCATTAAAAATTGCTAATATGTTATTTTTGCTGTGAAGATGTGGGGGTTGTACTTAAAGTGGACACTATAGTATGATGCAAGATGAGTTTCCCTAATAATGAAGACATTCTCTTTTATTCATGTACATTCTATTTCTGATGAATATTATTGGTAACATTTTCTCTGCTGAATTTTTATAAAATAAATATGTTGTGAAACCTGAACTATAACTAATACTTTTATTAAAGGAATTTTTTCTTTTCCTCATTTTTCTAACCATTTCAGCTACAGATATTTTTATATCTATTATTTTATTTACAATAATGTAATATTTTATTTAAAGCACCAAACATCACATGACCACTATTTCTTATGCTTACACAAGCTGTTAAAACAGAGGCAAAACTTTCCATATGGAGAGTTTTGCCTCTGTTTTAATAGGTTATGTAAGCATAAGAAATGGGGGTTATGTGATATTTAGTGGTTAAATACCAATCCTGCCCAATAGGATAATGGTGATTATGGTTGTTAAAGAATCATAGACACCAAAATGTATGGATACTCAAGTGATTTCAGATCAATATAACTTTATAAGTGAATGAGCTTGGATTATGTTTTCAATTTTGGACTCGTAGCTCTACAGTTAGGTAAAAAGATAAGAGATGGCTGCTAGAGGGCTGCATTAGATCCTATCAGCTAGGGGTCATGCTTTCAGATCCAAGACTCTTCACTGATGAAAGATTAGGCATTAGATAGGGATTTTATACTCAAACCTTCTTGTATCCATTGATTACTCTGGTTTGCATTGGGTGGCACTACTGTATGGAGAGTTTTGCCTCTGTTTTAATATTTTATTTACAATATTCTTCATTTTACATTGGGAATAATTTTAATATAATATAAATTTGTTGTAACTTCCCCAAAATTGTTTTTCCCACCTTTTTCCATACTCAGTGCTTTTTCAGGCTACTTCTTCTGCTCCTTTTTTCTATTACTAACATCTTCTATGCCTTTTTTCCATTAGTAATGCCTTCTTCTGTTTCCCCTTTTTATTAACAATGTCTTTTTCTGTTCCTTTGTTCCATTAATGTCTTCTTCTGTTCCTTTTTCCATTAATAATGTCATTGTCATAATTTTTATCAATCAACAGCAAGATAAAAATATCTTCATTTTTGAATTCAGTTTCTCCATTTCATTCTCTTTACTGCATAATTGTGGCAAGCTTCATTATTTCATACGTGGCTTCTTTCTTTGTTCTTTTACACTCTTTTAAGGTATAGTTTAAGTCATAAATTGTCTAACTATTGTGATTTTTTTTAACATTATTGTAAACTATAAATTTTGTGTATAATGTTCTTGTATCTTATCTCTTTATTCTTTCACCCATATTTAAGGTTTTGATCTCTCTCTCTCTCTCTCTCTCTCTCCCTCCCTCCCTCCCTCCCTCTCTCCCTCCCTCCCTCCCTCCCTCCCTCCCTCCCTCTCTCCCTCTCTCTCTCCCTCTCTCTCTCTCTCTCTTCATTTTAGTATTACATCTATCTGCTTTATGCTATCGTATTGACTTTTTGCAATTTTTTTTATATATGCGTATAAAATATGCTGACCGTATTATACAATCATATATATTCCATATCGAAATAACCTATAAGAATGTAAATATAATATTATTGTCACACTAAGAATATAAGTTCATAATTTTGTATTCATTTGCGTAATTAATATGTTACTTTATTAATTGGTTTTCCAGCAGTATAATTTAGTAAAATTCTTTTAATTAATTAAATAATATTTCACTAGAGGGCAGAGTGCTGTAGTTGCTATGGTTATCTTATTTGCAGTCTCCTGAGTTTATAAACGTCCAACTGTTTCGGGATTTTTGCCAATCATTTCTTTTATAATATTATAAAAAAAGAATAAACAATGTCTCAAAGGATGAAGATAAAAGACATCTCATTAACTTTTTTGACTGAAAAGTTAAGTGTTTTCTTAAATAACTGATTAAACGGAATGCCATAAAAAAAAAGGAAAAGATTCTATCTAGTTTAGTAATTTCTTATTAATTAAAAGGAGGGGGGTGGCACAGACTTGATTATAAGTAGTTTATAATAAAAATCAATGATAAATCGAGTTAAATAAATAAATAACCGAGTAATTAATTTATCACTCAGGAGTTCATAAAAACTTAAGAGCGTGGTAAGTTATATCTAAAGCCGCAATTCACGTTCCCGAGTCCGTCACCATAGCTCTGCACTAAAGAATGGAAGGTATTGCCATAGCTCAGATAAAATAAGTTTTAGATATTTGTAAGAATAAATACCATTTTACTCTCATCTTCTTGGGTCCCCTGACTATAGCTGTTCACGTTTTTTTTTTTTTTTGTGCAATCCACGTCCAAAAATACTGTTTATTCCACATATACATTCACATAAAAACAGGCTTCCATACAGAAGTGCCACTCAGTGCAAGCCAGAGTAGTCAATGGTTGCCAAAAGGCTTGTGCATAAAATCCCTATCTAGTCCTTATTCATCCAATATCCCCTGACTAGTTTCTAGCTAGTGGCTTTCATTAATGAGGAGTTATGAGCAAGCATAAGAAACGATGATCATGTGATACATTCACATACACATGAAGGATCTAACTCATTTTTGACTTTGGCAATATGGGAAAAAGAGGAAATATAGATTTTTTTAAGACAGTTTATTCCAAGACTGCTGAAGACTTGGAAACCTAGAAGTTTATATATATTCAGCAGTAAATAATCGAATGGTCAGTTGCTGTGGAGGTTATATTATGTGGGAATGATAAATTAGGCTTCATTTGTTCAAGAAACCTGAAGCTTTTAGTCCACAAGATTACCTCTAATGAATTACAAAAAAGAAATAGTGCAGAATGAAATATTACCGTGATGAAAGATATTTATAACCTTGCTGATAGACATAGGGCTTCATTGAGTTTTTGTCATGTGACTGGATTTTTGATAAATATGGCAAAAGAACTGAAGATTAGACTTCAGAGGGATGAGGAGATTTTATACAAGTAGACCTTGGGAAAAACTTTAGGTGGTTTTATGTATTGATAAGTCTTAAGGAAGTGATTCATTTTAAGACAAAGATCATGGCTATACTTATTTTTAAATTCTTACCTCCTTTCATAGTTACTACCTCTAAAAACGCTCTTGAATGAGAAGGTCTGATTTGAGCAATAAAAACATTTAAAAAAGGACATATCACTCCTAAAAGTTTGTTTTATCTTTGTTACATTACATTTATCTGAAATAATGGGTTGCAAACTAAGAATAGCTTTTATACCTGTATTCTTGTCTGTCCAAAGATGGTGGATAAAGGAAATGATGGGTCCACACTCATAGGACTATAACACCAATCTCACTAATAGAAAAGCACATTGTAATACAATTCAATTTTACAATCACATCACACTTTGTCACTTTAGATTGACCTACACTCTTACCTGTTCAAAGATGGAGGATAAGGTAACCATTGATTCCTTTCGCTAGGAGCTAAAATGCATCAAATACTGTTGTATTTGGGCTTTTTACAGTTAACACATTAATGCATTTTTCTAATTCATACCAATTTGTGATTTTTACATTCTAGCTAAGATTAGATTAACATCTGTTAGGTTACCAGTGGAAATAATTCACTGGATTCGTTTTGGGCCTTCTATTCAAATGAAAGAAAAAAAACCAAACCTGTGTCTGACTTCAAAAATTTCCAAAGTTTATTCAGCTATGACTCAAACCAAGACTGAAATTATGGACAAGAAGATGCATTAACCTCTATGTCATGAAATCAGATGTAGAAGTTTAAATAATGTTTGAAAAATATAATGCAATCATAAAATTAATATAACATCAGCTTTTCCTACCATTTCAATACACTATTTTAAAAATTATTAATCTATAATTTATAAAGAATTCAATTATGAATAATTGCAAAAAATTATTATGTATATTAAGTACTTATTTTAAAGTTTATATAATCTGTTGATAGGTGGCTCTGAGATCTAGCTCTTAAGAGCCAAAGAAAAAATGACAATATGAAATTAAGATTAATATAAAATTGAGTTAATATGATTTTAATGTTAATGTTTTCAATATTATCATACAGTTTAATTTTCATTGGAAAACAAAATTCTCTATTAGGCGAAAATGATTTTCATTATAACTTTAAACTAAATATCATCTCAAATGATCTTGCAAATGTTTCAGCAAATGCCAGTCTTACAGGTGACAGTTTTAATGTGCTGTTTACAATACAGTAATTATATATATTGAGCACATGAGAATAATGAAATTAAGAGGAAATAAGAATGAGATGGAAGAAAGAGAGATGAAAAACGGAAAAGTAATAACTTGACAATAAATATTATGTAGGTTTTTTTCTAGTCAGAAAACAAAACTTTACAATTAAATAAATTATTAAATAATCTCCATTACTTTTTATTCATCTAATTATCTTTTTCCATTGTGAGAATGAGTCGTTTTGATAACCCCAAGGTGCTCCATCTATTGAGAAAAATATAATTCAAGTTTAAAAACCTTACCAGATTGCAGAAAAGCAAAGACTTATTACATATTGTTTGAAGAATCTGAGATATTTCATTTATTACAAAAGTTGCTATTGGTGCATCATAATGGAGTACTTTATTATATTGTAATCAATTCACAAAACCCAGTCTTTTTATTTATCCTTAAAATATTCTAATATGTTCACTTGTAATATCTTCAACCTGTACAGAAAGAATATAATTTTTGGCAGAAAAAAAATTGTTTATATACTTGTGTAATCTAAACACATTATTTATTAATGCCTTTTGTAGAAATTAAAAAAAACAACTGGCTTAAATGCCACATTTAAAAAGTCAACTAATGTCTTGCAGGATACATGTTTCTGTTACTCAAACTTGATATCATCAGCCACTCAAGAGATCAGTTAATGCTAAGTTTGATTGACAGAAACATGTTCTGCAAGAAATTAGTTTTTTGATCAAACATTACTATATGTAAGACTAAGTTTTTATAGATGTCATAAATAATATTAATAATGTAAGACTAAGTTTCTATAGAGATCATAAATAAATAATGGTAATAAGACTACACATTTATGTGATATTTAATTAATTAACATATATGTATGTTTGAGGGCTGAATAACTTAATAAAAAATAGACAAATAAAGTTATTGAATGGTTACTTATTGAGAAAGGCATGTAATGCTTGAATGCATGAAGTAACAATGTATACTTTTATTCAAGAATCCAGGGGAAATGTATGAATTATTAATTGACCAAATGGTTTAGCACTAAAGAGTTCTTAATAAGTTTAAGCATCAGAAGCAATAGAATTGATATGAGCAAAAAGTCATTTTGAGAATTAATTTATAGTGGTACAGTGGATCCATGAACTATGCTCTATCTAACTACGCAACTTCAATTATACCCTCTCCAAAGACAAATGTAAACAAAAATATAAAAAACTCATTAAAATTCACAAATTTTATAATATTCAGACAGTTTTTTTCTTTTCTTTGAGCAACATATGCAATCACATAAAAAAAAAATTGTAAATAAATTTTACACTGTGCCAGTAGCCATTTTTCCATCTTAGACCACTGCAGATAATTCTATATATTAATAGAATTTTTTCAGTCTATGTTGAAGCACATACATATATTTTATTTTTCTATTATCCTTTCTGAATTTGATGTGTAGACTTTTGCATAATAAAATATTTTATGAAAATCGTGCTAAAATTTTTACAAAACTTTAGAACATGCGAAAAGTTATTGTGGACTTAAAACATCAAGCTAATTAGAGATATACTAATTTTTTGATAACAAGACCATGATTGTGTTTCTGAAAGAGAAACGTTATTTAAAAAAAAAAGAATATTGCATAAGCATAAAATATTTTATTATCCAGTAAAGATACACTTTTCTGAATTCCATCATCCATGGAATCAAACATGGCATGACCCAGACCCTACTGGCAGGGGAACATGTTTCATTATACTAAACCAGAAAAAAAAACATATCTTTATTGAAAGTTTGATTAAATTGAATCAAAAGAGAGATTTAAAATATTTTTGACAAGAGCAGCTCTACTTTAATGCCATCTGGTGTACCCCTGAGTTATCAGTTATTTGCAAATGCATATAAAATTCTTATCTAGGGTTTTAACCTCATCCTCAGACTTTTTTTTATTTTTGTCTTTATCAGTGGGACTTGAGAAAGTTGGAAGGAGTGAGGGTATGCATCAGGAAAATTTCTTAAATTCCATTTTACAAATCAAGCTAAAGTCTTGAAATTCAAATCAACCTACAATTTTGAACCTAAGCCAAGCCTATTTGAACAATGTTATCAAACTGAAGCTAGTTCAGTAATTACATATTTTAATATCTTCAGTTTTGCATTAACTGTAAGTATCTTAATTCCTATGGCTATGATGGTTCTTGACTCCAGCCATCTAGTGTATGCTAGAGCAATCACATCATATTGTTTAAGTTTCAAATTAGGTGATTTGTTGTGATTTAAAAAATTTATCCAACTTTTCTATGCATTGTTCCATTCCAATACAGGTTTGGGTTGTAGGAGTACTCTTCCTGGTAAAATAAAGTACAAACTTCCTTTATAATTGATTATATGTGGAAAATAAATCAAAACTTATGTAATCCACTTTATTTTCAAAAAAATTAAGTAAAAAATAAAGGAAATCAAATCAGATGGTAAAATTTGATGAATAGTCAATAAGTCATCATATGAAAATCCTGCTTACATCATGCTTTTCAGCAGCATATCTTTTATTCTGACCACATTTTGCCACCTAGTGCATGCTTTAGTAATTAGTAGATGGTAGTTGTTATTAAATTCTATCTAGTGCTAACCTATCAAACATCCCCCAACTAATTTCTAGTTTATCACTTTTCATTAATGACGATCTGTGGATCTGGGAGAAATACATCTGGATCAATGTGTTTTTAAATTTGGGCTGGCAGATTTACTGTAAAACAAAAAGTGAAAAATGGCTGCTAGAGGGAAGTTGCATTAGATTCGAAAATTCCAGGTGTATTGTTTCCAGATCCAAAAGCCAACTCATTGATGAAAGCCGTAAGCTAAAATCTAATCTGGGGATATTGAATATGGCAGCACTGGATAAAAATTTATTAAGCATTACCATCTGACATCCATTGATTACCAAATATTACACTAGGACCTGTGGTGAGCAAAAAATAATGAAGTTTAAGAATAATTGATATTGATTATTTAAATATCCCCAATTAAGTGTAAGATGTTCTTTTTTACAACAATACTAAAGTTTGAAAGTTGAGACATTTTCTCAACCCACATTTTTCAGTCTTGTGTGAGCCACCCTTTTTCCAATAATAATTCAAACTGAAAATGATCCATACTAATTTATTTCAAAAAATATACAAGGTATAAATCAGAAATTCAAATAACATCAGAATAGGTGGTAAAAAATCATTAAAATTTAAGAATGCATTGGGATCATCTGCTTTTATTTTCATTCTAAACCCCTCTTATATATATCACTCATGGTTCATTGATAACTTTGATTACAGTACATTTCATATTGTTTGCTGTATTGTTAAGATACAGCAGCTTTGAGCACACATCATATATATATATTACATACTTTTTATGTGTATAGAATACATATATAAGTTAATATTATAATACAAAAAAAATTAAAAAATAATGCATATTATTAATATTAGAGAAAGCATATATATATTTTTACCATGTGTGTGTTTGTAAAATGTCAGACTTTTAATGCAATTAAACAACCTCTGGGTAATATACTTTTTGTTTAATAACTTGCTTTTACCTATCACTTTATCAGAATATGGCTTCACTAGTTGTTTTGATGTTTTTAAGTCTGTACTGACTTCAGAATCAAGACTCACCTAATTGCTTGACATTTTGTAATTATCTTATGATGATTTATAATAATTTTGTCAGTTTTGCATTTATTTGATGGTCAAAACTGGAAATAGGATAAATATTTTATTATTAGTTCCCAAAAAAATATCTGAAGATGTTAGTATTTTATATGGAAAGTACTACAAATAAGCCAACATCACTGATTAGTAGAGTCTTTGAGAGAGCAATTGCAAATCTACTTGTAAACTCTTCTGATGTTAGTGGAGAGCAAAAAAAAATTGTATATTTTCAATAGTTTATTTAAATATTTGTTTATTTTTTACAAAATATTTGTAAGTACATCTTTACCCTCCTTAGCGATGGCAATTGGTCTTCCAAAACTTATCATTAAGCAAAAATATTGTATACAGAATACATATTTATAATGGGGGTCTATGGGAAAAAATTGGTTAGTTCCTAAAGCTAAATAATTACACTAATTTGGGAATAAAGTACATATTAAAAAAATTATTTATCGAATGCAGTGTATAAAAATATGTAAAACCAAAACCCTTAATGTAATAAATACAGTACTGTATATTTTTAATAATGTACTAGTGCCCCCCCCCCTATTCGTGTAGAAAGATTATTCATTAACACTTATTTTAAATGCAATCTGTTTTTCTTTTTAAACTTTTTTCTAATTAAACATTTATATTTTAAATGTTGTTTTTCTTTTGATTTGAAACCAACCACTTGGGTGTAAACAACATTTTTAATGAAGTTACAAAATCAATAACTATTTTTACATAATTAACCAGGTGTTCTAAAAATAATATACAGTAATTAAGGAACACACATGCAGTTTAATATTTGTATTTAGTGTTTTCCTGAAAGTTTGTGATCATGGTATTTTAGTTATACTATATGTATTGGACTATTTTATCATCTATTATAAGTGTTGAATGTCTTTAGAAAATTAAACTTTATTTAAATAACCCAAGTACTATATATTATATTTAAATAAAGTTTAATTTTTCTTAAGGCATTTAACTCATATGTATACAGTACTATAGATTCATTAATTATATATATTTTAAATTTATAGATTCTATATTCAAAATATTGAATGCAGCACTAACATTGTGTTTTATGAATAAAATATTGTATGTCCTATACAATTACAGCAAAGTCATTACCTGTATACGTATTACAGTAATTTACTTTTGCTTTTGGGTAAAATGAATTTAAAATACCTATTCTCTGATGTCATCAGTGATACAAAATTCAAGATGGCTTCCAAAATTAAAAAAAAAAATTTTTCCTGATTGCCATAGTGAATAATCAATTGTAAATCGAAGTAGCGGGTACAAATTGATGATGATTGCTATTGTGAAATATCACTAAGTAATCAATTGCTAAGTGATGTCTAGGTGTATTATAAAGAAATATTTGCATGATTACATTTAGATGTTTTTTGGAATGTTTTATTTTAAAAAATATAAATTAATCATCTAATAAGAAAAAGTTATTGTTTCTTATTATCATAATAAAGATCACTCCCTACATATATGCTTTATAGATTTAAACACTTAATGAATACTCTCCATTCCAAGCACAAAATAAAGTCTTTCGAAAAGATAGAATGAATCACTCTATCAAAAAACCTAAGCATATTTGTATAGGCAAATCTTAAGCATTTAGAAATGAGAGGGTGAAGATATTAAATAACCACTGTCCTTTCTTCTTACTTGGTTTTAATGAATTACGCTTGCAAAATTTTTACAATTTATGATACATATTATTAGATGAAATATTAAACATGTGTAACAAGTTATTTATTTATATAGTACTATGTTTTTAAACTATAATAATCATTAGAGATCATTCCACTACATATGCACTTTACAGATTTAAACATTTAATGAATACTTACAAACATAAAATAATTTATTCTATCTTTTCAAAAGTCTTTATTTTGTGTTTGGAAAGGAGAATATTCAGTAAGTGTTTAAATCTAAACAACGCATGTGTAGTGAAGTGATCTCTAATTATTATTATAGTTTAAAAACAGCACTGTATCAATAAATAATCATTATATTTCTCATTATGTATTTCATTTTATTATTGTATAGATATATATAAAGCTCAAATATGAGTTTTTAAAACATTTTTTTATTTATAAACTTATATTTTTAAAAAATCAAGTATAATTCACTGATTCATAATACAAACATAATCATATAAAATTAAAAGAAAGAATTTCACCTTTTTAACAATAGGGGCGTTACTGATTTTTATAATAGCTCAATGATACTATGTTGAGTACAGAAGATACTCTCAAACCCAAACACAAACAGATACTTTACAAGGCCAATCATAATCATATAAAATTAAAAGAAAGAATTTCATCTTTTTAACAATAGGGGACTTACTGATTTTTATAATAGAAAGTGAATTATTGGTTTTTATGCTGGGTTTGGGAAAAGATAAGGGGGATTTAGATATAAAGGTTATAGAGTTGACAAAGATTAAGTTCTGGAAATGGGATAGAGCAGATTATGGGTAAATTTAGAGTGGGGAATGTAAAATAAAGTGGCTAACAGGTTTATCCGGGCATAATTGCTGAGATATTCTTGACTTCGTTTAAGGAGAAGCCATAATACATCACATCACATCAGTGATACTGTGTTGAGTACAGAAGATACTCTCAAACCCAAACACAAAACAGATACTTTACAAAGATAAGAGTGGCCATCTTTAACTTGAATTCTGATTTATATAGGCCAATCATAATCATATAAAATTAAAAAGAAAGAATTTCACCTTTTTAACAATAGGGGCCTTACTGAATTTTATAATAGCTCAATGATACTGTGTTGAGTACAGAAGATACTCTCAAATCCAAACACAAAACAGATACTTTACGAAGGGAAAAGTGGCCATCTTTAATTTGAATTCTGATTTATATGGGCCAATCTGAAGTGTCTTGATTTGAAGGAGGGGAAGATGTTAACCACAGCAGAAAAGATTTTATTATTTTCTTCATGCAAATTAGTTTCTTTTTTTTATGACACAGCTGTGCATGATTTTAATGTGATACGCCAGAATATTTATACTGAAATAAAATTTTGAACTATAATTCAAACTGCCACTAGGGCATGACGTGAAAAATGGTCAAACACGTAGGAATTAACAGATAGGATATCACTATTTTATTTTATTTTAAATTTTACTGTTTCATTGAATACTAAAAAATGTGTTTGATGATTAAAAAAAAGAAAACAAATTGATTATATATTTAATTTTTTTGCTTATTCTGATCACATGGCAGTAGTGTTCTGCCATTACAGAATGGGAACTTTAGAGGTCCAATTATAGGGATCATAACTTAATCTGTCACTACCTATGTATTCAAACTTTTTAAGAGCTCCCAAGCATTATAAATATATTTATTTTGCTCAACATTGTTTTGGTTTGGTGATAGAATGGCAAGGTCTGGAATTGAAGGTCCCTAGATTGCATACAGATGTCGCCCCTAGTGCTCAATGTCTTGAGCTATCAAGACTTTTGATTATTTATATATGACAGCATTTATCTCTTTGACAGTTTGAGTAATGCAAAGAGTGAACTATTAAACATTATCATAAAGTTAATATACCATTGAAAATAATTGTCTTCACCATCCATCCCTTTTTAATTCTTATCAATTCAGCACTATTAATCCACTTTCTTGTACTTATATTTTCTCCAGATCATTTCAGCAATTTTTTTGATCTCAACCATCTATCTCATGTGTGGTCTCACATTAGGTCTTTACTATTTCTTAATGTTTCTTGCTTTTTGTTATTTAGTTTAGTGATAATGACAAATTCGGGGGTGTTCCTAGGTTAAAGCTCTGTCTGGAAACTTCTGGTAATTAAATATCATATGACATTCTAAAAATCTAACCATTTAATTATTATATTGATTTTCCCTGTCTCTAACCTTTCGACTCTCATGTTTAATCACAGTTCACGTTTTCTATCTGATCATAAATACTTCAACATCAGTATTGATCTTATTTTGTTACTATGATTTTTTTTATTGCAAATTTTTAATTTTCATAACATCTTTTTAACTTACTAAAATTTTGTATCCCATTGTCCCATATCCTAACCCATGATATGAATAATGTTGACATTTTATTCCATTTTTATATATAGTATATTGTATCTAATTTGCATATTTTAATGTGTCTGAACCAATTCATCCATTATCAACATTTTCTGTTCCCATCCATAATAATCTTTCAAACATTTTACAATTTCTCTTAACATTTCTTATATGGAACTGTGATCTACTATCTCCACTACTTTCCCCCAATTTTCCCATTTCTTTTGAATCTTATTTAAAGATATCATTGAGTTATACTGCATTATTTCCATGAATTTAGAACATCTACTTTTTGTCATAGTATCCATTTATCTTATATACGTATTATAATCATATTGATCATGTTTACTCTTATCATCTTCATTTTTAATTTCAATCAACATTCCATTTTATTAATAATTTTAATCATTGAATAAATATACTGGTCCACATCTTCTATGCACTATTTTTTCAATCATCATTTGCCACATCTTCTATGCACTATTTTTTCAATCATCATTTGTATTTATTTTATTTATTTATTTATTATCAATAATTTTCATTATTTATTTGCTTTTATTTAACCTTCTTTATAAATATAGGGGATTTGAACACAGACATTCAAGCCCCTTTCCTATCCACACTATCTCATACTACTGATACACATGACAACACGCATGCAGAAAAGATAAATAATCACCAATATACATATTTCATGCTAAACCAGCACTCATCAGTTGGTCCAGACTACCATCTCCCATCCATATATATATAATGAGTGCTCAGTTTATATTAAGATAGCAAATCCTTACACTTTAATGGACAGGCTTCAACCCACTCCAACTCTTCAGTCATCCATATCATTGAAAATCTAATGATAAAATTGCCAAACCCCATGCTGATGCCAATATTGTCATGCTCATGTTGACCTCAAGTCACTCTGACCCCTCATGTAAAGGACAGTATCCATTTAAATATGTGAGGAGTCAGAAATGATTTGAGGTCAACATGCTCGAGGGGTTAGAGTGACTTGAGGTCAACATGGGAATGACAACAATATTGGCATCAGCATGGGATTTGGGAATTCTATCATCAGATTTAGATGATATGGATAGCTGATGAGTTGAAGGTTGGAGTGGGTTGAAGCCTATCCATTAAAATGTAAGGATGCTCGAGGGGTTAGAGTGACTTGAGGTCAACATGGGAATGACAACAATATTGGCATCAGCATGGGATTTGGGAATTCTATCATCAGATTTAGATGATATGGATAGCTGATGAGTTGAAGGTTGGAGTGGGTTGAAGCCTATCCATTAAAATGTAAGGATTTGCTATCTTAATATAAACTGAACACTGATTATATATATGTATGGGAGATGGTAGTCTGGACCAACTGATGAGTGCTGGTTTAGCATTAAATGTGTATATTGGTTATTATTTATCTTTTCTGCACGTGTGTGGTCATATGTATTAGTAGGATGAGATAGTGTGGATAGTGAAGGGCCTTGAAAGTCTATATTCAAATCCCCTATATTTACAATTAGGCTCCAGGTATAAGAGTGCCTGGTATTTCAAATCTTAATCTACTTCATGTTTTTGTCCTTCTATCTGAAAAGTCTTTTAATTTAATTTTCACCCACTTTCCAATTTGCGCTCTAGTTGAAAATTTGCATACATATGCATTCCCAATAGCAATACATTATTTTGGAGAAGGCAGATAAGTTTTGTAGAAAATAGTAAAAAAATTTAAATTTATATGCCATCTAGCAGTTTTAAATTATATTGAATTTTTTTTTTAAAGAAATGCTTTTATTCACATAAATACCCTAGAATGTGGTGGTCAAGAGGTCAGCGACAGCTGCTTTACAAGCAGTTATCCTGGGTTAGCGGGTTTGCTTCCTGGCTGATACTATGACACATGAGAAAAAAAAATTCCATTTTCTCAAATAAAAGTGTTGGGCAATCACATTTACAAACTGTATCAATATCAATATATTCATCAGTTCACTGGAAGCTAGTGCCACTTGTTTGTATCATTGCCAATTACTATTAGTTGCAAGTGATTTATTGAATAGATTGACAAAACTCTCCATATAGTAGTGCCACCTAGTGCAAGCCAGAGTAATCAATGAAATACTCTGGCTTGCACTGAGTGGCACTACTGCATGGAAAGTTTTGCCTCTATGTAAATAGCTTGTGTAAGCATAAAGAATGGTGGTCATATGATGTTTAATGATTAAACAGATTGACATTGATATAATTTCTAAACCTTCTTGTCCCCATTTTTATTTGTGTGCAGTAGAAATTTTATTTTTTAATGCATTTATGTGAATAAAAGCATTTTTTTTTTAATTTTTTAAAACTAAATATAACACCAGTCTTTATTTCATTTTTACACATATCTTAAGTTATAAATTCATATCTTAGGTTTTAATAATGAAGAGAATCTTATCACTTGTGAAATGTAGTAATGGGATTCTGTATTTTTTATTACATCAGTGTCTAGGTATTTCACATCCTATATTTAATATTAATAATTCATAGAAGTTTGTTTGCAGTGTCATCTACTGTTCATTTGACTTAAATGAATTATTACATTTTGGTATTTGGATTGAAGAGATAGCCAATATCTTTGACTGTATAAATATACTTAAAACTTCCCTTCCATCACATTTATTGAAGTATATAAATTAAAACATCTGAAGAAGATAAATGACCCCCAAGATGCATTAAATATATCTAATAAAAAATATTACACATAGAAAAAAAGAAATAAAGTCAAGTTATTACTGTGTTTGTGTTTCATAAAAAACAACAGGTATATTAATCTGCTACTAAGGTTTAAAGTTTATATCTGAGTTAGGGATAATTTTTAGTTTAATAAATAGCTGCTAATAATCTATTAAGATATATATTTGAAGTTGTTAGCTCAAAGTTATGAGGGCAGAGAGTTTGATATCTGTAAATGAAAGTGTAATAATTGTTAGTATATATAAAGCCTTTGAATAACTATGTATTGTATACATCTATCTTTAAATTGATTCCATATAATGTTTTTATGCTTTCTTTGTTAGTTATGTCCATTATTTAATCCATTTATTTTATTGAATTTTATTATTTCAACAGGGAAGAAGATGAATATTCTCAATCAGCTGACAGCCACAATAGTGGTTTCCATAGCAACGATACCAGCAATGGTAATAATGTGAATGAATCTTGCAGTGATAAAGGTGAATTGTTTCAGTTTTTGTTTTTAAATGCTTTTATTTAAGTTACAATATGTTTATTGGTTGGTTTGTTTATTTATTTAGTAAATATTTTGAAATTGAGATGTACTATATTTATATTCAATATAATTTGTTCAATTTTTGTACATTTTTTATAATCACTGGCAAGCAATATGACACTAAAATGTTTTGGGTATATTCCCTATTTTTTTAAATCCAAAAGAGTTCGGGAATGAAATTTCAAAAATTATATCAAATTTTTAATATATTCATATTTTTAAATAAGTTTTCACTAAATGTGTCCAAAAAGGTGACAAAGATTTCAGACCACTCAAAGAAGTATGGAGAGATGCATGCTGGGAGTAACAAGAAGAGATCGAAAATGCAAAGTATGGGTAAGAGAACAAACAGGTGTTACTGACCTCATTGAAAAAATTAAAAGATTGAAGTGGAGTTGGGCTGGACATATTGCTAGAAGAGATGATAATAGATGGACAATTGAAGTCTTAAACTGGATTCCAAGAGATTGTAAGAGATCCAGAAAGAGACCACATGTGAGATGGATGGATGAGATGAGAGTGTGCAGGGGTGATGTGGAGAAGAGAAGCTAAAGATTGGAGATGGATTGAACTTGGAGAGACCTTCATCCTGCAGTGAATTGATAATGGTTGATGATGATGATGATATATATATATATATATTGTAATGGTAAGTGCTCTATTAAACCATTGGTAATGAATTCAGTTAACAATTATATAATAAAACCAAATATTCGGCAAATAAATTTTATCTAGGGGAATTTAAAGACAGCTAATGGGTGACTGTGTACATGGTGGAGTGACTGAATACAATTTATTTTTAATTGACAAGCAGATTCTAGTCACAAGTAATGATCACATTGACTATGCAAGTTTCATGCAGATTCAATTATATTTCCTGATTGTTACCCCTCTCCAACTAATAATTTATTACATTAACAAATAAATAATCAACTTGGTTTGGATGGAAAATGACAAACAATAAAATTATTAACAACAACAATAACTTTATTCAAAGAATGATAATGATTATAAAAAAATATTTACATATTTACAGTTAAGAAAATTATATGGTGATCATGCATGAGAGAGAAAAAATCTTTGTAACTTACAATCTCTTTGAAGATATCCATAGAAAGTTCATTTGATTTACTTTAGCATCTTCATGAATTCATATATTTTCTATCAATAAATGTGGGAACAGACTATTAATCATTAAATTTTAATATTTTCTGGCAATGTAATATTTTAGCTTCTTTTGGTTCCTTCCAAGGCAGTTTTCTTGTGAGAGTTTCCATTGCAGTTTTCTTCTGAGCATTTAAAATAAGTAGATATATGTATAGATAGATTTCACACTGGATTGCATCATATTTTCTCATATTATGAAAATATAAAAAAATGTGTATGCTTCAGAGTACAAAATATTATCAAGGATTATACCCTGTGCATTTAGCTCAGCTATTGCATGATAGTTCTGAGAGTTAAAAGTTTTTGGATCAAAGCTCCATCTGTCCCTTTGATGCTTGAACATCACATGCCTCTTAAATAATAGCCATTTGATATTTTATAAGTGAGGATAAATAGAATTGTATGAAAAGACATTATATCATTCTGCTCTTTGTGAAATTTATATTGTCTGAAGCTGTGACTTTAGGCTTGTGTATTTTTGCAAATTACTGACTCTTTCCAGCTGATTTTTGAATTGCATGTTGTTATAGTCTTTATACATAATTTCCTCCATGCATGTCACATTCATTTGCCTTATGGCAGTTTTTTTTATAAGCACTTGTACATATCTTATATTCTTCTACCTGTATTTAAATTTTCTTTACTATTGGCATACTAAAGTTTTTTTTATTTATGGCAGATACTATATGTATGAGTAAACAGACAATACATTTATACCATAATTATAATTGTTTAGCTATAAATATTTCATAACCTTTCGAATTTTCAGGGGTTTTTTTGTATTCTATTAATCTTAGCTACATTAGATCACAGCCACCATCAACTCATAATTTCAGACCATCCTTGATCTCTGTGCAGGCTTTTCACATAGAATCATTACTCAGCAGGTTAAGTAAAGGTAATGCGTGAATCTCTATTCTATTGGCAGCTCAGTATTTCTCCATTTTGGCATTATCACAGGGATTACTTTTTATTCACTTTCAACATCTTGCGGGAGACTGAAACTCACTGCATTATGGTGTTATTTTCAAATCACTCTTTATTAGTACATCTTTCATTTCAACTCCACCACATCTCAAACCTTTATTAGCACAGTAATTTGTATCATCCTTTCTTATTGTGCATGATACGTTTTGAAAATGTATAACTAAGTATGAGCATGTATGTGCATGCAAGATCACCCCTCCCCATATATATATGTAATGATAATATTTTAATAATGAATAAATATAACGTCATGTGAAATTTACCAAATCTGATGTGATGTATTTGGCTTCTCCTTAAACGAAGTCAAGAATATCTCAGCAACTATGCCCAGATAAACCTGTTAGCCACTTTATTTTCCATTCCCCACTCTAAGTCTTCCCATATTCTGCCCCATCCCATTTCCACAACATAATCTTTGTCAACTCTATGGCCTTTAAATCAAAATCCCTCTTATCTTTTCGCAAACCCAGCATAAAAACTACTAACTCACTTTCTGTATTGTCACTTTGTTCATACCTATTCTCCCATAACTTCATTATCTGTACCCTTTCTGCTTTCAAGCATTTACATTCAATCAACAGATGCCTAATATTTTCTATACCTTCCTTACACAATTTGCATGCTAAATCACCCATAGTTTTCCATTTACATGTATATTCTCTTGTTGCTAAAGATCCCGTTCGAGCCTTAAACAATAAACTACTTTCCTTACTATTATCATAAATTAACTTGCTTCCAATATTCCGTTTACTTCTATATATATTTAAACTCTTCTTACCCTCCATACTACTTCTCCATCTCTCCAACTCCCTATTTTTTATTAATACTTCTATTCTTTTATCCCATTCCTTACCACTATAACACTCAACAATCCTCCTAACACAATCATCCCACCTTTTATACAAGTATACCGATATAAATTCTTTATCCAAATCTTTTGCATACCGCATTACCTTTCTCACCCATCTTGTTACCTGCCCTTTACTCATAACCCAATTAAACACTATTTTGGCTATTCTTTTACTATCCATAAACTGCAACCTACCAAACATTTTCATTTTACTTTTTGCATCTCTCATATAGAAACTTGACCATCCCATTTCTCCTTGAATTGCCTCCTTTGCTGTCCACATCTCTGCATCTAATGCATGTCTTCCTACTTCCCTTTGTACTTTCTCTAAATAATCTAAAATCCTTTTACTAACACATAATGCATCATTACCATATGTTAACCCTGCTACTGCAACTCCCTTCCATACAATTCTAGCTACATCATATTTATTATATGAAAATACTGTTAGTTTCTTTACCAAACCTTTTCTTTTCTTTGCTTCATTTACCAATTTTTTCTCCCATTCAACCAAGCAATTTTCCTGATTACATAAGATGATTCCCAAATACCTATATCTATCCACCACACTTAACTTTATATCCCCCAATAAAAAAACTACATCCTCTCTTTCCCCAGTATTAACCATCATTATATTTGATTTTTCTTCACTAAATTTAATCCCCATCTCTTTACCCACCCTTGCACATGTCCTCAACATAATATCCATATCTTCTCTTCTTTCTGCACATAAAAAGATATCATCTGCAAAAAAAAGACCCGACAAAGTATATACTCCTTTGCCACCTATTAATGGTATCTCTACCCTCTTCCTAGTCTTTCTATTGCTTTTTCCATTTCACTCAAAAACAACAAAAACAAAATCGGTGACATAGGGCATCCTTGCCTTAATCCCACTCCATTTTTAACTTTAACTGATTCTATATCCCCTAATTGGTAAGTATAATAATTATTTTCATATAATTTCTTAATAATATTTACTAAAGCTTCATCCATTCCCAAATTGGCTAATCTTACCCATAATCTATTTCTATTTACTCTATCATATGCTTTCTCTATATCTATAAAACTCATATATAATGATCTACCTGAATTCCTACTCATCTCCATAAGTTGTGTAACTACAAACAAACTATCTCCTATATGCCTATCTGACCTAAAACCTCCTTGCATTTCCCCCACTACATTATTCTCTTCCATCCATTTTACAACTCTTCCAGCTACCATATATGAAAAAACTTTATATAAAACTGATGTTACCGCTATCGGTCTATAATTATTTAACTTTCTATGATCCTTACCCTTTCCTTTAAATAATAATCTTATTCTTGTATTACTCCAACTACCTGGAAAAACTGTCTTCTGTGCCATCTTATTAAAACATGATAATAACTTTGCTTTTGCTCTATGCCCTAAATTCATTACCATCTCTGCTGCCCATCCATCTAAACCTCTCGCCTTTCCACTTTTCAATCTCTTTCCTGCCTCATTCAATTCATTTTTTGTGAACCTAATATTCCCACTACTAACTGCTTTCATGTTTTCTATCACTAATTCCTTCACATCTAACATCTTTTCTATATCCATTACATATCTATTTAAGATTTTCTCTAGCTTGCCTCTAGAGCTACATTCTATTCCCTCATCATCTATTAATACTATCTCTCTTTCCCCTACATTTCTCCTTTTAATGTAATTCCAAAATTTTTTACTCCCATCTCTTCCACTTTTATTAATATCCTCCAACAATTTATTATTTAACTTCATCCTCTCTCTATAATTATCCATTTTAGCTAGCTTCTTCTTTTCCAAGTACTTTCCCCATTTAGCATTAATATCATTTTCACTTTCTTTATTCTTAATAGCACACTTATATTCTCTGCATGCTTTTTCCCTCTCTTTTACACTTTTACTAACTCTCATTTTTTTATTATTTTTATTCTTCTTCATATTCTCGACTAAAACCCTATTTGCCACTTTTTCTACTTCACCACACCAGTCCTTATACTCATCCCCAACCAACTGCTCCATGATTTCTTCAACTTTTATTTTATACTCTTCCAACTTATTCTTATCATTCACTCTCCATCCACATCTTTCACTATTATTTCTACCTTTATTTCTATCCTCCATCACATTACTAACCATTTCTATTACAATAAAGTTATGATCACTATTACACACTCTCTCTTCATTATCAAACACCTTAATTTTTCGTATTTTATTCATTCCCTCTTTCTCTACCAATACATAATCTATTGTGTGAAATACATTATTCCTAGACCATGTGTATTGTCCATCATATACATTTGATAAATTCCCAATGCTCAAATTTACTCTTTGACAAAATTCCTTCAAAAACTGACCATTCTTATTATCTACATCATCAATTTCTTCAATATGCCCATTCATATCCCCTATAACCATTATTCTCTTCCCCTTTTCTTTAAAACTCTGTATATCCTTAACTAGGCATTCATATATACTATTGTTCCACTCCATTACAGTTTGACTATCTCCAGTGGCGATATACACTACAGCCACCATCCATTCTTGTCTACCCAACCTTATTTCAAACCACAAATGTTCTTGACATTTAACAGTATTTAAATTTTTTTTCGATATAACACCTATACCACCACCCCTTTTTTCTTTTTCTTTTCTGTTTATACCCTGCCATACTACCTCTTCCAAAATAGGTTCTTCTTCTTCTCTTAGATGAGTTTCCACTACTGCTAATACCTCAAGCCCTTCATTTTCAATTGCTTTATTTAATTCCAGCCATTTTTCTGGTCTCCTACCACCTTGCATATTCAAAAACCCAATTTTAACAATTTCTTCTTTCCTAACTACTCTTTTATAAATTCTTTTGCTTCCTTCTTCTCCATTACATTTATAACAAACTTTCTTACCACTAATCTTACAAAACCATTCCCTCTCCACATCTACACTTATATCTAAATCAACCATCTTTTGCTTATTTCTTATATCCCCTCCATTCTTCTTCTTTTTGATAATATTACAATTTAAAAGCCCACCCCCTTTAAAGGTTTCCCAAATTATATTCTTTAAATATCAGACTCCCTAAAACTTCACTTCCTTGTTTTCCTAAGTGCAAACCATCTTTACTATACAACTCCCTCTTTCCAATAAACCAATCCCATACATCCACAAACACAACATTATTTCTCTCACACAATTTTTTCACTCTCTCATTTATAGAACATGCCCTATCTAATAAATGCCTCTTATCAAATCTTGGTAATAATCCCATTCCTCCTACTCTTCCTTTAATCTCTCTCAAATTCTTAATCAATTCTACATACTCATCCATTACTTTCTCTGATGGCTCTAACAAATTATTAGTCCCTACCATTACATATACATCTCTACTACCTTGCTTTCTTACTTTATCTGTCACATCCCTAATTTTTGCTCCAGGCAAACATACTCTAACATACCTGCTTCTATTTTCTCTTGCAATTATATCCCCACATTCTCTTATTAGTGAATCTCCTATCAATACTGCCTCATAATCTACTTTCTCTACTCCATCTTTAACCTTTTCTACCACCTTCTGAATTTCCTTATCCATTTCTTCCTTATCATTTCTACTCAATAATTCCTTTATCTCCCCACACTTCATCTCTAACAATTTTAACTTTACTTCTACATCCTTCATTTCTTCCTCTATCTTACTTATTCTCTGTCTAACCATCTCCATTGCATTACTACTTCCTTCACCCATATTTTCTGACACTCCACTAAAACCATACTCTGTCCTATCTTTCTTAACTACATTTTGCTCCCTCTCCTCTGACTTTCTCTCTAGACTACCTACACTTAAAAACCACTTTCTCACCTCTTTAATCACATTTACACACTGACTACATATCCAGAAACCTGTTACATCCTTCCTATTCTTATTCAAACATTTCAAATGATACACCTCAGCACACACTGTACACTCTACTACTGCTCGTCTAACTCCTTTCTGTCGATCGTATATACATTGTGCCACACAAATGGAATCCATATTCTTATTTTTCAAATCACCTATTCTATATTTGATTCTTCAAACACCCTTATACTGAAAAATAAAAAAAACTTTTTTACTTTTTCCCAAGCTTGATCAAACTACAACCACGTGTTTACTAACGTTAGGCCTTTTATCTCAAAATAAATGCCAATTTTAAAATTTAAAAAACTCTCAGTAACAAACTTAACTAAAACGAATTAAACTTACATACAATTTTTTATAAATACCTCTTTATAATACCTCACCTAGTCTTCAAACACACTTATACAGAAAAATAAAACTTTTTTACTTTTCCCAAACCTGATCAAAACTATACCCACGTGTCTTCTAATGTTAGGCCTCCCAAACAAACGTTACCTTTTTTCTCAAACCAAATACCTATTTTAAATTCAAAAAACCTTCAGTAACAAACTTAACTAAAACAAATTAAACTTAGATACAACTTTTTTATAAATATCCTTATGCTATCACACATTCAACAGGAACAACTTTTTTTAAAAAAAAAAACTTCTAACCTAAAATGGCGAACGAAAATCTTTCAGACAGTTAAACACAAAAATTTTCAATCTTTCAAATAACTCACTCTCTCGATCACAATTTTACTCTCATTCACAATAATTGTTTTTTATCTGACTGCTCTCAAAAGATCAATCTCGCACGTAAAGAAAAACAGAACTAAAACAAATTTTAAAAATATCCAAATTCAACTTTTAAATAATAACTGAACTGCCCTCTAGCTGCCAAGTTGATAACTTTTTACAATAAGAGATTGGACCACCTATTAATGTAGTTTAGATCTTTTTATGTACAATTCTCTAGATCTAGAACAATAACAACCAGAGTGCTAATTTAAATCAGTCTTTCTATCTTTTAATGTAAATTAATCTTTAAATAACTGATATTAAATCTATAAAGTGGAGATCATTCACTCACTTCTAAAACTCTATAATAAATTAACACGTTATATACGTAATGATAAAATACTATTTTAATAATGAATAAATATAACGTCACATGTGTTAATTTATTATAGAGTTTTAGAAGTTAGTGAAATATCTCCACTCTATTTAAAGATCAATGTCATTAAAATATAGAAAGTCTGATTTAAATTAGCACTTTGGTTGTTATGGTTCTAGATAACTGTACATAAAAAGATGTAAAATACATTAAGAGGTGGTCCACTCTCTTATTGTAAAAAGTTGTCGAGCTTGGCAGCTATTATTTAAAATAAATTTGGTAAATTTCACATCATCTTATCTTTATATATATATATGCATATTTCAAAGAATTTATATTTTGATATACATACATCCTTGTACTTAATAAATTTTTCATTTTTGAGTTCGTATCAGTACATGTCTCATCTCACTTTCATCTTATCATAGTGTGCAGAAACTTAGACCACCCTTGTGCATTTCATGAAAAGACTTCTCATGTGAGTTAGAGATATTGAACACTTGAGTCTCCATGTCCTTGTTGTCAGCTTGAGGTTTTTTCAGTACATAGTGCTCATGCAAAGTAGGGACTGATTTCTATTCACTTTTAACATTTTGTGTAATGATGAGTTATCATCACACTGCCCATCTCAACTCACTATATCATAACTATTTGCCAGTGTAAAAACTCATATTCCTCTCTCTCACCATGAATGTATTTACTGAATGTGTAACTAAACACAAGTATGTATATATGTAACAGCAATCTTCTTTCCAATGTAATATATACACATATTTACACACAAACCTCTATATTTTTATTATATACACACTTGCATTTGGTTGTATTAAAAGTACAACAAAAATACATGTGGCACTTTTCCGCTCTATATTATGCAATTTACACCCAAACATATTTACAGTTTATGTTTTTGATAAACATACTTGCATTTAGTTATATGGTATTAAATGTATAACTAAATGTAAGTATGTGCATGTATGTAAAAGCACTTCAAAAACACTCCCCTCTCTATATTATCCATATTTACAACCAAACGTTTATGTTCTTGATAAACACACTTGCATTTAGTTATGTATGCATTAAATGTGTAACTAAATGTGTGTATGTGTGCAAACGCACTCCAAAAACGCTTCCCTCTCTATATTATGCACATTTATACCCAAACACATAACGCACAAATGTTTATGTTCTTTATAACATTTGCATTTCGCTACGTGTGTATTAAATATATAATTAAATGTAACTATATGCATGTGGGCCAAAGCGCTCTTCTCTCTGTGTTAGGAAAATATACAACCAAACATATTTTCACACAAACTTTTACATTTTTGGTAAGCGAACTTGCATTTATTTATACAAATATAAACTGTATAACTTAATGCAAATATATATGTGCGTGTATGCGCAAAAGCACAGTTCCGTTCACGTCATGCATATTGCCCACAAATTTTTTATGTTTTTGGTAAGCAGACTTACATTTAGTTATAAATATATGTATACTAAGTGTGTAACTAAATTTAGGTGTGTAAAAATACTTTTTCTCCAAGTTACACATATTTATATTCAAACATATTTATGCACAAATTTTTATATTTTGATAACATACTTGCATTTATATATATGTATAAATGTGTGTGCGCGCAAAAACACTCTTGACTATTAGATGTAATGTAAGTGCATGTGTGTGAAAAAGCACTTTTCCCTCCATGTTATGTGTATTTACACCAAACATTTATATTTTTGATACATGTGTATTGTCTGTTTTCTCGCAGGGGGTCCGATCACTCCTCCTGCGGGGATTAGTCAGCAGTTTGATGTATAAAAGAACAGCGTCGAAACGGGTTAAGAGTGCTTCAGGCATCAATCATTGCAAAGACCACCACAGCTGTTTCTAGGAGGCAGATGTATTGAAGAACGTTTCTGCTAATGGGAATAAGAGAAACAAAAAAAGAAATATGGCTCTCTGTTTCTGTGTCGTGCTGAATTTTTACTTCTAACAACTATTAAAAGAGCTTTTTTTTTATGTGGACATTTTCTAAAATATAATATTTTAAAAATCCAATATAAAAGTGGACTAAAAATAAATTATAAAAAAACATATTTAAGTGTATTAATTTTTTGGTTTACAGGCAGGTTGAGATACTGGGCAGAGTACTACGAACAACAGGAGTAGCTCATGGTTTTATCTATAATAATAGCAACGGTAATGTTGAGAGCTCACGGACAGGTTTACTAATGCAAGACAATGTTAGATGTAGTAATAACAGTCTAAAATAGTAAAGTAAAAAGATTTGGCAGTGGTAGGGGTAGAGTACTTACTCCACACTTAGCGAATTTACGCATCCGAGCTAACTCATAAATTTGAAAATTTTACTTGTAATTGCAAATAGTTAAACACCCATTTGCCGACCATTATTGGGTGGTTATCTATGTTGGCTACGGACCATCTGCTTGAAATAAAAATCCTGAGACTGTTTGGGACTTTAAAGAATTTCAAGGTTTACCTAACCAGGTTTGAATTTCAAGTCATGGTAGACTAATATTTTATCTAATATGCTGTGAAGCTCTTCAAAATAATAATAAATTCTAAGAATATTATAATTTTGACTAAAGGCATATTAAGGAGCAATCAGTGATCATTTGCTATTGATTGCCAATCCCATATCACAATTTATTGCCGAACGTTGACACTCTGGATTACATTATAAATTTGTAACGAGCCATTTACATTATTGAAATGCATAAAATAATTACGTAAGAAAATATTTTAATTCCAATAAAATATGTGGCGTTAATAATACTAATTTCACCAAAGCTTTAGATAACTTCATTACAATCTCTTCCTTAACTGGATTGAGAGCTGGAAAATAAAGATTATACATCAAATAACATCCAATCTTCTCAGTTATTCAAAAATAAATGCATCGTCAAAAAGTTCAGATTCTGAAACCCATATATCTGGATTTTTTAGCTGAAGTCAATTTTAAAGCACTTCAGACCAATAAATACTTTTTTATTTCTAAAAAATTCACTTTTTGACTATAAATCCATTGTAGCCGAGAGGTCAATGCAACTGCCTTGCAAGCAAGCAGTTGCTTGCAGACAGTTGTTGTGGGTTCACTTCTCGGCTGATGCTATGACATATGGAAAAAAAATCTATTGTGTCTTCTATGTCATAGAGATAAAGAGTCTTTGGAACTTTTTCTACTGAAATGCTCATCTCTCTCAATATGCCTCCCCCACACTTCTCAGTGGCATATTCACATGCGCAAACACTTTCTAATCTCATTGATAGCATATACAGAAGTCTTTCCTCCAACATGCAGAGTACCATCTTCATTGTGTACACACTCGTCCTAAACAAATTAAGAAATGTTAAAATATCCAACCAAACCCATGCATTTGCAGATATTTTTGTGGCTGATTGAAGTTTGACCCCAATCATATGTCTATCTTTTTTACTCATTAATATATGTTGTAAAAACTTATTATCCTGACAAATGCAATCATTATTTAGAATATGAAGACAAGTACTTCATTGCTTCCTTATACTAGTTTTCTTCACCAATTTTCACTCAATTTTTCACCCTATATGTAAATAGTATTATATTCATATATTGTTTTTACTATGTTCTATAGCCGGTACCCTGCATGGGTTAGTGCAGTGGTATCAGATATGGAACTAAGGCCCCTAGATCAATTCAGTTCTGACATTTCCAATGCTCAAATTCCCAAGCGTAAGACCACTTATTTATTTACTATAGCCTAATAATAAGTGTAAACAAAAGTTATTTTTTTAAAAAGAAAATTGTTAGTTGCTCAGGAGGTCAAGTGATGTTCAAACAGCAGAAATAACGATTTGAGCTTTTGATCCAGAAATCTTGTTCTCATTTCTTCACTAAACTGCATTAGACTTTTTAAAAAGAAACATTCAATAATGAAATAATAAAATGGAGGGGGGGGGGGGCAGAAAAGGAGAAGGAAAAAAAATTCATTGAAGGATGATCTTAAAAAGATAGCTTGCATCTGCTTTTAAACACTTAATTGATGAGGTAAGGCTAATTGTTTTTATTTGTGATCATAATTATGAAATAATTAATGGTTCATCTTTATGTAACAATGGGGTTTTTTGATCACATAAAACATAGGTAAAAGATAGTTAGATAAAACAGCCACTAAGTAGCCCAGTGGTGTGCATATAGGGGACCAGAAATCAGTACTCATCACTTTCACCAATTTCCAGATGTGAGAAATCCTAGTTTTTTTGTTTTATTATTTACATAAAAAATTATTCAAACAGAAATTAATCTCCAATTATGCAAAATTTCTTAAATTTCCTTGCACTCACCCACCTGTAAGAGTAGTCACTTAAATTTAGAGTGTACATTCTATATGCACCAACTCTTACAGACCATGCTTAAATCTGGGCTTGAATTTATTGTGTGCCTGATGCTATAATTAAATATTCATTTGTACAAATCTATTTAAACCATTGCAGTAAAAAGATAGTGTCTCATTTTTAACCACCTATGATTAGACAAACATGACTTATAAATGTAAATCTATTATTATAAAGCACTCAATGGAAGTCAATCTCCAATAATGTGCTATTTCAAAAATATAAATTTCCATGCACTTGCCCACCAGTAAAAGTTTAAAAAACTTTAAGTGAATCATTTAAGTTTAGAGTGTATATCCTATATACACCAACTCTTACAGCCCATGCTTGAATCTATCATGTGCTTGATGTTATAATCAAATATTTAATTGTGCAAATCTATTTAAACCATCGCAGGAGAAAGACAGTGTCTCAAAACGGAAGTCAATCTCCGATAATGTCCTATTTCTGTCTTTCTCCTGTGATGGTTTAAATAGATTTATACAATTTCATTTGAATAATTTCAAAGTTTTTAACGATTATAGATTTATATTTAGCTAAGAATAACTAGATACCATTTACCAACCAATATTTGATGTTTAGCCAGTTTGGCTGCAAGTTGGCTATATACCATTTACCAACCAATATTTGATGTTTAGCCAGTTTGGCTGCAAGTTGGCTATCTGAACATTGAAACTTGTTGGGACCTGAAAAAAAAATTGTATTTTACCTACCTGAAATTTGAATTCTTGTTGATTCTTCACACTATACTATTTATGTATCTTAATGGAGAACAAATAAATATATCCAGGAAAAGCTGGAATGAATGTAATAAAAGCATAACATCCAATAGCAAGCTACCACTAACAATGATAAATGTTTGTCATTTGTTCACTATTTACCCTGTCTCAGAGTGCGGCTCTGAGATACATACATGGTCAGATGTAGTAGACTATGAATAGGTGGAAGTTTACAATAACCTGATACTTCTGAGACCATATTAGTATTTGAACCTTGAAATTAACAATCCACAATCCCTCATTTACTCTTTTCTCTAACAGTATAGTTTATCTCATTGGTATAGTGATGGAATTTAGAGCTAAAGATTCCTGTATCAAAGGTTAACCAGCCACTTTTGCTGCTCAAATGTACATGTCCTCTTATTGATGGATTATGTCCCAACTGGGTTGCTTCTGGAATTTGATATTCTTATGAATTCTAAGCAATAGCCATTTGATTATTTATTTGTTTTAACCAATTGATTGAAAACTTATGTATCCCCAAACTTTTGAACCTAAGATAATTATTTTTCACTGAGCATTTAGAAGATAACTTAATGTCCAATCTTAATAGCTGTACAAGTTCATTAGATAAACTAAGGGTATATGGATTTAAAAATCCATTGATTAAATTTTTATTAACTTCTCATAATTGCATCTGATATTCCATGAGAGATGAACAGTTTTATAAATGGGTAGAACTTCATTGTCACTGTTTGACCTTCATTAGTTTTTTTCTTAATAGTAGCAGCAGAATTATTAGATTACTATTGAGATGATGATGAGATGAGATGCACTATGACTTCCCCTTTTTCAGAGTCAGAAATCTCTCAGCTACTATGCCCAGAGAAACCTGTTAGCCAATTTACCTTCCCTTTCCATTCTCTAAGTTTTTTCCATATTCTTCTCTATCCTGATCCATCCCATTTCAACAACATGATCTTTGTCAACTCCATGGCCTTTATATCTAAATTCCTCTTATCTTTTTCCAAACCCATCAGAAAAACCAAGAACTTACTTCTGTGTAATCACTTGGTTTATATTTATTCTTCCACAACTTCATTATTTATGCCCTTTTTACTTGCAAACATTTACATCCAATCAGATTTTAAATATCAGGGCAAGCCCAGCACTTTATCTAATGGATAATTATTAAGTAGAAAATCTGAAATTTTCAGACATTCACGTCTTCCAATCCAGCAATCTAACTTAAATAGCCATATGGGTCTGAACTAAGTCCAGACACACCATGTATTAATAGCTTTAGCAATATAAAATCGCCAAAGCCTTAATAGCAAAAAATCAAATTATGAAGAAATCAAGTCATATATCACATGACCTAATTTAACAAGCTTGTATTACAAATGTTATATAATGAGCTGCAAGCTCATTATATAATATATATAAGCTGGTTTTAGGAAAGGGCAAAGACCTTGTTGTTGCATGTTGAATAGTAGAAAAGAATGTGAAATATTACAAAATAGTTAAGATGTTCTCTTGACTGCAATAAATCCTTAGATTCACTGGATTGTGTTAAATTCTGGAAATGGATTATTAAGCCATTTCTTTGTCATTAAGATTTTCTTACAAGGATCTTCAACCAAAAATTTATATTTTTCTTCTTTTTATGTTTTTTTCCCATAACGTCTACCTTTGACAGACCATTATTCTCTATGTTGTTCTTTTTTCATCATTTTTTTCTTTGCTTCCTAGTCAGTCAGATTCCTAATATTTCTTTTAATATAGCTATACCATATTAGTCTCCTCTTTTTGATTTTTATATCAGCAAAACCCTTATGCATAAACAAACCAATAGAATGTCAAGGCAATTCTGTGAGTAGACAAACATTTTATTATGGAAATTTTGCCTTTATATTCATCAAGCGAGTTTATAGTTTCGAATATTAATTTAGGTGCAACTTTGATGACTTTTAATGAATATGTAAATAATTTTACTTGTTATTAAAAACAAAATTCTTGCTCATAGAAAAGAACTTTCAACTTTATCGGGTATTGTTACTCTATAACAAACAGAAAACCACAGAAGAGTGACATGACAAAATATGACATTGATATAACAAAAGATGGATGTTATTTAAGAATTCATTTAAATGCTTAATTGAGAATATGGCTTGTGAATTAACTTAGTGATATATTCAGACTTCTTTCTTCTGTGAATAGGTTTATATTCCCAGTATTACCTACTTGATAAGCCTTAAAATGTGCTTAAATTCGTTAAAACTACATTATAACAATAACGAGTTGTTTTGTTTACAATTACATCATGAAATTCCGGTTCTTGGATCTTATAAATAAACTAAAATATTTTTATACTGTAATTTTTTTATTTTTACTATATAGAAAATGAAGACTTGAATGCTGAATTGTCAAGGGTCGTTACAGAATTAGAATCTGTTGTTGTGGAACGAAAACGTCTTCCAGCAGAAAGTCGGTTAAATAGCCAGCAGATTTCTACGGAAACTGATAGTATCGAAGAACGCACTTTACAGGTATTAAAACATTTAATAGAAAATTAAGCAATCTTTTTTTTAAATTTATTTCAATTCACTTTCTGATGCCGTTGGTTACTGTAGAAAATAAAATTACATAGATAGAAAAACATTAATCCGAACATTTATTTTTTAAAAACTTTTATTATCCAAATAAAATTTAAGAAGTGACCTTTAACCTTTTGTAATAAATATATTAGGTTCTACATGATGTACTATAGTGATAGAGTGTTACATCAGTAGTGTAAAGTTCTCAGATCGAATCTAGTTCCATCACTAAAGTCACTTGAACTTTTTATGAACCCCTACCCGTTAAAGCCATTTTTTAAAATAAATTACTTTGCAATATGTTTACTAACAAAATTAAAGGGGAAATGCAATAAAAACCTATAAATTAATTATATTGAAGTGAGCTGCATTTTTTTCTACTTTAGCAGAATTTACGTTTTCAACAGCTAGATAAAAGATTTATCAATGAAATATGAAAAAATTGATAAGATCGAAAAAATCCTGGAACCAGGGATTTCAGATTAATAGTATTTTACTTGAATAGGTCTGAGGTTATCTTATATATATAATCTTTATTTTTTTTTAATGTGATTAAAATACATAAATTCATGTTGAAATATGATAATTGGTGAAGAGGAAAAAATCGATGCTACAATAAGTATTTATATTTAGTTTTGGGTAGCGTGTAATTGAAGTCAAAATGACGGCTTTTTGGGGCTGGTGTAGTTCTTACTTTTATTTATATAATATTAAAACCTTTTGTTTAATTTACAGATTTTCAATGAAATGGATGGCTGAAGAGTTGTGGGGTGGAGTGGATTGAAGCCTATCCATTAAAATATGAAGATTGGCTATCTTAATATAAGCTGAGCATTGATTGTATATATGTGTGGAGATGATAATCCGGACCAAGGTGATGAGAGCTGTTTTAGCATGAAATACGTGTATTGGTGATTATTTATCTTTTCGACATGTATGTGATCAAGTGTATTAGTAGTATGAAATAGCGTGGATAGTTGAGGGTCATGTGAAAGTCTGAGTTTAAACCTCCTTTATATTACATATTGGAGTGCAGGTATGAAAAAGCCTTTGTTAAAACAACCAATTAAAAAAACCACAACTTATTTAGGCCAGATATATCTTTTTTTTTTTTTTAAATAATTATCATCACTATTATGATTATTATTTTATTCATAGAAGTAGTATATTTATAGTATTAAATAGTTAAGTTGTAAATATCTAAAATTAAAGATGCAATTGGGTTTGCACACCTGCCATATCTGCAATATGTGGTTCAAATCTAAGTGGATGAAACTTGGATTTTTTTTTCCAGTTTCAAACAGGCTTTGGATTTCTTTTTTTTTTTTGAGATAAATCGCTTCTAACCAATCTGATTAGACATTCATTTATTAGTCGATAACTGGATAGCTAGCTACTTTTATACAGAAGTTAACAGAAATAACCATTAAAACTTTTATCGTCTGAGTAAACCCTTGACAGAAGTGCTCCCTTTGTTTTCATTCTTTGGGATGCAGTTTTCTATTTAGCTTTGAGAAACATGAGAGATGGAGGTCCTTTAAATTGATTTCATCTTCACTTTGAAATGGATAAAGTTTTTAAAGTAGACTAATTGCAAAGTTTTGAATAACTGCAGACATATATTTGTGCACATCTGGGATTAATTCAATCACTGCTTCTCATTGGATAGTTGTGTGATTTAGCACAAATAGAGTGACTGATCATAGCTCAATTTGTTGCTTTTAGTACTCATATTTCATATGACTTGAGATACTAAGTGTTCATTGAATTATTATTACTGTAATATTGATCTTAGTTCTCATGCAGGGTTAGATGTACGTCTTTTAGTTTAGTCTGAATTTCTAAGTACCTTAACAATTCTCAATTTACTTTGTCTAATAATGTTATGCACCTAAGGGTAGCCTAATAAATTTTACCCGGTGTGTATGATTAACCTAAATATGTTTGATTTCATTGCTGACTTCATTTTAATTAGGCATTGGTTTATAGATGTTATGATCTTCTTCCTAATTATTCTGGGATTGCACATTTCATAGATCATTTTATCTCTTGAATCTTAATGATTATTGCATTCCTATCAATGTTCGAAAATTTTATGGTGGGGTCATTTGCTTTTCTTCACAGGTATGACATTTTGTTTCTTTTGCTACATTGGCGACCGATCTATAATTAAAATTCAAAGAATGCATATGAAATTCTTTAATCATCTATAATTAAAATTCAAAGAATGCATATGAAATTCTTTAATCAATTTACAAATGTTTGCAATTGTAAACGTTTTTAGTGAAATACTAACCTACATTTTCAAATATGTTCAGTTGTTAATAATGTCACATGGGTTAGTATGTAACCGATGTTTCTAGTAGTATTGTGCTCCTCTCTTCTTCAGGTGTTGCTGACCTCATTGGCAGCGCTAGCATGGGAATCGAACCTAGATCTTTAGATTTGCAAATATTGAATTTGAGGTGATGTTCAAATCAATTAGACTATTCTGTTAAAGGCAACAGTCAAAAGAAATTTCATATATGTATCTATGAGGGTCCTCTTGATTTCTTCAATTTTTCTTAAAGACAAGATTAATAAATGGTTTCCAAACATTATGAATTATCACACTAAGCTGATTAAGCGGATTAATATGAAAATCCATAATGATTGACAGACACTAATCTTGCCTTTAAGAAAAAATGAAGAAATTAGGAGGACTTCCATAGATAATTATATAATATTTCTGCTGACTGTTGCCTTTAACCAGCACTCATCAGTTGGTTCAGATTATCATCTTCGCACATATATACAATCAAAGCTCAACTTGGGCTTTGAGCATTCCATCATCAGATTTTCAATGAAATGGATGGCTGAAGAGTTGTGAGGTGGAGTGGTTTGAAGCCTGTCCATTAAAGTATGAAGATTGGCTATCTTAATATAAGCTGAGCTTTGTTTCTATATATGTATGGAGATGATAATCTGCACCAAATGAGGAGTGGTGGTTTAGCATGAAAGACATCCATTGGTGATTATTTATTTTTTCGACATGTGTGTGATCAAGTGCATCAGTGATATGAGATAGCATGGATAGTTGAGGGTTATGTAAAATAAGTATTGTAAAAGTAATAAGACAGGTAAGTTTGTTAAACTCTAAAGGATTCCCCTGATAATACTGTCTGTCACTGATTAGACCATAAATATGTGCAGTAGTGCATAGAATAATACCACTTGAAACAGTGTATTATATACTAACGTGTGTGTTATTATTATAGTTGAATGCATGAAAACTTTTAAATAAAGTTTGACTTTTCCCTAAAGATATTTAAATCACAAAGGTTAAACTCTTTTCATATAATTATGCAGTAATCAAAAAACTTGAGTTATGGAAAAGTATACCAAAACAAAATTAGATTAATAGGTTTATGCTAGCTTTCAGTGAATTTTTGCATCATAGTGCAAAATAATACTATCCAGTTGGTATTTTGAATATATAGTGGTTGGAAAATATGTAAATTTGTCCCAGTATGAAATTACATGTTCCATTTTTTTGATAGTGGAACGTAACAGTCTTTTCTGTTAACTGAATGTGTGTCCCTTGCAATAGCCCATGCTTTAAATTTTCTTTTTCTATCATCTCTTTCTGTGCATATTGTTTTAACATTAGAGGGAGAAAAGATGTTATCCATAACTATCTCATACTCAGCAGAAATTGATTTGTGTTCACAACTTGATTTCACCTTTTTTGTATAGATAAGTGTGCTGGGCAATTCCCATTGAGGCTAATGCCTGAGATTCAATGTAGTACACCACACTGCAGGCTGGGGCAGGGCATGAGATCTTATATATGACTTGGGGTGGTGTTTGAAAGAGGCAATCTAAAACTTACTCTAAAGGTGTCTGCACATATTTTTCTGGAGTTTTGTTGAAATATGAGGGTTATATGGAAGGCTGATCCGTGGTTTGTCCAGATTGGTATTATTGGGAAGTTTGTTAATGTTCTTGTAGAGTTTTTCTATCATTTTAATTAATTTAGTATAATTATACCCAATGTCCATTAAGTCTTTAATATATAATTCAATGTTAGTTTTGCTGTCTATCTCATGTTTACATAATTTTGTTTGGCATATCTTTTCATATTAACTTGCTAACTTAATGAGTATTACTAAAAGATATTCAACAATTCTAGATGGTGAGAATAATTCTATATATAATAATAAATGTCATAGTTGCAAAATTTCAGACAGTTTATAGGCATTCATTTTTGTCTCCTGCTTTGGATATATTGTGCAGTAACTAACATCATAATACCCATTTTGTTCTGAATTTCATGCTGTTGTATATTTTTAGGTATTATGCGTGAAACCAAAGAGAATAATCAGCACTTATAAGCATGCATTGAGTTATCCATAGGTTTCCTTTTGAATGTTTATATTTTATGTTAAATATTATGTCTAATGTCATTGTTCTGTGTGGTTTGGTTTATTGGTAGACTGACGGACTTGGAAGGTAATGGATCTTGAATCAGAGGGTCAACCTAATCATTTCTGGCAGTTGCACATCATGGTTCAACAGTATAGGAGTGATAAACATAATAGCTAAAAGTTTCTGAATAGATTTCCAGTCAAGGAATGCAGAAAAATAAAATTAATTAATATTTTAATCAAACGGAATCTGTGTGATTGAATGTCATGTGCTAAAGCCAGATTTGCTCCATTTATATATAATATCTAGACAAAAAATATTATAATGTCTCTTGTACCCTGATAGCAATAAAAGTAAAATATAAAAATTATGAATAATAAAAAAATATTCTGAAGAAATGTAAGGATATATTTATATTATTATTATAAATTGAACTTTTATTTATATAGTATTCAAAGTTATAGGGTGTGATGTGATGCACTGTGACTTCTCCTTAAACAGAGTCAGGAATCTCTCAGCAACTATGCCCAGAGAAACCTGTTAACCACTTTACCTTCCCTTTCCATTCTCCACCCTAAGTTTTCCCATAATCTGCTCCATCCCATTTCCACAATGTAATCTTTGTCAACTCCATGACCTTCACATCTAAATCCCCCTTATCTTTTCCCAAACCTAGAATAAAAACCAATAACTCACTTTCTGTATAATCTCTTTGTTCATATTTAATCTTCCATAACTTCATTATTTGTACCCTTTCTGGTTCCAAGCATTTACATTGAAGTAACAGATGCCTAATATTTTCTATACCTTCCTTACACAACTTGCAGACAAAATCACCCATATTTTTCCATTTACGTGTATATTCCCTTGTTGCTAAAGATCCCGTCCGAGCCTTAAACAATAAACTACTTTCCTTACTATTATCATAAATTAACTCACACCCAATGTTCCGTTTACTTCTATATATATTTAAACTCGTTTTACTCTCCATACTAGTGCTCCATCTCCCCAACTCCCTATATTTTTTTTTATAAAGTATTGCCATCTAGCGGATACTAATGAAAGTAATTTCGAGATTTTCGTATTTCTTTTTGGAAATTCATTTTACTAACTAATATATAAATAAAACACATGTTTTTCTTCTTTATAAATCTTCTTTTATTATATGAATTATTATAAAAGAAATAAATAAGTAACACTCCAACATTTTGACTATATATTTTTTATTGCCTTTATCAAGAAACAAACTTAAAAAATAAATAGAAAACAATAAATATAAATATGCCATAATAATCCAAATACATATAACAAATACAATTTATGGAACTACATGGCCCATTTTATTCGGTACTATTAATCAACTGTCTTGGTTTGCCAGCAGGTGGATTTAAACCTATATTGTTATTCGCAAACAAACCACATATGATTTATTATTTATTTCTTATTTGTAATTAAACTGCTTTGATTTATTTATTTTGGATCATAAAATCTTTATCTTAAAAAGGCAAATATATTTATTTATATACATAAGTTAGTACGTAACATAAAAATTAAAGAAACGAAATTTTATATATTCTAATATAAGAAAAATATTACCAAAAAACTGCATATATGAATTTTTATAATTCATTAACGAAGTATCCTGTGTAGTTTGGTGAGATATAAGGTGCAGAATGCTTAAGGTTCCTGTTAATGCTCAGCTCTGAGATTTCTGCTTCTCGAATTTCTTATGAACTTCTGAACAATAAACCTATCCAATTATATTAATAAAATGACTATTAGCTAATCTTTATATATGTCAGAACATATATTAATTAACATACATTTGAGTCACGAATAATTAACCTTCATCTATAATAAAATTCCATGACCAGTCTTTACAACCAAATGACTAGTAGATAACCTTTGTGAATATCAGATTAAGCATGAATTTCACAATATTTACCACTGAATAACCAATAGTTAACATGTATACTGGAGCATTTATGTATCTCAGAGCAAATTTAAGCTTTACAATATTTATTATCGAATGATCAATAGTTAACCTTATGTATGTCAGAGCATTATGAACTTAAGAGTATTTGTCATCTTGTGAATTTCATAGTATTTATTACTGAGTGTTTAACCTTCATGTATATCAAAATATGTGTGAACTTCACAATGTTTCTCAATGATTTCCTCATAAGTAATTTTATATATATCAGAATATGTATGAACTTTACAGTATTTATCGCTGAAATCACACACGGTTTTTTTTCTTTGAACTGGCATTTAGAATTTTTAATAAAAATTTAATTTTATTATATAATACTTAAAATAGTATTCTATAGGTGTTTGCCATTGGTTGTAGATTAGAAAGTGATCAACCAATCAGTATAGCTAATTCTAACATCAGCTCGAGAAGGGACGGGTGTCTACACTATTTGTAGTATTAAAATTTGAATTTATTTTATTGCATAGATACATTCTGTTTTTTAACACATAAGATTAATATGTTACAATTTGCAAATATAGTCTTAATAATGTCACCAGAAATCACATTGATGGCTTTGAGCAACATGAATGAACACTAGATGGCAGTGAAGTCAGACTCACATAAAGAGAAGCCATTTTATATCACATGATATTATAAATTAAACCTTATATATCTAAATATGTAGGAATCTTTTCTTCAAATACTTATTTTCTATCTTGATCTGTTATACATAAACAAAGAAATAAATTACACAATTCTTTCAAATACTTGTAAAAATTTGATTTTATTCCTGAATCAATTTACAAATACAATTACCCCAAGGTTTCAACTGTACGATTACAATCATTCTCAGGAGTAAATCATAATCCTGTAAAAAAAAAAAAAAACAATATTATAAACAATTAAACATAAAAACTTATAAGTAAAGTTTAAAAGAGAAGCTGTAAATAAATATAATAATAAGCTGAACGTTTTCGAAGATCCATGCCTCATAATCATAGCTTTCTTAAAAATATACATAAGAAAGCTATGATTATGAGGCATGAATCCTCGAAAACGTTCAGCTTATTATTATAATTTATTTATACTATTAAAACTTTAGGTTATAAATTTTTATGTTTATTTATATTTAATGGGAAGTAAACTATTTTATTATAAACAATTAAGTCAATTATTTTTTATATAGCGCAATGTTTTTTATAAACAATAATATTTAAACAGCATTAAACTGTTGCACATGCGCTTTGGATTTTAAATATAAAATGAATGAATACTAACACTTCAACCACATGATAAAGTCTTTGGAAAAGATAGAATGGCCATCTATTTTTTCGAACCCAAATGCTTTTGTATGGGCGAATCTTAAGTGTTTGAAAGTAAAAGCGTGAAGTTATTAAATACTCACTTTAAATTACTTTTACATGCTTTCACTTTCAAACACTTAAGATTCGCCCATACAAATGCGTTTGGGTTCGAAAATATAGATGGCCATTCTATCTTTTCCAAAGACTTTATCATGTGGTTGAAGCATTAGTATTCATTCATTTTATATTTAAAAATCCAAAGCGCATGTGCAACAGTTTAATGCTGTTTAAATATTATTATAAACAATTAAATATATACATGCTTACATTTACGTCAAAAATATTTAAACGTTTTCACAACAGGGGATTTAATTAGATAATGCTTTCTTAGATAGTATTTATTTTTGGTATACTGAAATTATATCCAATTCGTTATGATTATACTACCATGTTTCCCCAAAAATAAGACCGGGTCTTATGTTAATTTTTGCTCTACAATTTACTGTAAGCTTATTTTTAAATGATGTCTTATTTTTTCATGTATAAAAATCTATATTTATTCCAAGTATAAAGATGTATGTTTATTCAAGTACTTCTCTTTGCAGTCTGATATAAGATTTTTATCCTGGGAGCCTTCATTTTGCTCTTAGCTTGTCTGACAATCAGAATATTATTCCTTTTAAATTTACCACTAAATCAAGTGTTAATTGAAGTCCTGTGAGATAGGAGTGGTAACAAAAATGATTATAATTAAGAATGGTTTGTCTGTACAAAATTAACAAAATGCAACCATAAGAATTCAGAAAAAGTTTCTATATTCTTTTTAAAAATATTTATTTAGGAGAAAGATTGAGGATTTAGCTTAAGCTAAATGTTGATTATTAAAACTACTTCCGTTATTTATAATATTTTAAGAGGAGACAAAATTTTAAGAAATCATTTAAAAGCTATTGTGATGGAACTCTAAAACTAAATCAAACATTATTCAAAATCTAAGAATTTAATATTAATAATTAGATAAAAATATATAAATGGGTATAAAATGTATTAATTGTATAATCATATATTTGGATATTGTAACTCTGATGATGACTGCAGGATAGTCGAAACTGTGAGAATAAAGTTTGTTATAAAAAATAGTATTGATAATGTATTTAAGAAAGTTGTAAATGGTATGATATTCTGAACAAAATGACAAAAGCATGAACTTAAAGAGGTGTGGTTCATTAATAACATAGACAACGTAAAGAACAGAAAATCTAAAGGTGTTCAGTTGAGTATATTTTGGCAATGTCCACAATTAACTGTGTAATTTTGTATTTCCATTGTTATTATTTTCAATATAATCATCACCTTTGACAAGAGTATTCAGTCCTAAAAATATGTTAAAGTTTTCATCAAGTAGGTGGTATTAATATTACCTTTAATTTATTACATGATATTTTCGTAAAAATGAAATAAAATGGTTTCTGATATTTACCTTAATTTGCATTATTGAGAGTATTTTTTATAAGGTTGCTCACTGTGCATTAAGGTCGGAGTCAATATTTTCAATGTTTTCTCCAAGTGCACAGTATGAGTATTGCTTTTAATTTATTACATTTCAATGTAGTTATTTTAATATTTTAGTAAAATATTAAATATTTTCTGATGTCCTTCTCAATTTGCACCAACATGAGTTCTTTCTTTTAATTCTAATATAAGTGCAGATAGAAATATGTAGATACATGTTTATCTGTATGATACTATTATGTAAGTAAAGAACAAGAAAAAGTACCATTTACAACTACTATATCTTATGAATTGCAATCGTTAGCGTATATTTATAATCGATATGTTATGTTTTCAGGCATGTATAGAAATGGAAGATTTGCGACAACAGCAACAAATATCCAATCATAGTATTCAGTTATCCCAGTTACAAGATGATGTTGCCATACTACGAGATGAGAATAATATGTTGCAGGATCAAGTTGGGAGGCAGGAAGCAGAGCTTAATAAAACTAAAGCTTCAATGGGAAGTATTAGGGAAGAACGTGATCGACTTCGGAAAAAAGTAAGAAATCATTATTATTATTTTATATATGTGATGTGATGTGATGTATTTGGCTTCTCCTTAAACGAAGTCAAGAATATCTCAGAACTTATGCCCAGATAAACCTGTTAGCCATTTTATTCTCCATTCCGCACTCTTAAGTCTTCCCATTTCTGCCCCATCCCATTTCCACAACATAATCTTTGTCAACTCTATGGCCTTTATATCTAAATCCCCCTTATCTCTTCACAAACCCAACATAAAAACTAATAACTCACTTTCTGTATAGTCACTTTGTCCGTGTCTATTTTCCCATAACTGTATTATCTGTACCCTTTCTGCTTTCAAGCCAATCAACAGGTGCCTAATATTTTCTATACCTTCCTCCACAATTTGCACACTAAGTTATCCATGGTTTTCCATTTACATGTATATTCTCTTGTTGCTAAAGATTCCGTTCGAGCCTTAAATAATTAACTACTTTCCTTACTATTATCATAAATTAACTCGCATTTAATATTCCGTTTACTTCTATATATATTTAAACTCTTCTTACCCTCCATACTAGTTCTCCATCTCTCCAACTCCCTATTTTTTATTAATGGTTCTATTCTTTTATCCCATTTCTTACCACTATAACACTCAACAATCCTTCTAACACAATCATCCCACCTTTTATACAAGTATACTGATATAAATTCTTTATCCAAATCTTTCGCATACCGCATTACCTTTCTCACCCATCTTGTTACCTGCCCTTTACTCATAACCCAAATGAACACTATTTTTGCTATTCATTTACTATCCATAAACTGCAACCTACCAAACATTTTCATTTTACTTTTTGCATCTCTCATATAAAAACTTGACCATCCCATTTCTCCTTGAATTGCCTCCTTTGCTGTCCACACCTCTGCATTCAATACATGTCTTTCTACTTCCCTTTGTACTTTCTCTAAATAATCTAAAACCCTTTTACTAACACATAATGCATCATTACCATATGTTAACCCTGCTACTGCAACTCCCTTCCATACTATTCTAGCTACATAATATTTATTATATGAAAATACTGTTAGTTTCTTTACCAAACCCTTTCTTTTATTTGCTTCATTTACCAATTTTTTCTCCCATTCATCCAAGCAATTTTTCTGATTATATAAGGTGTTTCCCAAATACCTATATCTATCCACCACACTTAACTTTATATTCTCCAATAAAAATTTTACATCTTCTCTTTCCCCAGTATTAACCATCATTATATTTGATTTTTCTTCACTAAATTTAAACCCCATCTCTTTACCCACCCTTGCACATGTCCTCAACATAATTTCCATATCTTCTCTTCTTTCTGCATACACAAAGATATCATCTGCAAAAAAAAGACCCAACAAAATATATATTCCCTTGTCACCTATTAATGGTATCTCTACCCCTCCTAGTCTTTCTATTGCTTTCTCCATTTCACTCAAAAACAACAAAAACAAAATAGGTGACATAGGGCATCCTTGCCTTAATCCCACCCCATTTTTAACTTTAACTGATTCTATATCCCCTAACTGGTAAGTATAATAATTATTTTCATATAATTTCTTAATAATATTTACTAAAGCTTCATCCATTCCCAAATTGGCTAACCTTACCCATAATCTATTTCTATTTACTCTATCATATGCTTTCTCTATATCTATAAAACTCATATATAATGATCTACCTGAATTCCTACTCGTCTCCATAAGTTGTGTAACTACAAACAAACTATCTCCTATACGCCTATCTGATCTAAATCCTCCTTGCATTTCCCCTACTACATTATTCTCTTCCATCCATTTTACAACTCTTCCAGCTACCATATATGAGAAAACTTTATATAAAACTGATGTTACCGCTATCAGTCTATAATTATTTAACTTTCTATGATCCTTACCCTTTCCTTTAAATAATAATTTTATTCTTGAATTACTCCAACTAACCGGAAAAACTGTCTTCTGTGCCATTTTATTAAAACATGATAATAACTTTGCTTTTGCTCAATGCCCTAAATTCATTACCATCTCTGCTGCCCATCCATCTAAACCTCTCGCCTTTCCACTTTTCAATCTCTTCCCTGCCTCATTCAATTCATTTTTTGGGAACCTAACATTCCCATTACTAACTGCGTTCATTTTTTCTATCACTACTTCCTTCACATCTAACATCTTTTCTATATCCATTACATATATAAATTATCATAGTATTAAAGCGCCCTCTTTTGGATTCATTGTGAAATAAGATATTAATATTTACAGTAGCCAATTTTAGGATTATGAAGATTATTATATATATCATCTAAATCTTATTTCACAATGAGTTCTCAGATTCTTTTATTAAAAAGTGGTAGGAGATGAAAAAGAAATAAATTAGGGATAGAAAATGATTTCAAAAAGAGGAATTGTTTTTTTAACTAGCAAGATCTCGAGAAAATGATTTATGTAGGGAAACTTCTAACTTCCTTTAAGAAGAAGCCATTTTATAACATATCAGTTTGAAAGTTAAAGCTCTGTAATATAGTGAACATATAACTGAAAATGTTATTATTTTGTATCAACAAATGATATAAAGATTGATATCTTGAGGTGTCCAATTGTCATCTGTCCATACTCTACAAGTAACATGTGTTAAATTGTTTTTTCTTAAACATAATTATCACATTTGAACTGAACATACAAAAATTCAAATTATCTTATTAATTAATTAATCATATTAATAGTCAAAATAAGAGTCATAGATCACATGACCCTATCTCTTAAGCTTGTAAGTTATAAACAATAAGGATTGCCAATTCCTCTACAAGCTTTATGATAAATGCTTAGCCAGAGCCAGCACTTAAAATATCTTTATCAGGAACCCCCTCAAATCCCTGTCCATGGTTTTGTGCTTTGTCACTCCTCAGAGAGGTGTCAGGTTAGGTTCAGACACTAGATCTAATTAATCATATTGTTTTAAATGTAAACTTTAATAGACTTATGTTTTCTAAAGGAAGCCCATTGTCGCTGAATTGTCCTACATAACATTTGGTTTCGTTTTTAATTTGAGAATCATGACACAAGCTTGAATCATAAGATATGTTTTGGTGATATGTAATGTGACCAGTATGATTTGCACAATTTTTGGAAATATGTTGATTTTAAAAAAACCTGCTTAGAATAAATTATAATTTTATTAAATTACACATCACATTTTTCAAACGACAATATAGTTTAAATGTTAATGTAATTGATGAAATATTTACACCCCACAATTACGTTGTAAACAAAATAATTATATAGTTTGACATATTACTTTAAATTAATATTAAAGATTAGTTATATCTCTATTTTATTTGAGAATAAAAGTTTCATTGTTCATAAAACTTAGTTGAGTAAAATATTGTTGATATATTTAATTTTCAAAATTAATTTAGTTATATTTTGAGATATATGAAATTTAAAGTTTATAATGTGTTTGTTGATATTTCCTTTGTCAATTATGTTAATAACTTAACTATATAATCTATGCCATTTGAAAAAGTAATATATATAATTTAATAGATGATATTTGTTTAGATATAAGTGTAATAATGCGCAAGGCTAAGTGAATTTGCAACAATTAGACAATATCAATAACAATCAACAATTTTTTACTGTTGTCAAGTTCAACCATCTTTTAACAATAAGGGTGGAATACCACCCTTATTACTTATCTAATATATTGTAATGGTCAGGACGATGACATTGGAAGAGAGGGTCGCATCTAACTATGGTTGGACCTGGGGTCTTCGGGTAGGATTCTGGAGCCAATGCAATGAAGCTCTTAACCTATGATTGCATCCATCTCCAATAGATCAGCCCAACACTTCTTTATTAAATCTGGATGCAATTCAACTTAAATCACTAATGCTGTTTTTCAAAATAGTTTTAATACTCGCTCAATATTAAAGAAAATGTTAGCTTAAATATATTTTTGAGTTACATAATCATAGAATGCTTTTTAATTATATTTAATTATCCATTGCAGTTTAGTACAATATTAGAATGACGGACTCTAGAATCAGAAGTTTCTATATCGGAGTTTGACCTGATACTATTGGTTTTGAAACATCATGTGACAAAACCATTATCAGATTTCATTTTATGAAAGGATGTCAAATATTTCATATTATAAAAGTCTATCAGAGTTTTTTTCTGAATATAAATTAATTAAAAAATTATTATCTTTTTTTCTGGAAATGTATAAAAGAATATTTTTTATCTTTATTTATAATATTTTTGTCAGCTTAATTTTATATTCTACCTTGCGTAATTTCAGGTTCGAGAATTGCAAGCCCGCCTACAAGGTGTCCAGATGCCCAGTCCTCAGGGAAGCCACACAAGTTCACCGACACGGAATCATGGTTCATATGTCAACCCTAATATGGGCGATCGCAGTGGAAGCAATCATGATGAAATTCCTGTCGCTAAAATAGCGGAACGAGTGAAATTGAAAAAGGTTGAAACTGGAGAAAGGCATATATTAGGATCACAAATTAGTAGTTGTGGGGTAAGTTTCAATTTTGTTTGTAAGTATTGCATTTTGTCTTTACTTGAATTACAATTTTTTCTATTGTTGTTATGAGAGATACGATTACGATAGAAAGTGATGTTGTACAAACGGCAAAAAATTACTAATCATATTAATGTTAAAACTGCATAAATAATTGTGTTATTTTTTTAAAAGAACCTATGACATCCTGACTATCAGGCTAGCTTGCATTGCTCATGACCTTTGGATTCAAAAGAATAGTAGAGCTTGGAAATTTTTTCTGGTAGTCTGACAATTTTTCATGCAAACTTAAAATTTTTCATTTTAGTTTGCTCATGACTAACTCAGAGAACTAACTAGCATCAGTTGGCTCATGAGTAAAACGGTCTTAAAGTAAAAACTAAATATGATTGCAAATAGTGCAGCTTTTTTGCTAGTGAGGAAGATGTTCTACAACTTGGGATATCAAATTCGTAGAGTTTTTTTTAATAAAATGGCTGATAAGTAATTTTAGCCTGTTTCCAAAAAATATAAGTCTTCATTTTAACCTAAGAAACAATAAAAAATATAAAACATTTTTTAAAGAAATGCTTTTGGTCACATAAATGTACTAAAAAATATTTTAAAAATGCATCTAAAAATAAACAATAAATTTTTTTTTAGCTTTCATGGGAGTTTTGATATTATGCGACTAAAATAAAAGTTGTTTGTGCTCATGTTCAACACAAATATCACATGCTTCTTTTTTGGTCGCATAATATCAAGAATACTATGAAAGTGAAAGAAAATTTGTTTACTTGTTAGTACTTTATATATATATTTAGGGCATTTATGGAATAAAAGTTGGAAATTTTTTTAAAATATTTCTTATATTCTACTTTTTAGTTTTATAAGCTAGTTTAGATACAGTTTAATACTGCTAGATGGCAGCACCATAAAAATACTGTATAAAAAAGGTCAAAATACAGCAGAAATTGGTACTTTCCTATTGCAAAAACATATTAAGTATGACAACTAAAAGGCAGTTCAACTATTAGTTAACTAGACTTGGTGTTATCATGTGATTTTATATTTATTCATTATAAAAATATTATTTATCATTACATATATGGCATGAGACTATTTATGATAGAATTTTATAAATGAATGAAATATCCCTATAAAATCAATATCAATCCTTTCAAAATAAACTTAACATTAAAATATGCAGCCTGATTTAAGAATGCTGTCTGACTATTCTTGATCTGGATAATTCTATGTAAAAAGATCTAAAATAGAAAAGTACATGTTTTCCTGAAGGTTTGTGATGATGGTGTTCTAGTTGTATTTTTATATTTGACAATTTCCATCATCTAATATGAGTATTGAATGTCTTTAGAAAAATGTAACTTTTTATTTAAATATTCCAAATACATTCAACTGTTAGTAATAGCACATCAAACAGGTTAGTATATGCACAATGTTTCGAGAAGTATTATTCTCCCCTCTTCTTCAGGTGTTGCTGGCTTTGCTACTCTAAGAAGTTCTTGAACATAGCTACTAGAAGATCATATATAGACTTAGTGATTTTCACGGAATATTGGGTGTGAGTCAATTTATGGTAATAGCAAGGAAAATAGTTTATTGTTTAAGGCTCAAACGGGATCTTTAGCAACAAGGGAATATACACGTAAATGGAAAAATATGGATGATTTAGTCTGCAAGTTATGTAAGGAAGGCATAGAAAATATTAGGCATCTGTTGATTGAATGTAAATGCCTGCAAGCAGAAAGGTTATTTTGGTTTTTATGCTCAGTTTGAGAAAAGATAAAGGTCATTTAGATATAAAGGGTGTGGAGTTGACAAAGATTATGTTGTGGAAATGGGGTAGAGCAAGATAGAGAAGAATATAAAGTGGAGATAAAGTGGCTAACAGATTTCTCTGGTCATGGTGGCTGAGAGATTTCTGACTCTGAAAAAGGAGAAGTCACAGTGTATCACATCACATCACATGAATTTGTTTATTTAGTATAATATATAACTTGTAACTATTTATTATGAATTTTATTAATGTGTGAAATATCTTTGCTCTGTACAATTAATATCAGGCCTTTCAATTTATGTTCAAATAAATTGATCTTATTTGACATTGTTCTTTGCTGTTATTGTTATGGATAAACTCTACATAAAAATCACTAGAGGGACAATCCAACAGAATGGTGATTAGTACATGATTTTAGATTTATCCATTATAAATGTATTATTTATCATTCTATGTTTACATATAAGGTCTAATTTTAGCAAATAACAATATTTTGTTGATAGGTAGCGAACCCAAAGGTAGCTGAACATCTAGTACAATCTGTCCAAGAGGATTCCAGTACTCAGGAAATCTTCCAAAGTCTTTTTTCTCATGGAGTCACAGCCCCGGATAGCAAGATTCGAGAATTTGAAGTCGAAACCGAAAGACTGAATAGCAGAATAGAGCATTTAAAATCTCAGAATGATTTATTAAATTTAACTTTGGAAGAAAGTAAGACTCAATGTGATCGGCTAAGCGTCTTGATCGGAAAGTATGAGTCGAACAATACCGCTCTGCAATTAGCCTTAAGTTATAGCGATCAAGCCATAGAAGCCTTTGAAGTGCTTGTAGCTTTACTGGAAAGTGAACAAGGTCTCCTCCTAGCCAATTGCAGAGCAGCTGGCCTTGGGCAAATGAGTAAGATTGTGATTTATGTTTTATATATTCACTTTAGAAGTTTCTTTTTATTACATAAATATAAATCATTTGTACTATTTATTTGCATGTTCTATTTCAATTATATTTTTTTTATGTCAAATATCACACTTCTTATTGTTTTAGTAAATGCATCCTAATTTTTAAATATATTTTACTTTAATTATGCCTTTACATTCATCTTTCGTTTTATACTATTTATGTTTTGCATTTTATTTTTTTGTCTCTGTGTATGCATTTATATAAATATGCAATGTAACTACTAATTGTTTAAATACCATATAAATTTTTAATCTATTAACATACCCCATATAGTTTGACACAGTTGGTAGAATGCCTGACTTGGAATCGGAAGAACCCAGGATGTTCGAACTTCTTATAAGCTCTCATGCAATAAAACCATTAGCATTTTTTTTTGTCTATTAATATTTTTTATTTACATTTTCTGTAGAAATTCTTAGAAATGTACAGTCTTATATATGGCATTTTATAAAAAAAAAAAATCAGTTAACTCTTACCGTATACCTGTTTTTGACATCAAACTTTATGTCATCAGCTGCTCCAGGGACAAGTTGAGATTATATCAAACATAACAATTCAGTTTCTATTTAAATGGAATTGTAATGCTCAATTTGAGGTTTTACTAAAGCCAATTACTGGTAAAATTCACGTTCAAACTTTAATATCAAATTCAATATTCGGAGTCTGTTCAAATAGAAACTCAGTTTTTATGGTTAATGTGATTTCAATTGGTTTTCTGAGCAGTTAAATAATAAAATCAGGTTTTATTAATAGACATATGTTGAGATAGGAGATTTAGTTGATTTTTCATAAAATGTTGTCTTATAAAAGACCAAACATTTTTATAAATTTCTACAGAGGGTGTAAATAAATAACATTAGTAGATTATATATATATATGTTCATTAGAAAAGACTTGAACTCAGACTTTCAAACTTCTGATAACTATGCAACCATCTTATACAACTGATACACATGATCACATATATGTGAAAAAGAAAAATGATCTCCAATATATAGATTTCATGCTGAACCGTCATTCATCAGTTGGTCCAGATCATCATCTCCCACACATATATAGTCAGTTCTCAGTCCATATTAAGATAGCAAATCACCTGACTGTATATATGTGTGGAAGATGGTGATCTGGACCAACTGATGAGTGCTGGTTCAGCATGGAATACTTGTACTGGGGATCATTTATTTTTTTCATGTGTGTGTCGTCATGTGTAGCAGTGATATAAGATAGAGTGCCTATATATTTACACATATATGCATACCCATTGAACTGTATAAATCTTAAAAAGAAAAAGAAAATGGGTATACATAATGATGATTAAGTAAACTTCAAATAGTTTTCTATGAATGTATATAAGTTTATCACTCAGTTAATGTAAAGACAATACGAGTATAATTATTATTCTCATTCAGCCAATACCAGTTTATAAAGACCACAAATCTAATTCTTGGTAGTGATTTTGTGGTAGGTATTGGAAGTCTCTCGATTTTGTTATATTTATAAATAATATGATGTTTTTGCGTTTCGATAGTCTGCTTACAATTGTTATGGAATTTTTATGTTATTTACGAAATTTAAAAATTCATCAAAATTACAGTCTAAAAAGAGCAATAAAGATCTAGTAAAATGATTAAAACAGGCAAAACTCTCCATACAGTAATGCCACTCAGTGCAAGCCAAAGTATTCAATGGATGCCAGAAGGCTTGTGCATAAAATCCCTATCTATGCCTACTCATCCAATATCCCCATTGATTACTCTAGCTTGCACTGAGTTTCACTACTGTATGGAGAGTTTTACCTGTTCAATAACAGTTATGAGAAAGCATAAGAAATGGTGATCCTGTGAGATCTAGTAAAGTGCTTAACTAATGAGCATGTATAGAGAGGATTCAATATAAGGACTTCTTAACAACTCTTATAAAATTATTATTGTTTGTAACATATTTCTAAATACACTACAATCTGTTTATTATCAAAATAATAATAGTAATGGTGATGATGATAATAATTAAAAAAAACCTGTTATATGTTTTTTTTTTCTTACTTAGGAATAGTAATTCACTGTTTTTCAGAGCCATCTAGGATAAATATAAGTAATTGATTGACTCTAGATGGTAGTGGCATTTTCAAATGTCCATATTAATTTTAGTCTGTTGATGAAGGTCATTATCCCAAAATGAATCTGAGGATTTGGATGTGATGCTTCTATATCTGATGTCTATGATTTGCTCACACTTACACTAGATGGCTCTGAAGTGAAATAAGTAAGTTCCTAGTCCTAATACAAACAATAAACAAATTAATAACAAATCATTTAATTTTTTGTCTTACACATTATGTGATAGAATCAAAACTGTTTTACTACTCTAGTGCCGTATGCTGTATGTTTGAGTAATCAGTGACTATCAGATAGAAATCCATTCAAATCCCATGCCAGTTTCTGGCTTTTATCTTTATCAGTGAGGCTTTGGATTTAAAATTGGAAGTCATTCATTATGTATCCAGAAATCACCTTTAGCTTCACTTTGGAATTAATGGTGCCTGCATTTAATAAAGAACTGAAATATAGATCATAGTTACTGCCCCAGAATGGGAATCGCATAAATATTCATACAGTTTTTCTGGGATTTAAAACATAGATTTTTTGAGAATTTTAAACTTTTTATGTCTGAAGGATGAAATGGAATTAATGAAGATTTCAAGGCATATAGCCATATTGTGTTCTGCTTTAAATCCTAAGCTTAATTGATAATGGAAAAATCCAAAAAATGGTCTAAGGGTGAAGATTTAAATAAATATCTTTTAGAAATTGGTAATTAATACATCTTACAATGGGCGGCATTTCAGTAGAGAGATTCTCTGATCACAGTTTTAATTTTTTTAGACATTTTCTAAACACCGCTGATTCAAGCATCAATCATCACAAATCTAAATAATTAGTTTTCTATATTTAATAAACAAATACTTTATTATGTTACCAACTATTTAAAGACTAAAGCATTTATTTATTAAATACGGTTTCCTGTACGGTTTATTGCAGTGATAAAGTATCAAATTCTGGAGTATAAAGTCCGCTTACAAGCTCTAGTTCTAACACTCCTGACACATGAACTTCTCACCAATAAAGCTATTCATTCATTCATTTTGCTCCGTTTTAGCGCAGTGGTAGATTGTCCAATCTGTGAAGTGTAAGATCCTCAGATCAATCCTATTTCTAGAACTTTAAACACTTGAACTGCTTACGAAGTCTCAAACAATAAAGTCATTTGATTACGTTATATAAAAAAAATTAAATCAATTAAATTTTAATTAAAAATTAAGAAATTTGCTTTTTTTTTTACGATTAAGTGAAACGCTGATATTTTAAAATAGGTATATAAAAAATAAGAAAAAGTGATAAAATTTGGTTAATTAAATCATATATTTTGAAAAATTAAAATTATTATTAACATTTTTATAATTGTTTTTTTTTTTTATTCAGCAGGAGATAATAGCAATATGGTGGAGGAAGAAATTACTGCCATCCTGAAGAGGGCTAACGATAATCGAAAAACTGCTGAAAATGTGGCAAAGCATTTATTACAACGACTAGACAGAAGTTACCGCACCGTTAATGGAGTAGGCGGGTATAACTCAAGTCCCTGGGGAGCTTTTAGTCAAACCACAAGGTTCTTTTGCTTCCAATCATTATGGCCTCTAATATTTTGGCTTATTCCTAATTCTACAAAATTAAAGAATTCTGTCTTAAACATAATGAATTTCCATTCTCTTTATTCTTTCTTTTGGAATTATTGCAAATAAAAAGAGTTAGTTTATTATTGAAGAAAACCATTTACTTTATAAATCTGCATATTAACATTTGCATACATTTTGGTGAACATGGTGCCCATGATTCCAACATCACATATGGAGAAAATAAACGAATGCAAAACAAAAAAATTTATAAGCTTTTATTTAACTTATTCTACTCTTTTTTTTTTCCTGTATATCTAGATTAAATCTTATAACCTAGTTTTGATACACTTTCCAATTTCCAATCTAGTTTAAATTTTGAATACAGATGTATTTCTGATGACAATATTTTTTCTTTTAATAGGTTGCAAACAGTTTTAGAAAATAAATTAAAAATTCGAGTGTTTAGTTTAACATTGATGCTAGAGATTTTTTAGTAGCATTCATTGTAATTTAAAACTGAATGATTCATTGGAAACTAATTTTGATAATTAAGTGTTATATATATTCCAAGAGATTGTAAAAGACCCAGAAAGAGACCACATGTGAGATGGATGGATGGAATAAGAAAATGTGCAGTGGTGATGTGGAAAAGAGAGACTAGAAATCAGAGAAGATGGATTGAACTTGGAGAGACCTTGATCCTACAATAGATTGATAATGGTTGAAAATGATGAGGTTGATATAAAAGCAAAAAAGTAGAAAAAAAAAAAGAATGGAAAAATTGCATTCACATAAATGTACTAAAAAGTAAAAAAATAAATGTTCTTTCACAAATTAAAAGCTTGGGGGCGCTCATGCATTGAAATAACCTTAATTCCATTTTCTATCAATATTTATAGCCTTCTTAGCAATCTAGATGTACAATTTAGCAATTTTAATTAAATATTCTTTATTGTGTTGCTATTATATATATATATTTAGGGAGGGGAGTAATTTTTATAGATCTATTTACGGAATAAATAATTCACAAATCTGATTCATAAAGAATCGTTTAAATAAAATTGCAATAAATGGTCCCCTTTCTTGTACAATTGACACATAATAAATGATCTTTTTTTTATTTAACAAATAGATTAGCATTAATGCCAGAAAGTTGACATTAATTACAAATTTATTTGTATGACTCTTTAGAAATTTGACTTGTGAATTAATATAGTTTATTTAAGGCTTTGTTAAAACTATTAAAATCTAATTGATACTTATGTAAAATATTACTAAGAATAGAATAATTTCAAACATGTATGTCTCATTCTTTTATTTGTGAAAGTTGACAGAAAATTATTTTTTAGTGTATTTATTTGAATAAAAGCTTTTTCTTCTTTTGTGAATTTTTTATTTCCAGAAGTTATTCATTATATCCACCATTATTTTTCGATATACAAATTTAAATGTTTATTCAGTCATTTAATAATGATGTAAAAAGTAATAATATCTTGCGGTTCAATAACGTGCCAAGTATCAAAGAGATTTAGTACTCATGCAGCAATAAGCATTGCCCATTGTATGATTGATATATCAATCAAATTTCTATTGCTGTTTTATTTTATCACTGATGTATTGAATCAAGATTCTATTATCTGGTGTGTTGCATCAAATCAAGATTCTATTGTGTCATATTGATATATTGAACCAAGGTTCTATTGCCTGATTTGTTGTATCATTAATATGTCAAATCAAAGTTCTATTGTCTGATTTGTTATATCATCAATATTTTGAACCAATATCGAATCAAGGTTCTACTGCTTGATTTGCCTTGCAATCGATATATTGAATCAAGATTATATTGCCTGATTTGTCATATCATTGATATATCAAACAAGGTTTTATTACCTGATTTATTGAACCATCATTATATCAAATCAAGGTTTTATTGCCTGATTTGTCATATCATCAATATTCTATTGCCTGATTTGTTATTGAATCCAGATTGTATTTTTTAATTTGTTGTATCATCAAAATATCCAATCAAGCTGTAAGTTCTAGTATCTGATTTGTCATACCTTCAGTATATTGAATCAAGATTCTATTGTTTGATTTACCATATAATTGATATATCGAATCAAGGTTCTATTGCCTTATTTGTTGTACCATTAATGTATCGAATCAAGATTCTATTGCCTGATTTGTCATGCACTATGAATCCCGATTTCTTAAACTTTGCAATAAGTCTTCTGACACAATTCTAAATTCAATGCATAATAAAACTGTAAACTCAATATACTTTTAAAACATACAGATAAAAATATAAGTAATAAAAATATAAATATATATTTTAAAAGAAATGTTTTTATTTACATAAAAGCACTAAAAAATAAAAAGTAACTTTTCTTCCACTTTCACAGTAGTCTTGGTATTATGTGATGAAATCAAAACATATGGGTTCATGTTCAAAAATAGTCTTCTAAACATAAGTGTAGTACACTTCTATTTTAGCCAAATAATATCAAAAATAATATGTGAAAAAAAAATTGTGCTTTTTTATTTCTTTTTATATACTTCGGGAAATTAAGTTTTGATATATTTCATTACTTCTAGATAGCAATTCTGTAAAAAGTACTGGAAATTTTCGCTCATTTTTTTGGCTGAAATTGTTTGCAAACTCTAGAAATATATCTATTTAGGAGTAAGTTTGCATTGTTTTGACTAGACCAGAAAATTGAAATGGTAAAAAATTCAGTTACAAGATTTTCCAGACACGTAAACAAAAAAAATCAAATAAAAATGTATAAAAAGCAAATAATTCCCAAGATGCATTTCTGGATAAACCAGCCTATTTGGGCTGAAAATTAAAGAATTTATAACCTAATGAAATGATTAGTAAATAATTTTTATCATTGATCCCACATGATATTATCAAAATTAATGCATGTAATTAAAGTCAGATTTGTAAATTAAAGTCTATACTATTGGTTCATGAACTACGTATAGCATTTAAAATTTTGTCGTAGCTTCGCTTTGATTTCAATTTCCGATGATTTGCTCTTTCTTGCTCTGATATTGATTACTTTTAAATACAAGAATCAAATGATTAGAATTGCTTCCAGTCTATATGTATGTGTGTATTTAAAAATATAAAGTTGTAAAAGTAGAATACAAATGTTAGAAAGACTGAAAAGATAACCTATATAGAAACAGCATATTAGAAAAAAGAAATTAAGTTTTGAGTTAAAAGTTAGAAATGGACCAGTGTAGTAGCATGCTAGCTATCTTGTACAAATAATATATCTTGGTTTATTTTAAAATAATGGTATAACTATAGATGGGATTTGGACTCACTGTGTTTGTCAGGAATAATCTATCTGGTGAGGGAAGAAATATGCTTGTGATTTGAAAAGAAACTGTGCTTAGTTACGGACATTGAGTCAGATCTATACAAATAGTTTTGAATTGGGTTCAAAATCGCAGGATAGTTTTATAGTAAAAAGGAAGTGTTAAACAAGATGTTTGACAGAAGCATTCTTTTTATATTACTTATATTAATTGTAAGTGGAAGGTAGTCAACCCTTTTCGCATGCGCTGAATTTGTTTTTTGTTGAATATTAGAAAACTCTCAGTCCAAGGCACAAGATAGTCTTCGAAAAGATAAGAGTAGCTGTCGTAACTTTGTACCTAATAAACATCATATGACCTCATCTAACTGTTGTTAAAACAGACAAAACTCACTATACGTATTGCCACACACAGCAAGCTAGAGTAATCAGTGGATTCCAGAAGGCTTGTGCATGAAATCCCCATCCAGTGCCTACTCATTCAATTTCCCCAGACCAGTTTCTGGCTTATGGCCTTCGTCAGTGAGGAGCCTTGGATCTGAGAGCACTGCACCTAGATCTTAGATTTTATGCACAAGCCTTCTAGCTTGCTGTGTGTGGCAATATATATAGTGAGTTTTGTCTGTTTTAACTTTGTACCTAAATGCAATTATATAGGCCAATCTAAGTATCTTGGATTGAGAGTATGAATATTTTATATTATTCACTTTTCTTCCATTTTCTTTATTATGTATATTAACACTCTCGAAATTTCAATGTTTACTACATGTTAATATTGAGATGTTAGAATTATTGTAATAAATTAAGAGATTCATTAATGCAGTTTCAAACTCTAATCTTAAACAGGGCAATCAACCCTTTGTACATGCACTGTACTTATATTAATTAAATCGCTCAAACTTTTTACGTAAATAAAGAAGAAAGAGAAATATAGCTTTAAAGAAAACTGTTAAATAGTCACAACTGGCTGATAATTGAATTGCATTAAAATTATTGTAAAATATGGATTTTTTTAGAAACTTATTTATTGTGCATAACTACATTGTTTCCAGAATTGAATCCTACTTCTTTTCAATAAAGGTAAAAACCAAAAACTAAGCGGCAGATTAGGAATTAAAATGTCACTGCAACAATGTATATTGTTTTTCTTTATATTGTCTATAGATATCTAAAGTAAATTCTCTAGTTATCAAAAATACCAACATGTAGATTAAAAATCAAATTTTGTCACAAAATGTATGTATGTCAAACATTAACCAACGATATTGTTAACATTCTCACAAATCACGAGTGCTTCAATAGATATGAAGGGGGAATAGAATTTGTTTTATTTTTTTATAAACTCTCCAAACATAAAATCACATATGTCAATTGGAAAAAAAGGAACAATGTATTTACAAAAACAATAATACACATATTGAATAGAAAATATGTTCAGAAAACAGAAAAGTTGTATTATGGAGAAATATGTTACCTCGCATAAAATAAAAATTGAGAAACAAAAAGTATGGTATCTTGGAAATTATTTAGGAGAGCTAATAATATATCTAACTATGGTTGAAACACATTGCTTTATTTTTTGTAATGTTTGAATCACATCATATCAACCAAAGCTTAAATAAAGTATAGAATCAATCTGTTGTCAATGCAACTTATGTACCTTGACAACAAATAGTTGATGTTTTATTTAAGCTATGGGTATTATCATGTGATTTACATTTAGAAACTACTAAGCTCTTAAAAATATATGATTTAATATATCTCTAATTTTAATCCCATTTCGTTATTTATTTGTCATAATTTTTCATACCTATGTTAGTATCCTGGCGAAGTTGTTTTATTCTTCTTTCGTCAGTTTTCTATTTAGCTTTGGATACTTTCAATGATGAGCACCATAGTCCATACCTATACTACTTTATCAATTAGCTGCTATTATAGTGTCTTGTTAATATTCTTTTGGTATAAGCTAACTTACACATTCCGTTGGTTTGACAATTGGGCACAATTAGCTCTTTTCTATATAGCATTGTTATTTGTGATGTACCAAGCCTCCTTTATTTTCCTCTTCTTGTCATCATGTTCAAGGCTCATTAATGTTTTGTTTGTGTCTGTCTTTTTCATCTAAGAATACAGATATATGTTCTGAATTTTCTTTTGTGCATTTACATAGATACTTATGATATGCAATATTTGTGCCAACATTCATGCATAATTCTTTGTAATATATGCCTGGGCATTCTGGGTCATTGCACTGAATCTGATAGACTGATTTCTTCTTTTTGTAGTTTGTCTTTGGTATTGCTGATCAGTCTATTGAGATTGGTTGGTGTTCAGAAGCTGATGTCGTACCTTTTTTGACAAATGTTTTTTGTGCTCTATTTTTGGTATGAAATATTGTAATTCATAATTTGTCATCATCTTGACATCTTATGTTCTGCTTTATTTTGTTGTTAAATCTTTTAATTTCTTGTTTGAGTGCTTCTTGGTTGTAACCTATGCTGTGTAGGTTTTTCACATATGCTTTGATAAAGTGTTTTCAGTTCTGAATTGTTTTTGCAGAGTTCTTTATTTCTATTGTGAAATGTTTTGAATCAATTTGTAGGACATCAGGATTTTTGATTATGGATAGATTGTATCTCTTACTTTTAAAGTTCTTTTTGTTTCTATTAATTATTATGTCTAGAAATGTAATGCCTTTTATGGCATTTTTATTTTCAATAGTTGTTGCAGATGATCTGGTAGTTAATTGATTGATCATTTACATTATTGTCTATGCAGGGACGAGTCTGAGCATCCACATATCTTTTGTATATAATGTTATTCTTTTTCTAAAAAAAGACTGTGGTCACTTTTTCTTCTATTTTTGGCAGGTTACATATAATTTTAATAATCAGCAGTCTTACTGGCCATGAGTTTTCCATTCTATATTATAAAATTTGCCTGTGATGTCATTATCAATCCATTCTAGTACATCAATGATGAATTCGCTGTTATATTTGTCATAACCATTTTCATTTAGTAAATTTTTAATTATATTTATTGATTTTTTTTGTGAGGTATTAATTTGTACAGCTCTGTTATATCCACCAATGCTAATCTGTACTCATCTTTTATATATGAATGTTTGATTGATTGAACAAGCTGAAAGTATGATTTTATTTTTGGGAACATCTGTTGCAGTATTTTAGCTGATAGGTATATCTTTTAGTATCCTACACTGTTATATGTTTTTTTTTTTAAAAAATAATGTTTATACATTTATCTTTCATAGTTTTGATGTTGTAAGTTGCTAAATTTTAATCTCTCAATTTATTGTTTACTTATATATACGTAATCTCTTTTATAGGAATCTGTTTCCTTTATCATCTTTTAGGCATATTATTTTACTCTTTATCAAAGTTTTGGATTCTTTTATTCCAGTTCTTATTTATAGGTTTGTTGGCACTATTTTTAATATATGCATTATTTTTTTAAATATTGAATCTTTGATTGGGGTGTTTTCATGTGCAGCTGCAAACTCTGTGAAGGTGTCTAGGTGTGAATTTTCTATTAGCCACCTGTATACTTTGGGCCATATTCCAGCAATATGCTTAATTTTTTTCTGGTATGTTTGTTTTTATTAAGTGGTACAGTTTTGTTTGTGTTGGTGTTTATGCTAATTTCTTGGATTTTTTTGCAAAGAAATCTAATATTTTATTGCCTTCCTTTCCTGATTTTTATATATGTTAATCTTTATCTGTATCATTTTATAGTGAATTTTAGTAATTGGGGTTTGATATAGTTTGCTGCTTTATCAGGTTAGTGGTGGGGAGGGTTGATCCAGTTTTATATGGCAGTATTATATACAGAACTGTAGTGAGCTTTTTTGGTGTCCCAGACAAACTATACATTTGATTTTCTCTTCTCTCTTTTCATTACTAGTAACTGATTGGTTACCATACGCAATGAATAAGTCGATTTTATATGCCACAAATTAAATGAAGTCACAAGAGTTGTAATAAATTTTCATTAATATAGTGTCACATTTATCCCCCTCCCCCATTAAAATCTGCACCATAAGATCTCTATAATAATTATGAAAACCATTACATTCTTATGTAGTTGCATTTAATTATTTTATTTATTTCTTGCATTGTTTCAATCATTTATCGATCATCTTCAGGCTTATTTTCAATGTGCATATGAAATACATAACTAGAGTAAGGTTTTTAATTCTAAAAGTCAATGATAATAAACTAAACTCATTATTTGCAATAATTCAATTTCTATTTTTGTATTTAAAAAGGAGCAAAAATTGGAATGGCCACATTTTCAAATCCCATTTTTAGTTTCCGAGTACCACAATAGAAAATTTTAGTTTATAGTAAAAATGTTTGAGAGTGCAGTTTTTATCATGTTTGGCATCCAATTAGCTATAATAACTACAATATAATATTGCTATAAGATAATAGAAATCAGCAGACTCTAAAAATAAATGCTCTTTTATTAATCTACAGATTTCTTGTGGGATATTATATAAATATCTCACAAGATATCATATAAATATCACACCATTCTCTAATTTTTAAACATCAGAAATTTCCCCAGAATTAAGCATCACATGACTTTTCTTAGCTAAAATTAATCTCAATTGGATAGTGGTGACCTCTTTATCTTCATTCTTCAACTAATTATACAAGTTTGGGAAAAACAATGGATTTTAGGTGGCAGTTAACATTCCTGAAGGTTTGTGCTGCCATGGGATCAATTAGGAATTTGATTAAAATTATATAAGCAGCATATATTAATGATGTTAAATTTCTATAATCCCTTTGTCCACAATTTTATTTTTTGAAATTTTCAAATATGCTTCAGTCCAGGGCAAAAGTGTCTTCAATAGCCTGTCATAAATGAGCTATGAAGCATAAGACAGTTCTTCCGGGGCTTACCAATTGATAGGTGGCCTGGACATATATGATTTTTCATTCTTATTCTATCCACTAATTAAGGCTAACAAGATATCCATTTATTGACTAATATCAGAAGATTATTTGGATTATCTATGAGCTGCTACCTGCGAGAACTATTGAAACAATTTTCAAATTTATTCAATATGGATGCAAATTCAGCTCCACATAGTGGCAGGTATATGCACTAGAAAGCCATTTATGGCTTAGTAATCATCAGTATATATTTGAGCATTTAATTTCTAATATATAAGACATTTTTTTAAAACATCGTGTTTTAATAAATGGAGATAAAAGTAGGAGTCATGTGATATTATGCTGATTATGTATTTATATTCTTTCGTTCATCTTATAATCTACTTTATGCATTGATTCAATTTATAAAACAAAAAAAAGGAAAACTTCTGAAGAAGGTTTCTGGTCAGTCAAAACTGTTAGATTGATTAGAAAAATAAAAGAGAGCATAGTAAAAATGATTAAAGAATGGTGGTTTTATTTATTTGATTATGAATTGTGATTGCAATAGCTCCGATATTTTGAATTTTTATGACAGTAGTGCTTACGAATGTTTATAAAAGGCGTTACAAATCAAGATGTAATGTCAGTATTATTGGTGGATAATTTAATTTGAATTGATTTAAAGCAAAAATTAGCCTTGCATATTCTTGGATTCTGGAGTTATAGTATGCTGATGATGATTGTGTCATTTTGGCCATTTTAAAAGACGATTTACAGAATGTTTTTAATATTTTGAATGCAACATATAAAGACTTTGATTTAGTAGTGTTCAAAAAAATTCAAGCCAATGATTGGGGGAAAAATCCGCAGCAATTATCAGTTTGAACGGTTATCAATTTGAGAATATAAACTAGTTAAATATCTCTTGGTAGTTTTATAACGTAGAAAGTTTAACTTCGTTGAATAGGTACAACACCGACTCCAATGTGCTTCTGTTTTTAGCAAATTAAACGATAGGGTATTTTATCACAGTGAAACAATTACTGCAACTAATTAATTATATGCAGGACTGTTAATTCATCTCGTTAATTGCATGGCTGTGAAACATGGACACGCTATTAGCACGATATGAAGCCATTGAAAATTTCATTTAAGGGTGATTCATAAAATTTTAAAAATACAATGATATGATCATAAGACCAGTCCATATTTTTCATCTTGCTAGATGTGTTACTATAAAACCTATCATCGTAAAATATATTTTTGACTGTTGACATATGAAACAAATGGACAGTATAAGACTTCTTCAAAGAATGTTTTAATTTAGTTTAACATTGTTTATGTAGAAGAGGTAGGTTCTAATTACATTATAAAGATTATCTCTTAATATGTGCAGGATCAGACTATAATCTAACAGCTGTACATTTAATTGTAGTTTAAATTGAAACACACACACAAGTTGTCTTCAATCTGAATAACATATATATGTGTGTGTGTGTATTAGTAATAACAATAATAAATTAGTACCTCAACTGGTGACTATCCAGTTGAAGAGCAATAACAACAACATTAATCACACAACACTTCATATGCCTGTAGATAGACAAATAAATAGATAATTAGGTAGAGCTCATCTCTAACTCCCACGATTTCCCAAAGTCTTTATTTCATTGGTTAAATGCTTTTTTAACTTCCTATAAATTCAGATGGTTGTTCATTATCAATTTCTAAGTAAGCACTTTGCTGTTCACTCCTTCCTTGATTCAGTCTAATTAGATTTGACTGGTACTCTTTATTACTGCTATATCTTGTCTGCTGTTACATTATCAGCTTTCATTCTATTCTTCGAGTTTCACTAATCTGCTTTTTATATTCTCTTTTTGCTTCGCTGTTCTACACTAATAGAAAGTTTTCAGGTGATTTATTAATTTTGCTAATTTGCATATTGTTAGACTTTATTATAATGCAAATTAGAATGTTGTTACTTGCAGTTAGTCCAATTCTCCTTTCTGCATATAATTATTTCTAGAGTGACTCAATATTGTGTTGACCATTGACCAGTTTGTACACACACACACGTTTATGTATAACTTTATTAATAAATATATAATTAATACATATGCAACAATTTCAAAGATATTCAAAAGAAGTCCATTGTTACTGTTTCCATTGGAAAGATATGGCAAAGAATAGAATATATTGGGAGAGCTACAAATAGACATGGCATTGAAGTGTATCATAATTTATTTATTTTGCCAAAGTTAAAAGACATTACAAAATATTCAGTCAACAGATTAATAGATCAATGCATTCTATATGTACATTATATAGTCTTTACAAAATTCCTTTCTAGTGTAGTATTATTTAGATCTTTCCTCTTGGGGTCGGGCTGGTCATACTCTTAGCAAATAATTGCTGCTAATGGTAATAAAGACTTTTTTATATAATATAACATCAGATTTGGATATTATGATAAATTACTTAACTACCATTAAAAGCATAATATCTTAATTTATTGTATATGATCTCTTTTCTTCCAGGAATACTTCAATACCTTGTCCAATTATAGCTTTTCAATGTGTTCTACTTTTATGTTCCTATCTTCTCAATGAAAATAATATACTTTTCTTTAAGGTAATACTTATAATATAGACGAGGTTTACTCTCCTTGAGACCCATGCCCAAGTTCACTATAAAATACCATTTTATGAAGTCTTTCTTTGTTAAATATTTCTGTAGTGTAATTTTCACTACAGAACTTTCACACAAAGTAGGAACTGTTTTCTGTCTGCTTTTAACACCTGTGGAGGAGTGTAATCATAACCAAATGACCAAAGATGTGTGAAAAAGATGTTATCCCTAGATATGCATTTTATGCTGAACTAGCACTCATCAGTTGGTTCAGATCACATTCTCTTACACATATCTTTATCATTTTGTTCAGTATATATAGTTAGGGAATTACAACAGTCAAACTTGCTGCCCTTACAACTTTGACACAAACCACTTGATGGAAGTATATAAATAATTTTTATTCATTAGATTAGACATTATCCATGTAATGAATGATATTTTTATAGTATAATTTTACTACACTACTCTCATGCAAGGTAGGGATTGATGAGTGATGGTTCTGCATGAAATGTGCATCTTGGGGGTTGTATATCTTTTCCACGTCTTTGGTCATATGTTTATGATTATATGCCTCCACATGGTGCTAAAGGCAGAAAGGGGCCAGTCCCTACCTTGCATGAGTGTTGTACTGAAAATGACACTACAGAAATATTATTCATTAAATATACAATATCTAGTGTAAAGAATGACTAATAAAAATTGCTAATATTCTTCGAGTGTTAATTTGTTTTGCATGTCTAATCCAAAAAAAATATAATTTTACAATTGTGGACTCAATAGTATCACATCCAACAAGCTGAAGAACATTGTGATTGGTTTTAGAATCTTGCCGTTGTATTTTTAAAATTTATAAAATCTCCTTAAATGAAACTTTTCTAACACCTTTATATTGTGCCAATGTGAACAAATCTCAATTCTATAAATAAATTAGAATAATCAAAAAAGCAAGTCATATATAACGTGATATTACTTTTATATGCTTGTATTTACAAAAATGTAATACAGAGAGCGTACCAATAGCTCAAACAAGCTCTTAATTGATAAGGGTGGTAAGAATTGGTCTGGAGATAGGAATGTTCTGGATAGAGATTTTAAATATTTTCTCTTACCGCACTTATCAATTAAGAGCTTGTTTGCACTATTGGTATGCTCTCTGTATAGATAAAATAATAGCTCTACATATATCTATTTTAGATGTAGTAGGTATTATCTTGCGATAAAATATCCTACCTTTTACCTTATTAAAAGAAATAGTCATTGGAATCTAGTGAAACCTCAACATCTAAGGTTATCTTCCTATTTATAACATTATTAAGCGTACCTGTTGATAATTTTTAATACAGGTGTAATAAGCATACCTGTAATAAATATATTAAGAAATTTTAAATAACGCTTTACCCCTAGTTGTTCGTACAAGATATGCACTTGAATACTGATGTTGTACTGATACTGAAGAGTTGTTTATTATCTTAGATTGTGGATTAGGAATATGCGATAACCAATAGAAAAATGTTATCGCATTACAAATGAAAAAGAATTATCAAAAAATATTCTACATTATGCTTCCAATTTTTGCTCTTTTTTATTTTTGGAAAATATATATTTTATTACTAATTTTTCAAAATTTATTACTAACAGAATTCTGCATATTTTTTATGTATATCCTTTAGAAAGTAACGGTCAACATATAAAATAAATAATAATAGTTGTCAAAAATGTATACTATATTAAATTTTGGCTTCTTTGGAGGCAAAATGAACGTTAGCTGTTTATTGTCAAAGTAGCTTGTTTGTGTGTGGGTGGTCGTAGTTTGTATTCCTTTTTCAGCATTGTCCATTTTTATTTTATAATGCCAAATGATTTTATAATATAGTTTATTAATCTTTTTTTTTTAAATCTTAAAATAGTTATCGTCTAATAATTAAAACAATGTACTAATAGCAAAACATTAACACTATAAATTTAATAACAGATTAGCCGACTGTCTTAATATTCTTCAATGTTTCTCAAATCTTTTTCATCATGGTCTGGTAAAAAGAGATTTTATACAAATAAAATATTTATTATTTTTTACATTTTATACCAGTCATATATTTAATATTTATTAATAAACAATGCATTTCAAATTTAATGTGATCATTATTGGTGCAATCATTATACAATTAAATTTTTTGTTTGATTTTAAATTAGTTAAAACTGGATAAACAATAAACTACTTCATTTTTATAATTAGCTATAAGATTAAAAACTAAAAAAAAACCTCTGTTTTTAAATCATTAAAAGATAAAAGTTTGTATAAAAGCATATAGAAAATAGAGGCCATTTTTTATTTAAATGTGAAAGTACTATTACCAAAAGAGAAATATGGCAAGAAAACATTTGTATTTTTTTAACGTAAGTGTGAAGGAAGAAAGCAATTCATTTCTTTACTTTTATTTCCTTTTTTTTTTTAAAAATAATTATACATACTGTATTTATACATTGACTAAGTGGTCTTTTATATCACTTTGTAAAAATAAATATTTCAGTTGCCAATTTATCAGTACCATTTTTTGCTAGGTAATCTTTTTGTTTATACTCACAAAAGTATTAAGTCATTTTAAAAATTATTGACTTAGAACATGGATCGGCATATAGAGATACTTGTAATTTTCTCCGAGAGTCACAGTTTACTGCTTACATGATTTTAAAATATCTTTCAACATTTTATTTTTTGGAAGTGAGACACTGGCATGATATAGATAACACATTTTGTATTCATCATTGTGAAAAATAATTTCTCCCCATTCTATAATAAAATTGTACGTCTATCTTTGCAATTGTTTCAGACGTTATGTTCCTCTTTTAAAGTAAGATAAAATATTAATTTTTCATGATAAATTAATTACATATATGCATCTATCACAATAAAAACATCAGTTTCATGGCTGACTAAACATGTTCAATGCTTCCAGTTGTATCTTTGAGTTGTGCAATGAACATGGATAAGCCGATGAATTTTTTAATCGACATACACACCATTGTGTATTTTGAACAAAAGTGCATGTGACATCTGATCCATTTATAAGTGTCTGATTAAACACTTAGTTGCATCAATTGTGAAGAACTAATTCTTACCAGTAATAGCTATATGTGTGCAATATATATATATATATATGTGTGTGTAATCTAGCATAATGTAACATCTGTTACCATTACCCTTTTTTAGTTCAGACAATTACGCAAAAAAATTTTGGCAATCCTCCAGTGGACTGCTATTGATGTCTTGCCCATCCTTGACTTAGAAAATTATAGTAAATATGCTGTTGTGATCAATTTTGTTCTATTTAATACATTCCATGTATATATTATTCAATTCTAATTAATTGCACAAGTGTGAACTTTTCCCTATTCATTCACTATAAATACTTCTTGAAATTGCTGTTATAATTTTACGTAAACATACAAAGAACAAATTAATTGACTTCATTTAATAAGCATCAATTAAATGTATTTAATTACTAATGAGCAGTTACATTTACCTATTCTAAATCTATCTACTGTAAGAGTGAGTGGTCAATAGATACCCATGTTATAAAACCCCCATCTCTAAACAAAAGTTTCTGGCATTTGCCTTTATCAGTGAAAACTAGGATTGATTAAGGCAGAAGCCAAAAATCTATCTGAAGATAGGGATTTTATTGTTTTATAAATCTGATGTCATTGATTATTTAAGCTTACAATAGATGGCTCTAGAGTAAAGGTAAAAAGAACTATTCTCAGTAAATTGATACTTACTAAAAAATAGTTTGATATATGATTTATACTATTTGATAGTATCTTAGAGAGATGTTTTTTCTTCTTTGCAGCACCACAAGTTCAACGTCTAGTAGCTGTGATTCTGATTTTTCGAAACTTGAAGAACAACGCCTGCGAGACTTCATTCAGCAACTCAAGTGTGATCGAACATCTGTACGCATGACTGTTTTAGAACTGGAAAGTATTCATATTGATCCATTAGCCAAAGAACCAATATCCCACTTAGATGCTCAACGATTGGACTTAGAAAATGCTGTACTAATGCAAGAGTTAATGGCCATGAAGGTAAAGTTTAACCTTTGACAAAGTATTAAATATTTTAAAACAGGCAAAACTCTCCATACAGTAGCACCACTCAGTGCCAAACCAGAGTAATCAATGGATGCCAGAAGGCTTGTGCATAAAATCCTCATCTAGCGCCTACTCATCCAATATCCCCAGAATAGTTTCTGGGAGAATTTTGCCTGTTTTAATAAGTTATGTGCTAGCATAAGAAATAGTGATCATGTGATGTTTAGTGGTTTAATATTAAATATTTTAGCAAATAATTTTACAATAATTTTTTATTTAAAAAAATAAGTAAATGTTAATAAAAATCCAAGATTAATGACAGTGCATTAAATTGTATAAAGCAATTTTTTACTGCTTGGAACATGATTGTGAAAATGGGGAACTCAACAGCTAAAATTCCAGAATTGACACCTGTCTAAAAAAAGTATAAAAAATAACTACTGTACTTAGTAAGTTAATAATGGAACTGTTGAATTCAGCTTACCATTTTGATGCTTATTCAATTGATGTTTTTAGTAGCAGATCTATATATATGATAAATATTTGCATACTCCAGAGCCATCTGTATGATAAGTTTTGCTTCCACCTTCCCAAACTAAAAATAATTGAATAATAAGATTACATTAAAAGTAGTTAATAAAGAACCAGATAAAATTAATTTGTTATCTGGGACTTTTTAAAACATATTTCAACTCATTTCAGTGAACAACTGATATCAATAGTTTGTGATACTTAACTTAGTTTTTCATAACACTTATATAAGTATTAAAAGGGTCCTTGTGTATTATATGATCTACCAAGCTTGGTAGCCATTTTTTGTTAAAATACAGTTTCAGGGGCCTTAACTTTTTTTCCCAATTTTATTTTACTGAATATGTGGTAGTTATTAAGCAGTCGTATTTAATATTTATATATTTTTAAATTATTCTTTTTAAAAAATAAAATTTCTGCAAAAATTAATTATAATATTTACATTTCATTTATTATTATTTTTTTGTATTAAGTAAAGTTATTAATATATATATGAATGTCTTTATATATGCATTATTTTTCAAGAAAGTTAAGTGAGGATTATTCATGTTGGTGGCCTGAAATCCCAGATGACCTCCAACAGCATAATCTATGATTATGCTGTTGGACAAATTCAATTGTTCTTTTGGTATTTGTGGATTATCCAGGCCATTAGGAATTTCAGGCTGCTGACCAATAATTGTCATTTACTCTTCTTGAAAAATAGTACATATAAAGATGTTTCATATATATTTTTCATTTTTATAGTAATAACTTGACTTAATACAAAAATAATAATAAATAAATTATAAATATTATAATTAACTTTTGCAGAATTTTTTTTTTTAAAGAATAATAATAAAATTGAGGGAAAAAATATGTAGGCCTCTGAAACTGTATATTTAAAAAAAATAGCTGCCAAGCTTGGTAGATCAGATAATATGCAAGTACCATTAAAAGTTAAGAAGAATCAATGAACTAACATCACAATTTACCTTTTATTTTCTTGAGATCATGTGACATAACATAATGTAACTACAATAGTTCTTAATTCTGAGTATGATCTGAAAATATGTTCAAAATAATTCAATTGTTTTGCAGTCCTTTGGATTTCCAGTGAAAGTGTCCATTTGCTTTTCTTTTTTTTTATGATCATAAAGGTTTTTGATTGACATGTCAAAATTTTCTCATTTGATTTCTTATTTACTTGACCAAATTTTTGACACATTTATAAATGTATGTATTGGTTAGTAGGTATGTTTTAGTATTTCTTTTTCAGATGTTTTTCCACATCTGTTTCAAAATTATATATATGGAATAGAGTTTAAATATATGTAAAAAACATATTACATATGAGGAAAAAAGAGAGTTCTAAGTTAAAACAATTATTCCATGTATATATTTCAATTAAAAAAAGGATGTGTTAATCTTTAATTGGGATTAAAGTTGATATCTAAGAAAAGAATGATATGATAATCTCTAACTTAATAAATAACTAATAATAATCTATAAAATATTTATCTGAAATGATTAGTATCAAAGTTATGGGTACCGAACGTTTGACACTTTTAAATCAAATTGTATTAATTTAATATTGACAAATAGTCAACAAATAATGAACACATATATAAAGATGGTGGCTTGAATAATCTGAAGAGTGCCAATTCAGCATGAAATGCATCTGAAAAATCATTTATTTTATTTCAGATGTCATTATTCATATATTTTTTAAAAGTAATGTGGAATGGAAATTTTAAGTATGTCTAAAAAAGATATTGTACATGGAATAAGAGAAAGGATGTTGAAATAACTATTCCTTGTGTTTATATTTAATTAAAAAGTAGAAGTATTAATCTTTAATTGGATTTAAAGTTTATATATGGGCTAGAAATGATATGATAATCTTTGGTCTGATAAATGATTAGTAATAATCATGAATGTACTTATCTGAAGTTGATAATGGCAAACTTGTGAGTGATAACAGTTTAATACTTATAAATCAAATTGGAGCAGTATAACAAATACTGAACAAATTATGAAGTTGTATATAAGATTGTGATGTGGACTAGTTCAACATGAAATTGTCTTGGGAATCTTTCTTTTAGATATCTTTATTCATAGGTATCATGAATAATTGACAGATACATTAATCTTTAATTGAAGGATAAAGTTTATATCTAGGCTAGGGATAATCTCGAGCTTAATAAATGATTACTAATATCAGATGGTGTCGATCATTAATATATTTATCTAAAGTGGATGGTGTCAACATTGAATAAGCAATGAAGACATGAGTAAGAGATTATGATCTCGGTTAATTGAAGGATTCTGGTTCAGTATGAAGTGTATTTTGGGAATTATTTGTCTTTTTTATATATCTTTATTCATATAGTTCAAGAATGTGTAATGGAGTAGAAGTTTTAAGTATATTTAAAAATGACATTACATGCGGAAAAAGAGAAATAAAGGAATTATTCGATGAGTTTAAATTTGATTAAAAACCAGATATTAATCTTTAAAATTTATATCTGGGCTAGAAATGATATGATAATCTTTAGCAGAATAAATGATTTGTAATCATCACTAAAGTATTTATCAGAAGTGTATGGTCTCAAAGTTTCAAATGCAGAAAGTTTGACATTTGCAGATCAAATGCTAATAGTTTCTTCAATCCTGATTAAATCATGGAGTCATGTAAAATTGTTGTCTGGATGAAGCGAAAAGTCCTAGTTCACAACAACGAAATGGATATTAAGGAACATTTATTATTTTTACATGGATTTTAGGAGTCATTTATCATTTTTTATATGTTTTTATTTATATATTACGTTTGGAGAATGTAAACTGGAATTGAAGTTTAAGTAGTCTAGGGATAAAACAGACAAAACGATATGTATTGCCACTCAGTGCAAGCCAGAGTAATCAATGGATGCCAACTTGTGCATAAAATCCCCATCTAGAGCAAGCATAAGAAATAGTGATCACGTGATGTTTATTTGTCTACGGATGTTGGATGAATAGATACTGAACAGGAATTGTATGAACAAACCTTCCTGCATACATTGATTGCAAAGGCTTGCACATGGTGGCTATACTGTATGGAGAATTTAGTACTCTTATTAACAACATGTGTAAGCATATGAATTGGTGATTGTGATGTTTTGATGGTATCTAAAATAAAACATAAAAAAGGAAAATTCTACATGTTTATATTTTATCAAAAAATGCATCTATTAATCTTAAGCAGATTTCCAGTTTAGATTTGGGATAGGGATAATTCCTAGTCTAATAAATTAATCATAATAATCCATAAGGTATTTATCTGAAATAATATCAAAGTTGGAAGTGCAGAAAATTTGACACTTGTAAATCAAGTTATCGTAATTTTATTTATTCATTATTATTTGAACTCATTTAATTTTTTTTTTTAGGAGGAAAAGGCAGAATTAAAAGCCCATGTCTATCTATTAGATAAAGAAAAGGGAGCTTTGGAATTAAGGTTAAACAGCCAAGAGGCCCAGGAACAAGCATATTTAGTCCATATCGAACATTTAAAATGCGAAGTGCAAGAACAACAACAACAATCTGAAAAACTCAAGGAAGGAAAAAAAGTAAGTTTGCAACACTCAGCTTAGTATAAAACTTGTCCAAGGTTATTTAATTCACGTTGTCAAATTCTGTAATATTTATAAATTGAATCCATAACTGGAAATGCAGTTTCCTGTATGGTTCAGTGCAGTGATATATTGACGGACTCTGGAATTCAGATTTCACGGATCCTGACTTCATACTGTCATCTCCGGTGCTCAAATGTAGTACAAATTTACTGAAAAATCAACCTATCGAATACTTTGTTGTTCTTTGTAGTTTGGTTCAATAGTAGAGTGGTAGATTGTGGGCCTTAAAGTTCATGGACTGCAACCAGTTCCATTGCTTGAATTTTTTACGAACTCCTGAGTAATAAAGCCAGTCAATTATTCTTACCGCAGTTACATTCAATTTTAATTGTTGCATAGTTTACGCAGTAATATGTATTTACATTTTAACTGATAAATTAATAAAGAGACATTTTAAATGAAATTAACAAAAGATTGGTTTTAAATATCATTTTAAGTTATCTAATTAAAAAAAAAGGTAAAGTTTTTGTAAAATGTCTCCATGATATAAATATTATTCATAATTGTAAATTAAATAAAATCATGACACATCCTTTAATAATCTGATTAGTATCCGCTAACGGTTTCAGCTTGAACGTATAACTTGCTCATTGCACCAATCAATGAGACTTTATTGCTCACTCCTATTCAATTTGCAGCATGTGCTGAAAATTTAATGGCATGTAATTCTTAATAAACATTATTTTTTGGCTTGCAGCCATCAGAGTTCATGTTTTCAGTAACATAGAGTTGTTAAGGTGCACGATTGAGTTTCTCTTGTATATCAAATGCAATTTTCCCTGTGTGATATGGTGCAGTAGCAATATGGTCCAATCTGGGGCTCAGTCTCCTTGAACTGTCACCCAGTTCTGTCTTTTCCAGTGCTTGAACTTTTTATGAGTTCCCAAGTAGTAAACCAATTGATTTTTGTTAATTTATTAATCATATTTTGGTTGAAAATTATTACAATTTCAACATTTTCTGCATTACGTTTTTCCACTTGTTACAATTTAAAACTGTTTTTTTTTTTGTCTATGATAAATCAATTTTCAAAATTATAATTGCTGAAATGTTATATAATTAAGAGATAACATATAGTTATTCATGTATGTATAAAATATTTTTAAAAAGTCAATTTATGTAATTTGAATAGTAGTGCAACCTGATGCTTATTTCATTTGCTGTATTATTTTGGAGTTTTTATGGTATAGTAATGATTGTTCAGAACATGTTCTGCATATGTTATGAACACATATCTCTGTGAAAAAGTGGATTCTGTTTTCGTGATTGGTTTATTTTTTTGACAGTTTTTTTCCGTTCAATAATCATGTTGATTAAACATTGCATTTTTGCCATCTGTTTTTCCCAGCTCTGACAAGGACTGGAGATCAGTTTATTCATTCTAATCATTACAGGAAGTCAGTTTACTGATGTACCATTGGAGTACTCTATATTGCAATAATGATTTTTTTTCTCATCTATCATAGCATCAGACAGGAAGCGAACCCACTAACCCAGAACAACTGCGTGTAAAGCAGCTGTTGCTGACTTCTCAACCAAACACCATAATCAAATTGATATTATATTTGCAAAATTTAATTTTCATTTACGTAGCTTTACAGTTTGAATAATGTTTTTTGCCAAAATACAACTATTTTTTAACAAATATATTATTAAAATTTATTTGTAACATTAAAAAAAAGAAAAAATAACAAAATTTATTAATTCGTTTAAGTGAAATTTAAATAGCATATTTTTTAGAATATATAGTGAGAATAACGTAGCATTTTAATTTTTTTCCCCGCATACATAAGTTTAGATCCTCCTAATATAAAAATAAATATATTTTATATTTATTAAATTAATACATTTTACATTTAAAATAAAAATTCATACAACTTCTAATATTTTATTGCATTGCCAAATCTATATAATATTAATGTCATTTATGTTTTTTATTACTTTTTACAATGCTTTTTACAACCAACGGTTAAGATTTGAAAATATAAATAGAAGTTCTGAAGACGGTTGCTGGGGCAATCGAAACTGTCAGTTGTAAAAAGCATGTTAAAAATTCATATAACATTATAATACTAGCCAAAAAATTAAATTTTATTAACTTTCTTCTACAACCATGGTTTTTTGGCTAGTATTGTAATATTATACGAATTTTTATATTATTTATAATTACTAGTATAGAGTTAGGTAGTATTTAATATTTTACATTTATTAAATAAAATATCTTCCCTGTTATTGAAAACAACCTAAAAACAAAAAGATTATCTTTACAACCATTTTTCTTTTTTACTTGACAAATATAATGTGGACATTTTCTACCGTTTTGTGCATACCATGTTCCGAAATTTAACTTTAATTATGAATCTTTAATTATAAATCTTTATATTTGCTTGCTATTTATGAAAATGAAAACTAAAAGATATAATTTTCTCTGATCATTTGGAAAAATATAAGTAATACCATATATAGAACATTCAAATAGGATCCAAGAAAAATCATGATCAGATAATTAAAATATATATCATTTTTATTGACTATATAAAAGATGGTTCAAATATCAATATAGTTCATGACCAGAAAATATAATTGGAAGTGTTATTCTGAGGTAAAAAAGATTTTTAGGGAAGAGTCAATCTCAGGTAAAAGATCTTTAGTACAATTCTTAGCAATAATTGTAATATTGCAATTTTGGTACAGTTTGATGTATAAGTACCAATTTTTTATACTCACATATTCGACATCATTCATTTTAAATAAATAGATTTATTATTTATTACTAATCTTTAATTTGACTAGAGAAGAGCCATTTTCTCTGTTTTTTATAGAGTAAATAATTTCAAGAAATTTCCGTATGAAATCTATTGTCTATTATCTTCTATTATATATATAAAAGTGAAGGGTTGTTTGTTTATTACTTAATGACTCAACAAATAGTGCACAATCTTGATGAATTCTAAGATTTTCTTCCTTTTTTTTTTGCAAATTACATAGGCTATAGATTTTTGTCTTATGGTACATAATTGTTTTAAAAAAATTGATAATTTGCAATATAAAAATGTAACGGATTCATAACAATTTTCAAATGGCAACATAAAAATGAAAAACTAGATTGTGGATGGAAAATGTTGTGGTCTGTATATTGAAGCACATACTAGAGAAATGGAGAGAGTTACCGTTATTGCGTAAATATATTTTAAATTAATTAAATTTTATTTGAACCATGGATTTAACTTCTTCTTCGCAAGTGGAGCATGAAAAGTTTCATAGCCATATTAAAAATTAATTTATTACATGAAAAATATTTTTAATTAAAGTGAAATGTTAAAAGTTGATCAAATTCAGTTGGTGAATTATAGTTTTTCATAAAGCAACGTAAAATTTGATTTCATGAATATTTTTTTAAATTAATTAAATTTCATTTGAACACGTATTTAAAGTGAAATCTTAAAAGTTGATCAATTTTTTACAACAACTATTGTTAATTAGTCTTATATTATTATTCACAATATAAAAATTCATTGATATCATAATCATTTTCATGTAAACGGTGGATTCATTCCATTCTTTCTAAAATACTATATCTTGTGTCTGGAAAAAATGTGAGAGTATTCATTTATAATTTATCTTTAAAGCGGATGTGAATTGGCTTAATCGCTAATATCACTATTACGGTATTAAAACATAGTGCTATATAAAATAATATCTCATTATATATGTTTAATTTCAACTAAAGAATGACATGTCATAAATTGTAAAGATTTCTCAGGCGTCATTCGTTCAAACATAACAAATGTAATTTAAATTGATTGCTTAACACCTTCACGCTCTCATTTCCATACGCTTAAGATTTACCCATACATAAATGTTTGGGTCAAAAGAATGGGTGGATTCATTCCATTCTTTCTAAAATACTGTATCTTGTGTTTGGAAAAAAAGTGAGAGTATTCATTTATAATTTATCTTTAAAGCACATGTGCATTGGCTTAATCGCTAATATCACTATTACAGTAGTAACACATAGCACTATATAAAATATCTCATTATATATGTAAATATTATGTAAATCTTTAAGCTGTATGAATAGCAACATATTGCAAATAACCTTGATGAATCATACATGCTTTTTTTATGTTGCTTAATTATTTTAAAGCATTGGTAATTTGCAGTGTATAGTAATTTTTACATAAGCAATTTGCAAGTCAGGAAAAAAAAAAGACAAGTAACGAAAATTGTCATTTACAATCAGTTATACTACGGAATTTCATCAACTTGTAGGATTTCAGTTTAAATATATTTCTCATGAGATAAACTAAGTTTAAAATGACTTCAAAAATTTTAACATCTTCATATTTTGTTCATGCTATACTTTCATATAAAGAATGTTATGATTTTAACTGTTTATAAAAATTTAATTGTTATTGATATTTTACATTAAACCTTACCATTTCCTATAAAAATTTGAAAAGTTTCGATAGACTTTAGATTTTTGTTTTATGATATTTAATTGATTTTTAAAAATTTGATAAATTTTATACTAACATGAATGATGCACCAGGGATCGCTAGTGGTTTATAAAGTAAAATAAAAGACAATAATCGACTACAGGCAAAAGTCCTCTCCAACATCCTATTAGAGATAAACAATGAAATAGAAGATATTAATCATCAGTTTAATGAGAGTTTAATTCTCTAGCTGAAACTAGCCAAATATCGATTAATTAATCACTGATTAATGAATTAGGTTTGTAGCCTGATATCCATTGGCTAACCACTAATTAGCCAATTTGGTTATAAGTTGACATTATAGAAAAATCATCATCATGTTCACAACCTCGACTATTCGAAAATTTCTGTGTTTTTTCCAATTTTGAGCCTTAGTTCATGGGCAAATGGGAAACAAAATGCATTGAAATATATGGTGCAAATCATTGACTTTAATAATATTTATAGTCAATGCTATAAAAGGAACACAATAAAGTGTTCTAATTTTCTGCTAACATAAAGAAGCTTATGCTCTCTGACTTTTTTATCTTATTTATAATCGTTTAATTTCCTGGGGGGGGGTGTCATTTACGTGTGAATAGTTTTAGAAAAGATTGTTCGTAAGTTAAAACCATAATTATGCATTTTCCTTCTGGATCCATAATAAAATAATGTATTCATTATAATTTTTTCAGTGCTGTCACCATGGGGATAGTTCTACAATTATGCTTGAAGATGTGCGATCACATGATATGACGCAGCTGAATCAGGAGTTGGCCGACGCACTAAAACGTGAAAAGAAATTGAAGGCAAGGATACAGGAACTTGTATCAACACTAGAAAATGTTACCAAAAATTCCGAATTGAGGCACCAGCAGTCAGCTGAATTTGTCAATGATCTAAAACGTGCAAACAGGTAGAGGTCTTTTAATAATTTTTAATATTCTTTTTTCATCAATCTGGTTATTAACTCTTAAATTAGTTTTTCTTCATCTTGTACAAAGTTATTTAGAAAGATATCAAACAAATTTGAATTGTGGTAATTAAATATTGGACTGATTCCATCATGTTCAACTGTTAGTAACTGCACAATGTTTTGGTCTCCTGTCTTCTTCAGGTGCTGCTGGCCAAGCAGTGACAGTACTACCATAGGAATTGAACTTGAACTTGGACCAAAATAGAAGACTAATATTAACCAAAACGTATTATATATTAACTTGTGTGCTATTACTAACCGTTGAATCTATTTGAAAAGATTAAATAAAGTTTGAATTTTTCTAAAGATATTTTAACAGTTAATCCTATATGATGGAAATATTTTAACATATAATTGCAAGTAATTCATAACTATTTTAAATGACAGTCCAATGTAGTATCGTCATCAGAAAAATTTAGTTTTTTTTTAATGCTCATGTGATTGTAGCGACATCATGTGAGCATATATTTTAATATTATCCAAAACTCAAAATAAGGCAAAGCAATTAGAACACCCTTAATATGCCTCACAAGAGACAACTGTTAGTTTCAGAACTAGTGAATCAGTGTGCCACCATAAAATACACCAATCTATATGCCATCTGTAATTATATATCAAATAGATAGACAAAAGTACTTGACAGTTGGTGAACCTGATGATATTGTCATCTCCTTTACTGTTCCTCTTGGGAAAGCCTCTGCCCTGCAATGGGCTCTTTGTTAAAAGGGCTGTTATATATTGTGCTCATATATATACATGTGTGTTGCTGTGAAAAAAATAATAGGTAACTGGCTCTCCATCTAACCTACTTACAGTGCCACTTCTGAATTAATGGGTGTATTACATAGCAATGTAATCTGTAATTTATCACAAAAATTTTAAAGAGCCAGCATGCCTCAATCACTTTTGCAAAAATGAAATAGTGTCACTTTAAGTCAGATAAAACTGCTATGGAATGATTCAAACTACATACGACAATGAAGGCATGAGGTAAATGAACATTTTATATCATAACCAATGCCATGGTCAGGGGTTTGGGGAGGGGTTCCTGACAGAGATATTTTAAGTGCTGGCTCTGGCTAAGCATTTATCATAAAGCTTGTAGAGGAATTGGCAATCCTCATTGTTTATAACTTACAAGCTTAAGAGATAGGGTCATGTGATATATGACTCTTATTTTGACTATTTATAGTCTCTGCCATAAGTCTTATGCAATTTTATATTGCTAAGACTATTAATATATGGTATGGCTGAAGATCTATCAGCCCCATATAGCTATTTGAGTTGGATAGCTGGATTTGAAGACATGTAGATGCCTGGAAATTTCAGATTTTCCACTCAGTAGATAATTTTTAGATAAGTGCTTGGCTTTGGGTTGGTATTTTTAGATCTAGTGTCTGAACCTATCCTGACACCTCTCTGAGGAATGCCAAAGCATGAAACCATGGTCAGGGGTTTGGGGAGGGGTTCCTGACAGAGATATTTTAAGTGCTGGCTCTGGCTAAGCATTTATCATAGAGCTTGTAGAGGAATTGGCAATCCTCATTGTTTATAACTTACAAGCTTAAGAGATAGGGTCATGTGATATATGACTCTTATTTTTGACAATTTTATATCATAATTCATGATCCAGGTACACCAATACCTTAAAATTTTTGTGGTGAACAACTACATTGCTATGTAACACATACTTTAATTCAGAAATAGAACTACAGGCAGTTTGATATTGTCTATATAAATTCATGGATTGCTTAAAGCTAAACTAGAGATTGTAGTAAATTAAATAATCTATCATAAAAAAACCATTGTAGAGAAACTGTAAGCATTGACCTATAACAAATGGAGATTTAATAAATTGAATGTAAAAATCAATAATTATTGAGATTAAGGATCTTTAAAAAATTTCGTAAATGAAAAATAATTTACATATACCATCATGTCTCCTGATACAGACTCACATTTTAAGGATGACAATAGCTTTTCTGATCAAGAATATCATATCTAGATAGGATCTTAAAGTTTTACAATCCATATTCACAGCATGATGTGAGAATGATGATGATGATGAATAGTACTTTACAGCATTTTCAGCTCTTCTAGTATTGATGCAATGGTTACTTATACCCACATAAGAGGCTCCACATGCAATTTCACAAACTCCATAGTCCTCAAATGGGATTGAGTCCTTAAGCTTGGCAATTACTAATTTTTTTGATTAGTGATATGTGTTCATTTTATTGTGTTATAATGTTTCACAATATATCCAATACTATCAATAGTTCCTTAAATATAAGAAGTACAGAATCCAAAACATGCACTTTTTCTTGTGTTTTCATTATACCTATTTTGGTTCAGAATTAAATGTTTGCTTACAATTTGATTATTATAACCATTAGCTAATAATATATTTCTTGTATAATTTTTTTTTTCTTCCCAAATATGATTTCGTGAAAGGTTAATTGCTCTAATAAAGAGAGTTTTGATTATGCCAATTCAAATAAGAAAAAAAAAATCTATGCAGATAAATGTTGTGTCTTGCCGTGGTGGATACATATATCTACAATATGTATTTATATGACTCTGAATTCAAGACTAAAAAAGGGAAATGATGGTTACTGAAAATTTACTGTATATTTAATACAGAGTGTAGTTACTACAAAGGAAAGATTAAACGATATTACAAATTAACTACAGCTTAGCACTGCGTTAGACTGGGCAGATTATATTCATAGCATTGGATAAACTCAGATTTCGGGAGAGGAAACAGACAAGAAACGTATAAAGTAATTAATATATAAATTGATAGATTTTCATATTCCACTTGCATAATAAAGCAACACATGTATCTTTTTTATTGTGTGGGTGTTGTTGACGATAAACAATGTCTCTTTAAATTTTCTCTTTCGATCATTTGCGTTCAGTACAAATTACTTTGATGTTAAGCAGATCGAAGTTATGACTGGAGTTGATTTTATGCTCCAGAAATACTGATTTTATGTCAAGGTCTGTTTTAGCATAACTATATATATATATATACTTATATTGTGCTAACCTAGTAATACTATTGGCATGGGATTCACCATAATAAATTGCATTGCAAGTAGATTTGTTGCAATTAATTTTGTAGATGAACTGGAGAATCTAGTCTGAAGGCAATTTAGCTTTAGTAATGTTTAATGATTGCATATTAGAAAGGGTTCTGAAGCTAACATTGAATTCCTTGGAGCAAATTGTTTTTAATCTTTAAGTTACATCAGATATAAATGGAAGGATAATCCATGCGGTGATACTGATAAGGTCTGGATGACTGATGTTTATAGTGGAATAAAAATTTTTGAGAAATCTTATTAAGCAATTTTGATCATAACCTACATTAAGTTAAGTCTTTGATGTAATTTTCAATGTTAGTTTTCCTGTTCGCCTCGAACTTGGCAAAGCTTTTGGTTTCTGTGAAGGAAATACTTGAGACCTGTAATTTGTGTGAGGTGGGAGAATGCGAATGAAGGTGAATATCTCTTCAGACATTGAAAGATTTAATGATCATTTGCTAATTTATTTTATTATTGGATTGTTGTATAGGTATATCCAAAAATTTGTATTCCTTTAACACATCTTTGTATTCTATAGTCCACATCAAAGATGATTGAGTCTGCTCATCCAGTATTTTAACGATAATTTCTGAACATTACTTAAGTATTTTTAACATTCACCTTTAATCCTACTTTCTTACTTCCATCTAATAACTCTTGCAACATTTCCTGAACTTTTGAAGCATTATTTGCAAAAATAATCACATCACCTTCAAAATCTAGATGATTTAAATACTCTCCATTTACTTTTATTCCCTTAGCTTGCCATTTTAATCCACAAAACAGTTTTTGCAAAACTGCTATAAATTTTTTTGGAGATATGGTATCATCCTGTCTTACACTCTTCTCAATATTAATCTTCCTAGTTATCATTAATTGTTACTGTTGCATTTGTATAAATATTTATCAGAATATTAATATATATATATTAATATATGGAGTATCTGAATTAAGTTCAGGCCCATATGATTTTTTCAGTTGGAGAGCTGACTTTAAAGACATGCAGATGTCTAAAAGTTTCAGATCTTCTTCTTGACAATTATAACTTTTAGATAAATGCTTAGCATGAGTTGGTTTTTTGTATTTAGTATCCCAACTCCTCACTGAAGAGACCCATAGGTCGAAATCAGTCTGGGGATGGGACAATCTTAAAATAAAAATGATTTGAATGCCTTATCTTGTAGTAGCATTTATCATAATAAAAAAATTTTAAAAAAAGCTTGTTTAGACTCATTAGCATGCTTTTAATTTTATATATATCAATGAATAGAAAAAAAATTATAAATGATGAGTTAATGTAAATCTATTATTATTAAGTGATGAAATAAATGTAATCATAAAGAAGGAATCAACCTTCAGTCATCTGCAGTTTATAAGTGTATATTAAAATCTCTATGCACTCACTCACCTGTAATAGTTTAAAAGCATAAATGAATTTACTTATGCTTTTAAATTATTACTGGTGGTTGAATGCATGAAGATTTTAATATACATTTATAAACAGCACACAACTGAGGGTTGATTTTTTTCTTTATGATTACAATTGATAAATTAGCAATTAGTAAAAATATGAATAAATGCAAATGACAACTAATTCATGATGTATTAGCATGAGTTGATAATATTATAAATCCATTTAGAGGTGATACAGGTTTATCAATAAGCACCCTAATTTATTAAATAGCATTGGACAATAAAGAAAATACAATAGATCATTCCATTTTAAATTGTTATAAAAACTGTATGTGCATAATGTTTGACAATAAAAGATCACGATTAAATCATTAAAACATCCCATAATAACCATTTCCCATGCTTACACATGCTGCATGATGGGATGCACTGCAACTTTTCCTTATACGGAGTCTGGTATTTCTCAGCAACTATGCTCAGAGAAACCTGTTAGCCACTTTATCTTCCCTTTCTATCCCATTTCCACAACCCAATCTTTGTCAACTCCATGGCCTTTATATCTAAACTCCCTTATCTATCCCCAAACCCAGCATAAAAACCAATAACCCATTTTCTGTATAATCACTTTGTATTTTTTTCTCATGTCATAGCATCAGCCAGGAAGTGAACCCACTAACCCGGAACAACTGCTTGTAAAGCAGCTGTCACTGACCTCTCAACCACCAATGCTTGACACTTTGTTTATATTTATTCTTCCACAGCTTCATTATGTATACCCTTTCTGCCTAATATTTTCTATGCCTTCTTTACATAACTCACAGACTAAATCACCCACATTTTTTCATTTATGTGTATATTCCCTTGCAAGATTCTTTACTGATAAAAGCCACAAGTTAGAAACTAGTCTGGGGATATTAGCTGACTAAGTACTAGACAGTGATTTTATGCAAAAACCTTCTTGCGCCCATTGATTACTCTGGCTTGCACTACTGTTTGGAGAGTTTTGCCTCTATTTTAACAGCTTGGGATCATGTAATGATAAGTTATTTAATAATACAAATGATGATGTAGACATGATAAGTTATTTAATAATACAAATGATGATGTAGACAAGGTGAACCATTCTAATGTTGTATATGATACAATGTGTAAGCAGTTCAATTGTTCATATGTATACTATGGGGAAATTATGATTAAATAAATATGAGAATGATACAGCATTTGCCTACATAGAGAAAAGCAAAAATTAATTCTAAAAATGTATCCGTATTTTATAATTATGAAAAAGAGCATGGATATGGGTACAATCCAGGCTAGAAATAGTTTGTGAGAAAAGAAATGGTAGAGTAAAATTAAGGAAGCTTGGCTTATTGTGCCAAGTGACCACATACTGAATTAAAGAGCCTATAGCATTTCAAGAAAGGAAAAAAGAATTTAAACATTTAAAGATAAAATATTATTGTGTTGAGTGTTGAACGTATATTTGGTTTCTCAAATTAATATTAAATTTATATTGCATTATAGAGACTACAATAAATATATAAATCATATTATCTTTTAGTGCGTTGGTAGCAGCATTTGAAAGAAGCAAAAAGAAACATCAAGGTAAATTAAAAAAACTAGAACAACAGATGGTAACTCTGATGGAAAGAAATGAAACACAGGTGAGAAGTTATATGAGAAAAAATGTAATTCTAAAAAAGCAAATGCACTTCCTTTTTATACAGAATAGAAAATAACGCTCGTGTTGAAGTTTGCGATATCATTTTAGTAGTAATATTTTATGTTGGGATTATTTCTGTCATATAATATTGATATTCAAGCTTTAAGCTGTTCAAATACAGTAACTTCTAGAAATAGCACACAATTTAGTACATAACACAACTTTTTGAATGATTTTATTTTTCTCTCTTCTTCAGACATTGCTGGCCTGACCAGCGAGAGTGCTTTAGCACAGGGATCAAATGTGAACCTTTAGATTCATGAATATTCAATATATAAGATGATCTAACCAACTAGACTGGTCTACCAAAAGTAAAGAAATTTTCCTGTCATCTCCATGTTTTCCTAAAAGCAAGGTTAACAGCTGCCACTCATTAAACTTTGCTTCTAGGAAAAAGTGAAGAAATCAGGAGGATTCTCATAGATAAGTGTATGAAATTTCTACTAGATGTTGCCTTTGGCAGAACAAGCTAGTTAGTTAGAACATCATCTTAACTTCTGTATTCATTAATCTCAGTCCTATTTTGATACGTATGTTAGTACCGTCAATAATCAAACAAGCGATACCCGAAGAAGTGAGGAAAAATATACCATTTGAAGTATTGTGCTATATACTAACCTGACTGCTCTTACTAACACATGAATAAGATTTGAAAAGTTTAAATAAAGTTTGAAATTTTTTAAAGACATTTAAAAATTAATATATGGAAATAGAATAACTTTTCGTTATTAACAGAGAATATAATTTATTATATAATGTTATGTCTCATGCCATTTTCCAGCATCTTTCCAGAAATATGGTGTGTAAATACATTATAAATATTAACGTTAACTTAAATTCAGTCATCTTTTACTTTGGGTTCAAAATACATTGGAAAATGTAAACCACCCCTATGTCCTACTTGACTGAATCATTTGCTTCATATATCTAAATAAATTTGCATATGTGTTCCAGTGAAAAAGTAGTTCATTGTTTTTCTCAGTGACCTGCAGTGCCATCTTTGAATCAACACATTCATTATGTAGTGATCTGTCATAGCTATTCTCTATATAAATTTTACGATGTTAGCATGTTTGGATTTGTGAGTTACAATATGAAATGTGACAATGTGTTTCGTACCTTCATAGATTATGTTCATCTTATCATCAGAAAATATTGAAAACTATTCAAAAATATTCTTCTGATTCATGGCTTCATTCCTATACCCAGTTCGAATCATTGTAAATGTTTCAGTACCTCTTTTGCCTCATTTAAAACAAAAAATTCAGTTAGTCCATTGTTAAATTACGGCTAAGTTATTAACAACTCTGTCACATGACATTTTAGAACTCATGATCCAGATACGCTAGGGCTGTAAAATTTTTGTGATGATTACTAAATTATGTTGCTGTGTAATGCATGCATTGATTAACAGATGGCACTGCAGGCAGCTTGAGAGGGTATTGATCATCCATCACCTTTTCATTGTGACACACTGCACATAATAAATGGCATTCTTTATATTAACAAATGTTAATATTCAGTTATTAACCACTCAGTATATTTAGATAATTACATTTAACTTTAAATTTTATAAATTTAACTTTAAACAATTTTAAAAATTAAATATGTGTACACATAATTACAAACTGGCTGGCCCACATGTTACAAAAAAATTGTTAATTGTTTCAATTTTTATTTTTATGATTCTTTAAATTTTCTTTTTAAAAATTAATTACAAAAAAGTTGAAAATTAGAACAATGAATGAAAATATTAGAGTTTTATTTTCTAAATCAGATAATTTCAAATTTAAAAAGTTAATACATTTTGATATCCCGTTATTATTTTTATTTGCAATAATATGGTAATCTTAATTATTTTATTTTGATTTACTATATATAATAAAAATTTGTGATAATGACAACTTTTTTTATTATTATTAATCTCCTCTAGGTACGCATGCTAAAACAAAGGATTTCATTATTGGAAGAAGAGAACCCACATCTTTCACATAATGAGACTTCGCTGTAGCAACAACCTAAGTGCCATAAACTTCACAAAGACTTTGTTCAATAAGTTTTATTTTTTTTCTATATATGTAATTAATTTTTTTTTTCTGGAAAAGAAACCAACCTCCTTTATATCTGTGAAATACGAATTACATGGAGCTTTATTTTGTTTTGTTTTTATTTAAAAGTTCCGTTAAGAAACGAGGAGGAATAAATATAATGTCAAAAAACTGTAATAAACATAATTTGCAATTGTTTATTTGTTTAGTCTCTTTATTTTTGATTTACTTAGATGGCAAGATTAAAATAAGTCCAATGTAAAGAAATGTTTTTGTATATATTGTAATATTCAGGAGTAGATAACATTTTAAGTTCAGATTTAGGCCTTCTATTATGCACTATAAAGTTCTAGTTAATCAAACTATAGAAAAAGAATACTCCATTCATGTATGAGTTCTCATATTTTAAGAACAGTTATTTTTCCTGATTAACTGACCTACTATTTTATTTATTATGATTTTCATTGTCGGCGGAATCAGTTTTTTTATTTAAAAGGTCACCAGGGTCATAAACCCACTGATTCACATCACACTGCATACCGTAAATTTTGAAGCAAATAAGATGGGGAATTTGATTTTTTTGTAATTTTAATATCTTATAAGAAATTTTCTTGATTTAATTACTAAATGAGCAGATTTGCAAAGGCAATCATACATTTTTTAAAATAATCTCTTGTAATAGTAAAATTTAATAAACTAAAATTAATAATATATAATGAAAGATTTATTTTAATAGTAAATATTAATACAAATTAAAATATTTAAACGAGAATTATTAATAAACTGGAAAGAATACCCATACATTATACCAGATAATACTAATCAAATAATTAAACAGTTCATATTACACTTAAGTTTCTTCTAGGCGATAAGTCTGTTTTGGTATTAAAAGCTTCATAGTTAAAGTTAGTTTGCAAACATTTAATTTAGTCACAAACCCGGTATGAATAATAACTTACTGATCAGATATGCGGGTTTTTGTAGATCATAGATTGCTGTAGCATACGTGTTTCCTTGGGAACCCAAGCTCATTGGAAGTTAACTGATTTCTTTTGTTGACATTTTTTGTATTCCTGGTCCACTTTAAAGCTGGCTCAAAGGCTTTTGGAGTGACCTCTTCGTGATGAAAGGTCTTTGCAAATACACTGGTTTCCACTCCTACATGAATACTTAATTCAGCAATATGAATAATCCAGCATATGATTAGTCCAGGATAGAGAAAATATCCTATCCTGGATCCATGGAAACAGTCAGCCAAAAGGAAAGACAAGAACAAGATCCTGCTCGAAAGTATTTTCTTCCTTTAATACTCTTGAGAATTTTACAGATTTCTGCGCATATGTCCTTATCTTTTTTTGTTATCAAAATACAAGTTGATAATCTTGTATATTTATTTTGTATTTTTAGCTACAAAATTTATTTTTTATATATATATACATTATTTTGGCCATCTTTAATTAGCATTCTGATCAAAATCATTTACGTGTATAATTTCTTTTTTTATTATCTGGACTAGTAATCTGCATATACCTACATTCTTTCCAATCCTAACTTTTATTTTTAATTAAACAGATAATAACAAACACAAATAACTTTCATCAAAATCATACTAACTAAAAAAAAAAAAAGAAATTTAAATTCTGTCTATTGAACGATTTTTAAATTTTATTTTTTTTTAGCTTTTTTTAAATATTACCAAATGCCAATGTAGTTGTAGCATATACAGATAAATGGTACAATATATATTTCTAATTGCATAATGCAAGTAATTATCTCCCACTGAGTTATATAGCATCAAAAAACAATGAAAAGATTGAATGATATCCCATTCTAAGCTTAGCTTTTGACTTGGATTTTAAATTTTGTAGTGAATTTTGTTTAGGTTTAATTTATGCATAATTTCAAAACAGAAGCACTTCCAACTGTTATATAGCATCAAAAACTAATGAAAAGGTAGATTATTACCCCATTTGATATGGGGCTTGTATAACAACAGAGCCTAAGGATAGAATGGGATTTTTGACCCTACATAATTTGGTGGAAGGTAATTATTTTCATTTTAAACGATAGACAAAATTCACAATATAATTTTAAAACCATGTCAAAAACTAAGCTGATGTAACAACAAAGCCCAAACATAGAACGGGGTATCATTCTATCTTTCCAGTTTTCTGATGCTACATAATTCATTGGGGAGATAGTTACTTTCATGTTGCCTTACAGATACTTAGAAGTTATGATTAATCAAGGCATTATTAATGTAAATATTAAATAAACAATTTTTCTCTGCATTTAATTTTTGCAATGTTTAAATTAATCAAATAATGTCAATGTTTTGACTGTTTAACAATCTTTTTCAAAGATTTTTTTTATTTTCCCCTATATGAAATGAGCTTTAATTCATTTTGTTTTTATTTAAATGTTTCTGTTAATAAAAAAAAAAAAAACAAGAGGGCATAAATATAATTTCAAAAACTGTAATAAACATAATGTACAACTGTTTGTTTGCTTAGATTCCTTAAAGTTGATTTACTAAGGGGGCTGAGATTAAAATAAGACTGGTGTAAAATGATTTTGTATATACATATTTATAAAAATGAAAAACCCAAATTTATATTAATTAAGACATTATTAATGTAAATATTAAGTAAACAATTTGTTTTCTGCATTTAATTTTTGTAATGTTTAAATTATATTAAATAATTTCAATATTTCGACTATTTAACAATCTTCTTCAAAGATTTTTTTCCCGCCTTATTCTTTATTTAATTAAAAAAAAATTGACATTCTATTGCAAAAAGTAGAGTACTAATCAAATAATATAAATTTATAAAAACATTAATAATTATTTAGAATATGACAAGAACATGTTTGCCGATGTTTAGCTCATGAAACTATATTACAAAAAATAATGGCATTATTCCACATTTTAAGCATAATCATGATTGAAATATTTACTAAAGATGCCTCACTAATGAAAAAAACAAATAGTTTGAGCAATTGGAAATCTAGAAGTGGGACTAGAAAAAGGATATTAATCAATATCTTCATAATTGATTGCAGATGTCATTAGTGTTGACCTAAATGGAATTTCATGTTAGGTGGTCCATATACAATATTAGTAAATATGTTCTATATAATTATGCAGAGTTCTTCTAATGTTACTGCAATTTTATCTATATCTGATTAATAGATATGTGAAGAAACTAAAGAAAAGCTTTCATACAATGTTTTTAAACAGTGTGTGCTTACCTAGCTTTCGGCTATTACAAGTCCACAACAAATTACTTGTATGAACAAACATTCTCGACTGTAACAGCTATTAAAAACAAATATCGCTCTTAGTTTGAAATAGAAGCTCCTTTACGTGATGCAGTGACGTCATTGGAGCCGAGGATTAGTAAAATAATTTTAAACCAAGAGTAGCAAATGTTGCACTAATTTTTAATATATATTAGTGAAAGTCTCTGCTCATACCCTGTCTATTACTATTATTTTTGTATTAAAATTATAAATATATATGTATATTATACTCAAAGCTCGTATAAATTCATACTTTTAAAAGTTATGTTAGTGGTCCGCAATATCTAAAAGGTTACCGACCGCTGGTTCGCAATATCTAAAAGGTTGTCGACCACTGATATAGAATATTGGGGTGAAGTTAAGTAGATTGTCCCTATATGTAATACAGATAAATAATATGAAATTGAGGACAAGAAAAACATATTTGCTTATGTATTAAAGAGCTAAACTAATTTTAGAAGTGTATCTGTATTTTGTAATAAAAAAGGACATGGATTTTGATTCAGATATTATTGAAGTGATTCGTGAAGAAAGAAACAAGAGAAAGATTTTTAAAAAACGTACTTTATTCATGAAATAAATACGTGATGAATCCAAGTCAACAGCATTCTATAAGTAGAAAAAAAATTTTTTTTAAGTTTATCATTTTCAATTAATTATTAAATGATTATTTAATTTATATATTCTGTTTGTTTGTCTAGTTAAAATCTTGTAACAGAATTTTAACATATTTCTATTAAACGAATCTTTCAAATTTTAAGTATCGATACAACAAAAATGGAGTAGCCATAAATTAATTCAATCACTATTTTTAAAATTAATTATTGAATTAATTACGAATACCACTTATTATATGCCAAGTACACTATTCCAAATTATGGTCCAAGAAATTGATTTTTTAATGCATTTCTCCACAAATTGTTTTTATAAATCATTCTCTTACAGAATCTTTATATTATTTACAATTACAGCAGAGGTTCAATCTATTACATATTATAATGATAATAATATTTACTAAGGCAATAAACCTTTAAGCATGTGCACTTGAAAATGTGAAGGTAGTTTCCTCTACAGATCTTAACCACAAGCTTACGCTTTGGAAGAAAAGAGGGGAACCTTCTTTACTTCAACCTACTTTCTATATAAATAGGTGAAGCTGAAGCGGTTAGATCTGAGAGCATTAAGCTATTCAATACTTCACTGATTAAGTCCACAATTCCTATTACCCATTAGTACTCGTGAAATCTTTCGATTTACAATGAGCCAATGAAAAGATCTTATAGTTAGAATTCTATTACGATAATTTAAAGTTGTAATTATAAATTTATTTAATGCACTATCACATTAGACATTACAACACTGTTAGCTTGATGTTTTTTTAAGAAACATTTTTATTACAGTATTTTTCAAATTGCTATAATACGAGAGCAAAGAAGTATGTGCAAGGTTATAATTATGCTGTTGAGCAATTAACTTAATGAAACGAATTATGAAACACATTATAAGTTGAATGTGACTTTTACTTTCAAAAATATAACTTTATTCACTCTCCTTATGTATTATCAAAAGATACATATCAAATTTTAGTACACATTAAAATTATCAATAATATACATTAAATTCAAAGCTAGCAAAGTTAGATGTGGAACATAAAAGAGATTACAATGTTACACTGATGTGTTACAGCTGGGAGGTGGCTCAAAGCAGTCCAATCTCCTTACACAATAAATTAGGTATTACTGGTATCTAAAAAAACTAATGAATCCCAAGTTCAAACAACAAAGAAGCCACAAAGAAGAAAGGCAAGGAACATTCGAGGCAATAATCTATGCGGGGGAAATGACTCTCAACCCAACTGGCAGGTCCTAAAATGGCTCCCCTCAGACCCCATCCATGACTGGACCAGCCAGAACTCCACTTTGTGAGACCCCAGACCCACCCCTTGGACAAGGTTAATCCACCTCAGCCCCCCGATCGCAAGTGGGTTTGATACATCTGAATGTCCCATAGGTTTGGAACACTAACCAAATCAAAGAGGGCCATAAGAACTGCCTGGTCATCCCTTCCCTGAGTGTGGCAATGATTGCCATTCACTCCCACAGATCAACTAACCCCTCAGGATCATCGCCTCCATCCCTGAGACCAACACTTCAAGCAAAACCCTGTGCCTTCCAATTCAAATATGACAATACTAATACAAATGAGTCCAAATAGGCCAGGACCACATTCGGTCTACCTGCCCATCTAGACCACGGAGAAATTACATAGGTGATTAGTCACAAAATACATGGAATTAAATACCTTGATTACAAAAATACATAAGTACATTGATTCATTGTAGTCTTGAAAACCATGGCTAGCCTTACTTGCAAACTATGAGAACACACCATATCACTTTATACACCGAAGTCTGCTTCACACTGTTGACAACTCTTGATGTTCAGCTCATCTGACTGCAAAGTTCTCCAGGGATTATAGTTTAGCCTACATATTTCCACTTGGTTATTCCGATTATGAAAAGTGTGATTAGCATTGTAGGATTCTTGCTTATTGTTTGGTTGTACAGCAGAGATTTATGGCAACCAACCTACCTGTTCTAATAACTAGTTTCTGTAACCAAGTTGTAGACTTGATTGTAGTAGAATTCCAACTGGGACTCTTGTATTGATCGTATTTGAATTCTGCTTATCTTAATTGAAATCTAGGTCTGGATTAGTAATCAAGGTTTTGGTTATGTAGTCTAAAAGTTTGTAATTAATCTTTGGATTCCTAATAATTGTTGGATTAAAGGGGTTGAATGAATTGCAACTTCAATATTTGTTTGGATCTATAACATCATTTGAACTTATTTTTATCTTTAAATCATTGTTTTTTGGCTCAGGAAACAATTCATTGTAATTCTGTGTTGATTTGAAAATTTTCTATTTTTTTGTGTGGTGCCCCAATAACTTTTGATCTAATCATTGGAAAAATTTAATTCTTGTGCAGGGAGATGGCTTAAAACATAATCTATAATGTTCGATTCTAAAATTGTGATTGAATTCATATTTAAAATAATTTTTCCCTCCTGCACTGTTTTGCTGCATTCGGCCACCCTCAGTTTGACACCACAATATCATAACTTTTTTCTTATGAATGAATTAATGCTGCAATTTCTTTTTTTTTTCTATTGTTTTATGATTACTTTTGTATCTAGTTTGTTTCTTGGTCTATTTCCTGTCTCCCTGACTGGTTTGCAGCTGTGGAAACTTGCTTTACTTTATAAATATCTGATGTTGACATGAAATTCTTAAGACTATCTATATTAAGCATTTTTTCCTCAATGTTTTCAATGGAATTTGACTTTCAAACCATTTCTCAATTAATCCTATCATTAACCTTAGGATTTCTAGTAACTTTATTTTTTGAATTATTTGGTTTCGTTTTAAAATCTTTTTCTAAATTTTAATCTTGCTCAAATGATTCCAAGAATTTCTTGTACTGGCTTTTGCCTTTTTTAATGGCAGCCATTTGCATAAAACGAAATGATTGATAATTTCAAATACTTTTGAGTGGAAACTTGTAAAGGTGATGAAATGATAAAACAAATACCTACATCTTGGCAAGCTCCCCCCCCCTCCACAAATGTGGCTTTTTCATTGTGATAAATTTAATGCAAGAAACTTAATGCTCTTGGGAAAATATGTTAATAGATGTGAGTGAATTAAACTAAAATTTTAGAAGAAATTAGAATTTTTGACAGTAAACAGAAAGGCTTAAAACTTTTTATTTAATAACAATTTAGTCACTTTCAATTTTTAATATGGTTTTCATCCTTTGCCAATTCTTAATTATGAACAAGAAAGATTGTTGGTAAGTGGTTTTTTATTTGGAGTAAAACCACTAACATTACACGACCACTATTCCCTATGCTTACACAAGTGGTTAAAACTGGCAAAAGTGCATACAGTAGTGCAAGTCAGACTAATCAATGGATGCAAGGTTTGTACATAAAATCCCTAATCTAGTGTATATTCATCCAATACTTTCAGACAGGACAAGTAGGTACTAGATAGAGATTTTACGCTCAAACCTTTTTGCATCTATTGATTATTCTGGCTTTCCCTGGGTGGCTCTACTGTTTGGAGATGTTAACTGAACTGAAAGTTGTTTATGAAGTACAAAAAGATCCAATGTTTGAAAAATCCACTAGAATTTCAGAAAACTGAATTATTCATCTTAGTTCGAGAAAATTAAAACTTAAAAGGTTTTAATTAATAATAAGAGTAACTTATATTAAAGAAGATAAAGGAAACTACTTTGTTTTGTTAGATAACATTTGAACAGAAAATGTCCATACAATTGTTTTTTTCTTAAAAGTTTAACAAATTATATAAATACAAGGTAAGTCATAAAGAAGAAATATTTGTATATATGAAGAAAGCGGTATTTGCATAAGTATTTGAAAGGCTATTTTATCGAGATTATTTGTGGATATTATTCCAGGACATTGGAATATGTAATGCAAATGTTAAAAGATGAATTAGGTTTTCAAAATCACTATCAGAATTTATAGATATTAATAAAGATAGAATGACATCATTGGAGAAAGGAATTACATGGATTAATAAATTAAAAAAAAAAAATCTTTAAAATAATTGACGAATTCGTAGGAAATCATTGCTGAGGAATCTATCATTGTTTAGTAATGTTGAAAATGAGCTTCCACATTTCCCAGCATGCAGTATTCAGTGACATTATAAAATCTTCACAGCTGTAAAATCGGAAGACTTCATCAAAATGACCTTAAGAATCAGACAAAATGACTTCCTATTTAAAACAGTCAAGTAACATCAGTGCTTTAAAATATATACATTACTAATATATATATGACAGATTAATATATCTAAATTTATGTAAACAAAGCTTGAGATACACAAACTCTAATTTTAGGGAAAGATTCATTAATCAGTTGTCAAACTACATAAACACTGGCAAAACATACATTTCACCAATTGGCACGAGTACCACCCATCATCCACATAAATATAGCAAACTTTATCTTAAATTGACATCAGCAAAATCATTGGCTTGATATTAAAGCTTAAATAACCAATGTGATGGATTTTCTTTAATCATTTTAATATAATCAAATATTAAGCAAATCATTCATGATTTAATATCAAAACTAGTTAATTTATTAATATAAGACAATTGAATTGATGTGTAGATGATTTGTGTTGCTTCATATAGCTTAGAATAGAGAGGTTTTTTATATCGATCTAATCGGCTATCTATATTTGATTTTCTTTTTAGTATACTCTTTAAACATTGCTTTGACATCATGAATGATTATAGGGATGATTAATTGATCAATTGAAGATTTCTTTGAAAAAATGCGAGTTTTTACTGATTTTCAGTTCAATTACTGACTTGGCTGTTCAAATGGGTAATACATCGTCTAATCATCCACACCGCCCACCGGGCTGTTTTTATTTTGTTGATTTATGTTTCTAATTTTTTGATTTTTTTGTTGTTGTTGTTTTATGTATATTTCTTAAAAATAAAGAAATTTTTTTTTTTTTGGTTTTTTAAAACATTGTATTTTTTTTTAAAACAAACATTTCTTTTTTTTTTTTTCAATCTTTTTTCTTGTTTTTGAAGAAACTTTTTTTTTTTTTGTCATTTACCGTGTTTTTATTCATAAACAAATACATAGAAATTGCTTTTTTACTTTTAAACAAGGATTTCTCAACAGAGCTCTCTAAGAGCTGTCGTCATAGACCCATTTCCAACTCAGCTTCAATACACTTCACTGTAAGCTCATCCCAGTTCCAATAATAAATATTCGGCAGCACTCAAACCACATTCTATGACCGAATGGAATACCTTTGGTGACACTGACATTCCATTTCAGATGTTTGACAATGCCTTAATTTCATTAACCCACCACAAAGACAGGTTTTCTGGGCGGGTAAAATATTTTTTGGTTGAAGGAAGGCCACCGCATCTGCTTCTGTAGTAGGTAAATCTAAAAACTTCAATGCCGAATGGTCATCTGCCATTTGACTGTTTTGATCTCGAAAAAGTATCGGAAAGTGCACAACTTTATTGTGAACTTTTGGCGAATTGTGATTTACACTCATTTAGTGAATTGTGACCCCTGAAAACAAAAGTACAGGTGTCTGAGAATTTGTTACAATTTTTACTAACTCACATAAATTACAATACATTTATCCCCCCCCCCCAAAAAAAAAAATTTGTTCTAATATACTTTTCATCATTACAACTACAGAAACCTTCATACAATAGTCAAGAGTAATGTCTATAGTGTCGCAACTCATCGCTAATAATGTTCACATGCTAGCAAGGTTGGGTGAAGGGTGCACTTCAACATTTGTGTTTGAACAGTTTACAGGCCGTAAGATCTATGAACGGCCTTGTAAACAGCATATTTCTGTGCTTTATGCATAGAAAGTGCCATAGAGCAGTGTGGATGAACAGACGATGCTATATGACCCTCTAAGCAATTAACCATACTTCAGATTACGACTTAATACTGGATTAAAAAATAGTAAATATTAGATGACAATATAATCAAATGTTTAAGATGTGATCAGTAGTTCTCTTTGAAAAAGACCAATTAGCCTAATAACCAATCATAAATCTGATTCCATTGATATCTGGGGTCAACTGATTTATTCAATACTGTTTGCTTCTAAAGTTGAAGAAAATCAATGTCATTTGTTAGATTTTATTGTTCTAAATTAAAATAATTTATGTAGTTTGGTTTAATCTAATGCATTGTTAAATATAGAGCTACGATCTGTACCAACTGATGAGAGTTGGTTCAGCACGATATATGTATATTGGAGATCATTTCTTTTTCATGTGTGGACAAGTGTACTGGTGGTTTAAAATAGGTTAGCTGAAAAGAGCTTGAAAGTCTATGTTCAAATCCCCTATCTTATCAAGTGCCATCTATAAGCTAAAATAATAATCAGTGATTCCCAGATATGTATCTAAATGCCCATTTCAGAATGATTTCTGACTAGACTTTATCAATGAAGCTTGGAATCCAAAGCTGTAAATACTACTGTTGTACATCTAGCAAACATCTTTACTTCCATTTCAGTATTTGAGCTAAAAACCTAAAAGTCCAAAATATCGTAAGGCTTTGAACACAAGATTTTGGTGAAGGCAAAAACCAGAATTGACAAAAAGGTGCTTAATAGGTAATAAAGAACTGAGAATACTAAACTAATTATTGATCTGAAGTTAGAATTATGAGCCTGTTCAGAAAAATTGACACGTTCAAAACATTAGAATTTCAGATTTTTAGTTTGATTCATGAAATGGTGTTAGATAGTTGTGTGACTGCATTCATTTTGGGCAAGTCCTATTGATAAAAGTAAAATTCAGAACCTGGTCAGAGATTTAAATGTGCCAACATTTGGTACTAAACTTTGCTATAGATGGCACTACAGTAATGGACTGATTTATAGTATGTGAGCTAGAGGTCACTTATTGCTATAATCTTGAATACTATACTATAATAGCTAATAGAAAGTGCAGGCAGATTATTACAGTCCTATAAAAAGTTTAAATAATCCAATGGAAACTAAAAGACTCTTCAACATCCTATTATTTCAATGTTGAGAAACAATAAAATTGAGATAGTCTCATTTTAACTTCTAGACCACTAATATTCTTCCACTACTTGAATTTCCAACATTTACTTGTACTCAAATCCTAAATTAAGATTGAGGTCTAACTATTATCCTAAAAAACCCTCAATCTTTTTAATGATTCAGTGATTTTTTCAATGATTTTATTGCTGCAAATCACAAAATTCTTTGCAACAAATTAGTTATATTTAAATTATAACCCATAATGCATTTGTCATTAAAAATGTTAATTAATTGTAGACACATCACGAATTGAATAATCTTAATAAAAATATAAAGATGAAAAAGCTACAAAAAAGAATACTGAAGTGATTGAAATGAGAAAAGGCAATGAATATTATTTAAATTACTTTGAGAATACTTCCAAGTTTTTATGGGCAAAGAAAAAAAAGTCATTGCATATATACCATTATTGATCCACTGCAGGATATCTCCAAGTACAACCCATCTCTAGCCTCTCGTCACATGATTCCAACACACTTCATTTCATCCATCCATCTCACATATGGTCGCTTTCTAGATCTTTTACAAACTTTTGGCATCCTGTTTGAGATTTCAACTATTCATCTATTATCATCTCTTCTAGCAATATGTCTAGCCCAACTTCATTTCAATCTCTTAATTCTTTCGATGATGCTAGTAACACTTATTTTCTACCCATGTATTTCACTTTCGATCTCTTTGTTAACCCTAATATGCATCTCTTCATACTTCTTCAAATATATATATATCATTAATTAAACACCTCACAAATATGTAAATAATATTAATGTTAATCCTTACTCAAACCCTTTATAGACATTTTCACAATCTTTCAAATGTTTGATGAAAAACAACCAATCCCTTGCTAGATACATGTTTCTGTCAATAACTAATATCCTCATTAACTTGAAAACTAGCAGAGATCCTGCCAAATATAGCAATGCAAATTTATGTAAGTTCAATAGCCATGTGCAATTTCTTTGAAACTTGAAGGCAACAGTAATTATATGTACATTATAACATTACTGATGAAAAAATATAGTGAATAATTTTCCACTTATTATGGCTGAGCCATGCGATATTCAAATAAATATCACGTGACTGAAATTCAAACCTGGAATTTTTAGCTTCCAGTTTGTTATTCTATCACTATACTAATAACCAATTTTGGTGCCAGAACACAAATTTAGGTACTTTCACTTATTAATTTTTAAGTTTAAAAATAAATCATAAAAAATTATCATTTTCTATACAGACATAAGGTGAGACTTCCCTTTGACATTATTAAGCAATCAACAAAGAAACCTGATTTTCCCCTAGGGACAATTATCAATTGTTTAAAAAAAGTATATAACTTCAAAAAAAAAAAAAAATAAATAAATAAATATTACAAATAGACTTAAATATGTAATAGAATTTGTAAAAGATTTTTAATCTCTTTATCAATTTAATCATTAAGTGTACACCTCCCCTACTCAGTGTAGTGAGAATGGAATGAAGTCCCCATATTGAGATGAACTTAAGTCACTTTGGGGTTTGAGCATTATGTGACCCCCTGAGCAACAAACAATTTGATTTTTATTATTTTAGCAAAAACCAAACAAAAAGACTATGTAACTCCTCCAATTTACCTTTAGTCTGTTCTTGGTAGCAGTAATCATGACATTAAAGGGTACTCACATCTTAGTTATGTGACACTTCGGGTTTTTTCCGCAGATCTTAATTCGTCGTTGATGACATACCCAAAATGACGTGTAAGCCGATCTTAATTATTCATGGTGAACCCTAATTACTCACTGAAGGCAAATTTCCCAGAAGTAATTCTGGAGATTGGTTTGGCATTAAGTCTGAATTCCAATGATTCGTCAAACTTACAAATATAATTGTGGATTAAGAAAAAAAAGACTATTATTAATGCCTTCAAAATATGTGACATTTGGTTCCAAGCTTCAATATCAAAATTCTCAGATAATAACTATATTTAAATAGCAGTTTAAAAACACATTATACAAATTCTCGATACTTATATACATCATGTATACATAGTATATATATGATGAAAACATACAGCACACATATATAATTCTAAACATTGAACCAGTGCTGAATTAAAAGGGGTGTTTTTTAGTTCTACATAATTTCAGACAAAAGTTGTCAACTGGTTTTAAATCATGTTATTCAGTTTTGGGCTGTCAATTTTAATTGGTGGTTACAAGTTATATCATTGCTGGATATTTTTCTACTTACTACATGGAAATTACCATTTATAATTCAATATTTCCAGGTCCCAGTGAAAATATGATTGATTCTTTCTGCAAACTGCTACAGTTCTATCTCTGAATCAACTAGTCTACATAGTGACATCATTTAGCTATTTGTCACAGTAATTTTAAAGTATTTGCACGGATCGTGAATTACTACATGAAATATGACAGTGCGTTTCATATCTTAACCCATAATGCACTAACCGCTTTGGTTAAATTGGATAAAAGTGCTATTGAAACATGTGACATGATTGCAACTGTGTATGGCAATAAAGATGTAAGTTAAAGAACATTTTTAAATGATTGGCATATTAAAAGATACGAAGCACCTCGTCATATTTTATGCAGTATTTTGCGATTCAGATATGCTAGCGCCTTAAATTTTTTTACAGAGAATAGCTAAACTATGTCACTATATAACTTGTATTTGATTCAGAGATGGCACTGCAATCAGCTTAGATAGAAAATGAGTTACCTTTCCACTGGTATACACTGTGTATATAATCATGGGTATGAAGCATTGTAATCTAAAATAATTATAAAAAAATTGTAATATTTCTTTTTTTAATAATTTCTTTATTAATTTTTAATTTGTTGAATCATGGATAACTGAAACTATGGATACACAGGAACTTTTGTGCTACGTGTCAAAAAATTAAAATTACGGGTAATTTAAAATTATTTTGGGCTACTTTTTAAAATAATATAATTAACGTGTGCAAATAAAACAAAACACAATTTGTATTTCCACTTATGTGACATATTTATTACCATTCTTTCTGTACTGTGCATGTCTTTAAAGACAAGACGGACATTCACCAAAATGAGTTCCAATAAATTTATAATACTAATGTTGTTACGTGACAATCAACATGACAACAATTATTAAAATGCATAACGTACTTTTTTTTTGAAAAATAAAAATATTTATACAGTAAAAGAATTTAAAAAAAAAAACACAATAAGTTTTATAAAATAAAAAATTACAAATAAGAATTTCTTTTATTTTTCTTCATCACTTAAAAAAAAAAAATTGATGTGGACAAAAGTTGATAATTCGGCAAAGTTTTTATCTAATTAATCCAATAATTTAAATTCATTAAAGGCTTAACAAACAAAACACTAGCGCTCTCATATCCAGATTTATCATTAAATACATTAGTGAGTTCAAATCCAAGCTTGCCTTTAAATATCTATTTGAAAGCAGGTTTGATTACTCAAAACATTCTCTATGTCAAAATATGTGATCAAAGTAAATACTTGTCATTATTTGGTTTTGGTTTTTTTTTTTCGATTTTTTTAAAAACAATGTAACAAATATTAAAATAGTGCATTTACACACTCACATATCTCATTACTTTATTAATGTATGTACAAAAAAATTTAGGTTGGTGATTAGTTGCAAATCCTCCAGTAATGTACAGAGCCTCCTGAAAAATATATACTCACATAAATGCTGAAAGATATCAAACTTTTAAATCAACAAGATATTTCCGAAGAAGGCATGTTGCATCCAAAAATACTAACATCAGAAACTCTCTTGATAAGAGATTGTTGGAAAGATCAAGTTGAGAGAATCCAATAAGTATTTATCAATTTCTTTCTAACTTACACTGATTTGCCATTAATTATGAAGGATTTGTGGAAGGCGTGAAGACGAAGTGACTAATAATCTAAAAGAATGAAATAATTTTAATGATTGATATATATATAAGGTAAAAAAAACAACGGAAAGGGCGTACAAATTGAATTACCTCCATTTTGGTAGATAACTAAAGATATCTTCCAATTTTGTATATTATACATATACAAAAAGTAAAATCAGTTGATATTTAAGTGACTGCATAGTCAAAAGTGTATAAGTTTCTGGCTCATATGCCTTCTTCAGGCAATAAATCCACTGTCTTTTACTTAAAAATCAATTAACTAGAAACCTATAATAGACATAGGACAGCACTGCGATTTAGTGCTACAAATTGTAACCATTTCTTTCACTGTGGATTTAAAAATTAAATAATGAATTATCATAATTGAATAACATTAATAAAAACATTAGAATCTCCATTAAGATAATTTAATGCCATTAAATTTCTATTTCACAGTGTTTTTTGAAATTCGTTATTCATATATATCTACTCGTGGAACATGTTAAGTCCATAAATATTACTAAGATAATTATAAATTCACAACACAGATCCCAAAGAATCATTTTTAATTGAATTCTTAAATAATGCAAACTTTTTCCTTAAAATCAATACCAATCTATTTTGCCAGATGTGTCGTAATAATTTCCAGCAATGATATTTGAAGTGGGTGAAACATTTTTGAGCAGCGATTTTTATTTTATTTATGTATATATTAATCAAGCCAGCTTACAGTTTCAAATATTAATTCAGATGAAATCCTAACAATTTGAATTAGCATTAATTAATTTTTATGGTTTATCAAATAAGCAACACTAATAATATAAACGTATTCACAGAACATTTTAAGTCGGTTAATTAATAGGCAAAATATATAAATTTATATTTACTATTTTTTCTAGTGAATGTTATGGGTCATTTATATGGTAGAATTTTTTTAGAATAACATAAGTAATGTTATTTTAAATGTCGCAGAGTCATTAAAAATACGTTATGAAAAATAGTGACAAGTGGAAAATTTTAACATTTAAGTTGGACTACTGCAGTAAATGTTGAGTGAGCATCAAAATCCTGAAAAATGGAGAATCTATATTAGCCAATTACACACAAATAGGTGCACGTATATTTTTGGCAATACCAATTTCTTTCAAAATGATGTCAAAAATATAACACTTTTGAAACTCAAATCAGATGTTATTTTTAATACAATTAGAATTAAAAGCACCACTTTTGCCTAGATTTTAACAAATCATTTCACACACACATGGTCCATTATTCACGACGTCACAGGACATAAATATTTCCATGGATTTGGTGATTACTAGCTACTTATTTTAAATATGTACATATATATATATAAACTATTGATTAATAGAACTAAACATTATGGAAAATAAATAATCCAATGACTTATTTATCAGACACTAGTAAGAAATTAATAGAACTGGTCTATAGTCCCTAAACCTTGAGAGCACTAAATCAATATAATTTAATATGATTACATTACGAACAAAAGAATCATAATTTCAGTGCTGCCATATAATATAATATGAACAAACTACAGCTTTCTCAGATAATAGATTATGGCCAAGACAATATGATACAATGTAATATATTCAAAAACGGAATAGAAGTCATAAAATAATTTATTATAATGAATAATCTATTTTTGCCATTTTCATGAACTGGGGACAGTAATCCAAATCTGGAAAAAAAAGAATTGAACTTTAATGAATATGCACAATATCTCTAATCCAAAAGTATGAAATATTCCACATCTGCAATCACATTCCAATTGTTCACTTCATGAATGACATAGAAATAACTGAAATGATTGTAAATCGAACTGCTTATGCATAATATCCCCAATCCAAAAGTATAAAATATTCCACATCTGTAATGACATTCCAATTATGCATTTCATAAATGGCATAGAAATAACTGAAATGATTGTAAATCGAACTGATTATGCATGATTGTAAATCGAACTGATTATGCATAATATCCCCAATTCAAAAGCATAAACTATTCCACATCTGTAATGACATTCCAATTATGCATTTCATAAATGACATAGAAATAACTGAAATGATTGTAAATCGAACTGATTATGCATAATATCCCCAATCCAAAAGTATGAAATATTCCACATCTGCAAAGGCATTCTAATTATTCACTCCATGAATGACATAGAAATAACTGAAATGATTGTAAATCGAAGACCTTGTTTGTAATGATGACATTTTCAACTGTCATAAAAGTACATACAAAGGATAGTGAAAAAATGTTAACTCATTAAAAAATCTTTATTACTGTGAATTTTAAAGTAGATCTTCTTTACAAGAGTAATAAAAAATGCTGACATTAAGTGCTTATTATTTAAAACATCATATTTTCAATACTATAAAAAATAACGGATGCCCACTTTCATAATAAATAAGTCATTCTAAACGAAGAATATCTCTTATCCAGTTTTTTTGTTCCATTAAGGTGAACTATTATTAAACTTTAAATAACTAGATGTATTTCACATCCTTTTAAGTAAACTATAAATTTGGTCATGATATAAATCTATATCGCAGTATATCATTATTTCAAACTATTATACTTCTTTTACTACCACCATTCTTATTTCAATTTCCGAAAATGTATTATTAAAAAAAAAACTAATTTCTACATTAATCCATCATATTGTGCATTCTGAAATCTGAAAAAATTCAAACTGAAAACATTCCTAATTTCGAGCATTTCGATCAGAAATATTCCATTCGTTTCATTACTGAAAAAAAAAAAAAAAATCTATTGTGGATAATTTTTTGTCTAAATTTATTTAATAAACAATTCATCCTAATATTTTTTTTTTTAATTTTTTAAATCATTATATGTATAAAAAAAAGTAATTTTCAAACATATAGAGAGAATAACACTTTTTATTGGCAACAAATTATGGATTAGTCTATACGAATTTTCAAAAGTTTTGAAGACCATAGTTTAGTTATATATACATAGTTGATTCATATAATTTAAAGAATATCTTCTTTTGAATTTCAGCAGTATTAATCAAATTTATACTCAAATTTTGACCCTCAAAATAAAATATTCTAGAAAAGTGGAATAATTTCAAATTTGTGATTCACAAATTAAAATCCTATGTGGACATAATTGGTTAGTTTTTTTTTGTGTAATATAGCAACCAAATTATGAATGTTTTCTGATTTAAATTTACATTTTCACAGGTTTGTTTACACATATATTTTTATTTGCGGTAATTTATTTAATTGTATATTAAGTATTCCAGAAATTAATAGTAGTCTCAAGATTAATAATGGTGCATTAAGAGACATTTAATCCCACGATTAATGGTGATCATGTTGCCAAACTTGTTGAATATATCAAATCTTCCAGCAAAGGTACATTCAGCACTTAATTATAAACAAGCCAGCGGTATACTTAATCATTTTGCTTTCCGTCTGAATATAATTTATACTGTATACACTGATATTTTTTTTTTAAGTTATGTGCTAGTGCTTAAATATATATACACACACACAACACAAAAGGTATCGTGCATGTCAAGATTAATGTATCTGCTTACCATACTCATGACCTAGGATTCAAACTCTGAGGAAACTTTTAAATCTTTTATAAACAGTTTGAGAACTTTCAAGCAAATGAGATAATCTGGTTAAATCATCCAATTATAGATTAGTGAATGGAGACTAAGCTATTCTTAGTTAAAGGAAATGAGACCATCACCAACCGGCAGTTGATTAGCCTGGTAAACAATTTCTTCTTCAGTAACCTCCTTTCCTTATTGTAGATAGAGGTGTGCTGAAGCAGCCTCTTTGTTATTAGCCCACCATTTAAGGCTGTTTCATATACATACATACAAAGAAAAGTAATTAAATATTTACTTTGATTAAATATATATAAATATTACAAGTACTTTTAAATTGTTATTACTACTATTTTTACATTTTTAATATTGTAAATAAATTTGAATAATAACCATAACTACAAACCGTAATATTTTTTCCCATTTATCATTGAGCTTATGCGGGTTGTGATATTTTCAAATCTAATGACGATTATTAAAATAATCAATTTAAAAGTATAGGCTAAAACGACTTTCAAAACCAATAAAGTGCAAAATATCAATATTAAGTCTGAAAACTCATTTGAGACAATTTTTTTAATACTATATATACGGAGTTTTAAAAGTAATTTTTTTGAAAAAAAAAACTAATACAGAAATAATTTATTTTTTTATCCTAACATATATATAAACTTGATTAATTTTAATTAAAGTAAATGCAAATGATGTTTCTTCTCATAAGCCCTAAATGATTATTTAAATAAATGACTAATAATTGTATATTTGAACTACATTTTACAAGATATGAAAGAAAACTATCATATGTATATATGTATATTAAAACTGCCAACTCTCTTAGATCCAAATTTTAAATACTAAAACTGTTGTAATTTACAAAAAAAAAAAAACTACATTATCACAAAGCAGACCCATATTCAATATATATCCATTATTCACATAATCCAATTATAAGAGAAAATTACTAAAAAAGAATGAAGTCAATCACAAAGGCCTAGCATGATGAGAGGGGAGGGGCGTAACTTATGTCATAAACTCTATCACAATAATCAACAATAAATAAATATATACAAAAAACAAACAAACAATTATTCCAGGTATTTTAAAAACTTAAAAAAATAATATTACATTTTTATAAATTAACAAATTAAAAAAAGGAGGGCAACAATGATACACATTATTCAATTAAAACAAAACTTACTACGGTACTTACTGAAATATAATACTGAAAAGACAAAAAAAATATCATTCAAGAATAATCCAAGATGATTTTGTTGAATAAATTTCAGAAAACTATACACACATATATACTCTCACACACATATCTGTGTATAGCCAAATATAGCATTATAATCTTTTATTTCTATTTAGTTTTTCGTCATTATAAAAGTCTATAATTACACATAGGTTTTTTATCCATTTGTGCGTGTGAATACTTTTATCTTATGTGTAGATGTGAACATTCACATGCTTATATTTGTACGTCACTAAATACAATTAATAATTTCGAGATAAAAAAAAAAAAGAACCCTGATTTTCTAAGCTGCCAGTAATTTAAACTGTAGTGAAAATTAGAATGCGTTAATATCATACCAACATAGCTTAAACATAAAGACGTAAAATTTATTCTGCTGCAACGCAAATGACAAGCATTCACTTTTTCGATGTATTAACGTAATGCTCAGAAAAATTAAAAAAAGGATGATGTGAATCGCTGCTGGTGATCTACGAGTTCTGCTTTATAACAGGAATATTCTAACGTTAAAAAACCTTTTCTATGAAAAAAGACTTATGGACCAGCCTTTTAAATTGCCACACACCATTGCTTTTAGTCGTCATTTAAAAAATAAAAAATAGTAAAGAAATGTATAGATATAGTTGTATATATGTATAAAAAAACATCTAGATATAATGTATATACAGGAATATAATGATATAAATTTAAAAAAAAAAAAATTAATAAGCAAAAAAGAAAAAAAAAACCACGTGGACATTTGAATTAATTGCAAAACAATAAAATGTTTTTTTTTAAAAAAAACCTATCATTTAAAATAATAATAATACGACTGACTAATGATTTCACGCAAATTTTTGCAACACATATTAATATTTAAAAAATTAAAAAAAATCCTCTATGATTTTCCTTATTCTGTGATCATTTAATTTTAGAAATACTTTACATTTCATACTTTGCAGAATTTTCTGGGAAAAACTTCCTGCTTTGTTTTGTAAAATATGTGATGCAGCATAAAGTATATCTACTATTAAATAAAAAACAGTAACAAAAAAAAAAAAAACCAACAACAAAGATGTATATATTTCTTTCATAGAGTAGCATTTCATCAAGACTTATCAAGATAATAGTTCAAGTCAGGCTCGTTTTCACAAAAAAAAGCCCGACAGCATCTAGTAATATTCCACGAAGACAAACTGACATTTATTTTCCTACAAAACCGAGACTAAAATTTTATGCCTTTTTCTCAGATTCGTTATCCCCATCATCTTTGATAACTTTATCTTTTAAAATTTGTCTCTCTGTCTGTTCAACATCAACAGCTTCTTTTTTCTCTTCGGTATCTTTTTCGCTGCTAACTACATTTGCGTTTTCATTTTTATCTTTCTGGGGTGCAGCATTTAATTTAGCTTTATAGTTACTTCTTTTTCGAAATGCAGACAGTTTTCTTTTGTGGCCTTTTTTTTTTAAAGATGCTGAAAGTGTTAACTTAATTGGTTTCTTGATTGTTTTATTTGATGATTCAGTTTCCCCAGAAAGCTCTTTACTCATATCTAGTTTGCAATCATTAGCATTACTTTGATCTTGAGAACCTGAAGACTCAATTTTACCCTCATCTTTTACTTCGGCAATGTTTTTGGAATTTATTATGGCATCGATCAAATCCATCAAAATTTCAGAACATACTTGAGTAGGACTTGCTTCTAAAAATAAATAAATAAATAAATTTTGAAAAAATTAAAACAAAATAATATTAGGAAATAATGATCATTTTTAATTAAAAATGCAATTAAAAAATAAGAAGTACAGAAAATTTTATTACATAATTGTAACTAAATATTAAGTTCATGTAAATTGTTTATAAATTCGAATGATTTAATGAGCACTTAAATAATTTTACAGCTTATCAAATATGTAATGCTAAAAGTATAACCTTATTCACAAAACAAATAAATCTAAATACATTACTAAGATAATTCATAATGTAGATTCTCAAACAATTATTTTAAATAAACTTAGTAAATAATGTCCACAAAATAGATTGGCAATGACATAATTAAAAGACAGGCATTGTTTACATGTTCGTTTAAAATGATTCTTTAAGAATTGAATATGTTTGTTCTAGGAATAGATGTTTAAACTATTTATAAATTCTACCCATTGAATAAAAGGAACTAAATCATGGTTTAAAGAGCAATAATAATAAAACAACAACAAAAATAAGCTAATTTTTCTAGCTTTAGTAGAATATTTTAACGATAAAACACTTTTGTGGCCAATGTTTGAGTATAACAGAAACAATATTATAAATGCGGCAAAAAAAAAATTAAACAGTTTTGTAAAATAGAAGTATTTTTTATTTATCACTTAACAATAAAATGAAAATTCAAATTCATATGTAAGATAAATTATTTCTTGCACATTCTAGTTATTTAAATCCTAGCACATGAAGTATTAAAACATGGACTATGCATGGAAATGGATGCTTTAAAGGTTCATAAGATCTATTCGGAATACTGTTTATGCGGTGGAATAAAGATGTTAAAAAAACCTAAAGTAGTTTTCTCCACGAGGAGAAAAATATGGAGACTCCCATATAACATGAGCTGGAAATTGAACAATATATGTAAAACAGCAATACAAACAATAACTATATTAATTATAGAAATCAGGGAAAATAGTAGCATACAACCATATTAGCATATTTTCTTTCAGCCAAAACAAATTTTATTTGCTACTATCTCAAGTTACAAACAAAATTCATTAATTAGAAAAAATTTATGGAGATGAATTCAATTAGAACAAACTGCATAGCTAATTACGTTACCTACAAAAGTTAAGAATTAAAACAATCCTATAATCATTAATTGCACAAAAAGCCAAGTGACAAAAAAAAGGAACCAAAGAGTGAGAATGAAAGTCAAGCGTTGGTGGTCGAGAGGTCAGCATGGCTGCCTTACAAGCAGTTGTCCCGGGTTAGCGGGTTCGCGTCCCGGCCGATGCTATGACACAGGAAAAAAAAGAGTGAGCATAAAAATGATTGTGAGTCTTTCTTTCTTTTTAAGCTCTCATCAATGATCTACAATACACATATTGAATGACTATATTGCTCAGGAACTCGTAATAAGTTTGAGCATTGAAAATAAAATAACTAGACCATAATTTGTGGAATCTAAAGCCTGCCACTCTATCGCTGTACTAAACTACGCAAGATGAGATATTTCTCAGGACATTCAAATCTTCATAGTGACAAATAATCTCAGATTTTACAATATTGTAACAGAAATTTGGATTTTAAAGAAGAAAATGTCATATACAAATGTAAAAAGATGAAAAAAACACTGCGCTCATTGATTTAATATTCTTTAAAAGCTAAGATCCACACGGTTTTTGCTATTTAGTTTACAGAATACTTTCAAAAAGCAAATAAGAAACCCATCAAAGCACAATGAATGTAAACTATTACCTATTTTATGGAAGCACTTGGATATTAACTCAGCTTATTTACATTAGACATTTGCTATTTCAATTTTGAAACTTTAAGAAAGGATTTGGACATTAACTTGACTTATTTACATTGGCAATCTGCTATTCCATTTTTAGTCCACAATTATTTATCATAAAAAATCCAATGCCAAGGAAACCTTATTAAACAGAGATAATGTCATTAATATCAAAATCATTTTAATGAATATATATATAAAATCAAGCTGATCCATCAAATAAAACATCTGCCCCACATGGTATCCTCTTAGAGTATTACAGTTTCAGTAAAATGATAAGTAGTAAATAAGTTCACCATTTTTTTATCGAAAATCATACAATAAGAATAATCGCAAAGATCAAAATTGAAATAAAAATGAACATCTTTTTTGATTTTATCTGATACCTAGATATTATATGTCTAAGGTAAAGACTTTTATGTGGGAAAAAAAAAAAATACATATCAGTATGGTCTTGCACATTATTAGTCTCTTATCTATTCTTAAAAGCCGTGGTAAGATGACCAAACATTATTGCACAATGATTTTTAATAGCTTGTGCTATGTGGCCATTTACTGGATGATGGCATTTTTATTTTTTACATAGTTTTGCTATGATTACGATTCAGGTTATATAGTTTTTACTTCCTGATGAGAACCTCTACTCAACCCTAGTTGACTTTCCAATTACAAAGTTCTCAAAAACTCCTGCTGTCTAACTTAAAAACTAAAAACTAACTTATAGGCATTAAGTACTATCCAATCATAGTATTTGGATAATTTATTTTATAGAAGTTCTCAAACTTCTGATGTCTAACTTAAAACTGGTTTGTAGTCATTAAGTACTATCTAATCATAGATTTTGGATAATTTATTTAATGAAATTCTTATAAACTGAGTAGTGAGCTTTTGAGAAGCCTATTTTGGTAGTAGATATTCCAAACCACTTATGAAATTAAGCAATATAAAGAAACATTGAGATCTAATATTTTCTTAATGATGACTTCTTTCTATAGGATCACAATGTAATAATCAGTTCATGAATATATATATATTTAAGAATATGAATTATATGCTTACTTTTGATAGAATTCTTATTCTTAAGCAACATAAGTATGCCCAAATTCTATTTCCAATCCATATATTAAAGCAAAAAGTCTACTTTAAATTTGCTTCAAAAATTATTGACTAGACTTTGCAAATTTGCTCTCACATTAACATGTTTAGACAAATGTTTCACAGATGTTATTTAACTTTTATTAAAATATATATATAAAATTTTATAATAAAAGCTTTTATTTAATTTGAGGAAGTTATGCACTAAAAACCAAAAAATAATTTTTTCCTTCAATCATTTTAGTTGTTATATTTAAATTCAAATAAAAGTTTGGGTGTCCAGTAATTAATTAATTGAATCATTACATAATTTTTTGTTTTTAGTGGACTACTTCTCAAATTAAGTAAAAGTATTTTTTATAAAATATTATTTCTATTTTTTAAGTCTTCAGATATTTTGTAATGGACTTTTTGTGTTGAAATTTAAAAAGCATCAGTCAAAACAATGTCATCGTATTCCCAGTATTTGAAATAAAATGAACACATTAATAATTGTTTACAAGATTTTTTAAAAAGCCATGTTTTAGTTCAACAATCAAGAGAAATTAAGATTTCATCCTTCATTTTTTTTCTTTCTATTTTAATTAACCATGAAATTGAATGAAAGACGATTTTTTAAAAATATAATGCCATCTAATGTTCATCACTGAAAATGTACTAAATTATATGAATGTGGATTGAAATTCAGCTCACTGACACTGATAGACGGGACAAATGACTGGAAAATCCCAAGTTCAGTATTGTCATCAATACCTACCATAAGTTGAAAGTTTGAAAAAAAATTGATAGAAGTATGTTAAAAATAAGGGTACTGATATATTTGACCATCCATCCCACTTGATGGTGTTGTTGTCAGCCAAAAGTAGGTCAAAATACCGTTTACCAGGCACAACTTCTCAATTGCTATCAGCAATTGAGACTTTTGGCTAACGTCAGCCTGCAGCATGTTTTGGATAAATTGCTCTCGCAATTCACACTTAGCCAACCATATCAGTTCTGTCTGATACATGTTGTTTACATCTTTATGAATGCTGACAATTAATATATCGCTACCTTATCATGATAGGGTGTTAATAGTTTTAAAGACGAAAAGTGAACCAACATGCGGACAGAAGTAATTATTTAAAAACCTAAATGAAGTAGCATAAGGTCCAACCCTGTACCCAGGGTCACTACCTCCCCTGCAAGCGTGTCAAATTTAGGAAATGTGGTGATTCGGCATACATGAAGAAAAAGTCTCGTAACTTGCGATTAGGGAAAAATGACACACTGAAGAAAAGGTTTCTTTCAAGCTGTTATTATTGCCTAAAACAGAAGCGTCCGCTGTGGCCTTCCTGCAAGAGAAACTAGTTCTACCAATAGAGAAGACCTGTGTGGGTGGTGGGAAGATGGTCCTAAGGAAATGCAGGACATATGAAAATGGAATGTAAATCGAGTTCTTGCCGTTGAAGGTGTTCTGTTTGATACAGTAACTGGTTCGACGGATGCAAAACAGATCTAGCAAAAGCGTTATGTGTGATATACTACTGGAGCAGGAATAAGCTGACAGTGGCATGTGTGACTGCAGAATTGGACTTGTCCAAAGGCGCAGTCATCAAGTAGACCCAAGTCATTCGAGAGCTGTGTCGTAAAAATCTCATTTCTCATCCATGCCGCTTGATAGGCACTCCCAGAATGTTCGTCAAAGTTGACAAAATGCTTTTCAGCTGCCACAAAAACCACCAGGATAGGGTTCTCCCACAGTAGTGGGTTTTCGGCGGTATGTGCCATGAGACGGGGAATGTTTTGTGACGGCCATCCCATAATGCTCTGCAACACACTGCTGCAGTGCATACGTGACAATATCCAGCATCTATTCAGACTGCTGGAAGGGTTACCAAAGTTCTGATTTGGAAGCTGCAGGATTTAACCATCTAAGAGTGAACCATAAATACAACTTTGTGGACCCTGACAGTGGCATGCACACGCAGAATATTGAACGTTTTTGGGGCAGTCTTAAATGGCGAAACAAGCGAATAAGCGGCACACCAAGAACTGGGATCGAAACCTACCTGGCACAGTTTATGTGGCGTCGTCTAAAAAAGGACCAAGACCTGTTCTGTGCCATTCTAGAAGAGATGAGTGTGTACCAGTGAGAAAAGTAGGAGTTGTTTCATTTTTTGTTATTTTATTTGTTCTTTTATTGAATTTGCTGTTATGATGTATTGTTTATAAACAAAAAATAAAACTCTATTTGAAGAAAGAAAATAAACATTATCTAAAAAAAAAAAGACAAACGAACATTTTTTTTAAAAAAAAAGTAAAATATTGTTATTCATTGCAAATATATTCAATTACTTTAAAAAGAAATAATAATAAAATAATGTAATTTAAAAGAGTGGTCTGTGTATTGTTTATTTGTTAAAATATTAAAGAAAATGTAATGGCCCGGTAATGTTATATCGATGTGTTTTGTAGGAGGAACAATGCCATCAAGTAGGATGGATTGTCAAATGTAACAGTACCAATATAGATTACAAAATTTTAGCCACAGACAAATAAGCAAACAAAAAACAAGGTCTAAGTTAAATAAGTATTTAATTAGTGTAAAAACATAAAACTTTTTTATATCTTTAAGTAAATAATTACTATTATGATCACAATACAATCTGTTTATGCACTGAATGGCAATACGTATAGAGAGTTTTGCCTGTTTTAATAACAGTTTTGAGAAACATAAGAAATGGTGATCAAGTGATGAATAATGAATTATATGATACCTGAATCTTTGAAGTGTCAGTGCTGTGCCAGCCTCATGCATGAACCATACTAAATAATCTAATGCAAATTATCTTTTTATTTTATTTATGAAACATTATAGAGATATAATACTGAGTAAGAGTACAATAAATATAAAATTTTATTCGAAGCCATTGTAGAGTTATATGTTTTTGAATTTCTCAAAAAATTATTTTGAATACGCAGATCCAAATTAGAACAAACCTCAAATACATATTTAATATTATCCTAAATTATAATTAAAAAATTTTCTAGAAGCATCATTTTGAATTTTAAAAAAAAAAAAAAAAATCATTTTTCAAAGATCTTCCAACCACAGAGCAAAATGCGAAACCTTTAAAATATATAAACAAAAACTTTCAAAAAATTTCTTTTGTATTAAAGAATTATGGGTAAAATATCGTTAGAAAGGCTTTAAAAAAATACGACATATTTCGTTACACCCAGTTAAAAGCCTTCTAAAATGCAACATTTCATTTTAAAATATAGAGAAAACCCAACATCAAAAGTTAACAGATTATTATGGCCGAGAGTGATAAAGTTAGAGTAATCAAAGGTCTTCTTTCTTTACATAACTATTGCAAAAAGTTATACATAAAATATATACACAATCCTGTAAATGCTAAAATTAAACTTCATACAACAATTAATTTTCTATGATAATTGATATTTATAATAACAAATGCATAAGCCATTCATTAATATTTCATTTATTACATATTGATCGTCCTTTTCGATTAAATAAATTATTGCATTAACTTTGAAACATTTGAAGAAACTCAATTATTTATTTTAAAATTTCAATAAATGTAAATTAAAATTACAATATATATGTCTACTCTATATCTATAAAATGATAAGTGAAACAGAAACAGACCCAAATAACATATATTGGCTAAAAATCCCAATGTAAATTGCTACAAAGCAACTAAAATGGCCACCCTTATAAAAAAGAACAAACTTTTGTTAAAAATTTCCGCAAAAACAGGGTATCTACAGTAGAAAATAAAGTATTCTGAAAAAATATTAATAATTATTTATTTAACAATAAACTTACTCTGGAGCAATTAAATATATGTTAAAAAAAAAACTTGCATTTTATGAAATATTTGATGTCCATTCCATATACTCGTTAGTGCAGCTCTTGATTATTTATATAATATATAAACATGGATGGCTATTTATCAATGAACATCTGCCAAGCACAGTGAATTAAATGGCTTTTATTTTTGAATTTAAAATCAAGAACACACTGTGATTCATCTTACAACAGGCAAAACTCTCCATGCAGTAGTGCCATTAAGAAACGGTGATCATGTGATGTTTAGTGGTGTGATACATCTTTTCAGATGCTCGAAAGTTCTTTAAAAATACTAATCATATTTACTTAAGTTAGGATGAATGTTGATTATTTCTTTGTATTTACAATCATGATAAATAAAAATACATTATGGCTCAAGATATCAAAGAGCCTATAAATTTGTCTGTCAAAGCAGAGAAAATGAATGAAGGCAGTAGATTCTGAGAATCATTGAGTCACAGATTTAGGTGACCATATGTTGACAACCATCACTTTTAGACAAGAATGATTACAAGAACTGCAAAACTATTAAATGAGACAAGGCTGGATTTTGTGAAATTAGAAGAAAAGTTGAAGAAGATGATTTAAAAAGTGAAAGTGTATACTATAAACATACCAATACTAAAAGCACAAATGAAATGGAATTATTGTAAATAAAAGATAAAGAACAACACTGCAATGATTGGTGACATATGATCAAGAATGGCAAGATCAGTTATTCAACTTAGATACAAAATGTAGAGAATTCAGGATTATTATTCTGAGACAGAAAGAGTATGTATGGGTTGATTTTGATTTGATTAAACAAAACAAAACCAAATGATATGAGTAACTTTGGTGTTAAATAGACAGAAAACAGGAATGATGTAGACTTATAGAATTTGCAGATCTATATATTATAAATTCTTTTTTGAGAAAACCTTAACTAAAAATAGATGTGAAAATATCCAAATGAAAAGATACAGAGATAAGTTACATTTTAATTAATAGAAAATGTATACTTGAAGCATATAATGTGGTAATTCCACATAGGAAATAATCATCAATTAGTGAAATGTAAAATACACATTAATGCAAAGCTGAAGAGACACGATAAACCTTTAACAAAAATAATATCAACAATTGGCATTTCTGAACTTTAAAAATATCAATTGAATATAAATGAAAATTTCCAAATCATTGCTAAATATTAACATATATCGAAGAAGCTCAGATTTGAAAAAGTTTAATAAGAAAATAATTGGTACTCTAATAAAAATTACTGCATAGATTGCAAGAACAAAAAAGCAACATTTCATAATCCAATTTTTAATTGAGATATGGCAATGTGGGCAGAGAGCGGTGGTGGTGAAAATATTTAAAATGATCTATATGTGGAATTTTGAAAATGGTTGAAAAAGTTCATGATGATTTAAAAAGATATAATAATGAAATGACAAAGAAAGCTATAAAAAAATATATAAAACATAAAAAAATTATTTCAGCAGTGAAAAGAAAAATTGATACTACTGCTAAAAGAAAAACAGCATGATGAAATGAATAACATAACTTTTCAGTAACAAAGGATGAGGAAACAAAATAGTCCTTACAATTATAAGATAAGCTACTCTTTTAGTCCAGAAGTTTAGAGTTTCAACTGAGTTTGCACGGAATTGGTAAATTGTACACATGTGACTATTAGTCCATTCGATCCACCCTTTTATTATGATTAAAATGAGGTATGATTTTCTTTCTTATTTTTTTTTAGATTTTCTAACCGTAAAATTTCTTTACGGTTGAATTGCATTCTCTTACTGCTTGATATGGATTGAAAATTGCCGATGCGGATTGTTAAGCCCTTTTTCTAGAAGCTCATTATCATGGCACCTGGAAGCTGCAATGTCAAAAAAAAAAGGATTGGAGTCATTTTTTATCTGCAAGGACAACTATGGTTACCACATCTAATGCCTTCATGACTGGATTCAAATTTGAAACTGACAGTAATGTTTAGCCAGGGATCAGTGAGTATTCAATTACTTTTATTTCTTATTTTTTATATAATTAAATATATGCAGAGAAAACAATAAATATGCTATAGAATTTTAAACAATACATTTCAATGATATAAAAACATACACATCCAGACTCGATCACATACCCTCAGCCATCCACTCTCATACATCATCTCCCACACGCATATATAATCAGTACTCATAATAAATTTATTTATTTTGATGTTTATTGATTTTACTTAGTTTTTATTCATTTTATCTCAGAGAAATTTTTGTTTGATATTTATTTTTTGAGTACACTTTATTTACTTGAAAAGAATACATATTTTAGATGGCCTCTCTTCCCCAATAATATAATAATTAACTATATTTTTAAATATATTACAATTTACTAAAGTTCTCTTTGATAATATCTCATAAATTGCTCTTACTATTTGATATTTATTTGTGTACACTTTATTTGAAAAGAATACACATTTTAGGTCACACTCCATTTTTCACTAATATAATATAGTAATTAATATATAATAATATTATAACATAATAATATAATACATTACAATTTACTAAAGTTCTCTTTGCATAATATCTCATAAGCTGTTCTTACTGTTTGATATTTATTTGAGTACACTTTACTTGAAAAGAATACACATTTTAGATCACACCGCAATTTTCACTAATGTAATATAATAATTAATATATTATAATATAGTAATATAATACATTACAATTCACTAAAGTTTTCTTTGCATAATATCTTGTAAACTATTACTGTTATTTTTTTCCCCACCAAAAAACAACCATATTTCTAACAGATACCTTGCATGGAAGGACAACCAAACATTTATTTCTAGGAGATACCCTGATATGGAAGGACAGGATCTGGGTCAGCTAGTAAAAATGGAAGTTACCAATTGCATTGTTTTTGTAATTTTTTTCACTGAAAAATTACTTCAGGTAAGACATATTATATATCATTTTTTTCAGCAATTTATGACAAATGTGATGAAGCTGTCTATGAAATTCTCATTTTAACATTTAATTTTCAAAATTTAGAATTTGTGAACCAATGTAGAAATAAAGATGTTTAAAAGTGTTAAAAATCTCTTTTTTCTTAATTTTTTTTTTTGAAGTAATGATTATTTTATTAGCTTTATTACATTCTTTCATATTTGCTCTTTCTAACAATGTATATTTATATTTATTGTAATAAAATAGAAAATATGTTATAAATTATATTTCTTGTCATTTTTTTTTTTAAATTGAAGATGGCGCCTTTGGACTTTAAAGGTATATAAAAAAGCTTCAGTAAACAATGGAATTATTATAGATCTTTTAAAAGAAGTAGAGAAATTGTTGTCAAAACTATACATCTAAATGATGATAATATGTAGAATGAATAGAAAAATAAAGTAATGATTACTGATATTTAATAAAAATAAAAATGAAGTTACAAATTATAAATTTATCTCTGAACTGCACGTTCTTAGATTTTTACTAAAATCATTACATATTGCCTACAGAGAATTTGAATTAAAATTTACCAAAACAAAAACAGTAGATGACATTCAAGTATTAACAGAAGTTAAAGAGAAAAGAATAACAAGTATAATTCATTTCTAGATTATAATAAAAAAATTATATAGCTCTATAAGCATTTCTGCAGTGATTAAAATATTTGAACATTGAATTATTGACCCAGGATACTGTCAAAATCTGAAGAATATTTACCAATTGCAGTAGTAATATCATTTACAATAGGTAGATTATTATCCTAACATGTATTTCTGATAGAACCTTGTTAAACTGCTTTCGTTATTCATTGCAGTTAATGCCTTATGTAATTTAATGCTGTGGTAGAATAGCAAACTCAAAGGCTAAAGATCTATGGATCCACAGCTCACAACACAAAACAATCGGTTGATTCCATCTCTCCAAAACAAACAAGAAATATATTATAGATTAAAATAGGAAGATAAGGAAATAATAAAAATTAAAAGAAGTTATTTAAGTTATCTAGATTTTATATATGATGTTTTGGCAAATAATACATTGCAGGAAATGTTACAAGAACTATCATCTGAAAACAAAAAAATAAATAGGACTTCACCTGAATGCCAAAAAAGATTTCTTTTATAAACATTTGGTGAGATTATTATTACAAATGGAAGCATAATGGATAAAATTAATCACAGAGCTAAACACAGACTGTTTTTGATAGGAATAACATAGTATCCAAAGAAAATATGCATATATGCTTGAAAAAAAAAAACTTTAAATATATATGAGGAAGAAATCAAAAACAACTGGAATTTTGTAATAAAAAACTGTGCATTTTTAGATGTTACAAATTGAATACCTTTCAAAGTACAATCCATTTAATGCAATGTACAGGTCTAAACATGTTTTTCACTTTTCGAAGTATTCCGGAAACTCTTGCAAAGTGGTCCCTTTTAATGCCTGTGTCACTTTTTTAATTCACCATTTCTAAGTCCACACAAAAAAAAAATTATGGCGTTTTTTTTTTTTTTTTTTTGAGAGAATAAAAAGAAGACTTATGTAGTGAGATCAAGTGAATATGAGTGATAGGTAAACTAGGTCATCTGAATTTAATTAACAATTGTTTTACAATCAAGACTTTGGGCACTGGCATGTAGTCGTGGTAAAGTTTGCAGTCACTATTAATGCCAAAAATGAGATGTTTTTGTGTTACTGCATCACTCAAACTTTTCAGAACACGTAAATTTTAAAAGCCTGGTAATTATGAATGATTTCTCAATGAACAATGGCATTTGCTTCCAAAAAATCAGCATTTTCTTGACCTCAGACTTTACTTGTCATGCTTTTTTTTCTGGAACGAGGTAAAATTGATACTTCCATTGAACCACTCGTAAACTTGTTTCCCCCAGAGCAGCTTGCTTGTAAACTATTTCAAACATTATAACTGTTTTCCTTCCTGTTTTCCCTTTCAAACATTATAACTGTTTTCCTTCCCATTTTCCCTAACAGAAAACAGAATTTCACATCGTTTCAATTTTTCAGCCATTATAAAAATTGGCAAATAAGTATGATGCATTTAACAAACACATTTACTATGACATAACATGACTTCTCTCGATGACAAAAGGTGGCAGACTGATACAAAAGGCATCTAGCAGCAAAAAGAAGTATTGCAAGGTGCTCGCTTTCCAGAGAACGATTCTGATTATTTTGGAGTACCCCCTCATATTTTTTAATCAACGTTTATTTATGGATGTGAGACTAAGAGCAATACAAAATATACATCATACAGCAATATATGGAAAGATGTATATTGACACTAATAACAGGAATTGAAAATGAAAAATAGAACACAAATAAGTATTGATGAAATCATTGAAATAATTAAGGCACTAAAATAGAGATCAATTGGACATTTTATTACAAAAGATATATATGGATAATTTAAGTTTAAACTACACCCTTAAACATTATATAAGACCAACTATATGTATCATGAATGAATGAGATAAAGAAATTTTCTTACCATCATGTGTAAAATAGTGGCTATGGATTTAAAAAACCTGAATTAAATCCGGTGAAACTTTAATTCTGCCGTGAATTGATAATAATTGAAAATGATGATAGGTAACCTGATGATATATATACCTGGGTTTGAATCTGAGCTGGGTAAAAGTTGAAACATTTTTTGAGTTCCAAATCAGGCTTAAGATTTTTCAGCTAGGCAGATGGTCAAAAATTAATCCAGATAACCTTCTAAGCTGGTCACTAAATTAGTGTCTAAATATTTGTGGGTAAAGGGTAAAACTGTCATGCAGCCCAAGTGAATAACGAGTCCTCCTTTACTGGTTTTTTATGAGAGGCTGTTGAAAAGATCTTTGCTTCACAATGACCTATTAGAAGATGGTTTAGCTATGGGCACATAATGATTTTAAAACAAAAATGAGACAAATCTAAGTAATTTACACCAATTTTATCTTTTAATTAAATAAATGAAAGAATAAGATTATTTCTATTGAAATGACCAAATTAAAAAAAAAAAATTTATTTTCCTCAACAGAGAAAGAATCTATATTTCTAACTCTATCATTATTTTGTTAAATCATACATTTTTAATAGTATATCTTTTTATTTCTAATATAGAAAAAAAAAATATCAACATCCTTCTATACATATAAACCAATGCATATTTAAATTCCAAAATAACAGACAATTTCGACCATCCAACAGTCTTCCTCAAAGTTGTAATACACAATATATATAAATATCATTATCATAAAATTATTTTTGTAAATTCATTTTAGGTACCACCCATCCAACATCACCAATGCTATGTATTTAAGAAATGAATATTAATTGATACAGCCACTAAATGTTGATTCACAGAATGATCTCACTGTTAGACCTATTTCTACTTTATATACACACAATTCCACTTAAATATATCAAAAGTAAAAAAAAAAAAGACAATGAAACGAATTATCATACAAGTGTAACAAAAAATAATTATAAACACTCACCGTTATTATCCTGAATTATGGATATTTTTGATTTCCGTGATTTGTTATTCTGTGTAGTTTTAATTTTAAGTTTAATTGGAGCTTTCGATTCATCACTATCATCGGAATTAGATACGGGCTTTTTCACTAAGCCTAAGACATTCAGTAACGCAGCTTGGTCATTCCCACCTGAATGATGACAATTATAAACCACATTACATACATATATATAGGTGTGTACATGTCTGTTGGAAAAATATACATATGTGTACATTAGTGTTCAAAACCAAGGTAACAAAAAACAAAATCCAGCGATCATTTAAGAATATACTTGTGTCAATGACATAAACTCATTTTTTATCACTCATGATCAGGAAGCAGGGAAGACCAAAACTGACGTCCGAGATAAATATTTTTTAAGCAGTCAATAGAATAAATATCCTCCGCCAGACAACACTGAACACAGCCATAAAATTGATCTCGTAGAGAAAACTTAGAGAAGAGAATAATAAGCTCCAATGTGTGTAACTATTTAATCTCTTAACTGGCTGAATGTCGGTGTTATTATGTTCTCTGAAAAATCTCACCGTCAAAATCTTCAAAGAAATGAAACTAACTTGGAGGAATGATATCATTCAGAAAAGCAAATTAAGATCTAATGTCTAACATTAAAAGTTATAATATTAATCTAGTATTTCTATTTCAAAATAATTTCACTTAGATATTTCAAACAAATTCAATGTTATTTATCATGCCTTTGTAAAAAATACCATTCTTTTCCTAATTTTAAAACCTGTTATGACGTGTTTCCCTGAATATTTAAGTATTGAACAATTTTATATTAAATCAATATTTCCCATATTAAAAAAAAAGTCTATATGGTTTACCCCAATTAATGCGACATGGTTGTCTTGAAAAGAAATAAAATATATAGGAATAACTTTAATCTATATTCTTTATGCTACAGATGTACGAGGTGTGACAATTTATTTCCTGAAATGCACCTTCATAAAATATACATGTGAAAATGTACACAAATCGCTACTGTCGCCTTCAAAATAGTTCCCATAGGCATCCCATTTCTGAAAACACTCCTGGAACTCATTTTCAGAAATATTATTGAGCAGCTGTCTTACATTCTTTTGGATATCAGTTAATAGTAGAAAATCTTTGTCCTTTCAGTGCAGTTTTTAATTTTGCAAATAACTAAAACTCACAGGAAGCTAAGTCGGGTGAATAGGCAGGGTAGTCGGTCTAGTATTTTTTGGCCAATGAGGTCACTATGACTTTCGAACATCCATTTCTACACTAAAGCATGCCTACGCACTGATATTTATTATCTTTCCAATAGCTTAACTAACAACTAACTCTATCAGCTTAAAATTTACATGTGTTAGCTTAATCATGTTTAAACACGAATGTTTAATAATCGTGCAATTTCGATACACTTAGGTCACAGGTGACACCACACACACATTCCAGGAATTATATTGTCACACTTCATATGTATATTCGCATGAATGTGGAAGCCTAACTTCTACTTCAAAGATTTTTAAGTGATAAGTTACAATTACTTTTCATAATTATCTAGACTTTCCTATTACAACCTAGGTATGTAACGTAATATTACTGTGTTATTCAATTCCGTGTATTTAGGCTTGCTGTAAAGAATCAACTAAACACACATGAATTTCCAATTAGTAGTAAAATCAGTATTTAAAGAGAATTATAAAGATAAAACCAAAAATCTGAAAGAAAAAGTAATGATTAGCAAGTGACATGATACAGAAGTGTAATTTTTACGATTACATTCCATGAAGTTTAATTCTGATTGCATAAATAAATTCTATGTCAAAAAATCACTCTGGAAATTGAAGTTCTCTTTTTCAAATACAAACATAGAATTATTTAAAAAAAAAAAAAACATTGTTACCTTACTTTTCGACACCAATGTATACATTGCAAATGAAACAAATGGCCTTCTTTAATTTAGTCAAAAGCAATAAGCATAACTACAGACTTACCTACGAATGGCATACTATCGCCATCATCATCCACATAGGTAAAGGCAATCTGCTGAGTTGGGTAGCAGGACTTCTTACGGCATCTTACTAAATGATCAGCTGAAATACAGTAAATGCGAATTAACACATTTTGAAAATATAATTACATAAATATATTGTTAATTATTATTACACCCACTCTAATTGGTGCTAGTATCACTGCTGATGTAAATTTTTTTAATTTTTATTAAATATATTTTTCTATTTTATTTTTAAAAAATACAATGATTTATATGTAACGTACTTTTTAACATGTGATAAAATAATAATTAACGCAATGTGCCACTGTCATTTTTAGACTAAACTTGTTAATCCATTAAAAAAAAAAAAACTAATGTGTTAATTCGGAAAAAAAATTTGATGATTGTATTTGGGGAAAAATAGTTCCTAAAAAATGCATTAGTGTTAGGTTATTATTATTTATTTTTTTTTTAAAAAAAAAAACATCATTACATTATATGAGCATATCAAATAAAAATTTAAGTAAGAAGCATTCAAAGTATTTGTTGTAAATGATAAGAGAATTTGGGAGACAGAAAGTAAAAAAAAAAAGTGATGAAGATCTATTCTAGTCATCTACTGTAAGTTTGAGTAATCAATGGAAACCAGACGGTACAGTGCTATAATCTTGCCTTCCTTAAATTAGTTTCTGGCTTTTGCTATCTGGTGCCTATTCACTGCTCAATCTTACATTAGACACCACTATGGCAAAGTGAAATAATAAAAAAACACAGAGATTCAATAAATTCCGATATATAAATGTATGTCAAAAGCTAAAATGAATGATAGAAAATCCAAGCTCACTGTTTATTCAAAATTGGAAAGGAATAAAAATCCTTATGCTGCTCTTTCACAAAATAATAATCAAAAAATAATAATAATTCTTTACAACAACTATATAATCAAATAATAATTTTATACATTAAAAAGCTTTTTTCAGCACCTGCTTTGGTGACCTTTTCAAATATGATTAATCTATTTAATGTTAATGAATCACCTGACATAAAACCATCCAGTGTCCAATAATGGAATTAAAACAAACAATAATAACATAAATAATTAAAACAAATCAAAACCCTCATATATAAATTCAATAATTACAAAATAATAACCCATTGAGGCTGTTGTAACTTTAGCAATTTTATTTTACAGAAGTTGTGTAAGTATTTAAATAAGTGGATAACTAGTATTTTAGGATATGGTGAATATTCTATAAAGAATGCCGATTGTATTATTGATAAATTAAATAGTATAAAATTAAATAGGAATAGACGTATTTTTACAATGGATATTGAAAAAATGTCTCCAAATATTCCAAGACTTAAAAGCATAGATATATTAATAAAAAATTTAAGTAAGTATATAAATAATATAGATATAATAAATATTACTGAAGAGGGTTTAAAATTAATACACAATAGTTTATATTTTAAATATAATAATGAATTTTGGAATATAAATGAGGGATGGGTTATGGGTTGTGCAATTAGTGGCTTAATATCATCAATATTTATAAATGAATTAGAAAATATTGTAATTTAAAAAGGGATAATTAGTCAAGAAATAATACATTATTCTAGATATGTTGATGATATTTTAATTACTGCTAATAAAAGAGTAATGAATAATATTTATAATGAGTTTAATAATAATATATATATAATTAAATTTACTAAAGAAGAATTTGAAGATAAGATTAAATATTTAGATATAGAAATCAATATAGATAAAGATAATAAAATTACTTTAAAACATTTTATTAAAGAACATAAATTAAGAAAAAATATTCATGTAGATTCACAACAAGCATGGGTATCAAAATTAGCAGTGATTAAGAATTTTAAATATAGGAATGATAAATATAGTATAGATAAAAGTGTAGCTCAATTGCAAAAAAATCAATGTATTAAATTATATAAAGATTATGGATATAATCCTAAAACTATTAGCAATATATTTTTTACTTCTAAAAATTCTATGGCAGATGATAAAATTTTTGAGAATAATGATGGTATTGATAATGGTAATAATGAATCAAGTAAGAAATTGATTAAACTTTCATATTATCCTAGGATTTATAATACTTTAAGGTATAATAAAAATTATATTGATGAGAATATAAATATTGGCTGGTCAAATAGTAAAAATCTTGATCAATTAATAGGTAATTATAAGTTAAGGGATGATTTACAGTTCAAAAAAGTAATTGTATATAAAATCACATGCGATATTTGTAAAATGATTTACTTTGGGCATACTGGAAAACAATTAGAGGTAAGAGCCAAAGACCATAACAATGCTATCAAAAGACGAGATGATAGGTCTGCATTATATATTCACTACTTGAAATATGGCCATAGAATAGATGCTACAAAAAGTATTAGATATTTAAATTTCATTAAAGATCAAAAAAAAAAAAGGGCAAATATATGAAACATATTATATTAAAAATAATTTGACTAATTGAATGAATATTTATAAGACTACTACAAATTTGGTTAATACTTGGTTGATTAAAAATGAATGGAAAATTATATAAAGAAACAAAAGTTGTAAAGGAAAACCCATAATAAATTAGAAAAAAATATGCTGAATGTACGTGAATTAAGATCTCTGCCAAAAGTCAGCGAGACAACATTACGATCAAATATCCATCATTTGATCAGCTACAGCTTGCTATTGTTTACCAAACTGAGTGTCAAGTGTACAAAAATATATACAAACTTAAAAAAATTAAGTAAACAGGAAAGTAGTAGTACTATGATCAATTAATAGCAATTGATCACCATCAATGTTAGCTTGGTATTGCTATCCATTTTAAATGCTGAATAAATAACTGACTAAATTGACGTTATATATAGTTATTATAATAATAATAATAATTATAATAAATGTATTTTGATTTTAATGTCTGTATAAAAAATGCATTGTTTAACATAATGTTATGATATAATCAATTCTTTTGTAATTATTGAATTTATATATTAGGATTTTGATTTGTTTTAATTACTTATGTTATTATTGTTTGTTTTAATTCCATTATTGGACACTGGATGGTTTTATGTCGATTCGTTAACGTTAAATAGATTAGTCACATTTGAAATGGCACCAAAGCAGGTGCTGAAAAAAAGCTATTTAATGTATAAAATTATTATTTGATTATATAGCTGTTGTAAAAATTTATTATTATTTTTTGATTATTGTTTATTCAAAGTATCTAGATAGTAAACCAAATGGCGCTAAGTCAATAGATAGATTACTATTCAAATATTTGCATATCAGGGCAATATAATATATTTGAGGACTTTAATTACCTAGAACATTTCCAACTTTTCCACTGAAACCGCAGAGGCAATACATCACGTTGCTTAACTGCAAAGCTCGTCGAGATGTAGTTGGATGGCGAACAATTCCCACAGAATGGGAATCAACCATGTGATTAGCATATGCCTTGCTACAGTTGGTTGCAAAATGACATGGTGTACATTCCATATATTTTCTAAAATAAAGAATATTAAAAATGATTTTAAATACCGTCAACGCAATCGACTAAATGCTAAGAGAAAAAAGTTAACCAGAGTAAAAAACAATATAAAAACAAAAATTTATACATATTTTACTTTGAAAATGTCAATTAAAAAATAAGCATCTTTAATTCCACTTTGTTTAAAAATATTAAATGTTGGAGGTGCTTACATAAAATGTTCTGACGAATAGATCATTGTCTGGCATTCTGAACACTGAGCCGCTTCAAACGTAACCAGTTTTAGATTTCTTGACTGACTTGCCCTCGAATTCTGAGGAGCATTCAGGGATTTAGCTTTGCTCACAGCATTGGAAATATCCTCTGGTGCAGTAAACATCACATTATTCATAAGAGATAAACTAAGAGGCTCGATATCTGAAAAATAACACGGATTAAATTACACAAAAATATTACACTTTATTCCATATTATATCGTTTCCAAAAAAAAATATATACTTAAAAATATTCAATACAATTTTTTTTTAAAGTAACTGTTTTGTAAACTATTTTAAATTGCAAATAGTGAAATTAATCCGTTCATTATTTTACTTATACAATCATCTATTTAGGAGATTTACGACATTAAATCATCAAAGTGACATGATGATCACAAAGTTCCATTCTATCAACCAAATTTAAGCACTATTTTGGCATAAATTAAAGTAACTTTATTTCACTCAGTATATCATTTTCACAATGGAACTAATATACATTCAGAAAAGCACAATTACAAACAGATTGATGAAGATTATTCTAAAGCAAAATTTATTTTACTATCTACCACTGAATCTATTGTCATCCACAATAAGTAATAAATGCTGATAATCATTCCATAAGGTTAAAACTTCATAAAACTACTGAGACACTTGCAACAATCTTGATGGTACCCTGCTTAAAAATAAAAAAAAAACAATGTTTCTCCAGATGTGAGTCACATATAACAAGATATATGAAGTCTTGTAACATAATTAAATTACAAAGAAAAAAAAATTGCAAGAAATTGATTTATGGAATATACGGAACACTTTGGCCTAATGATGAATGTATCTCACCACATATAGTTTCCACCAGCATAATGATGGTATGGTGATGGTGACTTTTTCTGTAAAACTCATACACAGAGTCACTAAACATTCTCTCCCTTTGAAATCACTATGAATTGCAAGAAACTCCCAATAACAAAATGATCCAAAAAATGCTGTATCATTTTATTTTTTATCCCATTTTAATAAGTTATTTCACAAATTCCAATATCCTATATTCATATTCCCATTCCTATCATAAAGACTAAACACTAAATATATATCTATTTTGTTCTATTTACCTTTAAGTTTTCTTCACTCTCCACACAATTTATTATGACACCCTTTCAACATCCTACATTTCAAAAATAAATACTCAATGTTTACCCATCCACCTTCACATAAACCACAACTGCAACCCAAATTCTTAGTTCATTTTTGCTCTCTTTCAACAGTATCTAACGTTCAAACACTTGCATCAAGTGAGCTCACTCTTAATATTATAATTTTTTTAATTCCTTTTCTTCTTAATTACTTTTCTTCTAACCATCACGTCTATTTCTTTTTTCCATCACTCATAATTACATACATTTGCCCAATGAGTTTGTTGATCTCCCCACAAAATACAAATAAATGTCATTTATACTATATTTTCATTTGTATATTGTAGCTTTACAATCATTTTTAAATTTACCTCATTAAAATATAAGTTCTACTCATTTCCCTTTCAATAATCTCATTTATGTCCACTCCACCCAATCCATATCTATCTACCTTTTTAAAAAAATTTCATCCCAAATTCCAGTCACCTGTGCCTTATTTTAAAATGTTGAAGTATATACCATTACTTCTTTCCAAATTATTTTAAATACTTTGTAGTTGTTAAACCTACTTCACAGAACAACCAAATGTCCCCCAGAGATACATCTAAATAATGCCCATCTTTTGATATATCAATGCCAATTTATTTTACCAGATAAAAATGACAAAATAGATTGGTAGTGAAATAACAGACGGTGGGCATTATTTAAGGATCTATTAAAATGATTATTTGGGGATCTTGTTTGTAAATTATCTTAGCGATATATTCGGACTTGCTCTTTCTGTGAAATAGGTTTACATTCTTAGCACTGTATATGTAATTGATAAGCCGTAAAAAAATTTACATGCTCATTAAAATATTTAGTATTTGTTTTTATTATATGAAAAATATGTCACATTTTTCATCAATGCAATCTATGTAATTATTTTTATTTTTTATTTTGCCTATTTAATCCCCAATTTTCTGTATAATTACTTTACATTCATAATGACACATCTAAATAACCATACTTCTTGACTTCTTCAAGATCATTACCGCTCATTTTCTATCCTTCAGTTTTATGTTTTCTAGAAAATGTTAATAACATAAGTGTTTTCACTGAATTTAATTTATATTCCCCCCTGCCCATTTCTACACAGTTCTCTAATAACAGCTTCATATCTTTTATGTTACTGCAAAGCTACAATTACTACTTAACAACAAAGATCAGAGAAAAGTTGCTTCCCAATGTGCAAAAATGTAGAGAAGATAGTCTAACTAGGTACAAAAATTAAGTTGAGTTTTTTTCATAAATTATTGTGACTTTCATGAGTTTCTATCCTCTTCTCAATCCATTCACAATTCTGATCATATTACTTTTTCCAATGTGTACCCTAGTCACACCACAGTCCAAAATAGCATAGCTTCCATCACTTTACCATCCTTCAACAGTTATTTTGTACATCTGACTTCACCAAAATGAATTCATTAATTGTCTTAGTCATCAAGGCACTCCAAGCACTTGCTTTGATGTCAAAATGGAGAAGCAGAGATAGAATTTTTAAACGGTGAAGAAGTTTTAAAAAATAGGAGGGTATATAAATATATTTGGCTGCAGAAAGGAATTTGCTGTTAACAGAAAAGAGACCCTTTGATTCATCTTTGAGGCCTTAAAGGAATCAAGAGAGTGAATTCCTAATGACCACTTCATTCCAACAAGCATTAATTAGCATAATTATTATGTGGGCTTGTCTCTGAGTTTAACAACAAAAAACACTGACGTCTTTCTTTTCAGTTGATTTGTTTTCTGAAAGCAGAATGAATGTATATTTGAATGAACTGTTTTTTAAAATGGATATTTACAATCATAACAGAAAAAACTGAATTATGGCCCTTATTACCAGGAGGCTCTAAAGTCACCAGCCAAGGCAGCAATTGAAGATTGATAAGAACTTCCTAATTGCAGATCAAGATGGCCATTCAATGATAACTTTTTATTTAAGTATTTACAATGTCAGATCACTTTCAAGTGAAGAAATATCGTACAAATTATAAGAAAAAATACTAATATTATATGAGACATTGGACTTAGTGAAGTTAGAAAAAAAGGCAAAGAAATAATTGATTTAAAAAGTGGACAGGTATTATGCTACAAAGACAAATTCTGGATATCACAAGTAGAATGGGATTTATTTTAAATATAAATGGAAGTGCAACATTGTGGAGATTGATGATGTATCAGACAGAGCGACAAGATTAGTTATTTAACTTAATGGAAGATACTAAATACAAATAATTCAGGTTTATGCACCAAGTTCTCATTGTGATGAAGAAGTAGAGAATTTTTATATGGATAAACAAAAAGGCTTTTGATCAGACCAAACAACATTTTACAGTTATTACTGGAGATTTTAATGCTAGAATTGGTAAATGATTGAAAGATAAAATTGCTTTGGGTAAATTTAGTTACGGTGCCAGAAATGAGAGAGGACATAGACTTGTGAAATTTGTAGGAAAAGAACAACTTTACATTATGAGTTGATTTTTTCGAGAAAAATGCTAAACAAAAATAGACATGGAATGTGTAACATAGCAAATGACAAAGATTATTAAGAAAAACAATATTCTAAGTCTGTATTTCTAATGTCCAAACACATTCCACTGAATTTAAGTTAGAGTTTGCAAATCATTTTAAAATATCAACAGATTGTGAAGATGGTTTAGATTTGAATGAAATCAATAGGAAGATAAATGATACATAATTAAGAACTACAACAAAGAGAGATGTTACAAGAAAACAGCAATTTACCAGTTAAATTTCTAATGAGATAAGCCTATGTTTGATGAAAAGAAGGAATATGAAAATATATAAAACTGGTCCATTAAAAATTGAATATCTAGATTTTTTGTAAAATAGTATGAAAAAAAGTTAATAACAATATAATAAAATATAATTGTGAATTAGCAAGGAAAGCTATAGAAGAAAATAGAACTATCAAATGTGTAAAACAATAGTCTGGTATTGATAGGAAATATTTCTGCAATAAGAAGAAAAATGGAAGAGAGATGACATCATGATGCAAGAGTATTATCACAAACTACATCTTCTGAATCATACCATTAAACATGCAATTAAATCTATGAAAAAGGTAAAAGCTTCTGGTAATGATGGAATTATAATCAATATCTTTAAAAAAAATCAGGTAAAAAAATAGAAAAATTGTTTTACTAAATTCTTAAATCATAACAATGTATCAGAAGACTAAAAAGAAGGCAGTAATAATAATGATATTTAAAAAAGATGATAAAGAAAGATATTAGAAATTACAGACCTTTTGTCAGTTCTATACAAAATTTTTACAAAAACAATTATAACTCATCTAAAGAACTTTGGATTTTAAACAACCAGTAGAATAAGCTGGATTTAAAAGTAGTTTTAATACAATATATCATATTATAACGGTCAGAAAACGTGTGACTCGTACACATAGTGCAGAATTCGGCCGCCATACAGAACAGCAGCACCATCGAGTAGCGAAGCCACCCGTGGTACTGAGTTCGAACATAGTTTATCGGTTCCACAATACAATCCACGAAACAACGCATCTGATGCGACATTAGTAAATATTTCCTTAGGCACGGTGGTCAGGGATATGCAAGAGACTCATGATTTTATTCTCGAGTTAGCCAATAATCAAACTAATATTAATTAAACATTCATATTTACGTAATCGAGGAAATATTATATAGAATGGGTATCGAATAAATGAAACGTAACTGCAGACGTATAGTTTAAAATTATTTATTAACACATTTTAATAAAATGATCATTTACTAATAATATTTGTGGATTTAAAGCTTCAGTAGCGGGATTTGCGACATGATTATATTTTAAAGAATACATTTATTTATTTAGACATTATTTTATATTGAGGATTTCAGTAGCGGTATTTCCGATACTGAAATGTTTACAAAAGGAATACATTTATTTGAAGGCGTAATCTAGCTACCTAAAATTCTCGAGTGAGTATTTCTAATGCATGCCTTGGGGAATTTACACCTTTGCAAGGCAAGAGTCTAAAGTATGGGTTATAAGAGTAATGGCAGACATATATTTATTTAATTAAAATATTTATTTATAACTAAGGGCAAACATTTATTTGAGAGTGAATTATGCAGATAATGCAGAGGCGGAGTGATATGTTTAGAATAATAAAACTAAGTAAAGGAACACATGGTACGCTTTAGAAAGGCGATATGGAATGGCAGTATATTGAAACTGCAATGCCGCGAATGAGTTTATAAAACTGTCGGACTGGTCTCTGCCGGCCCGACGAAGTAAGGTGTCACATAAGCATAACCAGGGACAAGCGGTACGTGTCGCAATTTGCCAGCTGGCTGCATGACAGGTCAAATCCTACGGGAGCATTTATTATGTCCGCTTGTGTAGGACGACGGGGGTTAATTTCAACCCTGAAGAATCCGGAATATTTACGGCAGAATAGATCATCGCGTCTCTAAAACGTAACACATGTATACTGTATAAATGATTATGATGAGATTTCAACAGATTTCTAACTTGGTCCTACATTATCAACATTTATTAAAGAACGTTGGCGACTCTCAAAGAAATGTAATTTTCTGGAATTATTCATGATGATTTAGTAAATACAAAACATATATATAAATTGGGAATTATTATAACTAATACATCAACCATTTGCGAAGTTGTAGACCCCTGCATTACAATAAATGAAGCATTGAATGCGTGTCGATTTATATGAAAGTTAAGTTATTAAAGAAAGTAAATATTAATGAAAATTTGACATGCATTCATTGTTTTAAGCGATTATAGATTTAAACTTTGAAAATTGAAATAATTAGAGCATGCAATAATTAAATAATAACTATAGATAGAAATGTAGATTATAGAAATACGCACCCAAGATAGAATGAGGTAAGCTAGATTAGTAGAGAAATTTACACATTAAGTTAATGATTCAGTTTTAGCTATACATATGGTAGTTTTTACATTTTATAATTTAGATAAGTATTATGAAGAAGAGCTATAACATATTATTAGAGTACTCTAGAGTTTGAATACAGACAACCTACCTGTTTTATAAAAAGTTTTCCGAGTCCATTGGTTAAGTAGCAAATAGTTCATGAGTGGTCATTCTTTCTTGTATTTAGACGTTTCATTTTACTTTCACAGCAGCAGCAGCTTTCTCATTTATTTCAGGCAGCAGATCTTCATGGTTAATTTATGACGGGCAATGGAAAGTTCAGCATCCGACAGGCCATCTCCCGATGGAGAATAATCTAGGTGCTTTACTCGGTCATACCTTGGCAGGAACAAATTATTTTATATTTTGGAGATTCTCAGTGATCGAGAGCAAAGCTAAAGTTTAAGTGAATGTCTCCAGCAAGTCTAAGATGGCCTCTTTTTTATCTTGATCTTTCACATTTTTGTTAAGATATTTTTAGGTTCTACTTAATCTGCCCTGAGGATAATCAATGCATTTAGTTGGTTTTTTTTAATTAAAGAAAGCTGCCGTTCTATTGTTTACATTTTACATTTCCTAATTACATTTTGGGGAATTTTTCTTTAATTAATCTATTATCTATCACTGACCGATGCTTTTAAATTTCACAAACAAAAAGGGAACATAAGATTATTTTAATTAAATATTACATCAGATATTTTTAGAATTATTATTAAATGAAATTTAAACAAAGCAATAAATACGAACTTTATAATCCAAAATAAATGATTAAAATTATACAAAATTATATAACTAAAAGAAATCTAAATTATATTATTTTATCCCTATTTATTGTGTTTAATTTGAGATCGAAATGTGTGCGTGTTTATGCTGAATTCTACATATATTTATACATTTCTAAGATTGCTACACACACAATTCGATACCAAAAAGTTTAAATTTGGGCGGAATAGACCGGTCAGTGAGAGACGACAGAAAAAGGTGAAACTTAAGATTCGAATACGAATCTTACTGTTTCAATATCAAGTATTTAGAAATTATAGAAAGAATTAATAAATATGTGTTGCCATTATGCTTTGGATTTGTAGATTATAAAAAGGCACTTGATTCTATAAGCATTTCTTCAGTGATTAAAACATTGGATCTTCAATACATAGAACCAGGATATTGTCATATTCTTTAAGAATTTTTATCAAAATGGAACAGCAATGATAACAGTGATACTAAGAAGATTAGCACTTAGAGGGGAGTACGACAGGATGACTTCATATTTCCTAATCTTGTTGCAGCAGTTTTACAAGAAGTATTTGTGGATTAAAATGGGAAACTAGGAGAGTAAAAGTAAATTGAGATTATTTATGTCATCTAGACTTTGCAGATGATGTAGTTGTTTTTGCAAATAATACTTCAGAGCTTAAGGAGATATTGCAACAGTTATGAGATAAAAATAAGAAGGTGGGAATAAAAATAAATGCTAAATAGATTAAAATAATGTTTAATGGATTTTCCTAAATGAAGAAAATTAAGATTGATAATGGTGAATTAGAAGAAGTTAACAACTGTAAATACCTTAGATTACCAATACAGACGGAAACATTTATGAAATTAATTGGAATTAAACTTAGAAGGAATGTTTTTAGTAGAAATAATTTAATACTGAAAAGAAATATGCCTATGTGTTTGAAAAGAAAAGCTTTTAATAAATGTATTTTACCATTTCTTACTTGAGAATCTGAGACTCTACAGAAGAGCAATACAAAGACTTCAGATCAGAGATGTATGTTAGTAGAAACAAAAAGAGATAGATAATGAAATAACATGGATAAGAGAACAGACATTACTGACATCATTAAAAAAAATAAGACACTGAAGTAGAGTGAGACTAGACCGACATATTGATAGTAGAGATAATAATAAGAGAATAACTGAAATTTTAAACCGGATTCCAAAAGATTATAAAAAACTTAGATAGACAGCGCAAATGAAATGGATGGATGAAATAGATAATTTCTTAGTGTAATGTGGAAAAAAGCTTGAGATCAGAGAAAATGAATTAAACTTGGTAAGATTTTATTTAATCCTGCAACAGAAATATTTTTTTAAAAAAAAAGAATACACTGGATAAGAGAAGAAAATATATTCTGAAAGACAGTGAATATGTTACAGCATTTTCAGAAATAAGCAGTAGAATATGGCTAATCTATTCACTTTTTTATAAAAAAATTGTTGTACTTTTAGTTATTTATTTTATCTACAAGATCTGTTTGAATATACTTATAGAAAAAGATGCATGTCAAGCGTTGTTAGCCGAGAGGTCATCGCACCTGCCTTGCAAGCAAGTAGTTGGTTGCAGACGGGTGTGGGTTCGCGTCCCGGTCGATGCTATGACATATGAAAAAAAAAAAAAGATGCATATAAAATCTATCACTCAAATGGATTTTTCTTGATATTCAATCAATAGAAGTCTGTCCATAGTTATTTTTATTTACAAATATATTCATTATTTTTTATTATTAAAATGAAGGAATATCTGTTGTCTATTTTTTGAATTTCATTTGAAGCTATTTATACAGTCATAATATAGTTTAAATTCTATGTTACACATTTAGAAAAAAAAAGCATAGACATATTCAAATAATTATCTTTACTAATCCAGTAATTTAAACACTTTTTGAGATCTTTATCCAGTTTTTGTTTTCTTTCATTTATAAAACAAGGAGCATTCTGAGATTATTTCTATTATAAATAAGATTAAATAAATCAGATAGGAAAAAAAAAACAATTAAAGATCTTGATTTCTTTGAATATGAAATGTTATGTAATAAATATAATATAAAAAATTTTGATTATTTCTTTAATCATGAGAGTAAAAAAAAATTTCTTCCAGAATTAAATGCTAAGATTTCTTTTGAAAAAACAGATGTCAAAATATTAAACGACCATAATTTAATGACAGTATTCTCTTTAGAGAAATATATTAATGATTACCAGTAATCATTTTTGCATACACCTGAACTAGCATTTTATATCTACATTGTTTAAATTATCCGGCAATCTAGTTTCAAAGTCATAATTTATAAACGGATGAAAAAAAAATTCATCTTCCATCAAGTATGTTTGCAAATTATGAGTTTGCAACTAAATGACGTTTGGTTGAATTTTGTAAAAAAATGTTGATTGTTCTGCAGACAAATTGTCTATTAAGTTTGAAATTACGATATCATTTCTAGGTTCATAAATGATTAGTGATAACTATTGTTGTATTCGTTTAAAACAGATGTCAAATGTATTGATGCAAAAGCATTGACACTTGCAAATTAAATTATAGTAATTTAATACATATAAATATTGAATAAACATGATGAAATACACAAGATGGGACTTTTGCTGATCATTCATTATTTTTCAAATGTTTTATCCATATGTTGGGTGTTTGTGTGCGCATAATGAAACAGAAGTTTAATAAGTATGTTAAAATATATCATAAACTCTATGCTAGAAAAATATAAGCATCAATCATAATTCATTTATTTAAATTAACAAACAATTTTAATTAATTATCTAGTTTAAATTAATTCAATTGTTGGAGACTTTGAATGATGATTAATATAAGCTTTAACTACTAGTTAATCAGTATTAAGATTTATATATTATATATAGCCTCTAATATTTTGATCATGTCCATTTTCAAATAGTAAGATGATGATTGATTTATATCTCTATCTGATTTGGATATTCCTTCATCTAGACTTCCAATAGAATTTTAAATGAAAATCAGTAAGTAAACAAACTGCAAATACTTAGGAATGACGTTTTTTTTTTTAGAAAACTATAAACATCCGTCTGTGTTAATAGAGAAAGTTAAACAATACGTTAGTAATAAAAAGATCTGTATAATAAAAGTTATAGTTTTTATTTTAAAAACTTTTGTATATAATAAAATACTCAGATGCTCAACTAATATGGATAGCGAATTGTCATCAACAAGAGTCCAGTATTATTACTTGGTTATAATACTTTACTGTTTTGGGCAAGAAACCTCAATGTAAATGGTGTATACCAATAAAAAGTTAACTAGTGACTGCTTCTCACTCCAAGCTGAATCAATGCATATGTGATGTAGTGTCTAGTTTAGTTATTCATTACAAAAATTTAAAGTGCTAAACAGGTTTGAATCATGAGCTACAACATGAAATTTAACAGTGGGTTTCATACCATAATCCATATTGCAACAGCATGCAAACATTAAACTTTGTTTTAAAATGGGCAAACCTGCTACTAAAAAATTTGAAATAATTCATATACTATATAATAGTAAAGCTCTAAGTCGCAATAATGACTTCAAATGACTTGCAAGAATTTGTGATGACAGGAAGAGCATTGAAGATAACCCATGAATGACAAAACACCCTAGCATATTTCATGTCGTAGTTCATCATCCGTACATGTAGTGCCTTAAAATTTTTATAGTATATAGTTAAACTATATTGCTAAGTAGCTTACACTGATTCACTGATGGCACTGCAGGTAGGTTGACGAAAGAACCTTTTCAATGCATCAAATTGTGTACATATCATCATCAATAGTATTCTAGTCCCATGGATATGTCCAAAAAGTAATCATATCATCAATTCATTCATTTTCCCACTCTATTCTCTTCATTGCCCAGTTCTTCAGTTCCAGGTATCTCTTCCCATCTCTTATATCATTCAACTATGTCAATCTTTTCCATGCTTTCTTCTTGTTTCCACTCACCATTCCATCCAAAACATCTTTCATTAAACTATACATTCTTCTTAATATATGTCCAATTCGGTTTCTTTTTATATTTCTAACTTCTTCAATCAATACATAATGATTTTGGTGAACATATGCATAATAAAACATGGAAATTATAAGGCAAATTGGTTTCCGGTTGCCTTCTTTGCCTAGAAGTAATCTCCATAATGCGCTAGCTGAATCTCATAAAATGAACAACCATCTATAGCATCCTCCTCACAGTTGTCACCTAGTGATTTTCTGCCAACTTGGAAGAATGTTGCTGATCAAGTACCCAGCAGGGTACTGACTTATTTAATGGCAGTTAATGCTCACCATTATACATCCATTTCCATAGGAATTGTGGCATTTTATAGAAATAAACATGCTGCCCATATCGTTTACCACTTCCTGATAGTGAATTCATACATATATACAAATAAAATGGTTTAAAAATAATTTTGTATAATTAAAAATTCAAGCAAATAGCTAGAAGAAAAATTGCTTTCTATAAATTTATAAGAGAGAATACATAACATAATGAAATATGATCATGTTAAAACAATTATTTACTTTCTCATCTAGCAAACGCTTGATCCAAAAGATTTTGAACAGATTAATTGTTGTTTTATTTAAATATAATTATAGATTAAAAACGAATAATGAGATGAAACAAGAGTCTTGTAGTGTGAATGGTTAGAACCTCAGACCTCAATGCCCATAACCTGGAGTTATTGTCTAAGTAAAATGAACTGTTAAAATTGTTCAAGTTACAATTGGTTTCGGATTTTTTTTTTCAAATGGACTGCCTATTGACTTTAATCTTCCAGTAGTAGTTAGTAAATAAGTATCTACTTATTATTATAGTGTATAATAGTCCTGGGATTAATCTGGATTGGTCAGTCACAATGCACTGACTATCAAGTAATATGATATAATTTACATTACTGGAGGAGTACAAAATGTAATAGCCGTATGGGTGTTGAGCCTATGATTATCTTCTAATTTAAAAAGGTAAGTTGATATTTGTCCAAGATATATCCTGAATTACTATTTTTTTGAGAAAATAATATTTAACTTGGGAGAATGAAAGTTTAGTGTAGTAGATCTGATAACAATGTGAATTAATTGTTAAGAGAGAAAGAGTGGGATGGCTTAACAAAATAGTCAGGCAAAACTTAATAATATAGGATCATATTTTTAAATATTTAGAAATTTGATTAGATGCCAATGAAGGTAATGCTTAAAAAAAAGATAGAAATGTTCGAATAGTTTTCTCATAAAACCTACTGAATCTGTATTTTTTAAATAAGGTTGTTATGAATAAAATAGAAGTATCCAAGTGATGAGAGATTTCAGATGTTCTAAAGTTTAAAAAATGAGATAAAAATAATACAACAACAAAAAAAAAACTGGATTAAATAAATTAAACTACAAAACATTAAAAGAAAAAATAAGCAAAAAGAATTTAAACTTATTAAGGTCAGAGTAATAATATGATAATATTTACAATAATAGCAAAAATGACCCTTAAAAAATACTAATCGCTTATCATAATAATTTTTTTACAAAAATTAGTCAAGCACAATGCAAAACTTTTTCTGTTAAATATATATGATCTCAGAAATACAAATGATAATTTATATTCTAATAATTAAGTATAGAAAAGAGTACAGCTATTTGGATGATTCTAAAGTTGTTGAAACAGTCCACTATCTTCTGAATGTTCATATTTGGTTTTATTTAAAATTAATTATTAGTTATGAATTTTTTTGTGTGCAAATATCTATATTTTACTTTTCATAATAGATGGAATCTAAAATCAAACATAAACATTGTATCTACAAAATAAAATTAGGTATAAATTAGTTATGTGGAATAGCTACAAAAAGAAAACATCAGTTATTGTTGCAAGATAGAAAGCACCAAAATATTTTTAAATGCTTTTATTTTTAAATATTAATATTTTTCATCATAATTTGAGATGGAAACTTTGCAACTATAGTATTAATTTCTTGGTATAAACAATATATACACACAAATAAACTGGTTTTATTTAATATTTCAAAAATATATAATTTTTTTTTATTATTTCTCAAAATATGTTTTTTAAAAAAATTTAATAATACCGAATAACTACATACCCATTAAAAAAAATGTAGAGACCTAGAGCAGAAAAGTGGCTACTCTTTAATTAGCCACTGTACATAGCTTGGTGGCACTGTTTCTGCGCAAAAATGTTTTAATATAACGTTTCCCCGACAGCACAAAACAAAAGACTTTTCTTTTTATTTAAAAATGTACGTTATTCTTCTAATAGTAAATGAAACATTTAAACAAAAATTAAAAAAAACCCACTTGATTAACAAACTAATCAGCCCGAATTAAATTAAATTCCATTTAATTAAATGTCAGCGCATGTGCGAGGGGAGGGGGCGATGGTTTTGCCGATCCAAAGGATCGACCAAAAGATGCATTACTTTGATCAAACCAAGCTTGATTTCCAAAACAACGTGCAACTTCAGACAAGTTTACATTATTCTTAGCATTCTACATTAAACATCAAAAACAAAACAAAACACTTTTCTTTTTATTTAAAAATGTATGTTATTCTTCTAATAGTAAATGAAACGTTTAAATAAAATAAAAATAAAAAAAAACCACTTGATTAACAAACTAATCAGCCCGAATTAAATTAAATTAAATTTCAGCGTGTAGCGCTGGAATGTGCAGGAGGATGGGACAAAGGTTTTGCCGATACAAAGGATTGGCCAAAAGATGCATTACTCTGATCAAACCAAGCTTACGATTTGTCTCATAACTCTTCTCGCGAAAACATGTCTATTGCATGACTTCTGGGAAATGATGTTCGGTCCTACCCTTTTGCAATTGTTTTTACCTTCTAAGCTGTGTAGGGAAGCATGGGGACGGGCTTACAATTATTAGTATGTAATAGTATGTCAGCTAGGGTGTAAGATCATTACTTCAAATGCACATTAAGAGTTATGGCCAGTTGAATTACATACACCCTCACATCATATGGTAGCGATCTGTGAAGTGTGCGCTATTTGCATAGTGTTGTAAAGCACATCAGCGGGCCATAATATTTATGTGCAATGCCATCTAGGCCTGCTAACGGCTAATATGAACAGAACTGTTCTATACGCCATAAGTTAGGCCACGTAAATGGCATATTTGTGCTTTTGCACACAAACAGCACCACCAAGCAATGTACAGTGGTTAATTAAAGAATCCCAAAAATTGATATTTAAATAATTAAATATGATTTACTATAATTTTATTTTTACAATAATCAATAATATTATGTTGTAAATATACAAATAATTTTAAAATCATTTATCTCCACTATATACATATGTAATTACTACTTATTAATGTATTGAGTTTTTATTATCTAATTTCCATATTTGTGTATCATAGTTATATTTAGATCATACTTATATGAAGACAATGGGTTTAACATGATTGTGATAGATATGCTAGATTGTATAAAAATTAGCCAATAAAACATTTTGCAATCAATTAATATTAATTATATTCATACATATATATATAAATGAAGCAGAAAATTACTGAATTTAAAACATTAATCATTTTTATTTAAAGATAAAATTAAACTCACCTTTATGACCATCAAAAGATATGTGGTCTATTAAACGGTGACGTCGAGCTTCTTGGACATTAAGAAAAGTAAGTTTACAATTAGGACACTTACGAGCACTTTTCAGCTGGTGACGTTGCAAATGGGCAGAAAAGTGAGTTAAAATGCCCGTACCACAATTGGTAATTTTTATTGTAAACACTTTAAGGCAGTAGCGACACATAGCTTTATCGGTATTATAATGAACCTAAAAACAAACCCAAATGACATATCTTATTGTCACATATTTTTTTATAATTGAATATAAAAAAAAAAAAAAATTTATGCAAATTTTAAAATTCAAACATTTACATTTCATCTCACTAAAATATAAAATTTCACATTTTCAATAGGTTTTCATTATAATAGATGCATATATTTTCTTAAAAATTTAATTAATGACATAAAGTGTTCATTAAAAGTTTAAGATGCCTAATTCTAAAGATTAAAAAACAAGAACAAATTATGATAAAAAGCTGGAAAGCAATGGCAACCTACTGCTAATAAGGGTTACAGTTATTACTTGATTGCATTATTCTTTCTTTATCTAGTTTGCTTAAAGTGTTGCGAACTTCATCAAACCCGCTTGGATTTAAATTTATAAAAATATGTTCACTAAAAAAAAATACTTCAAAGCTAATTTTCTTGGGTCTATTATTTAGTAAATATAAAAATCAGATTTACTGCATTGCCCCAATCTTCTCCAAAAAAACTTGCTCAAATCAAATTGGCAAAAATAAAAACTTTAAATGAACAACACTCATACTGAAAGACAAAATTTGAAAATGGATGAAATTAAGTCCTTTAGTTTGAGTTCATTTATAACTGGACAGAATTAAAGAAGTCACAGGAAGATTACTATCCTATATATAACCTTAAATGAAGTTATCAAAATACATAGTAAGTGACCTACTGTCAATCAATATAATTAGTGATAAACAAATTGTCTTAGGTTCATTAAAAATGTTTGAAAAATTTCAAGTCATTAGCTTCAATCAATAGTATGAATAAAAATGCAATACATCAGTTATGTCACTATACAAGAAATTAGTTTAGGTTCAAAACTAAAAGTGCTTGGCTTTTTCATCCATTTGCTTAAAGGGCAAAATATGATAGGAAAAAAAAAAGATTACAGGGTAGACATAATATAAATAATCCTTCCAATCATAGGGATGTGCTTAAACAGCTATTCGATGTCTATTTACTTGGTGCTTTCAAAAAATTCATTCCAGATAAAAGAAGAGATAAACATTATTTTTTCCAAAATTTACAACAACATAGAAATACAGACCTTCCAAAAAATGAGACAACCCTTCAGAAAAATTATTTTAAAAACAATATTGATACGATAAGGAGTAAAAAGACAATTTAATCATATATTTGCTAAACAAAATTATAGATGACAATGGTAAAGTAACTAAAAGTAAAGAAACAAAACTTTAATAAATAATTTTTCAGAAGTTTCTTACAAAAGAAGCAGCAACGGTAGTAATAGTAATAATAATAATAAGTTTTTAATCAAAAAAGTAAAATGATCTACAAAAACTTATAGAAGATGAAGCAAGGAAACCAACCAGTGACAAGGTTGAAGAGAGTTTAAATTTTTTTTTTTAGAAAACTTAAAAACTACTTTACACAAATTTAATGACTGATTTTATTGTCAATCAAAACAAATGATTGTAAAATTATTATAAAAAAAATTAAAAAATATGACTCTGTTTAAAACACATACACAGAACATATATGTATAAGCACATGGTCTTATTGTTTGGAAAAAAAAAAAGAGACAATTAAATATTACAAACAAAAACCCTTTCTAAAATAAACAAAACAAAACAAAAGAAAGAAATACTGAAAAACAATTAAAAATATTTAATAAAGAAAACAAAAAATCATAAATAAAAAAAATGACATAAAAGAACTAAATAAATATAATATACACATATAAATTAAGCAAATACATAAACATATAAAAATACTTATTAAAAAAAATTAAAAATATATAAAAATCAAATATAAATAATGATAAAGATTTAGTAAGTAGGCAATTATAATAAAAAGGTAATTACATATAATTAAATGTCAGGGCAAATATTTAAATTAAGTAGATAATTAGGGTGAATTAAATGAAAAAATTTTTACATAAAAAATAAAGCATATGGAAAAATTAGGATGTGTCCAGATGAAACAGCAAAATAACAAAAACTCTTTAATAATGTGAAGATAAGTAGAATAAGATAAAGTGAATAATATTATATATACATAAAATAATTATTTTAAATAATTAATAATGGGTATAGAAAAATTAAAATAAGTACAAATAAAAAAACTTATTCAATGAAGTGACAATATCTAAAAAAACAAAGATAAATTAAATGCTATATATTAAAATAATTATTTTGGTTTAGGAAAAAAAAATATCTGTATACATTTTTAAGAATAAACTTTTAAAATAACCATAGGAGATGGTCAAAATATAAATGAAACAGTAAAATAATATGTAGATAAGGATATGAAAGAAAAAAAAGATTCATAAAATAAAATAAGATGTATAAAGAAAATTATACTGAGAATTTATATATTGAAGTAATCGGCCATTTTAGAAAGAAAATAGAGAGGCAATTATGAAGTATTATAAAATATTATACACAGTTTTGTTTCCCCAAATCATGGTTTATTATATGAACTATTTGTTTTTATATCCTTGTGTATATAACATTATAATCTCTTGTATGTTTTGACTATCTTTCATTAGAATATAAAAAAACTTTGTACTATTAAGAAAACATAAATAATATATATAATGATATGAAGATAAATGTAAGAAAGGCAACAAAATGATTCTTGAAAATGATGGTAAAATATTTACATTTTACTAATAGTACAAAGTTGTTGTTTTTTTCACATAGAATGCAATGAACTTTGAACTTTTAGGAAAATATATATATAATGATGCAAAGATAAAGGTAAAGAAAAGATTCCAGAAAAATATCATAAAAGATGGTCAAAATGTAGGAAAGATTATAATGTAACAAGCAAAAGGGTTAAAATTGTTCATATAATAAACTAGGATCGGGAAATAACATAACAAAATGTTTATATATTAAAATTAATTGGCGAATTTGGAGGGAAAAGGGAGAAATGCTTATTATTAAGGGAATTTATTTAAATAACCTTATTGAAGTATTGATTTATTAAATTACATAAAAATTTGTAGCCTTATAATTACATTGCCAAAAAAAAAAAAGAATACAAATTTGAGAATAAGAAATAATTCATTTTTATATCCTACTAGATAAAATAGAATTTCAAACTATCTGAGAAACATAATTATTATGTATTGATAAAAGTCTGAGATAAAATATCTATAAAAACATCTTTGTGAATTTGTTTTAACAAATGTGTAATAAATAAGACTAGCTAAAGAGAGAATAATAAGAAATTTGTATGAGAAAAGAATTAACTTGCAGAGGAATGATTAAGAATGGAAAAAATATATATATAACAATGCAATACTTTTTAAATCCTTTATGATTTGTACTTAAAATACAAACCAACAATGAACAATAGACGACCAAACAATGAGTAATTCCATACATATATCTTCTAATATGGTTGTACTTGTGGATTTGAAGAAAGATTTAAAAAAACATAAATAAATAAATAATATAAAAATATACAGTAATAGTAAGAGCAAGTAGAAATAAATTCTATTAGGCTAATAGATTTTAAAATTGAAAATAAAAGGAGTCAAAAACAAACTAATAAAATGATGCGAGTGACAATTACCAAGTTTATATCTAATTATAGGGGTTTGAAACCAGACTTTTAAGCTCCCTTTTGTCATCCACTCCATCATGTAAAACTGATATTCACGACTACAAACATGTGAAAAAGATAAATGATTTCCACTATACGTATTTCATGCCGAACCAGTACTCATCAGTTGGTCCAGATCATCATCTCCCACACATTTATATAATCAGCACTTGGTTTATATTAAAATAGCAAATCTTCAAACTTTAATGGATTGGCTTCAATCTTCTCCACTCTTCAGCCATCCGAAGGCTTTAAACATGCCATAAGATTTTCAATGATATGGATGGCTGAAAAGTTGTAGAAGATTAAAGCCTGTCCATTAAAGTTTGAAGATTTGTTATCTTAATATAAAGCAAGCACTGATTAGATATATGTGTAGGAGATGATGATCTGGATTAAGTGATGAGTGCTAGTTCAGCATGAAATAAGTATATTGAAGATCATGTATCTTTTTTACATGTATGTGCTCGTATATATCGTATGTATATGATGGAGTGGATGACAAAAGGGAGCTTGAAAGTCTAGGTTCAAATCTCTATAATTACATCTAGCTTAAAAGTATATATAATATACTTGTATATAAATATTACAAGTTTATATCTATATTTGAACATAGATAAATGACAAAAAATTTTTGCAAAGATAGGATTTTAACACTTATGCACATAAAATTGAATATATATATAGAAGTAGGGGATCGTAGGAAATTGATGATCCGGATAAACTTTTAAGAACATAATGAATAAAGTTATTTCACCAGTCTCTAGAAAGATCACATGATGATTAATTGGATTTTTTTTTTATAATTCTTATTTTAACAGTAAAATTTTAATTAAAAAACAAAAGAATAAAATAATATAAAAAATTCAATTTTAAAATTTTATCAAACTATAAAACTTTTCCCCAAATATTTATAATAAAAATGACATTTAAGTAAAAATATTAAAATAATTTCATTTAATACCATTCCAAAATGATCAATGACATCATTGTAACGAGACGATCGGAAAGTACACACACCACAAACGTAAGGCATTTCACGTAACTTGTGATTAGTCTTCATGTGTTGAATTAAACTATTCTTATCTTGGTAATCCCTTTCACAGATTCTACACATTAACTGAGAATTATTTAAATGGACCTAAAAAATTATATAAAAAAATACATAAGAATTTAAAACTATTTACATTAAAAGCAAAAAAAACTTTTTCCGCATTAAGCAATTATTCATAATAAACAAGTTTTTCATATTAAAAAAGATAACCCTTCTATTAATATAAATAAAGGAAAGGATTTAATTTTTTTTATGTAATAAAATATATAACCAAAAATTTATTGAGAACTTTTAATAAAAGCAAGACAAACCTATTATATAATTGATAATAAGCATAAATAAATAAAAACACACATTTTCCAAAACATATTATTTTAAAAGATAATTGTAAAGATAAAATGTTACTTCAGTAAGTAGAAAATTTTTTCTATTAAAAATTTTAATTTGTGTACTTATTTATTTTTAAAAAATTTGAATACTTTTGGTTTTCTAATTTTTTATACAGACAAATATATCTATGGTGGAATGACCATATTCGCTGCTTATGCGCTATTCAATAAAAGCAATAACAAATATTAAAATCTGTAAATTAATAAAAAATATGCAAATTTATTTACTACTATATATAGCATTAGTCATATTTTTTTTCTACAACACTCTTTCTAAATCTCACACGCCAATTTTACAATCTAAATTAAATCAAAATGTGTGTCCAATATTTCATTTATATTTTTCTTCAAAAATTTCAAATGTCATTTGAAATGGCTTTAAAATATACTGCGAATAATTGTAAAAATTTAATCAAGCCTAAAAAGATTAATGAAGTTATTCCATTAATAAAATGTAAATTATCAATTAATTTGTAAAATTTAAAAAAAAAAAACTGTATTATACAGCTGGCCATTTATTTAAGAACAAAGTATCAATTTGAAAAATATTAAATAATTATGACACAAAGTTTCACCTACAAGAGATAACTGATTAAAATTAAAATGGCGTTGAATTTGCGAGAAAACCTGAGCGAGAAAAATATTCCAGAAAATAATCTCATAGTGCAGCAAAGTTTTAAACCACTAATAAAAGATTAGTCAAGGATCCACTGAGAAAAAAGTGACCAAAAGTCATTCACCGGAAGCAGGAGATAATTATATAGATTAAAAAATTATTAACAATTTCAAAACATTATTGGTGAGGCCTCAGCAATATTGTATTTTCTGTATAATTTTTTTGATTGTATATGAAACAGCAGTATCAGAGAATCAATAGTTTGATGCTTTATTATTATGCATTTTCATAGCAAGACTAAAGCAGAATATGATCAAATGAATATATGTGCACACATCAGCAGATACGAATGTAAACATAAATCTATTCCTGAATCACAGAATTCCAAATATATTATTAAAATAATTCACAAGCTAGATCCTCAATGAATCATTTAAAAGAACTTGTAAATAATGCCTATATTTTATTATATCAATACCTAGCTATCTTTCTCGATAAAACTTATCTTAGTAATGTATCCGGACTATTGTAACATGGATAGATTTTTATTCTTAAAATTACATATTTGATAAGCCATAAAATTATTTATGTGCATATATCCTCAATTTATTATTCTGTTGTCTTTTTCATACCAACATTATTCTATTCTTTTTTTCGAATAATTTTTCTTGATAAACAATTGGTATTTAATGGCAACTTTTTAAATGAAATTATATCACAAGTATATATATAAGGAGATGGAGCTTTTCCAGCCCAATGTTTAATTTATGCGAAAAGATGTATGTTGGCCAAGATCAAGCTTAATTTCATTTTTAAGGTTTTTTTTATATAGCTGCGATATTATATATATATATGTGCACACATTAAAATATATGTTTATAATGTTAGCTCGGTTTATTTAATTGTAAAAGAATTTTCTTTATATTTTAGGATCTATGCTTAAACTTTAAAAACTCATTATCAATTATTAAACCATCCCTTGTATTAATTAAAATTTTAACAAAATCAATTTTGTTTCCTTCATTAAGTATTGTTTTGAGTGTATGTTTGTTATCGTTAACATTTCAAATTGATGTAATTATAAATTTGGTGAATTCCTTAATTACAAAATCACTGGCTTATCTGGGTTCAAAAATGTAATCACCGGCTTACTAATTCGTAGAAATTCCTGAAATTCTTGAATGAGAAAAACAATTAATCTGAGGTTTATAAAAGATCAGCTGAAAATTATATTTTATTCTGCTTATTTATTGCTGAGACTATAGTCTGCTTATTCACCCATTCTCACTATTCTGCTTTTCTACTCGACACACGGCATTTTGTTACAGTTCTTCAACAGTGATTCTGTTGTATGTTAAATGATGAATGGCTAAATGATGAATGCAAAACCTTTCCAGTGATATGCTGCTAAAGCACCAGAAACAAGCTCCATTCTCCAGCATGAACCTGTAATCATTGTATGTTCACTTTGACTGCCAAACTTACCAAAACCAGCCAACTATTGACATTTTAGAGACTACCAAAGCAATGTGCTTCTTGCTGCTAAAGCAGCCCCACGAAACTCCAATACCCAACCAATGAAACAAAAAAGATGCCAGAACTAATATCAACATGTCAATCTTTCCGGAAACTAATAGCTTTACACCTTTTCTTTCTGGACTGAAGGTAAAAACATTTCATCTGAATTATTATTAAGACATTACTAATAAGCCAGTGACATAAGACAGGGTGTAATTTTTTTTAATATGTCTACTTTTACATATTTTACAATTTTTCTTTTACATCTTTCATATATTAGTATAATTTTTTTAGTATTATTATTATTATTATTAAAGTTATTATGTAAAACCCTATTATAATTGACAGTTGATAATTAGTTTATTAAATTTTGATTTGTTTTTCTTCCCCTCAAAGTTTTAAAAGAAAATTATTTGAAAGAATTGAAAATAAGTTTCTCCCCTCCACTTTCATGATGGTTTTAGACAATCTAGATTACTATGTTTAAAAATCTACATTGATTGGTTTTTTTAAATTAGTATCTAGTTTTTGATAAATAATAATACCTTGGAACTTTTAGAAATCATCATTATTTATTTACTTGACCTATGTAAATGTATATATATAATTTTTTTTAATATAAAATATTGAACTGTTTAAATTATTGGATTTTTTTATGTCTTACACATCTGAAAGTAAAAGGAGATAATTATGCTTGTGTGTGCATTCGTATAAAAAATGATTTGTCAGATACCATACAAAGTTTTATTTCTATATTCGGCCCTTTTGATTTATTCTTGTGATTATCATTATATATATATATTCACAGATTTATACATTTTTGTCTGCATCAGGTATAGCAAGTTCCCTGCTCATGTTCATTTCTATAAGTTATTTCATGTGTACTAAAATTGGTGGTTATTAATTTTTGCATTGCGTAAAGTGCCTTAATCCTTCCCATGTATTTTTATGTACTTTTGCTCTTTAATTAACATGGGTTATTTATGGGCCTATTGATTATTGCTCTTCATACATTTCTTTGGGTAGTTAGAATATAATGCATCACATATGAGCTTTGTTTAATAATAGTCAATGTCTGTAAACCGGTATAGTAATTAAGCCTGCTGATTTTTGCTTATGAGTTCATATTATAGCAAATATATATGTGCCCACATCTAAAATGGTCAAGTCTCTGTCAAATTCAAAATTATAAAGGGGACTAAAGTTAACATTTAGGGAAAGAATAATATAACAAACTATCAGATGTCAAATACATTACTTAATTACTTTAAAAGGGTTAATAATCATTTGAGCCATATGTTTATTATAACTCCAGTGTTTAAACATTACCATTAATGTAAACTTGTTATTTAATTGGTAATAAATATTATTAATAGTTTGCCTTTGTCTAGCATTTGGTTTACTATTGTCTTCCCTGCCAATTGTTTATTTTGGCAAGAGTCTCTGCACTTCCTGATTCAGCAACAATAAGTTATATATATAATGTGACAACTGTGATAGGCACTTGTAATAAATATCCTCATCACCAAATTATAAATTTTCTAGGCTAGGAGTCTAGTGATGCCTACTGTTATAGGATATTAGGTGCAGGCAATCTGGTATATTATAGTATATAATAGTTAAAAAGTATTATAGGACAATACACTATTACAAACATAATGGTAGTAGTCTTCTTGGAATCAAATATAGTAAATAACGTGTCTCTACTGCACTGCGTGTGTGTACAATTGAATGTGAATGCCTACAAGCAGAAAGGGTGCAAATAATGAAGTTGTGGTAGAATAGATATAAACAAAGTGATTATACAAAAAGTGGGTTCTTGGTTTTTAGGTTGGGTTTGGGGAAAATAAGAGAGATTTAGATATAAAGACAAGAGAGTGAACAAAGATTATGTTGTGAAAATGGAATGGAACAGGATAGAGAAGAATGTGGGAAAATAGAGTGGGGAATGAAAAGGGAAGGGAAGGTGGTTAACAGGTTTCTCTAGGCATAGTGGTCGAGAGATTCCTGACTCCAATAAAGGAGAAGCCACAGTGCATTACATCACTCACAGAAAAGGATCAAAATATTGATATTAAAATTAATATAATTTGATTTGTAACAATAATAAACAGGAATTATAAAAGCAAAGAATATCATTGGATTTAGACATTAAAAAACTGAGAATTACAGGGAAATAATAGAATTATAAGAAGAAAAATAAGATAAATTATAAATGTTTTTATATAGTTTTTCATTGATCCAGTAATTTTTTTTGTTATCACAATGAATTTTAGACTAAATACTTAATTAAATAAAAAACATTATTCACTATAGCAATATATTCAAAAAACAAAAAAAAAAAAAAGAAATATTTAAGCTAATCTTTGTCAACTGCTATGCTGAAATTCATATCAATCCAGTCAATATAAAGCATTTTTACGCTGTCTTTACATACACACACAATTTTAAAAAATCGGCAAAATTAACAGTAATCAATAAAAGAAGCATGCTTATCATTCTTTGCAGTATAAATTTTAAAGTGTAATAAATGTTGGCAACTGCCATGACAAATAATCCTAGATCTTACACTACATATTTTTCAGCTAAAACCAGCCTCTCAGATATGCTAGAACTCAAAAATAATTATTCTCTATGGTTCTTATGCAACTAGTTTGGTGCAATACAAATTATTTTTAAAACATGAAAATGTTTCATTACATCAATTTGATTATTTTTCAAAATATATTTATTTAAACAAAATTTCTGTATAAATAAGCTTATCACATGGATTACAATTAAACTGATTTTTTTGCATTTACTAAAAATATATGAATTATCTTTTTTTTTACTGAGTATTTAACGTTATGTTACATGATAGTGTGTAAAAACATCTTTCATCGTTTTAACAATAACATGTATTGCTTAAAGCTAATTGCATATTGTTGATCAGGATATTAACATGTGCAACAGTGTTTTAAACTCTACCATATGTAAAAAACTGGTTTTAGTTACAGAACATATGACAGCTTAAACTTTGTATTTTTATTTAACCGTAGCAGCCACATCATTCAAAACATACAAAAATTTCAACTACATTTTCTCTAGTTGATATATATATATATATATAATGTAAACAAATGAATGATGGGAATATTTCCATGTAAAAACGAAATAAATAAAAAACCTATTATTATATTTAATATTCAGTTCATGTAATAATTCAATATTACTTTTAAGGAAATTAATTTGTTTCTTTTATTATATATATATAGATGATTGATACCACTGGATCAGTTGACGAGATAAGGTTGCTTGTGAAACTGAACTGAGTTTTTGTGCTGGTGAACAGTTATGATATAATGGTAGTGATTATGAGGGATGCATTGATAAAAATAAAAGCAAAAAAACCAGAATATATATATATATATTATTGGCAAATTTACAAAAATAAAAATCAATTCAAGCACTGATTTAAATATATATATCCTTCATTTTTTTAATTAAACAAAAAAATTTTGAAATATTTCCAGAAACTTCTTTTAACGTTTCGAAAAAGTAAAATTTTTGTTTTAATTTAAAACAATTATTTTATTTAACAAAAAATCTAATATACATTCCTTTATTTATTAGGAAAAAAATCTGATTAAAACAAAAAAAAAAGCATATCCAAGTCATCAAAAATGTAATTTCTTTCTCAATGCTTTCTAAAAACTACAAAAATTTCTAATAATGCTTCAGACGATAAGCAACAATGCATATGTAAGTAATTTTTTGATAATATTTAACAATAATAAAATAATCGAACGGTTGATTAATCAAGAGTTCATAAGAAGTTCTGGATACTTGAATTAAGAGACATGAACCACTATCCATGTCTCATGAACTTTAGAGTCTGAACTAAAACATGCACGGCCCTTTGTAAAAATAAGTATAAGTACCATATACATAAGTAAAACTAAATTAGTAAATTATTCCTTTTTAACAATGCACTAAAACAAATTAAAATTGTTATTAATATAATCTTAATATATTCCATGAATAATGAGTTTTTATACAAATATTTTAAAGTGATTATAGACAATTTAGTCATATAAAAAAAAAATTAAAACTTCCTTTTCGTTACTTTAAGATCATAGAATTTTTCAAAGTTCACTTACATCTTCCATATGAGACTGCATGGCATAGGGAGTTTCAAACTGGACAAAGCAATATTTGCAGACTGTTAAATCACTCAGATCTAGATTGTATTGCTTGCTATTTTCCATGTGCGCTTGAAGATGAGACATTGCTCGAATATTACTAGGAAGATTTTTTGTACATAAGTGGCACTAAATAAAACATTACGTGTAAATATATAAAAATTTAAGAAATAAAAACCTGTTTCTTGTTTACTAAAAAAATATTTTCCACCAAAAATCACATTTATTATGCATTTTTTAATATGGGATTCATTATTTTAAAATTATTTTTGAGTCTAAATATAATGAAAACAAATTTTTAGTATAATAAATAGATACAAAATGAAGACAGAAATGATTTTAGATATATAAAAGAATTAAAAAATCAATAACAAAAACAACCCACACTCTTAAAACATATAAATAAAAACATCTGTAAAAACAAATTAAATTCTCAAGATTTGGAAGAGTGAAAAGTTTGACACTTGTAAATTAAATTAATTTGTTAGTGATAAATATTTAACAAATGATGAAGACCCATGTAAAAAATTCAGGCGTGGATCAACTAATGAGTGCTAGTTCAGCTGAAAAATGCATATCTTGAGATCAATTGCCCATTTTTCATTTATTAAGACCTATTTTTATTATAAAAACTAATTGCATAATGAATAATATAATTCTTCACCTGAGAATTCAAGTTTAGGTGGAACTAGAAAATTTTTTCCTATAAATGGCAAGTTACCACCAACAAACTGATTAGCTAATCTTAGCTGAAGAATAATAATCTCAAGATAATTTGACTTTGTAAACAAATATCAATGGGCTGACCTTAAAAATAAAGAACAATTGTAATATGATGCAAACATTACCAATGGTGATTACTCAAGGGCAGGCAATCCATTTATCATTTCTAGACCCATCATGCAAAAAACTCATTGTGTAAGAATATTTATTTAACAGCCAGTCCAATTCAGCTAAATGGTATTTAGCTCTTCTAGGCAGAACTTATTTCACCATGACTATCTTTATTACATATAAAAATACTAGTATCAAAATTGTGCCTCACTAATTTTAAATTAGAAAATTATTGAAAATCTCTGTTTCACAAAGCAAATTCTGTTTTTAAATTTATAATTTGATTATTAAAAGTGGAGATAATAAAGTTAATTTCTGATTGCCTAACTACATGCCTTCCAATTTTTGATTCTAGTCTCATTGATAAAGGCTCAAGCCAAAAACTGGTTTGAGAATATGGATATAAATGCATTCAATAATAATCGACGAATCAAGCTTGCAATAGATGGCACTAAGATGAAAAGCTGTTCTTATTGTATATTATTTAAGCTGGCGATTTATACAATTTGTTCTTATTATTAGTATTCCTAATGGGGAGAATAAAATATGTATAATCTGAAGGTAACTGTTCAAGCAGTCTGAATTTGGTTCAAAAGCTTATTCAAAACCTTAAACATTAACTTGTAAGGGAGAATGGAATTAAAAGGTATTTTGCTGAATGTACTTTGAACCAGAATCTCAATGATAAAGAAAAAAATCAGAAATATGAAAATGGAGATTTAAATGCATATGGTAATCTCTGATTACTCAAACTCATAGTAGATAGCACTAGAATGGAGAGCTGCTCTTGTCTTTTCAAAATAAAACAGTATATATTATTGAATGGATACCAGATAATGCCCAAATAATAAAATGACGGAATGAGTTTCAGGTGTAAGAGCCTTTAGCTCTTGAAATCATTGTGCTATCACTAAGTATATGCCATAGATAAATCATTTTGATTATAGAGACAATTTCATATAAATGACTTCACTACATAAAGAAATTTATATGGAAATAAAAGTCTCTTGACCACATATTTTAAGAAACGTGCCCAGTAGAGATGTTTTGTCCCTGATATATTAAAAAACTGCAGAATATTTGTATATACATAATGTTTAGATATGTGAACAATCTTATGACTTTATTAATTGCAGGATTTAAGATCATGATCTTTGAAAACCAAAGAATTAACTGCAGATTATGATATGCATTTCGGAAATCCCTTGCAGCATTGCGGATTCCTTATTTAGTTTCATTTCCAATCTGCATTATTTGAATAGTTTCAGAATGCTGCCCAATGTGGAAAGAATTTTTAGTTCTTCAACTGAGACAACCTAGGTTTTTCTCTATATTGCATATCCTGTGACAGTTTACTCTATATCTGCAGTAATCAATACTGTTCTTTGTGCAACGCTTCTATTTCCACTTTAATACTACTAATTGATCATTTTACATCTTGTAATTTTGCTTGTACTTGATCACTATTTTTTTTCTAAATTTTCCACTATTAGATTTTTATAAATATTGGTCCACTGATCATTATAAAAGAAACGAAAGAAGAATGCTTGTAATACAATTAAAACTTCACCATAAGTATAGAAGTAGCATACACCTATGAGTACTAAGTCCCTTTATTATTTTAGACCCAACATACAAAAAAATTCATTATGAGAACATTAACAAAACTCAAAAAATTTTGTACCATAACTCATAACATTGTTTGTACAATTTGTGGCAAAAAGACTCTGCAAGATAATTGGTAATAATATTCGCTTTACTTTGAGCACACTATCAAGCAAATATTTTTTGATAAAAAACGATAAAATGATAAACTCTAAATGTAAATTTGACTACATTTATCTTTAACAATTAGATATAATATTTTTCATGACAAAAAAAAAATTAAATAAGAAATGACTTATAATAAGAGAATATTTTAAATTACGACAAACATATAATAAAGTAATTATTAATATTTGCGAGGAATTCCAACAGAAAGTATTCTCTTTTTTTAATTACAAACCTTAAATTTGTATGCGCCTTTAACATCGGTATGATTGGGGTCACCCTTGAAAATGCCGTAATAATCTTCATCAACAAAAGTTTTCTCTTCAGTAACAACAGTTGCTAAATAAAAAAAGATATTAAAACAGTTTAAAAGAAATAATAGAGAAATAAAATATATGATGAAACTTTTAAGCCTTCTTTTAATAAACAAGACTTTCAATTATAACAATATAACTCCTTAATATATACAGTCAAGACTGTCATTCCTCCAAATTATTCTTGAAAGGTATGAAATAAAAACATCCGGAAAAAGATAAATGAACCTCAAAATGCATTTTGTGCAAACCAGTATTCTTCTTCGGCAAACCAATATTCTTCAATTGGTACAATCATAATTTTTTACGTGTCATCATTTGTTTAGCACTTATCAAAATCAAATTACAACTGTTAAACTTTCTATATGAACATCTTTGATACTATCCGCTTCAAATAATATTCTTTGCTTTTATTATTGTTACAAATCCAATTAATTAATTTATCTAAAGTGGATGTGTCAAAGCTTTGAATGCAAAAAGTTTAATACTTGTAAATAAAGTTGTAAAAATTGGGTAATTATAAATACTGAACAAATAATGAAAAAATATGGAAGAGATTGTGATCTCGAACAATGGAAAAGGGTTGGTTTACTAAAAACTAAATCTTTGGACTCAAATTATCTTTTTCAAGAGTTTTTTATTTATGTTTTGAGAATGTGTGATGAAATGAAAGTTTTAAGCATACCTGATAATGACAATACATACAGAAACAGGTTTAAAATTTATATCTGGACTAATGGCGTCAAAATTGTCAAGTGCAGAAAGTTTAATACTTGTAGATTAAATTGTAGCAACTTAATATAATCCCCTTATTTTTTATTTACGGTAAATAAACATGAATAAAGTTTTTAAAATCACTTAATAATTTTACTCCTATATAATACAATTTCTATTTTATTTTCTTTAGACAAATTGAATTACACTGCTCATTAATTATGCGTATTATTAAAATAAAATAAAAGGCTGCATTAATTCAAAGAAGAATTTGTCACCAAAGGTTATTTCTTTAAAAAAAATGTCATAGACGTAAATTTATATACATATATCTACATAAATGCTCATCTAATTTGTAACTGAAAATATATATATATGTGAAAATTAATAAAACCCATTATTTCAGCTAAAGACTATATCATTTGGTGGAACAATTACGAGGAAAGAGGGGCATTGGCAGAAAATATTTCAAGGATTGAAAATTATTTAATTCTCAACCACTGTACTGTTTCTATAAATTGTTAAAATCATAGAGTTTCACTTTCATTACTTGAAAAAACATTTGTTTATTTTTACTATATATGTTAAAATAAAGATTTCTATGGGCAATAGATATAAATGAAATATTATCCAGAGTTCATCTATATATAACTAAAAATAATATGGAATGAATGTTGGCTGGATCATATCTGATCAACAGCTGATGGTAAATGTGAATCTGCCGAAACATTAGTGTACAATAATATTAATTACACACAGATGAACTCATGTTATTTTTAATCTATATATTTCCAAGGATTGTTATTATAATATAGAAATGAGACTATATCCATGTAAACAGGGATAACTTTTAGTTTTTGATGTTGCTAAGAAACTCTTTTGTTGGATTTTTTTGTTGTTGCATTTAAATAGCTAGCATTTTAAAGTTTCTCTCGCCAAATGTTACATATTTATCAGCACTGTACAAATCTAATATTTAATGATTTATTTGTAGGGCTAACTCTATATTGTAAATTGAAATATAAGTTAATTTAAATGAAACTATAAGAACATCCTGATTGATTTGAAATTCATCATTGTATTTGTCATTGTCACACAACTCGTCTTTCAGCAGCATATTTTTTCCTTCACACTTTTATAACACCTACTATAAGCTTTAGGAATTTATTACAATATTCTCTGGCATCTTTTAGTTACTAAATCTTATAATAGGTGTCATGGAGGTGTGAATGAAAAAACATATACCATTATCTGATGATCGAAATAATCTATTTTTCATCGGAGCATAGCATCTGATGAATTGCAGTTTATAGCAACTAGCACTTTAGAAGTTTATCTCTCCAAATGTTTTATACTGAAAACAATTGTCTTGATATCAAGAAACAAAATAAAAACATGAATACAAAAATGTAAATTTAATTATAACTAGTAAAATTAATTAATGATTAAAATTTTTAATGAGTAACATATAAAAACATACAGACTTTGTATCATATGCCATAAGAGATATTATCTACGACTACCCATTCAAAAGTCATACAGCATACCGCTTAGCAGGTCTATCCAATGCCTATAACTTGGGGTTCAAATCTGGGCAAACTTGTAAAAAAATTTCAGACGGCTTAGGATTTGCAATTTTTTTTGGAAGCTAGAGCTCATAGTAAATCCATATAGCTATTCAACTGTGAGAAACAGATATCTAGCAATTTTTAATCGGAGCAAACAAAGAGAAAAAAACCCACAAAGAGCCTCACCAAACGGAGATAAACTTGCAAGCAGTTTTCGCCGTTCTGTGGAAGATGCTGAAAAAATGTTTGCTTTGCAGTGTGATATTTAAGATTAATTTTACCTTTCATTTATCTATGAGTGTTTATAAATAGAACTCAAAAAACATATGTATAAATAACTTTTATATTATTTGCAACAAAATCAATTGATATAATTTTTTCTGTCTTTTCCAATTCATTTTAAAACATACAATAATAATTTTTATCGGTCATTCATTAGAATAGAGATTAACCATTTAATTATTTCTGCAGTGTAATTTTACTATATCACTATCGGGCAAGGTAGGGATATGTTTCTTTTCCACATGACTTTGGTCATAAGTTTGATTACCCCTCCATAAGATGCTAAAAGTGGATTTATACCAGTCCCTACCTTGCATGAGAATGGTGTAGTGAAAATTACACTACAGAAATATTAAAACCTATACACTTTTTCAAATTATCATCTTTCAGTTAATGTAACTGTTTTTCTCTCTCAAAAAAGGGCAACTCCCTTAAAAATTCTTTTAGATCATTGAATAGTTTTTTTAAATGTAAAAAAATTGAAAAGTATTTACAAACAAATCAAACTAATGACATTCCTTCCTTTACATCAGACTGTTGTCAACTAATGCTATCAATGCCATTCTCTCTTACAAAAATATGTTGGGAAATAGTATAGTCATAACTATGAGACATGAGATTTGAATCCAGACTAACGTCAAAACTTTTTCAGGCTACCAACCTGTAACCAATAATCAATTATTTTTTGGTGAATGGGTACCTAGATATTCTTAACTGGAGAATGATATAAACGTGTCGATTATCAAAAAAACAAAAAGAACAACTGCAATAAGGTTCAACCTTCCTCATGAGAGAAAAATATATTAAGTAAATTTTTTAAAAAAGCTATTTCTGTGTACTTTTCACGTTTTCTTATTCAATTATCTGACAATTTCATCTGTTTAGCAATCTTCATTATAGATACAAAATGCAATTTCTCCACTTTATTTTTAGTTTGATTAAACAAACATACATTATGTTTTGATATTTATATATACATACATACACACACACATTTATTATTTATATAAATGATATGCACTTTTTATAAATGTAAAACTTCTAATTTGTTAACAATCACTGTATATAATTTTTATATATTAATCTTGATTAATCAAACACCATATAAATATGTAATCTATTAATATCATTTATTTATAGATATGTATGGTCTTATAAATGACAATACAAAATACATCTATTTTTATAAAAAATTAAAACTAATAATCATAACTTTAAAAATCTGTAACAGAAATGAAAGTAATTATCTGCCAGAGTTCTGTAACATCAAAAAATATGAAAAGATAGAATTATAGCACTTTACCTTTTAGCACGGTCGTTGTATAAGCTGTTATTTTAATTTATATACAGACAAAATGATTGATATATTCAGAGTATCAACAATTCTTAATTTTAACAACTTCTGTATATTAAATGAACTAAGACAAATTCTTGATCCTTTGAATAAATCAATAGTGGTTTCAGATTATTTAGACTGTACATAAATTAAAATGAGACAAAATTCACCCTACAGTTTAAAACTACATCAAAAGAGCTAAAAGATAGTAATATTATTCTTATCATTTCATAGTTTTGGATATTTCTCAACTCAGTGAAGGATAATTACTTTCATTTCAATACACTATACGTATAAGTTCATTCATGGATCAAACAATTCCAAAAACACTATGATAATTCCAAATTCCAAAGAAGGATTTAAATGAACTTGCAGATAACACCTTTTTATGAATCTATTTGACAAATAGACTGGCACTAATATAAGAAAAGGTATCATTTGCAAGTTCATTTAATTGATGCTTTGGAAATCTGGTTTGTGAATTATCGTAGTACATTTTCGAACTTGATCAGTGAATGGATTTATATTATTAGTGTTACATATTTAATAAAACCATAGTTTATTTACGATCTTGTTAAAATTATTACAATATGTATAACTATAGATGTAAATAGTTTAATTAAGGGAATAACACCATTCTCCCTAATCATAATTACTCCATTTAATTATATATACATTATGGTTTGCTATTTCATATTTAAAATTAAAGTAGAAGAACCTTCAGCTATGATATAATTGGATGAACCACAAATTAAAATCCATAGACCAAATTACAAATAGCATTTGTCTGATTTTACTTTTAATTGGTGGTTGTTTGTTACATCACAAATAAAATTTATACTGGTTTAATTAATATTCAAAAATTCCTATTCTAATTTCAATGTTTATATTTTAAATCTGCGAAAATATTTAATGTAATAAGTAGAATATGTGTGTGTGCAGCTACATATTTAATAAATTAGAAAATTAAAAAATGATGTATATTAAAAATAATTATTTTAATACAATTAAAAAATGAATTTGTATATATAAAGATATCAAAATGAAATTATTGTATATTTAGATAAATAAAGAAAAATTTTTTGTAGTTCAATTATATTTTAGAACTCTTAATAAATCTGATAGATTATTAGAAGTGCCAAATAAGTGGGGTGTAAAAATGTTTAGAGATTGATTAAATAGAAACAAATAATGCAAAAAGAAACAATATTCGAACATCTTAAAAAGATGTTCTATTTCTACAAGTGCAGAGTCTATGGCTTATCCTTATTTTTAGTACCACTTCAAGTCATAGATGTAACATGGATATATATATCTAAGACAATAAAACTGAAATCGTTTTTGCAATCTAGTAATATTATGTGCAAGAATCCATAGAATCTAAGACAAACTTTTTTCTTAATGAAATTTAGGTTAGTTATCCATCCTCTCAATAATTCCCAAAATAAAAAAAAGATGTTGATCTAGTGAAATTTAGAACCATTTTGAATCCTATTATAGAAGAAAATTATAAGATTCCTCAAACACCATTTAGTATCAACACAAAATAAAAAATTCTATTGATTCTAGATTTTTTCTAGATGACAAGAGACTAATATAAATTCAGTTAATGCTCTGCCTTTACTATACAGAAACAAGTTCACTCATGAGATATATTTGTAAAGTACTCAATAAAATCTAACAATAATTTATTTTGCAGATAATTTCATTAATGAAAAATATATAATTAAACAAACTATTGTAATAAACTTGCAAAATAAAATGAACATTTCTTTATTCAAAAATTTGGTTTCTGCTTATTTTTACGACTAATATTATCCTACTTGTATAACTTTGAAAAGATTATGTGTTTAAGGAATAGTAAAATTTGATATTAACCAATCATAACTCAAAGAGGCTCTTCAATGCTGACTTTATATTTTCAATCCACACATGTATTTTTCCAGTTATTTAGTGCCATAATCATTCAATCTTTTCCAATATTATCTCAAAATTAGCTTTGGATATCCTTTTGCCATCTTCCCACCGGATATTGTTCAAATAATTGTCTTTATTATTCTTTCTTCCAATGACCTCATAGTATGATCTATCCGTTGAATTATTCTGCCCTTAATTTTCACCACAATATCAGGTTCTCTATACAAATCATATCTCAGCACTTTTTAAAGATCATCCAGATCTTATCACCATGATTTTTTTACTGTACCAAAAATTCTGTATGACATTATTCTTCCAAATATCTTTAATTTTTACTCTACTCTTTTAAAGACAATATCCAAATTTCACATGCATGTCAATACTGGCTATATCAAAGACTATATACTGAATTTTATTATAAATAATCACCTTTTCCAATTTTTATGTTCAACATAATTCTCAAATATGTATATTCATCTACTTCTTCAAATGTGTCAGACTACATTGCTTACAATTTAAGACTAATCACAAAAGGTCAACAATTTTTATTTTTGGCTGAAGCTTACTATGTATTGTTACAATATTTGCTTTTTTCACTAAAGTTTTGAAAAATTTAATCTTTATAAAATACAAATAAGATTAATTTTTGATACTGATATGTAGTTTTTTAATGTTTGAAAAATTCTTCCAATTAAAAAAATCTAATATCTTAAATTGAAAAGTTTTGAATTAACTTCTAATTTCATTCCCCCAACTTTCATTCTTTATAGTATAATCATATATAATTTGCTTTTCCATTTTAAAAATTGTAATTTTCCAATAAAAACAAATATCCAAGTTTTAATAAAGTTTCAAATTTTCTGTATACATTAATTAACCTATCTCAGACTGCAATACGATTGATTAAATGTCATCTATGTAAAGTTATCTGAAATAACTTACATCTCAATGTACATTGGCTCAAATTCAATGCTGAATCACTGTCTATATGTACTTTATAACCAATCTCCAAAACACACTTAAACACAAATGGGATTGGCATCAAGGTCTTCTAGTTATTTTTGATTAATGGATATGCTGTAAAAATACTGAATTCTCTAATCTGCTGTTCCATTTAACATTAAATAAGATTAATCAATGACTGCTTTTAACATTGTTTGTCTGTATAACTGTGACAACTTGATAAAAATTTGCTGCCTCTTGTGAAGATTTTTTGCAGACCTTAACCTGCAGATTTGCATGTGGCTATGACTTGATACTGAGCATGATATCCTTTGTCAAGCAGTTTTTTTGAGATATAGAACATTAAGTTCATTTCATGAAATGTGGCAAAAATAATATATAAAAATCTGTTTAGGAAGAACAGAATATGACTGGAGTATTATTAATTCAATTTATTTTCAGAATAAAAGATTTTACAGAAAAAAAAATGAATTTATACATTTTCAAATGAAGAAAAAAAGTTTATTACTATGACAATGTTAACAATTTAGAAGAAAAAAAAAGAATTATGCACAATGTCCTAAAACCAAAAAAATTAACAATAACTTTCAACATTTATAATACATGGAATTGTTATTTCCTATCACTATGAATATACATAACGATCTTCATAAAATTCTCATACTCTATAGAATAATGATATACAACTGCAACTTTTATTATAATAAAAATCATTTTAATTTTACAATTCAAAATCTTTAACGTTTACAGTTAAAACATTCAGATTCTTTATATCGATATATATAATTTTATATGAATTTGTATTATTAAAAGTAATAATGATAAAATCTTTATATTACATGAACTACACATTTTAAAACGACATATTACCAAATCTTTAAAACTGTCAACTAAGAAAAACAAAGATGCCGTACATAGTTTCTGAGCTCTGTTGTTTTAAAATACCAGGCATCTGAACCCATCCAGAAGTTACTAGGAATACTTATATACAAAATAGATTTTAACTTGTTTTATTTTCAAATTTGAATATATCGTAGTTTTCTGAAAATAAATATTCTGTAATAGTACATATTGTTAGCCTGAAGATTTGTGATGATGGTATTCGAGATGTGATAATATGATGGATTACTTCAGTCATTTATCATTAAATGTTGAATATCTAAAAAGTTTTTAAACTTTTCCAAATACAAACAACTGTTATCAATAACACACAAAGACAATACAGGTTAATAGATTACACATTTCAAGCAGTATTATTTACCTGAAGAGCAGAGAATGTTATTAAGGTTGTGTAATCTACAAACCTGTATTATCCACTAATTTGCGTGTTATTACTAATAGGTGTTTGTATTTGGAAAAGTTTAAATATAATTTAAAAATTTCTAGACTAGACGATGGATACAGTCCCAACATATTATCACATGTAAACATGTAAATTACCACCATCACACACCTTCATACACATTATTTATTTTTATTAGCGGTTTTTTAAAAAGAATTTGTAACTTCTCATTTAAACATTTTTAAAAATTGTTTATGTGTTAATGTGTTTATCAAATACTTCACACATTAATACTAGATGTTGCAACCAGTGATCATATAAATATTTCTCTGCAATAACTTATTGTAAGTTGGTTTTACACTACAAAAAGGCAGATTCCTTATTGTGATAATGAATATCACCTATCTTATGCTGCATTTTCTTTTTCCTCTTTTACTATCTGCCTTTTCAAACATGCACTTTTCTACAGAATTAGATTCATTATGGCCGAAGTACACACAATTTCAGTCTTTTTGAACTAAAATTAAAATTTAATCTAGTCATTGTTCATTTTCCTTACTGTTCATGATATTCTTAAGTTTGTGCCAGCACCATAGTCAAAAGTACCAATGTTTTTCCTATTCTTCTTCAATGTCTCCATAGAGAATCAACTATAATAATTCCGACAAGATAATTTAAATGTTTTTCACTGCAACTTCTATTCAGTGTTATTCTATGAAAAAAACCTCGATTCTGGATCCCTTATTAATCCAAAACAGATAATAATAATTGATGTTTCCAAGCCTTGCTTATCAATTTTAAAATCAACTTCAATCATAATCTTACCCCCCCCCCACCCATTATTTTTAAACTTTTCTAATAAAGGTTTCAGGTAATTTCCATTCTCAGTTAATGAAGTGTCATGCTAACAGCATATGTTAAACTTACAATACATGGCTTTAGAATAGTGAAAAAATTGATACACAGATGGTTGTCAGTTACATCCACCAAACTTGAATCCAGATCTTTGTCCAATTGATTTTCTTGATTATATATCCAGTATATAAATTGAATGGTTTTAGGTGCCAATATACAAACCTGTCTAAATCATTTCCCACTATAGAACCAAACAGTTTTCCATAGCGTTCAGTTCTTATGTATTCTGTAATAATAATAAAATGCTCTGGTCCATACATTTTCTAAGAACATCCCATAATTTAGAACGGTTAAATGAATCAATGGCCTTGTTGTAATTAATAAATTGCATAATTCAATTATTAAGTGCATATCAGAAATGATGTAATTTAATCTTCAATCCTTCCAGATGCTAGCTTTACATCTGGCAGTTCCTTTTCAGCAGGCTTTAATCTCTACTGGATGATATTCAACATATTCTTAGTTGTGGGTTGTATAATGTGTAATAGTTTATATATTGTAAAGAGACTTTTTCTTTAGAAATTGGACACAACCTTATTTTTTACAATTTATAGTAAGAGTAGTTTTCCAGATTAATTAGCAAATAATCAGCATTTGTAATTCCTCTTCTTAGCATTCTGCAAAATTTTCAATGCAATATTATTAATTCTAGTAGTCTTATCATCCAATAATCACTTCAAGGTTACTCTAATTTCGTCTTCTATTATTGAAGGTTCTTTATGCAGATGACCTCATCTAATGTGTCCTGATTGGTATCTTTATAGCTCCTGTGTACCCCATCTGTTTAATTTTATATTAGTTATTTGACTACTGACATTTTCAGCAAGCCTTAAACTTTATCTTTTTGATTTCAGAAATCCTTTGAAACAAGTCTTAGTTTTTCCAAACTTGCTTTTAATATTATTACAAATGTTATAATATCACTCCATATCTTTCCTGCATGTTTTTTAAAACGTCCTATCCAGTTCTTTTATCTTTTTTGATTTTGATTTCTTTCTCTTTTTTTGCAATTATCATGTTATCTTTTGAAATCCATTTGGTTGCAAAATCTTAGTCATACCTTTTACTTCCACCCACAATTCATCTGGCTCATCAAGAATTACAATCTGTATTTCAAAATTGATTTTATGGTATTCCTGAAAGCAACAGATATGTAACCAAGATTATATCTAGAATATTGAACAGATTTGTAGTTCTTTTTCACAGCTTCAGTTGAAGTTTACACATATTTCAAATTAATAAGCACCCCATTCATCATGAATACAGAGCAATATAAAAACTCCAATCCACTCCTCTCATTATATATTTCATGAACATTTGCACATCAGATGTGGAGATTAAAATATCTTAATCACCATACCCAAGTTAATTAATAGTCTGGCATTTATATCTATAATACCCGTTTGATTTTAAGACCTGGAATTGTTTGTGGTCAACTCTACTGTATTTATTCCTTCAATGCAATACCAAAGGTGATTTAATGTGTATAATAACTGTCACCATTTTGGGCGAGGGATAGTTAGTGGTATACTGAAATTTTAAATTCTAAGTGGCTATATATATAGTTAGAACACTACTGTTTTTTAAAAGTTGATTGTAACAGTGAGATTAGGAGATATAAGATTCTGAAGAAGATTGCTGGGCCAATTGAAACTGTTAACTGAAGGAAAGGGTGGATAATAAAACATTGTAAAAGTAATAAAGTGTTTCGTCAATTGATTATTATATGGTAACACTACTGTTAATAATCACATGCCATATTTGCTATATTCAGTGTATTATAAAAGGGATAAAAATTGTTCCCACCCCCTTGGAGGACAGTGATATTGTATCATATTAAGATGAATAGTGACGAAATAATAGAATGCAAAGTAGAAATGACTGTTAACAAAACTGAAAAATCAAATTGGTTAAATATGTACTACTTCAAAACCATTAATGAATATCTTTGAAACTGTAGTTAAATAACAAATAAAATGGAACTAAAAGAAAAATTTGGTTTCTTTATTTTTCATTAATTAATTTTATTTATTGTATGTGTGTTCATTAATTAAAAAAAGATGTCAGGCAGACGGTTTTATTTCTTAATGTGTTAAATATAATGTATGTAGTGGATTTGTTTAATTATTTTATAACTAGATGAAATTTTAATCACCTCTGATCTATTTACAAATAAGTTTGAATACCATGTTAAGTTATTATTTTATTTATTTATATATGTAAGCATAGTTTTTGCACACATGAGTTGTCTGTCATTAATTTAATATGGAAAAAAAAACAAATGAATAAAGTCACTTTTTATTTTTATCTTGATAAAATCTCCTTACAGTTTCGATTGACCACCAGTCATCTTCAGAGCTATAACACTATAAATATATAAGCACTAAACTATATAATATATATTATCTAAAGTATATATAACTAAATCAAATTTAAATGCAATTGAGTTTTATAATTTATTATATTTAGTTAAGTATAGTTTAGATAATACATAGTTAAGTGTTCATATATATTTATGTTATAGCTCTGAAAAAGACTGCTGGTCAGTTGAAACTGTAAAAAGATTTTGTCAAGATAAAAATAAAAAGTATATAAATAAGTATTTGTTTAATTGTTGTAAATGAATTAATCAATGCATAAAAAAATAAAGGAGAGAAAGAAGAATTAATATAACATGAAAGAACCGACATTTTATTATGCATGCTATTATACTAATAATAAGCAACCATACACACAAAGATGTATCTGAAAATAATGTTTACATTTTTCACACATGAAAATCTTCATTTTAACAAATATGTACTGTATAAGTGTTCAATATAAACACTTTTGAAATCCATTTATTTTAAACGCTTTCAAAAAATTCATTAAATTAAAAACTATATACAGATAACTAAAAAAAAACTACTTACAAAATAAATTTTAAATAAACTATGGCAAAACAATTCGAAGTCAGTCACAAATCTTGGAACAGTAATAAATAAGTTTTAATTAGATCAGTCTGCATAAAATTCAGTTAGTAAAAATGATTTCTCACACAAACAAAATGACCCAAAATGACCTGTCATGTCATATCAATTGCATTTGACAATCTTTCTGGATATCAGTTTATAATAAAAATCCAATGTATAAAGAAAATATTATTAAAGGCCATAAAAAAAATTTAAAAAAAATAAAAATGTTACCCCAAAATGATCAAGATTCTATTATCCAATTGGCTGTTCTCATAATACCAATTAAAATTCAAAACTCCAAAAGGAATATCCACAATTTATGTGTTTATAGTTGATAGTACAAGCGCCAAATACCTCTTGCGCTGAAATTGAAAGAAAACCATAACAAACTGTTAAAATTCAACCAGAAAAACTAGAATTCCAGATGACTGGCAATTTTGTGAATGTATCTCTATTTAACAATTTTGTTATGTTCAATTAAGATATAACATCCAATCATATGCAATAATTGACTCAATTTGTTTATTTCATATAACATACATTTCAATATTTTAATTACGATTATTTTTGTTATTTCTATTATTGAAAAATAATTGCTGCACTAAAATTAATAAATGAATGAACTTATCTATTAAACAACAGATTTAGTGCCACAAATCAACTTTCTTACTAGCGGCTCCTGTGATTTTGTTTTTTAAGATTATCTACCAACTTCTATCTTCTTCTATCCTCCACAATTCTTTTTGGTATATTTTCTATAATTCTCTTGTCCAATTGAATTCGTTTGCTCTTCATAATTTCATAAAGGTAATCTTTTTTTTTTTTTTTTGCTTTTTTCAATGCTTCTACATTGCTAATCTTACTCTTTAAATACACATTTCTGCTCATATAATGAGATATTTCAAAGATGTTATACAGCAACTTCATTAAATCTTACTTTCAATAAGCCATAAAAAAAAGTCTCCTACTCTAATTTAAGGTTTGTTTAGCCATTGCGATTTTTGTTATTTTCATCAAGAATAATAATTATTCAACTACTCAAATATTTAAAAACATATGACCTGCTTTATAACTTCAGTTTAATGCTTAGTATTAATCTTTGTACATTCACTATCTATTTTCATTGCAGATGATATGACTCATATATAGCTGACAATAAAAATTATCTGCAAAATATGTTAACTAAATTGGAGGAAAGATGTTTGGAATTATAGAATGAAGATAAATGTTGTGAAGATCAAGTATTTATGATAGGAAGGAAAGCAAAAAGAATAAAAGTTGATATTCATGATAATAAAATTAAACAGATGTATAGATATACATGTTTGGATAGTTGGTGGATAAAAATGAAAGAAACGAAGATGAAGTTAAAAGAATAACAACCTTGACAAAGGAGGTATTTATTAAGAGAAATATTTTGAGGATTTTTGAAGATAGAATTAAGAAAATGAATTACTATGAATAGAATGTATTATTATATGACTGAGAAGTGTGGATAATGAGTACAAGAATTAGGAACAGATTGGAGGCTTTTGAGATGTGGATGAGAAGAAGAATGGAGAAAATTAGTTGGATAAATAAAATGACAAATAAGTAAGTTTTGAAAAAAGTAAATGTAAAAAGAAGACCGATTAAGAAAATAGGGGATAAAAAAGAAACTGAATAGGATATATACTAAGGAGAAAGAACAGTTTAATGACAGAAAGAATAGTGAAGATTGGCCTTGCTAAATAATATAAGTCATAGGAAGAAATATACAAAATTGAAGATCTGAGTAATGAACAGATTGGGGAAATAGATGAATTAAATGTGTGACTACTCTTTGGAACATAGAGCATTACTGTTTGATTTTCATTACTTTAGTTGTTTTTTTATAATAATTTTCATCCAAAATTTTCTATAAGTTTTATTAATCCTAGATAACATTTTGTTAAGCTTATCCTCATTATAAGAGAATATTTCACATCAGCATATTTGAAGCAATTAACGCAATGCTAACTTCATTATCACAACAATACCCATTTAATAATTTTTCTAATATGTATTAAACAAAATTGAAGACAAACCATAACCTTTCCTACATTATCACTTGACTAAAAAGATTTAAAGTCAATGAATATTTTCTAATATTATGTATAAATTTCTTACTAAGAAACCCTCTTTTCAATCTATACTCCTTTTTTTCTTACCAAATATCCAACAAATTGATCCAATTTAGTCTATCAAACAAAACAACTTTAAAAATCAATGAAACAATTACTAAACTCATTTTCTCCGTATATTTCTTAACAATAATTTTCAACATTGTTTCTTGCCATTTTATCTAATCCAAACTGCTCATCAGAAATAAACATATAAAATAAATTCACTCATTCAAGACTTTCACCACCATAGATGCTTGTGAGATTAAGTTAAGTTCTGTTCTCCATTCAAATTAAAATTGCTGAAATGTAATGGCTGTCTGCCCAAGTCATAAATTTATAAAAAAAAAAATCCATTTTCTTTTATTGTATTTTTTCATATGATATTCCTATATATATATATATTAATTCATTTCATATGCACTTATTTTTACTTGTTTAAATAAATTTTATAGCTCTGAAGAAGATTGGTGTATAGTCGAAACTATAACTATTAGTTATAGTTTGGACTATACAACAATCTTCTTCAGAGATATAAAATTTATAAATATGTTACATTTTTATATTGAGTTGCATTTAAGCATTCTCTATAAACTCATCAAAATTTGTTATATAATAATCAAACAAGACCTGCAAGATTAGTTTCAGATGAGCCCCTTTCATCATCCACAACAGCTCTAGTACCACCAACTGCATAAGAATAGGCTTGAATTTCTTTTATATTAAAGACATTTCATTTGTTCTTTTCAGACTATGAAACAAGAAACCCACAAAATTATTATATCTGATGCTCTATATGGTTAACAAGCACAAGTTTTAATTATATTCTGGATAGATAGAAATTATAATTGATTTCATTTTTTTTACAAACCTTACCAATAATATATATATATAGTTTTATTTATACAATTCGTTATGTTAATAATGATTCCAACACAATTGAAATAAAACAACTATATAAAAATAAATATTTTCTTTAAAAGGGCTTTTCAAAATACACTTTTCTAATACCGGTTCAATAATAAAGAAAATCTTTATTTTTATATAGTTGTTTTATTTCAATTGTGTTGGAATCATTATTAATTATTTGAAAACAACATTATGGACAAATTTATATTTGGCTAATGTTAAGGATGATTCGTTACATTGTATACATAATAAAATAATTTTATAACGTATATATTTTAATAATGAATTGTATTTATATATTCGACAGCTTTGAAGAAGATTAGTGTATAATCAAAACCATAAGCTTTACGTAAATAAAAGTTGCATGAAAATCAGTGCATGCACAATAGATTAATATATATATATATTAAATCACGGATTCTATTACAAATATCAACCAATTCTTTTGAACCCCTTTACCTCAAAATTTTTAATAAAAAAAATTGAATTACTTTATTGCCCAAGAATTTGTATGAAGTTCAATCACAGGAACTGTTTGAAGTGGGTGCAATCCATGAACTTCGACCCCAGAGTCTGCCACTTTACCACTGTATCAAACTGACCAGGGCCAAATCTTTAATAAACTGAACTAGAATTTCATCACTTTTTTATACTTTCAACTTTTTTATTTCCCTTAAAGCTTGTGAATCCTCTTTTCTTCAATACTTATGCAAACTAATGTATTTGGTTTTATTTTTCAATTAACATAGACAAAAATGATTTCTATCATATAAACAATCTTATATATTTTTTCCAACTCAACCTATTTTATTGAGTAATAAATCACTACTTCTCTTTTCAAATATTGGTTCATTCGTATAAATTTGCTTTTCCAATCAAACCGCTCTATTCTATCATATATTAAATTCACACATATCTAATTATAATTCTTTTATCTTCCTACATTGTCTTTCTAATGGTTCATTATCAGCTCTATCTGTCTCAAGTATAAATCCACTGTGAAACCTTTTTTCTATATGGACTTTTACATTTGTTCCCAACCTCTTTATATTTTCATTTTATTCACCATTAATTCAAATACTTTTCCTCTATTTTTTCTTAAGTCGTAACATATTTACTGTAGCATCTTTTAAATCTTCCTTAAATAAGTCTCAATTTTTATTTCCATTTATTTTGTCAAACAGCCTATTATTATTTATAACTGCATTTTCTCCTAATAAACCACAAGAATATCCCTCATCAACTTAGCAATGATCCATTTCTCTCAGCACTTCTTAAAACTTATTCTAAATTTTCCTACATTAAATTATAATCCGAATTCTATACCATCTACAGAATTCACATATGCACATCTTAAAATTATTCCTAAATCTATTCTGTTTCAAAAGATAATCTAATTTAAACAAATCACCTGGATCTCTTCAGATGCCAACCTTTTTCCAATAATATTTGAAGCATATGTTCATTATTATTAATATTATCTTTACAAAAGCCAATCAATCCTCTATCTCTGCCATTTCTTATCCCTAACCCATAATCTCTTATCATTTTATCTTTTCCCTATCCCACTATAAGTTTGTATTCTTTTTCAGTTTCTTTATATATGACTTCTTTCTCACTATCATAGTCACTAAATAGTACAAATAATCATTAATCTCTTGTAACTGTTTTAAGTCTAATTATCAACAATCTATCATTTACTGAAGCTGTACTTTTAAAACTGCCCTTTATTCCAATACTAACAACACAATGCATTTACTGTTACATTTAAAATTATTAAAAATTCTCTTATATCTTTATTCTTCTTTTAATCATCTTGTTTCACAGAGTCCTATAATATTTTGTCTTCCCCATTTCATATCTGACAATAATTTTATTATTTTTCATGGATAATTAATTCATAGTTTTAACATTTCCAGTACTTAATCTTAAAATTTTTAAATATGAAGGGCCTTGGATACATGGTTTTAATTAGAATGAGGAGTACAAGCTATAAAAACACTAATAACCATTGAAATAGTAATATTGCTGGGCTATTTTTATAATCTAATTGACTTCCAATTAATATTCAAATTTTATTTATACTTTTCTAATTACCTTTAACTATTAATAATAACATGTAGGTTAGAAAATATTGAAGAAATCAGTTGGACTCCTCATATATAAGTAGATAAAACTTCTAATGACTGTTGCTTTGTCAGAATAGTTTAGTTGAAAAAAATCACCTTAAATACACCATTCACAAATCTAAAAATCACCAATTCAATCCCTGTACTACCATTGTCATTGGTCAGACCAGCAATATCTAGAGAGAAGGGTAATACTACTCAAAACACTGTGTTCCATACTAGCATGTGTCTTATTACTAATATTATGATTTACTTAAGATATGCTTTCTGTGCGCTTAATAAATTAATTACTACTCTTCAATAGTTTATAGAATTTCCAATATTAAGATCGTTATATTAACTCGCTGTAAATTGCAAGATTTCCCGTAAGTTAATTTGTAAAGGAAATAGTGGACTTAAACAGTGGAGAAAACAACTACTTCACGCTTCCATATCAAGAAGCTTCAGATTCGCCTATATAAATGGACATTTAAGTTAAAGATAAGACAGCCACTCTTTATCTTTATAAAAGTCACTATCTTGGGTCATGATTTGGAAGGTTCCCTCTATCGGAAAAATATGCTTGATTATTAAAAATTTTAAAGCGCATTGAATACAGGTTAAAACCTGTTTAAAGTATTTACATATGCTTTCTGTGCACTCAATAAATTAATTACTACTCTTTAAGATATGAATAGTTGAAACTTTTCTAAAAATATTTAATAATTCAATTAAATCAGCTGATGAAATAGTCTAAAATATTACATAAGGAATATACTATCATCGCAAACCTTCAAAGAAATAATCGTTGAAGTAGTTTTTCTTCGGCCGTCTCCAACAATGTCGACTGTATCTAAATTTCCAATTTTACAATAAAGTTAATATCTTGAATTTCCTCACTATATATGTTTATTGCTTACAGATTCACATTCTTAAAATAAATTATAATAAAAACCCATCAATATATGTAGTAATTCCATCAACATAAAACTAGGTATTATCTAATAATAAAATGCTTGAAAAATAATAAATATAACTTAAAATATAAATTTAAACAGATAATACAATATTGTGCCAGATCAGGAATCAAGCAGTGGATCTTCTGTCCCAAAGTTGACACCCTATCACAACATTAAACCACGCAGAGAATCATATTTAATTATAAAAAATAAATCTAAAAGAGAATAAAATAACCATCTCTAACAAAAGTTATTTCAATACGTTTTTTGTGAAACATAAAACTTCAGCAATAACATAAAATAGAATAAATAAATAAATAAATTTAAAAATTACATTTGAACTGAGAACAAAATTAAATAATCCATAAAAAAAAAAAAAGAGAATATAAATAAATATTTCAACAGAACAAATTTAAAATAAAAATTAGATATATATTTAATACAACTGACTTTTAATTAAAAACACTTATCGGTACATACACTTTAAACAAATATATGTGTGTGTGTGTGTGTTTATTTGACCTAATATTATACTTCAAAGATAATACAATGTTAATATAAAAATAACAGTAACAATAAAAATACTTTAATAACTGAGCAGTAAAACCAAAAAGAAATAAAATAAAATGCCGTTCTTTTCAAAAAACAGAACTGATGATTCGAAACTTTCAAAAACAAACTATTTTTTTGCACTTTAACATGCAGGTGAATATCTTTTTGAATATCTTTAAAGATTTTTTACTTAGAAAAATTAATCAAAACTGATGACGTTCAAAACTTTCAAGACATTATTCTGTATGAAACCAAGAATGGAATTATCTATTCCTTCACCTGCCATCATTCTGGTTAATTTATATTTCTGGTGTGATATTAAGATAAATCTTCAAACACTTCACTCATAACATAATAATTTATACTAAGAATTAGATTAATTATAATCAAGTATATATTTTTATTTGCTGCTTGGTTATAAGAACCATTCTCAAAAGGTTCTCTAAGTCAACAATGTATATTTCAGTAGACCATAATACAAAGTGAAGAAGAGAGGATCTTCATAGATTACAATGAAATGATTCATGAAAATGAGTGGAAATCATGAATTTGTAATGAAAAGAGGGGGGCAAATTTCCATGGCGAAAAATGCTAATAATATTTAATTAGGATTATGTAATTATTTCTATATAGAACTACCTGAAAAAACTGTTTTAATTGAAATATGCTTTATGGGAGCAATTTGAATTTTTTCAATATCTTGCATGACTGTTTATAAGCAATGGTGTTACTAACATCTAAATTATATAAATAAATCTATATATATTATAAAATAATATAAATTAAAATATGCAGCATACATAAATTCAAAAAAAAAAAACATTCTAGTTTTAAAAGTCTATTTCCAGACTTCAATGAAAACATGAATTTAATGATATTTGAAATTTTCCAAGTCCTTGACAAATGAAAAAAATAACTTACTTGAAACTTTTGTGCTCATTTATAAACCACAAGCAAATAATCATTGTTAAATAATTAATGCAAATGATTATACCTAGTAAATGCAGTATGTAAATTAATATTACTATTGCTGTTATGAATTTTTTTGTAGAATAATAAAATCTTAAAAATTTAATTGTCTAACTTCTTTCACGGCTCTCGTGTTGACAAAAAATAGATACTACCATATTTATATTTCGCATTAACTTGTTGATTGTGAAAGTCACCAAGTTCTATAAATAAATAGCTCAATCATGAACTTGTGAAATACTAACTCCATATATATATAAAGTTATGGTTTCAAACTCAAAAACCACAACTTTTTCTTTTTTAAATCGTGTAAGTATATATATATAAAAATTACTTTTGCATATAAAAATCAAACAAAAACAAAGACATTTTAACAAAATAATATATTCATTTATTTTAAATCATATGTAACCCAAAATATTTTTAAAACAAAAACAAAAAAAAAACAGTATGAGGAAGAATAGGACAATAGAAATCAATTCAAAAATATGAAAAAAAATGGAAAAAATATATTTTAATTAAGATTAACAATAAAAATTATAAAACTGTTTTAAATAAATTTATTCTTGGTTCTTTGATTGTCCCATCTTCAAAATATAAAGTATAATTAACATCTGTAATAACCAACAAAACATTTTAAAAAAATGCAAATTATCATATTTACTATTCAAAACCATACACAATAAACCAGATTTAATAAAAGAACTTATAATAATTAAACAAAAAACTATGAATATCAACAACATAATCTCAATTCTTAAAAATACCCTGAATTAATATAAATAACTATGATAAAAATTAAACATTTTGTTAAAAGACAACAATGTTAAATTTAGTAACATCACCAATCAAAAAATTTACATCTCGTTTGATATATTTACAATCTTCTGTACAAAAAAGTAAAGTCAACGATAAAAGTTAGAAAATAACGATTCATTTGGTCCAATTTGAGAGGACTAGAATGAAGATTAAACTTATATATAATAACAATAACAATAATAGCTATATCTTGGCTTCAAACAATCCCATAAGTACACTTTATGAACTCAGAAACATTAATTTCATTTTACAAATATATTTATCAAGGAGTCAAAAACATTTTGCATTAGAAAAAATATGAAATGGAAACGTTATTTTAGAGCTCAGGTCTATATATATATATAAACAAACATTCACAAAAACTGGTTTTGAATCTTAAGATTACTGCTATACTATAAAGTTTAATTTTTTTCTTAAATCAATGCCAGTTATGTACTTCAAAAAGTTACTACAATTACATTATTCAAAAAATAATTCAATTTGAAAAACTAATAATTCTATCCATTTGCTTATTATTTTATTTAAGAGCAGAAACAGAAAATGACAAAACCAGTTCAAATAAAATGGAAATGTATACAAAATAATATTCAATAGATTAAATAAAGATTTATGAAATGTGCATAGAGGTTTACTTCAATTACAAATAAATTATGAACAAAATTTTTTTTAGAAATCTTTAGGAACTAACAAAAAATGCTATTAAAATGTTATGAAAAAATAATTAAAATTACACACTATGTGACATTTATTCTTAAATATGTAAATAATTACATCTTTCATACACCCCTCCTCCCCATTTAAAATTTCACTTTATGTTGGGATCTGAAATTAATTACTCGTTTAAAATGGAATGCATTATAGTGTAATTTCAATTAGTTTTAAGAATATTTTTGAGATATTAATTCACATTATTCAAGATATTTCAGTACACGTAGCTTAATTATTATCTGATAATGATATAAACAATTATAAAAACCATGCATATCAAGTAAAAATAAAAAAAAAATAAAACAGCAATTCAAAAAATTATTTTTATTTATAGGACAGACAGGTTTTCAAATTTATGATGGTGAATCAGATTAGATGAATCTGAATACTGTGGGTACAGATGTAATTAAAATAATCTTTTTAAGTTAAAAAAAATGCTACTGCATATGGATAAACCATTACTATTGATAAGTATTAAGTAAAAAATCATTTCAGTTCATGGTAATAATACTTTTTTATAAACAAAATGTCAAAATATATTGAGGCTATTTTACTTAAGATTCATAAAGAATACTGCTTTACATTTTTTAAAAATAAAATTAAACAAAACAAAAAACTATTTAGTTGCCAATATTAATTAAGCAATAATTATTAATTGATAATTATTTTTGATTACCACATGAAATAACAAAAATATTACTAAATTTTCAAACAATAATTTATATACATAAATGATTTAAAATATATAATATATTACTTTTCAATCATAGATTTCGATAAACAAAAATAAAGTTCTTGATATAATGAAGTCTTACTTTTTATACTGTAAGGAATATTCTAAAATTCGAAATTGAATTTGACTTGTAGCCAAAATTTGACATACTCATGTAATCAAAATTTGTAACAAAATATTTACAAAGTTATTAATTTGAAGATTTTTAATGCCTGATTTTATCCTAGTAATTAACATTACTTTAGGAGAAAAAAAAAGTTTTCTGTTTTATTCTATTCATTTGTGGCAGAAACGTTTTTCTATTTAGTCTTGACAATTTCATAACAAACTGTTCACTTTCCGAGGTTAAATAAAGAGAAATCTTCCAGAAGATGCTTATCTAAAATCAGAAAGAAAAAAAAAATGTCAAGGAAGTTTGTGATTCTTATACAGAGGAATTTTTAAAAAAAATTTTTTTTTACATAAATGCCATCACGCACGAATTTAAATCCAAATGCAAGCAGTAAACAAGAATAAAACATGGATTCAACAATCATGCATTATAAATGAACTATGAAAACACCTTCCCACACAAATACATTACTTATTACAGAGGGCACAGCAAAAGATTTTTTTTAAAAAAACTATGCTAATAAAAGAAAGAAAAAAAAACTACTGAAAAGAATTTTTTAAAGCAGCAGTGCTAAAACACGTACCTGGGTTTATACTTTTTCAAAAAAAAAAAAAATAATAAAACAGCCAATTTGCTCAAAAAAGTAAAATTCAAAAATAATTATCTCTTCTTTTTTTTTATTCTGCTGAAAACTTGAGAATTTCTAAAATAAACGATCATCTCAATAAAACAATAACAATGACGAAAAAACAATCTGTGAAAAAATTGCAATTAATTAACATCATACTATGTACGAATCACATTCCAATAAAAAAAATATACATTTATTTAAATACTTTTTAAAATGTGGTGTAACTATGATAAAAACTGCTGTGTAAATATAAAAATACATAAATTTATTTGTGTTTACATGGAAATAAAGATTTGATAGAGTTTATAATGTCTAAATACTTAGAATAAGTAGTGTTAAAAGAAGTGGCAAATGTAACCAATCAATCAAGTTTACAGTTTTATCGCAATACCCTATTGGCTTAAATATTTTAATCAGTCTTCAGGCAGAAAATTTAACATCCATCCATATATCTATTAAATTTTTACCACTGCAATGCAAGAAAAAAATGTCTTTAATAGAGCATTGAAGTTTGTATTCTTCCATAACTATATCTTGAAGGTTTGGAGAATCAATTCCGTAATTAAAATAAAATTTAAACATAATTTGTTTTTAATAATTATTTCACTATTATCAAGAAGTTTTAATAAAGCTTTTTAATATTAAATGTTTGCATGCATATATGTATATATGTATTTAAGCACACAGTTAATGAAATGAATTGATTCTAAGTAGAACATAATTTGAAATGTAGATCACACAATCTTTTGCTACTTATCTGAGCCTGAGATTACAAATATATATATATATATATACATCAAAGGTATGAAATAATACCAAATAATATAAAACCTATCAAAAAAATAATTTCCTAACTTAAATGCACTATAATATTCAATATAACATCTTCCAGTTTGAAACTGTGAAGTAATAAATGAAATCAAAACTTATGTGAAATTTAAATGGTCAGAAATGTCCATGTAGCCTCATTCAAATCAACTTATAATCTAAACTTACATAAGAAGAATTAATTGCTATACATGTGACCATCTTAATTAATTTATATTTCATGCAGACACATGTTACAGTCTATTTAAGTATACAAAATGATTTAATTTTTATTTCTTTGCTTCAGTTTTGACATAGGAGAAGGTTGTATTAAATATTATAGCATATTTAAATTAGGAGTTTTTCAACACATTTCATGTTATTTAGTTCTTTTGAATTTACCTTACATATATGATAGCTGGTTACTTGTTTAGCACTACATTTATAAACTAAATTATAAATGAACTTAATGAGATTGTGTGAACATCTTTCCTGATTTAATTTTATGTGCACTGGTGCCGTGTTTAGCACCACAAGAGTTTGAAAATAAATGTTTCAGTTCGGCTCATTGCATCATATCTGTCACATTGGAGTGTTTCATTAAATACCATAACACATTGAAGTTGGATGATTATTTCTCTGATTACATTCACTTCCAAATAAATATAATTAACTGTTGCTAACATTATTTAGAATACTTTATCTCATTTATTTTTCTCTTATTATAGTATTTGGTTTTATCAATTAATTTACTGAAAATATTGGACATTATGGTTTTCATTATATTATACATCATCAGGTTTTATGTGCAAAAGAAAACTCAATGCACAATGGTCACTTATGTACAACATCTAATAGTTAATTAATGGGAAAGTTCTTCAAGGAAATAAGAAAATCACTGAAAACTACAATCAATTAATAAATATGGGATGGCTTTCCAAGATGGTTTTTCTCTTTTACTGATCTGTGCATACATTTAAATGAATGAAATATTAAGAATGTTAATAAAATAGTTATTATCAAGTTCGATTTAATTAACACATTCAAAACTAAATTACAAATATTCAATCATAATATTTCCAATATCTTCAAAGATTTTCCAAATATAAAAAAAATTCTTTGCAAATTTAAAATTTCATAAAAAACCAGATCAAATTAAATGAACACAAAATTATTCTGGTTATTCAGTCAACAATCATTAAGTTTTCATTAAAACCTGTACTAGCAGACAAAGTCATTTTGGAGAATTTGGAGTGGCTAAATTTGGAAAATACAGAAATACAATTAATCAATTTTCATATACAAACAAAACAAAAGTTTGTCAATTCGAGAATAAACTTGAAAAAATCACTTTTCTTCTCTATATATCCACATAAGCCATTATTTTCCAAAATGAATTTTATATGAGATAGTTGAAAAAAAGAACTGCTGAATCTTGTTTGGCAGGTGGATTCTTAAAGTGACAAATTATGAATCTCATATATAGCATATGGCTCCATTATGTAACAGCAAAATTTTGTAATAATAAAACTTTTATTATTTTTTTCTCCTATTAAAAATTAACTGGCATGGCATCAATACGATGGATATTATTTGTAAATTTTTGATTACATATAAAGGTTCACTGACATTGGTATACATTAATACTATATTTAGTTTTATAGAATGTATTTGTTTTATTAAACATTTAATACATCCAAAAGCAATTCACTTCACTTTACTCTAGCGCCATCTATTGTCAGCTTGAATAATCAAATCATTAGGTGGTATGATGCTAAAATATCCTTATCCCAAGATAATCATCTTGTAATTGTTCTTGATTTTTAATATATGCTAATGGTTAAACTATGTTTTTATAAATACTATTTATATTTTGTGCATAGAATTTAATTATAAATTTAAATAATACTTGATGAATATTATCTATGATATTTAATTAATGTGTGCTTAAAAATCATGGGCATTTATTATAAATTTATGCATATGTTATTCATTCATATTGCCCTCCTCTCTATTATATTTGTTATAATAAAATGGTACTAGTCTATTAGCAGTCTGTTTTATTACTTCTAAGTGGAACAGTGATTGTACACATATAGATGTGAATTTTGAGATATATGTTTCAGAATAATTTACCTTATGGCAGTAAGAATGCACTGCATGCTCCTCCTAAGATTTGGATCCTGGGCCTAGAATTTTTCTTTTAAGTAGCTGGCCAATCAACAAATCAGTTACCCATTGCATGAAAACTTCTCAAAACTCTCACCATCTAACAATTGGAACATCTTGAAATATTTTCTTCTTTATTGTTTCCAAAAATGAAGATAGCTCAGGGGCTATGAAGTGAACTTTTTAAAGAGATTTTTACCTTTTACCTATAAACTTAATCTTGTGAAATTAAAAAATTCAATCAGTTTAATTTTTGTGAATAAAATTAAAATGTGTCTATTACTCAAGTTTACATGTACATAAACATTTAGTGTTAAAAATCCAAAAAATATTAAACAGAACATCTTTCAATTCTTGCTATTTTTCTAGCACTTCTCTTACATATATATATAAAACTAATCAATTATTTCACAATGCCTCTAAATTGCACTTCATAATATCTTAACCTATTGAACCAGTGAAAAAATTGACTGAAATCCTCTCGTCATATATATTTCATGGGCAACCTCCATATCTTGGTAGAACTAAGGATTTAATCATCCGAATCTTCCCACTAGAAATGATAGTCCAACTTTCATTATAAATATCATGACTGGGTACCATCAAGTGGTTACAAAGTCTGGTCATATTCAAATTAAATATACACATACACAACATTAAACCTTTAATCATAACCTATTTCACATACATGTTTAAACATAGCATTAATCACTGCTAAGAGCAGGCTTAGCATTTTTCATGAATATGTTTACGTACAAATATCTTAGTGGTTGATAACTGTAATGATAATTTATAAAAAGATGAGCACTAATTATGTGACATAATCGCAGGTGTGTGGGTACACATATATTTTCATACAAATTAAGCAGTAAAATGAAAAATGATTCTATTCATTGCTAAAAAATTTATAATCACTACTTTTAAATTCTGTATGCTCTTTTTTCAACAAATATAAAATTATTCAAATACTGTATCCTATCTGATTAATTACTATTATGACTATTTAAGACACATTTAATACTCAAATACATAATTCTTAGTTATTATTCTAAAAAAAAAAATGTTTGTAAAGTAGAAACGATGCTGAAATATCATATTTTGCTTTTAAGCCAAAAAACATCACATGACTACCTCCTCTTATGCTTGTGTATAAATATTGTTAAAACAGGCAAAAACTCGCTATATATATTGCCACACACAGCAAGCTAGAGTAATCAATGGATGCCAGAAGGCTTGTGCATAAAATCCCCATCTAGTGCCTACTCATCCAATATCCCCAGACTAGTTTCTGGCTTATGGCCTTCATCAGTGAGGAGCCTTGGATCTGAGAGCACTGCATCTAGATCTTAGTGCTCTCAGATCCAAGGCTCCTCACTGATGAAGGCCATAAGCCAGAAACTAGTCTGGGGACATTGGATGAGTAGGCACTAGATGGGGATTTTATGCACAAGCCTTCTGGCATCCATTGATTACTCTAGCTTGTTGTGTGTGACAATATATATAGTGAGTTTTTGCCTGTTTTAATATTTTGCTTTTCCTATGTCATTCCTTAAAAATAAATATATTATGACTTTAATTATATAAGTTTACATAGTTTAAGTTTTAGTTACAAAAATAATAAATAAAAGTAATTGTAAAAAAAAAATCTAAATATGCATATGGTTGTTTTATATTTTATGAATATCTATCAATCCATTTACCTAACTACATTTATATAGTGACATTCCAAATCATTTTAGATAAAAAAATTCAGCCCCTTATGAAGGATTCTTAAATATTCATTTAGATGTAATCCTCACATCAGAAGAATAAAATCTTATTTGATTAAATGCAATAGGAAATTTTTCAAAATAACTTTTATTCAATGGCAGACAAGCGCTTTAATATTACTACAAAAGTCCCATTAGCCAGTAGCATCTTCCAATTATGGACCTTGAATTAAATTTAAATAGATTAGTAATAACTTTTCACAAAAACCAAACCTGAACAATTAAGTCACTAATTTCTCAACATTATTACCAAAAAAAAAAAAAAACCGGTAGTAAGAACTTTCTTCATACATTGGACAATCGTCTTAAAATTCATATAATAAGAGAAAATAATATACAAAAAATATTAAAAAGTAAATGATTGTTTAATACATTATCTACTTTTTTGTGTATGTGAATGCATATGTATATTCGCTTACTCACTTTTAAAATGTGTTTCTATTATATTTTTATTTTTCACAATCTTCAGACATAAAAAAAGTAATCAAAAATTGTAGCATATAGGTAATATATAGAGAAACTGCAAACTTTCAATCCCAAAAATCAAAGTAGAAAAATATGAATATTTTAAAATAATATTTAAAAACATTGATCTATTTATTAAAACAATTATTAAAAAAAAAACTATTCAGTTTTTATACTTCATTTCTCTTATAATAGTGTTCTTTTGTACCTATTCTGAGCAAATGATTCCCACTAAATTCATTACTTAGATGCAAAAGTTTTAACTAATTTCAAGTTCCATCTATTGACAGAAACCTAAAATATAGTAGTTTAAACAGAAAAAAAAATCTATAACTAGCAATTAATTTCAAATAAAAAAATGTGCACAGAGAAATCCTGAGTAAGATAGTAAGACTACAGTTGTCCCTAATGAAATGTCATGAGAAATAGAAAAAAGGATTAAACATCAATTACGATATCAAGGATATAAAATGGAAATATGTATTATTTGCTTTCTTTGATATTATTAATTCATTAATGATTATTTATAAAAAAAAAAAAACATTCTATATTTAAAATATATACAAACTTCAATACTGTATTTTGAATCTATTGTCAATATATTTTCTAGCTGTCAAAAAGAAACTTATTCAAAGAAGATGAAAAGTTTAGACATCTAAAAAACATGCTTCTTTTTTTAAACAAATGAAGGGCATATCATGGAATTTAATATAATAAATTGGTAGTACAAAACAATTTTTACCTTAATATTATAGGGGAAGCTATCTATATTTTAAGATTCATTTACCAATGTCGCTACAATTTTTTTTTTATAGGCAGAATAAGGTGACTGTGTACTAAAGATGGTAATGAATAATAAAAAAAGTCAAGATTTCTTTCAAGAATACAAATCAATATGGATTTGAAGGGTGATTGTGTGACATGGCATTTCTCAAATTCATAACAAACTTAAGATTAGTGATTCAATATAATTTAGTAATAAAAAAAATTAATAATAGAACATTAATTTAAATGAAATATGACTTCAATATTGTAACGGTGACTTTCTACAAAATTATGACAAAGTCCCCCTTTACATCTTCATGATGCCAGATTTTATTATTTTAATCTGAAGAAACAAATTTTATTTAATCCTGAATACATACACATTAAAAAGGCAAATGATAATAATTATAATATAATAAACTAATATAAATCATACATTTTAAAATAAAATTAAGCATGAAAAATGATATTTATGAAAACCTCTGTAAATTATTAAATGTAAATGATGTGAGCACCATATTTCTATTTCGTATTTTAATCAATTTTATCCCTCCCACCCCCACCCTGAAGTAAAAAAATAAATAAGTTTGCAATTGCTGTGGTATATAGTAAAGTGAAAACTTTTTTATAAAGAGAACTTTTCTGCTGATATGTAATTTACAATACTCTTTAAAAATATGTTTTGGTAAAAAACAAAATTAATCGGTATTTTTTTATTTGAATTTATAAAAATAAACTAGATATATGTATGTAGAATATATATTACAATTGAATTATTTACTTTTAATATCTATAAAAAAATTAACAACAGCTAATGGATTCAAACGGCAAAAAAAAATCATTAATCCATAAAGACAGAATCAAAAGTACATATCAAGGATATTGCATTCCTATAATTACTATCTCTGTTGATTTTTTTTTATAAATCGTAATCTAGTTTGCAAACATTCTAAGAAGAGATAAAATTTAATACTGCACATTAAACTTGCTTTTAATTAATAAGTTTTTTTAAAACTCCTTTATTGATAAGTTACTATCTAATGTAAGTGAATTGACATTTTTATCTCTATAATAATATCATTCATTGTAAATATAATCAATCATTTATAAACAAATCCTTTTGATATATAATCATTTAGTTTTAAATATAAATATATATGTTAGTTTTGGGAAAAAAAGATAAACAGCCTGCCAAATGCAGAACAAAGGTCCCTCCCCAGCTCTTCACAGAGTAAGAATAAAGGAAAACATGTTACCAAACTTGTGCAAAGTGCCAAATATTTTATCCTTTGGTTAATTAGCAATTACTCTAATTACTAACAATAATTGGATAGTTGGTTAAATTGGTTATGAAACAGTACTGCAAAAAAAAAAAAAAAGCATAAGCCTGATTGGTTCATATGAAAAAGTATCAAGTTTTTCACCCAATAAGTTGGAATCTTTGAAGGCATTAAAGGCAGATGTACTATCACTATACCAAGAGTTGTTAGAAATTAAAAAATAAAAAATATTTATGAAATAATAAAACTTAACTATAGCAGTTTTCTATTGCTCCTTTATATGTTTATATGTACAGTATATATATGTCACATTTACATACGTATGTAACTCAATACATATATATAGATAAAATAAAAGATAACAGCTTTAAATAGTTTCTTGAAGAGCAAAGACCTCTTCAGCATATCATCTATGAAAGAATAAAGGAAAAAAAAAAAAACCCCATAAGTTGCCCTCTGCCAGGGAGTGACAGTTTTTATAGTATTTTCTGTTTTATACAGATACCCATTTATTGAACAGTAAGCGAATGTTTAGATAATTTTGCTATGACTAGGTCACCTAAAATATTCAGAATTGTTACAAGTGGATGCATTTGCCAACACACTATGTAAATACATATATATAATTTCTGTAGATGCGTATATTCCACATTTTTTAGAAAGATAGATGCAATCAAAGCACTTCAATTTAAAATAAAATTTAAAATAATAAGTATTTATATAAAAAAAATGTAGACTCAATTACTAATTTCTATTTTTTTTTTTTGTATTATAAACAAACCTCAAAGAATCCTCCCCAAAATATAAAATTCATTCTTTTATAATTTTCAAAAACTTAATGTTGATGCTTCAATAATATTAATTAAGATCATTCAAAATTTGGATAAAGCTATAAAAGTATTAACAAAAATGAGATAAACTTACATGGTACAGATTTCTTTCTTGGCACAGGAGGAGGAGTATCGGCAAGCCTTTTTACTCCTGCTGGACTAACTTTATTAGGCTCTAATATCAACAAACAAACAAAAAATAAAATGTTACAATGCAAAAAAAAAAAAAAATGCTTTGTACAATCAGCAAAAGTTATAAGTCTATATATATATAATGAACTAAGGAGGAAACAAAAATAGATTTTGGAAGTGTGAATGTATATATAAAGCATCTGCCTGACTGTATTCTATATATTCCCATTTTGTTTGATCTATGGAAATTCAATTTTAAAAATTGATTTCCTATAAATATGCCTCTCTCCCACCACAGCTAATCTGACAGCCACTCAAAGCAGACAGTATGCAATTGGTTATTATATATCCATTTCAATTCCAGTTTATTTAACTCCCATTTTTTAAAATTTTCTATGTAACATATTTACAATCTTCAGAAATATTCTAATGATTTAAATTAGAACTTGAAATAAGTTTTAAAATATTAACAGATTTTGAAGATGGTTCATATTTAAATGAAATCAATAGAAAGATAACTGATGCATTAATAAGAATTGCAACAAAGATGGCAGGTAGAAAAAAGCGGACAATGACTAGGAAATTTTCTACTGGGACAAGAAAATGTATAAAAAAGAAGGAATATGAAAACATATAAAAATAATCCATTAGGAAAAATTGAATATCAAGATGTTTATAAAATGGTACAAAAAAAGAGTTAATAAAAATATAAAGAAATATAATTGTGAATAAGCAAGGAGAACTATAGAAAAGAATAAGTCTCAAAAGTGTAAAATAAAATCTTGGTATTCATAGTGTAACAGTACAAAGATGAGGAGGAATGGATCTGATTACAGTCGGACCTAGGGTCTTTGAGTAGGATGCTGTGACTGACGCGATAAAGTAACTAACCAATGATCATATCCACCTCCTAAGGGCTAGTTCTAAGTTTACTCATTAAATATAGATATAATTTAAGTCAGTTCATCCATATCTCACTTCTTTTTCGGATTCCATTATGCCTCAGTATTCAAACCCAGGGAGAATGTTACCTTCGGCTCTCTTCAGAGGTGAATTTATTTTGAGTAGCAACTATTGTATCTCTGTATAGGTTTCTATTATCTTAAGATACATCCATCTCTATGGTGGTATTAATATATTATAATAATATGTGGGTATATCAATTAAGTTGATGGGTGAGTGTATGAGAGATTTGATAAACTAGAGACCAATTTGATTTAAAACACATTAACAACTTGAGAGATTTGATAAACTAGAGACCAATTTGATTTAAAACACATTAACAACATTTATTTATAACAGATAAAAAATTCAAATTCTATTAACATAGTAAAAGATATAATCATGTGTGTCCAATATGCATTTCTATGACATCAATGATTAAAATTATCTATTACTCCAACCCATGCCCATGGTAAATATGCATCAATAGACAGTCCCTATTTACAAAGCAAATGAAATTAGCGAAAATAAAAAGAAAGTATTAGTTCTTTGTCATAACAATCATGAAGCTAATTAACTATTTATAAAATTATTTCACTGTATTTACATTACAATAGCTCTGTTATCCAATTTCAGCTGTTGAGGTTCCATCTTCTTTGGGGACTTCCCTAACTAAATACAAGTTCATAACATTGATAGAGAAAGAGCGTTCACACAAGAGCATTAGTTATTCATATCGAATAAACTAAGTAAAACGATTATTAATTAAATGTAAACAAATAACACAAACTTTGCCCTGTACTAGTGAATGTAATTAATATGGAAGAGTATCAAAAATTCTTACCTCATTCCATATTATACAATGATGATGATTAGATATCAAATCACTATGGAGGGAATTAACCTAAATTTTATTTACAAAAAAAAACTATTTTCTAGCTTAATACAATCTCCCTGCACTGTTACTTCTTATTGCAATGGACTGTTCTGACTGCAAACATGCTGAAACTTCCAAGTGTGACAGAAAAATGAAGATAGAATTTTACAAAGTAAAAAAAAATAACACATAATAATTTTGATTTTGTCCAAATTTTCTGATTAGAGTCTATAATTTTAACATTAATGACTCTCATGGATACAGCCTATCTATTTCCTTATCAGTCAACTAATAAATCCTTCATCACTCGCTCAGATTCTTTGGCAACGTGCTTGAACGAGGTTGTTTCCATTTCGGATGTCACTTTCTTCCTTTTACCACTTAGACACTTCAGATGAGTCATTTGACATTTTTCTAGGAATTATTTAATAAGTGAATTAATTTATCACGCTTTATGGCAATTAAGGCAGCACTCTGGTCCTATGAGACATTTATCTAGCCAATATACATTGTTTAATAATTTATAAAAGATTTAATTTTCTTCAGCTTATTCTTTGGTGTTTAATAAAATTATACCAAGAAAAGTCTTACTCCATTGTTTATATGAATGTGCTAGCGATATAATATTCCCTTTCCTTCTTGTCCAATTGATAGCGCAGTCTTTTGTCTTTGATTATCGATGTAAAATTATTTCAGTTCTTTTATTATGCTGCTAAAATTTATCAACTTTTGCCATTTTAAATGTTGACTACAATTTCTTCCAACTTTTAGTGCTATAAAATTTTATACGAATGAAATGGTATTTTCAAACACATCCATTTTATCCTTCATTCTAAGGTTCGATTTTACCATATTTACAGCCTGCAATTATCATATCCTTAGATAAAATACGAAAGAGAATAGAAATGAACTGGGTTAGTTTTTTTTGCTAGGCCATGTTTCCATTGTTTAATATACTTGCATCTATAATTTCCTTTTCCCTCGCTGTCTGTGCCTACTGTTGCAAGAATTAATGGTTGTTATTGAAATTACGTAGTAAAATTCTATTCTCATTTTTCAACACTTGATTACTTAGGTATTGATTTGACATCAGGTCATCACCATGCCTACTAAATTTCTGTCTTACATCATGACGTTTACATATTGACAAACAAGTCATTATTGGTATTGGTATAGCTATATATATGAAAGGTTTCTATGTTTAGGTTTTTATTTTATATTGAAATAAAGCATTTACTTCACTTTAATACTATCTTGGTTTGGTACATATTAAAATAAGCTTCGATTATGCATATGTCTCTATGTCTGTTTGTATAAATAAAATGGTATTGTGTATCTAACCTATCATCTCAATTCGTTTTTCTTGGGTTTAGTTTGATGTGGTGGACACATAAGAGTTAGTTTAAACTGGATTGTAAGCCACCCTTACAATAAGAAACATATTTCTGCAATAAGAAAAAAAAATGCACATATTATTAAAGAGAGATAACATCATGAAATATGTTGAAAAGTTCTATAAAGAATTGTATAGCAATAAAAACTAAGAAAAGATATAGCGTATAATTAATTTTTTAAGTTGCCAAGCCTTTTAAATGAAAAGGTGAGATGTGGAATTAAATTTATGAAGAAAGGAAAGGTTCCAGATAATGATGAAATTAAAATTGATATCTTAAAAGAAGCAGTTGAAAAAATAGAAAAATAGTTGGCAAAGTTATATGCATTATGTCTAAATGATAAAGATGTACTAGATTATTGGAAGGAATTTAATAGTAATATTCTAAAAAGGTGATAAAGAAAATATTAAAAATTATAAATCTCTCGAAACTTTTTATCAGTTCTATACAAATTTTTTACAAAGATAACTTTGAATTTCGCTAACCAGAAAAAAATAATAATCTAGATTTAAAAAGGGTTTTAGCACAGTGGATCATATCCGAGTATTGAGAGAAGTTATAGAAAAAAACAATGAATATGAATTGGCATTATGCTTTGAATTAACAGATTATGAAAAGACATTTGATTTTGTAAGCACTTTTACAATGTCACATGGTCACTATTTCTTATGCTAGCACAAAACTGTTATTAAAACAGGCAACACTCTCTCCATACAGTAGTGCCATTCAGTGCCAACTAGAGCAATCAATGGATGCCAGAAGGCTTGTGCATAAAATCCCTATCTAGTGCCTATTCATCCAAATATCCCCAGACTACTTCCACAATGATTAAAGTATCGGAAGATCAAGATATAGACCCAGAATATTGTCATATTTTAAAGAAATATTTATCAAAATACAACAGCAATGATTAGATTACATAATGATACTAAGAAGATTAAATATTGAGAAAGGTATAATTATAGGGTGATTCCGAATCTCCAAAACTTTTTACAACAGTTTTACAATAAACATTTTGGGGATTAAAATAGAAAGCTAAAGGAGTAAAATTAAATGGAGATTATTTAAATAATCTAGATATTATAGATGAGATAGTTGTTTTTACAAATTATGCTTCAGAGTTTCAGGAAATATTGCAAGAGCTATCAGATGAAAGTAAGATTAAAGATAAATGTTATTAAAAAGACTAAAATAATATTCAATGGATTTTCTCAAAATAAGAAAATTAAGGATTGATAATAATGAATTAGAAGAAGTTAACAATTACAAATATCTTGGTCAGATTATTAATACGGATGAAAATATAGTGAATGAAATTAATCACTGTGATAAAAATAATTTACAATTAAATGGAAATATGCCTATGTGTTTGAAACAGGTTTTCAAATAAATGTGTTTTATCAGTTCTTACTTATAGATCTGAGGCTCAAACACAAAAGATCACTAGACTTCAGACTACTTAATAAAGTATGAAAAGATGTATGTTAGGAATAATAAGAAAGAATCAAAAACAAGAATACATGAATGAGACAAAAAACAGATATTACTGATATCACTAATAATTAGAGACTGAAGTAGAGCTGGGTTGGACATATTTCCAGAAGAGATGATATTAGTTGAAATCTTAAATTGGATCCCAAGAAATTGAAAAAGATCTAAAGAGACAAACAAAATAGGGAAGTTTACCGGTGTAATGCGGAGAAGAGAGACAAGATCAGAGAAACTAGAGAGACTTTCATTCTATAGTAGATCGATAATGGTTGAAAATGATGATGGTTAGCTCAACAAGTATAATGATAGGTTTTGAATGAATTAAAACGTTTTGAATTAAAACCTAACTTTCTACGAAAACATAAAATATCTAGAAAATCTATTCTAAATATTGTCGAGAAGTATAGCCCAGTGAGGAACAAAGTCACTCGAACAACCAATGAAAAAGATATTATCAAATTGGTTAGCTTCTGGATAATGAGGGTTTTTAATGTTTCCCAACTTCAGCTAAGATAATTAAACAATGAATAAATAATTGAATGTAAGTTACATTAGCTACCTAAAAAAAAAAAAAATCTATTAGTTATCTGCAATAATTTAAATGTTTCTGCCGACTCTGGTTTATCATTCAAACTAATATAACTGCGAATAGTGAAATTAGAAGGGGCTGAATGAATCACTGTGCAGCAGTATTTGTTTGGTCAAACCAAGAATAATCTAAATGTCTGAAATTTTTGGGGTTAATTATATCCTCTCACTATTGAAGCGGATAATCTGCAGCTCAGATTACGCTTCACGAGTCTCAACAATCATTGTACCATCTAACAGGGTTCAAGGTCTATCCCTCCGTGCTTGTACACGTACTTGCTATTTACCCATAATTTTTTTTTTCACTTCAATATTAATCCCGTTTTGATAGAAATAAATTAATGATTTGGGAAAGAAAGTAAATCAATAGAGTCGTGGACACGCAACAAGAGATAGATTTAATCACAATATACACACACTTTTAATGTACTAATAATGTATATATGAATTAGTTGGGAAATATGTATGTAAAGTTTTATATATTTTATTCATCATGGTGTCACAAGCAAATGCAATCGGCTTGGAAATTTCTAGAAACATTACTATAAAATTTAAAACAATGAAAAGAGGTAGTAAATTAATTAGTGTAAGTCAAATAAATCAAAAGTGCTATGAATAAAAGTCACTTTACCATTAACATATAATTAATCTATTTAAAAGACCTTTACAAATACTAAAATAGAATGTAAAACAATCGTTCAAGAATTTTACAGACTGATTGCATTATCTTAAGTTCTTTATGAAACAAAGGTGGGCTTGCTGTAGAAAATTAGCTATTGTACCAAAATTATATATCGCTTCAGGTCAGAAGTTCGAAGTGCATCGTAACATTCCAAGGGATTGTATAAATAGTGCGAAAATTGGATTGATAGGGGATAAAAAAAAAAAATCAAAATCTGAGTCTGCTTGTTTTAGCTTAGCCTAAATTATTAGCTTTTTGGAGAAAGAATTTGGTGGGGTTCAGTATACATACTATTAGCTTAATTTATTTACATAACATTTGAATTTATCAAAATAATAGAATTATTAATTTTTATATCATGTAATTAACATATATATTTGTGCACATAGAAATGTATGTGCACATTTCATTTTGTCAAACTAATAAAATTATTAAAATACATTTTTCCTAATTCAATTTGGAAAATATACATAAATTTCACACGTGCATGTGTATATAAAGAAAAAAATTTAATTAGTTATCAAACTCTATCTTGACTGATTACAGTTTTGAATAAATTCTCTCATAACAGTTTACTTTTTTTTATACAAAAAAATAAAATAGCACTATCAAATTTTTGACAGTTTATAAAAGTTTTTTTTTTGGTCTGACAGATTACTCTAAAAATATTTGTTGGTTGAAAATTTTTTTTCTATAAAGTTGTCTATGTCTCACTCATTACTTTTAGATTTTAATTCAATTCAAGCAAAATTATTTACTTGTTTTCTTTTAAAATACAGATTTTAAATGCTTTAATATATTAGTCTTGATATTGAGCCAGATAGTTTATCCAATTCAATGGTTTCATTGCCAAAAATAAAACCCACTTTTATTTCCATTAAATTCTAAAGTTTAAAACTATTTAAAAGTTGTTTATAAGAGTATGTGTATTAACACACATACTCATTTATGTTTAAAATATGTCTTTTTCTTTTTTTTTTATAAATTTGATTTCTAAAATAGTTTTCTTTTACCGCTTGTTTTTATTTATTTTTTGTCAAATTGTAAAAACCTTCCAAGTTAAAAGTTTTAATCTTAGTTTTTGTTTTTGAGAAAGCTTTTAATTGTGGAAAGTAAATTGCATTCATGTTTCTTTTATTTTAATTACTATTCATTTTAGATTGATTTTAAAAGCGGAGATTTAGTTTTGTGTTGTTTTTCTATAAGATAATCCCTGGTTAGAATTCTTAAATAAGGATGAACGGGAGATAAAGATTTGCCCTGGGCTAAGGCTTACAATTAGAAAACAAAAAAGTTTACACGGGAGATAATATACCGGTCAGTTTGCGTAATTCATACAACCAGACCTGGAATTTCAGCCTGAGTACCTCGAGTCAGATCATGTACGAGATACATAAGTCAGGGACACTCTCTAACTCTGCCCTACAGGTTCAAACCTAGGTCTCATTACTTATGATTAGTAATACTGATGATACAAGTCATATTCAATTATTTCCGGCCGGCAGCTCAGCGGTAAAACAAAAAGACTCTAATTAGACAACTGGCCAGATCTATATAATAGTTATTGATAATAAATTGTTTATGTCTTATGGGTACATATCAACCTAATGTGTATAGATATATGTGTGTGGGGAAGCATAATCAATAGTATAGGCAATGACTCCAAAGTAAGATTATAGATATAGTTTAATAATATGCATATTTTGCGTTAATAGATATATATTATGTTTGAATAAATAGGAATATTAGCCTCGCATACGTATATTAAAACAAATACAACTTTATTTAATACCTTTACTAATGATGCGGTTTTATACGTATATTTAACCAGATATAATTTTATTTAATCCATTTATTAACAATGCGGTTTTTTAGGTATATTAAAACAGATATAACCTTATTTAATACATTCATTAATAGTGCGGTTTTATACGTATGTTAAAACAGTGCGGTTTTATACGTATGCCAATAATTCTTTATTATTGCATTAATGGAGTAAAAAGAGATTACAGTAATTTAATTGAATAATACGCTAATTATTATCAGCCTAATGTTACAAGCAAATACATGTAAGTTTTTATGAACAATCATTTAACCTGGAAATAGATTACCAACATTATGTATACACAATTAATTTATTGCGTTTGGACATTATACCTCTATAAAGATTTTATATTTCAGATGGAATGTAAGGAAAGGGTATACTGAGCATTTTAACTATCCAGAATCGGATACTAACACATTAATTTATAGATTTAAATATAAAATTCAGCTATAAAATTTAAATATGTGTACTTCAGCTCAAGTGATCACAACGTCAAACTATGGAATTGAATAGGCAGGATTTAATAAAGAAAAAATAAGATAGGGTAATGGCAGTACTAATGTGTGGGCTGTTTTGATATTAAAGAAATCCATTTGCGAGACGTGATGGTGTGCTTATGAAGTTATTGGATGGGATGTGATTTTTATTTCGCATCATATGAGACCGTCACACTCCAAATTTACGGAGATTGGTCACTGGAACGAAGAAATATTCAGCCTGAGTGGGATCGCACTAATGGTGCAAAAATCTCATTATTAATCAGGTCTAGGGTCTATTCCCCTATTACGGACTGGAAACGACGAATAAATGGCTCAGGTCTTTCCCAATGCCTATTTTGGACGAATAGCACACAATTAGGAAATAGACCGACATTAGCAATGCTTGGACAATATATATGTCATTTCGGATGCTTAAAGTTAATCCACGGTATTAGTTATTCTTTTTCTTGATGGTATGATCAAATTATTTAAGCTGACCTATTTAAAGATACGAACATTATGACACGTATTTTGAAATATAAGATTGAGCTCTCTCTTTAGTAATTTTCTTTTCTTTTAATAAATTTAAAATATAGATCTCAATTTTCCCCACCCTATGCCATCTAACTTTAACTTTAACATTATTCTGAATTGGACACAAGATGATAAACAAAATTTTTAATAGCATTTACTTATTTACAAGGCTGAGAATATTTGGAGGATCATTATACGATATATGAATATTAATTTAGGTGATTTTTAAACATAAAATGACACATGAAATACATATATAATCTTTACTTTTTTAATTTCCCAAAATCTGCGATTTTAAATCATTTACTTTTTTTTTTTATTAATGTGGAAATGTTTTCCCCATCCATCAAACCACAATAATAATATACTAAGAAAAATAACATTTTAAAACTTTTCAACTCTGCAAATGTACAACTTTATAATAAACAAAATTTAATTAATTAAATGACGCTCCTTTTTTTTAAATAATAGGAGACTTAGCTAAATTTAAACACATTTGCAGAGTTGGAGAATAAATTAATGTCGGAAATTTTTTAGAAAACGTAGTGGAATTAGTATTACATATTAAGAAATGTCATGTTGTCACTCACACTTCCCTACAGTTTCGAACTGCACACAACCTTCAAAAAGTTATTCTTTTCAGCATAGTTTTTCCCGATTTCACGTGCAAATGCAAGTTTACGCATGAATCATTGCAAAAACAGTAAAATGTCATCTGCAAGTTGTCAAAATTGGTTGAAGCCGAGTAAATTGCCAGCCACAGAAGTTGACGAAGTGACTGTTTTTTTTTAGTTTTGGTTCCGTAATTTTATTTGCGTGTTATTTTTGGTTACTGTATTTTTTATGACCCCAGAAATGGTGTTTTTTACTTTTTTCGGTCACAACTTGTCCAAAGTTTCATTTATTTTTGATTCAATAAATTATTTCATGCCGAAACTGTTGTTGTTGTTTTTGTTGTTCATATGATTCTAAAGTAGGTAGGTAATATTTTATTTAAAAAGAAAGAAATGTTTAAGAGTTTTTTTCAAAGGGCCAAAAATAATAATAAACAACTGTGTGGTAACATAAATGTTCAAAAAGAAAATCAAAAAAGAAGTCTATAATTAAAAATCAAAACAAACCTTCCCCGCCACCCACCCACCCTTAAAAAAAGTGTTCTATAAAAACAAACTGTTTGTCTTTTTTAAAAAGGCCAAAACATTAAGCAAGAACTTTTCACTATCATATAAAGGTTTCTGTAGCGTAAATAAATATTTGGAAAAAAAAAAAGCCTCATAATAAATTAAAAAAAAAAAAGATGACAATTACAAATCAAAACAACCCCATCCCCATCCACCTCTAAAAAGCAAGTGTTGGTTTATTCAAAAGTACCGAATTGTTTAAGTCTTTCAAATAAAAACATCCCCACAAAAAAAGAAGATAATTTAAAAGCAAACCAACCCTCCTCCACCATCTAAAAACAAAGTGTTTGTTAATAATAAAAAAAACTCTACACCATTTAGGTAAAGAAAGTTAAAAAACAAACAAAAAAGTTATTGTAGTATTATGTAAAGAAACCGATGGACTGTTAGTCAATAATTTAAAAGCAAATCAACACCCCTACACCATCTAAAAACAAAGTGTTTGTTTATTAAAAAAATGAAACCAAAAAAAAACTGGGTGAAAAAAAAAAAAATCTTTGGTTTACCGTAATATTATGTAAAGAAAACAAAGGATCGTTAGTCGATAATTTAAGAGCAAACCAACACCCCTACATCATCTAAAAACAAAGTGTTTGTTTCTTAAAAAATGAACAAAAAAACCCTGGTGAAAAAACAAAATAAATCTTTGGTGGTTTACCTTAATATTATGTAAATCTTTTCCCGTAATATTATGTAAACAAACAGACGGCCTGTGAATCGGTATATTGATGTGCATTGGGCGAAGCGCCATCAAATGGTAGGGTTCAGTATACATACTATTACCTAAATTAATATATCCCACTGATATGCAGATATTTATAAACATTTTAAGTAAATCTAGTAGAACATATATGTAAATCACAATGTAATAAATCGAATTTTGATTTTATGTTAAACAACATATATATGTAAAATTTAATCATTTACTTTATTTTATACCAATTGAAATGTATTCATTTCTAAATTAACATATCCCACTGATATGCAGATTTATGTGCATTTTAAGTAAACCTAGTAGAACATATATGTAAACCACAATGTAATAAATTGAATTTTGTTTTTATGTTAATCAACACATTGAAATGTATTCATTGTATATTATAAACGAGTGTCTTGTGTGCATAGCTATATATGTGTTGTATGTAAACCCATTAACAAGTATTTTCAATAAATGTAATCACTTGAATTTTGTATATTATTCATGTAAATCACAATGTGATAATTTAAATTTTGTATATTACTCAAAATCAGAAGAGTTAATTGATATGTGTATAGCCTTAATCTAGAAACCTTAATTTCATTTATTTTTTTATTATTGTTGTTAAAATTGTATTGCACCATTATCTCTTGGTCACAGTAACAGTTATAGAGCTTATGTTCTCTGAGCTAGATTTGAGCATAACAGCATGATATAAAAATGGGGATGTATTTAATGCTTGGGCATTCCAATATGACACTGTTCTCATTTTGGCATGATTATTATATTCTTCAAAGTCTATGCACTACATTTTATTTAGTTTAGTCTATTAGAATTTAAGTTTATAGTTGGCCAGTACATTAATGATACTACTAAGTAGCCAGAGCATTGATTTTGATCAGCATGTTTTAACATCCTGGCATTATTGTTTTAATGATTATGTATTCTGTGGAAGAGCACTTCTTAAGTTGGTGCATCCAAATTAATGGTTAAATAATTGCTTCCTAGCCGGCAAAGGTTCAATAATAAGCCTGGTCTATAGTAGATCCATTTCTAATCCAGCCACAAGATGGACTGTTGATTAATTTTATTGTTGATCATTCATGATGATGAATGGTTATTTTGAGTCTTACTTTTACTTATTGACAATGCTGGTGGATTTATAATTATACTTTTAGTTGTTCTAAAGAGTTAACTGGGCTGATCTCTCAGAGATCTCTTGATCCCATGCTCTTTTAAATAGAGAAAATTTCTTATATATTTTTAGGATATTAACATTACTTAATATCTTTATATCTTAAATATTATATTTTTTAATATGATCATTATTTGAAATATTTTGAATTTTGGATATGTCCTTCTCATCATCACAGGTACAACACCAGATTATCCCATTCCATTACAATACAATATATATATACACGTTTTCTTGTTTACCCCATCCAACATTTCTACCAACTTATTTGTAGTCATTACCAAGGATCTACAAAATACATATTTACATCTTTACAATCGTCAATACAATTAAAAATAAAATAAAAACATAAAAATGCATTCTTCAACAAAATTAATAAATAGAATCTTGCTTATCAACAAAGTACACTTTTTTTAAAAAGCTAATATCAAAAACATTAAAATGCAGATGAGAAAATTTCCCAATTTGCAGAAATATTGCTAAGAAAAAATTTTTTTGAAAAATAATGGGGAGAAAAAAAGAGATTAAAAACATATTTTTTTTAATTTATTGTGCATTTCAAAACAACTTGTGTAAAAAAAAGAATTTTTTTTTTTTTTAAATTGTATTAAATCAAAATTGTTTAAAAAAAGTTTGTGTAAAAATAGAATTAGGTATATATGTTGTATGTATCTTGTTGAATTTCACTTGAAAAGATCTATTTGTTATAGATGACGGACGAATTTTAGTGAAAAAAAATTTTTTGGGGGCTAATATTGTAATGTTATATGCTTTTCTACTTTATTTTACATTTACTTGTACACAAACATAACATAATAGTTAGATATTCCTTTGACACACCTAAAAAATTTTCAAATAACTATATCATAGCGAATTCAGCTAACAGGTAAATGGATATCCCTTTTATTCCATTATTCCTAAGATGGGTTGGGGGGGGGGGTGATGGGACTGTTTTACAAATCCTTACATATACACATAAGCACCCATACATTTAAAAGACAAATTCAATGCTATAAAACATATATATATTATAAGAAAAAAACAATTTTTTTCAACATTTTCAGTACACTAAGACAAATTATTAATTGCTACAGCATTTGTTATAAAAGTAATAAGTTAAATAAATTAGTTTACCTGATACCGAAGTATTCTGCGATATAGTTTTGATTGGAGTGGGAGTCTTGATAGACATTGGAGGCTTGACAGGAATCGGTTTAGCCTTGATGGCAGCGGGGGGTTTAAGGATAGACTCCATGATAGCAGGCGGCGTATCTTTAAGTGATATTTTACTTCGAGAAAATATAGTTTTCACTTGTGGGTTATTATTATTTACATTAGTGGATATTAATAGATTAGATGAAGGGGAACTTGGTTGTAGAAGAGTCCATGAATTAGGCTTCATTAATTGAAAAGTGAACTGCTATGGAAAAACAAAAAGGATATTAAGAAAACAAACAGAAAAATTAAAGCTTTCTTTTATATAGATGTGATAAATTATAAACTTACAGAACAACCAAGTCTGAATACATTACAATAATTAATAGTTCCAAGATTTCTAAAGAATCATTTTTTAACAAGTTTGCCAACATCGCCAATTCTCATTTTAATGCCAATCAATTGATATCTTTATGACTCCTATGTTCTTAAGTGATAAACAAATGAAGCAGTGATAAATGTAGCCATATTTTATTTGATGATGTTACTATTAGAGAATGGACAATGTTTATAAGTTGATTAAGAAATGACTCTTTAGGAATCTAACTAATGAATTGGTTTTATATTCAGACTTACCTATCCTTCTCAATATTACATGTTTAATAGCCGTAAATTATTTAGGGGCTTATTAAAATAATTATAAATACAGAAATGAATTGTTTCATAATATAATGCCATTAAAAAATTAACTCAATTTACACAATTTAAAATACAATTTTGATTCTATCAGACATGCAAGTTTAATAGTTATAATTAAAAACCTGCACACATTATTAAAAAGTAAACAGATAGATCTCATAAGAGGTAACTCGTAGTTTTACAGAGAAACAAAAAATTTACAGTTCCTAAGTAAAACCTAAATTATAAAAATGTGCAAAAATTATATGCTTACGGGTGTAGTGGTTGTTCATGAAGTTAAATGAAATTCAAGCTTTAATAGTAAAGTGTGGCAGATAGTATTCAATTAGATAATAAAAAACATTTTGTTCTATTTTCCCAATCAAAAATCATTTCAAAGATTTTTGCTCACTCATTGAACTATTTATTATTGAATCAAGTGTCCAAGGCTTAAAGAAATTTAATATTTGTAAAAATAATAATAATAATAACCAAGAGGATTAATAATTTTAAAGATTTACATAAAATACTTATTTATTTCATTCTTAGAACTTAACGATTCAGTCTACGCTTATATAAATATATAAAACTTCAAGAACATTATAGGATTACCTGTATTGGAGACCCTTGCAAATCATTCTGCTTTCCAACTGTAATTAATTAAACAGAGTATCCATTATAAATTTTTTAAAATAAATTTCAGTATAAGCATTTTTTTTTATTGTTTCCTTTTATTTTATTTTATACAACACAAAACTAATACATGTAAAAAACAACAAACCTACATACTAGATTTGAATAACAACATTAACTTTTGTACCAATGACAGAAGCAATGAACAACTATTGTGAATAAAAGAAGCAATAAATGACAATAACAACTAAGCAATAACAAATAAAAAGAAATAAAATGAAAGGGTTGGCAAGAATAATTAAAATAGCATAAAAGACAGTAACAAAAAGACTATAAAATCAACCACATTTTTAAATAGCAAATATAAAATAAATTAAAATTTCTAAATAGCAAATGCCATAGGTTTTACAAATACATTAAAGCAATTTTTACATTAAACAAAAGATCAATTTAATAATTAGTACTTTACTTGAAGAATATAAAAAATAACTTATAAAGTTAAAAACAACTAAAAGTAAATAAATTATAGTGCTGAAGTTTACTTAGATTTTCTCGGCAATGGTTTTTTGTTTGAAATTTTTTTTTTTAAAAAGTCTGAAATTCTCTTAACATATAAGTGAAAAATGTTAAAAATAAAACAATGGTATTTAAAATGGTGAGATTAGAACATTGATATTAAAAATTTTAATCTACAATTTACTGAGAGTATCAAGGATTATAAGCCAGTGCCTATGTTAGATCAATATTACACATTATAATCTGAAAGGGATATAGAACTATGACCACTTAAAAGATTTAATGAAAACATAGGACCAAATGGCAAAATTGTGCAAATGCAGGAAATTTACCAAAGTTTATAACTATATGAGACAAACAATTGAAATTCAGTTTTGTACAATCTGAAATAATTATTTGCTTTATCATAACAGTATTAATAATACTAAACATCCTTAATGAAAGTTATTTATCTAAAAGCAATTCAGCCCCCAATTCTAGTGCCATCTATAGTAAGATTAAGTAGCCAGTGATTATCATATGGTAGTACATATAAGTGCCTGTCCTCAGATTGGTTTCTGGCTTTTGCCTTATCAATGAGGTTCGACACTGGAAATAAAAGTTATGCATATAACAACCACTTAAACTCTATCTTATTATTCAAACTAAAAGCTTGAAATTAAAAACATTCTACAGTTTTAAACTCAACAATTGCTTTAACTGTTACAAAGATCTGACTCTGGGTCATTTAGCTATATATTTTACCACCCTCGGTTGTTTTCCAACAGTAGGCATTTTTTTGTTCTTTATGTATCCATTTTAAGATATTTTTATATTAAAAAAACTTCTGCTACAAAAAAATACATATAATTAAATAATTGAAACATAAATCTAGCATCAATGAATAAACCTTTAACCATCTTTCAAATACTAGGAGTAATGTATACTATTAAATAAAAAATCCATTTATAACTACTGTCGAAATAAATTTTTTCACACATATCTTTCCTGATGAAATCAGTTAGTAAGATGAAAATTCCCGTCTTTAAAAAATTAAAAAAAAACCCGTCCGCAAGTTTAGCCTGTAAAAAGCTTATCAATCTACAACAGACAAAATTTTCTCTTAAAATGCAAAGTCATGGATTTTTTTTTCACATTAAACACTTTCAGTTATTTGCTATCTAGTAAACGATTGTAAAGTAGGAGCTTAACATGCAAATACAGCAACATAAATTCTTACAACTGGTGACCTATTCTGCTACAGCTTTTAGAAATTATTGTCACCAGCTGTGGTTAAATTTCCTGGAATACATTACACAAAAATACTATCTTGATTACGATTTATATTTTTTAAAAATTCAGATATAGAAAAAATATGCATTAATCAAATTAGTATCACTTTTGTTATTGTTGTGTTTCACATATTTGCTAAACAAATCCCACAAAGGCTTTTAAATTTGAAGAAAATTGCTAATGGGGGAGTGAGGCGATTAATTGCTATTTCTTTCTAAAGTTAATGCAGAGATGCAAATAAATGTTAATTTTGTATTTTTTGATTCATAACTTGCACTAATTGTTACTTCTAACATAAAACTAGTTTTTTGTAATACTTTATTTGTTTTTAAACACTATCAAAATATTAATATTCATACAGTACATGTATTATGGTCAATATATCATAGGTTTATAGAGCTACAATGGCAATCAATTGTAAAGTTAACATTATTCCAATGGTTGCATGATTCCTGTTGAAAATTATCTTTTCGCTACTTTTCTGGAACCAATCAAGCATGAAGAATGAAGACTCCTTGTACTCAGTATTTCAAAATATAGTACTGTAGCAATCTTATGTAATTATACTTGGTTTTGTATGTCCGAGGGATTGCCATTTGTTTGATTATGTAAAATAATCTTAGTCCAAACAGTCTGAATAATCATATTCTACTGAATTTAAATAACTACCAAGTATACATGTAATTCAATTAATGAATAAATAAATAAATGAAGAACAAATATTTTTACTTTAAATTTGATGGAAAGTCATGAAAATATATATAATACTAATTAAACAGAATAAGTATGAGTACAATGTAATATTTAAATTGCAAGATTTAACAAACTTTTTTGTCTGCAAGACATTTCACATTTTTTCATTTTACTTGTATCACTAAAAGATTCAGTACTTCACTTTTCACAATGCTTTATTTAATCTAATTATTTGACAATTTCAACTATCTAGCAATCTTCTTCAGGGCTATAAAATATAATTGCATTACATTATTTTTGATTTATTTACACAAACATACCATCTTATTTTATTGTACCCATATATTTATATTTAAAACAGGCAAAACTCTCTATATGTATTGTCACTCAATGCAAGCCAGAGTAATCAATGGATGCCAGAAGGCTTGTGCATAAAATTCCCATCTAGGGTCTACTCATCCAATATCCCCAGACTAGTTTCTGGCTTGTGGCCTTCATCAGTGAGAAGCCTTGGATCTGAGAGCACTGTATCTAGATCTTCGGATCTCATATCTAAGGCTCATCACTGATGGAGGCCACAGCCAGAAACTAGTCTGGGGATATTGAATGAGTAGGCACTAGATGGGGATTTTATGCTCAAGCCTTCTGGCATCCATTGATTACTCTTGCTTGCAATACGTATAGAGAGGTTTGCCTGTTTTAATAACAGTTATAAGCAAGCATAGGAAATGGTGATCATGTGATATTTATATTTATGTAATAATTATTTTAATGAATACGTTAAATAGTTTCACAGTTTATCAAATATAAAATGTTAAGAATATAACCTATTTCACAGAACAAACAAACCTGAAGACATTACTAAGACAATTTGTAAGCAAGATGTCTAAAAAACCATTTAAATAAACCTGTAAATAATGTCCATCCATTTATTATATCAATGCCAATTTAATACAATTCCAAGAGAAAAGAAATTGCACTAGTAACTTTTGTGATGATTATATAAACCAATCCATAATCCATAAATACACTCACTTATAGAACATGCTAGTCTATTTTTCTGGCTATCTGATATTTTGCAAGGTTATCTTTTAACTTCGACAGAAATCCTTTCTGAAATTCTTCAACATCATGTCTAATTGTTTTTGCCATATCATACCTATAGAAATAATCAGCACTGCATTTTCTTAGAATGTCCTTGACATAATTTTTGCTTAAATCACCATGCTCAAGTTCATCATAAAGCCTACTCCATAAAAAATCTTGCACTATTCATTTTATGTGTTCAATTCAACAGGTGTGATTTTTTTATATGCAATATTTTATTGCTTTTAATACACACATTATATTATACTATTTCTGATCAATTTAGGCTTTATACATTATAAATTGCTAATGTATTTGTAAATCAAGTTACATCTGCATTTATTCATTCTTGATATTAAAGATCTTTACAGAACATAACTACATTTCCAGATCAATTCACCTAATTTATGATTTGGATTTGCATTGCCAGCATAATCAGTTTTTTATATGTTTAAGAGAGTGCCAAGGCCTATAGATCCAATGATTCTCGTCGCATCACATATCATATTTTCATAATAAATAAGTAGATGTAATATTTTTTCCGATTTCACTTTTTGACAACTAATATTTTATATTAATTTTCCCCAGCATTCGAATATTAAACGAACATGATGGCATAGATAATTTATACATTTCTTAAAATATTTCATTAACAAAATATAGCAAACTCAAATTAAGAAGGTACAATAAAAGTTATATTACTGATAATTTTATTAAAACAAATTAACCAGCATGAAGAGGATAAGCCATACATAGTATTACCATACATACCCAAAGTGGCCAAAGATCTAATTAAAAACCTATCCAAGCAATTTAAAGTAGGTTTTTGAACTCCCCTAGCTACTAACAGACTTATTAACAACTCCAAAGATAAAATCAATCCAGACCAAATCCCCCAGGTGGTATATAAGATAACATGCCCACAAGCTGGCGGCGGGGCTATATATTATGCTGAAACTCAGGCTACTGTCACTACCAGAGTATCTCAACACCTATACGTATATAATAGATCACATGCTAAAAACAAAAGCAGTCCGATATTCCTAGAACACCAAAAAACATCTAATCACAAATTTGAACCCACCAATGATGAAATCATGTGCTTGGAAAGAAATGATGCCAAACACAAAGTAAAAGAGGCATATTTCATTGCGAACAAGCCAAAGGCCATCAACAGCCGAGATACCTGCTTTTCAATTTCCAAGAAATGGACTGGTTAAATAATTTGCATACACTAACGATAACACAAAACAGAAAATGACACATACTATGAAAATGGGAGCAAACATGCCCCAAAAGCGCTAAGCCAGAATACACACAGTTAAAATAATTGCTTCACTGGAGTGTATTGGAAGTGCAGTATAATAAAACAAATTAACTAAAATATTTGACTATAATTATGACATATTAATAAAAATAAAATTATTATTAAAAAGGAAGGAATATACACAAAGACATCCAGATAATAATGTTGACCAAACAATTACATAGTGCATATTTCAATTTTTTTAAGTCGCTGCTTGAAAGCAATTAATGAAATAGTCTCTTGAAGAATTGAGATAAAAAAAACAATGTCACTTCGGTGATATGGTAAGCTTATAGTGGTTTAATTTATGCACATATTTAATCAAGTATGATTTATTTTATGACTAGTATCTCACTGATAGGTTCCTTAGTGTTACGTGGATCATTAATTATACCGTGCAAAGTTTTTGGATAAAGAGCTTAGTTGTAGTTAACTTTTAATTTAATTGTCAATATTTTCATGCTTCTGATCCATAGTAAGCTACGGCGAGACTTGAAGCTTCTAGGTGACTTTTTTATGTGAGGCAAAAGGTCAGCAAATGCTATGGTTTTTTTCCTATGCCAGACAAACTGCTTCCGCATATAAGTAGTCCTGAATGGAGGAACACTTAGCACCTCCTGTTCTCTTACTCCATCCAAGACCCAGGAAAACCACCAGCAAAAAGACCCTTTCTAAGTTGTCTGCTTCTTTTTATATCTCGAACAGTTTTGAGATTTCTGCGCATATATTTTCATCTTTTGTTTTCTTATCGAAATACAAGTTTTGTACATTCTTTTTTAGCTAGTAAGTTCTTTTTTTTTTATAAATTCCTTTGGTGCCATCCTTAATTAGCGTTTGAAGGATATTACTCTGATGGTAATTCATTTGCATTTGGAATGTCTTTCTTTAATTTATCTGGATCAATAATCTGTATGCAATTCTATTCCTTCAAATTTTAGCTCTATTTTAATTAAATAGATAGATAATACGAAACACACAAATAACTTTCATTCTATGTATATAAAAATAAATTATACTAAAAAAAACTAAATAGTGTTTATTGAATGATTTTTAAATTTTTTGTTTTTTTGCTTTTAATTTTTAAATAATAACAAATGCCAACACATGTATCATAAGTATATGGTTCAATATATACATACACACACATATGCATAACTTTTTAAATATTTTTAGTGAAATTGAATAAGGCAATGTAAAAAGTATAAAAGAAAAGTCAATTTTTTGGAGATATATTGAACTTTTTATAAAATTGCTTTAATTGGTACAATCGCTGTCAACAATTGAGTGAACAAGTCACTCCCTTTAACTTCATACATACCATGTTTCTGATTCTGTTGAACTGACAATTTCTTGACGGTCAAAACAGAAGATGTATCTTCAACCACCTAGAGAAAAAAAAAGATTTTTTTTTTAAAAAGCATGCCTAACATATACATTATTAATGCATTCTGCATTTGAACTAGGCAACATCTTAATACAGCTAAGTGATATCATTTAGCCATTTTCTCTAATTATATACATATACGAAGTGTGAAAATTTAACTTCTGGAATGGCCCTGCAGTGTCACCCATGACCTAATTCTATTGAAATCATATGAATATTGAACATTCGTGTTTAAACATGTTTAGGCTAACATGTGTAAATTTTAAGCTGATAAGAGTTAATTGTTAGTTAGTTATTGAGGAGATAATAAATATCCATGTATACATTAAAAATAGATCATAATGTGCTCAAATTCTGCCTATTCATTTGACTTAGCTCCTTGTAAATTTTGGTTATTTTCAAAATTTAAAACTGCGCTGAAAGAATGAAGATTTTGAAATCCAAAAGAATGTGAGACATTTGTTCAACACTATTCCTGAAAATGAGTTACAGTTGTGCTTCCAGAAATGGGAACACCATTTTAGTCAGTATATAGATGCACAAGGGGACTACTTTGAAAGCGACAGTAGCCATTATGTACACATCCACATGTGTATTTTATGAAGGTGTAATGGGAATTAAATTGTCACAATTTGTATATAAACAAAATCTTCAATCATGGCTAACAATATCAGTTTAAAAATTTTCAAAACTACTGATGTCCAACACTCCAACTAGCTTTCACTTGCTTTTGCTTACTCAAACAACTGTACAAGTAATCCATTTAGTAAATTCGCAGGATGTATATAGGTAATATCAATTATGTAAATTAGTTAATGTATCATAGACTGATGATTAATCAATTGGCTATGTTTTTGCTTTTTTTAACAATCTGCTTTTTGATGAATAGTGTATTCTTACTTTTTAAAAATAAAATTTATTAAAACTACACAACTTAATAGGATTAAACAATAGGACTTCCCAAAGTCTGCAGTCAATTTTATATATGTGTATAATACTGCTTTTACGCTTTAATTTGTACATATTTTAACAGATATTAAATAATTTACTTTAACAGCAACTTTTACAAGAAACAGTAAAGTATCATTAAAAAATCTTTGTCAACTTTTTATTAAGATTTACAACTTGTGAATTAGGTAACCAGTACTTATCATTATTCTTTAATTTTGTGTAACTACAATTATGTATTTTAATTACATTCATTACATTCTCATGTTTATATTCTACTTTTCTTATTTTCACTAACATATTTTTATAAAAATTCTTTATCATTTTTAAATGTATTCAAATAGTGTTTGCAAAAAAATAAGAACTCAGTACTATCATATGGTGTCTAAATATAACAAATAATTTTGAACTAGTGAAATCTCTTATGGTTATTTACAATTTTATAACTGAATTCCATCTGATATATATATATTAAAATCTGCTTAGTCCAATAATAATTATAACTGAAAACTAAACGGATTTCTAATTGTGTGTGTATATTTATATATATACACAAAATTAGAAATCCGTTTAGTTTTCAATTATAATTATTATTGGACTAATAATATGTATTTTATGTATACATAAATATACACACACATTTAGCAAAATCAAATGTGAGTAATAGAGAGAATTACAATTCCCAAAAACACTTAGCTGATATAAATCTTTACCTTATTTAATTGATAAAAGTAACATCAAAGTATTTTTTCCTTCCCCCATCAAAACAACTCAATTTTTAAGATCATAAACTCATTGAGCTTTATATCTCCTTTCAAATCTAAATGAGTTATTAAATGCAATTATCCAAGACTGATATGATTTTTCAGATTCATATGTGATTTCAAAACATCAAACAAAAAAGATATAAAGTAATCATGATTAACAAATAACAATTAAATTTGCAATGAAGATCCAACTATTATTTTTATGTTGTCTTGTAAACCACTGCATTTTTGCCAACTAAATTTCTACATTGCTTGTCAATTTAAGAATGAAACAAAATTTTAGTAGTATGTTGTTTGCAGAAACTTGAAATATCAGAATTTTATGGTAGGCTGGCAGATTAGACACACGCTAAAAAAAAGATTGAATTAGATAAAGTACAAATGGTTGAATCTAGAGAACTAAATGCTTACGCAGCTATTAGGTCTAATACTAATTCAAAAAACAAAACTGATGTCAGATTTACACGAGATAAAAAGAAATTCGCTGTTAGGATAGTATAAGCATGTAAATACAAATAATGATAATGGTAGTTAGACTCAAAGTTAATCCTTTGAACATCATAATCATCTGATTATATGCCTTTACATCAAATAATACCAACAACGAAAGAGAAAAGTTTAAAAGGGATCAGAAACACCAGCAGAAGAACTATAAAAAAGAAACTTGAAGATAGAATAATGGAAAGGCAGAACAAAATGAACATGCTATTAATACGTTTTAAGGTGTATGCAAGATATTGCAAATTAACAAACTAAATAATTAGTTAAAATTCATAGCCAAAGTTTAAGAATCACACTTATAGACAAAGGGGGGCGGAGAATTCAAAAAGTGTGAAAATTGTGTAAAAAACTGTTACTGAAGTGAGATTAAAAGAAAAATGAAAAAAGCTTATATCTCTCAAGAAAGATTGAAATTAACTGGTTCAGCAAATAAGAATGCTTAAAAAATGGCGATTGTTTAAAATTTACAGAACAGCAGTCCAAATCAAAGTGGACTGCAATAAAGAATGCAATTGGAAAAGATATATCTAAGTCATCAGAAGTTTAATGTAAAAACAAAAAAAAAATATCATGGTGAAACAAAGATGAAACCAAATTCTAAAAGTAGAAGAGGACACAGATAAAACAGATGTCAGATATAAAATAATTTTAAATTTGTTTCACATCTTTATTTAGTATTTGAAATTAAAACGCCAGTAAAAAACTTCACAACATGCTAATAAATCTGCATTATATTTAAAATCAAAATATACTAAAAAAAAATCAGTATGAAGCAATTAGTCTTTTTAATCTAATTTTCGTCCATGTTTGTTTATTACTCTATTATATAACCAATGAAACGAGATTCGAAGATTCTCATTGAATAAAGCAATCAGAGGTCAGAAAAGACACTATATTTTGAAGGGTGAGCTCAATGAGAATGAGAACATGCCCCCTTTCCTTTTATCACAAGAAAATAAGTAATTTTAATAGAAAATAATAAAAGTTTAAACTCTATAGATAATATTTCAATTTGCGAAGCGCCGATAATTGAAAACTGAAATAAATCGAGATACTGCAAATCTCTAGCGCTCATTACAACACATAACTGACAGCCAATCAGATGTCAAGGATAGCCGTCTTAAATGACCTCAAACCTAAACACTCAACAAAGGGTACGAGAAAAGGGTAGCCCTTTTCTCGTACCCTTTGTTGAGTGTTTAGGTGGCTACCCTTTTCTCGTACCCTTTGTTGAGTGTTTAGGCTGAGGTCATTTAAGACGGCTATCCTTGACATCTGATTGGCTGTCAGTTATGTGTTGTAATGAGCGCTAGAGATTTGCAGTATCTCGATTTATTTCAGTTTTTAAACTCTATAGCAAAAATAAAAATATAAAGCAGTAATTATTCTACATGTTCCTAAATTATATTAAACCAAACTAAGCTTCAAAATATATATATATATAAACTAAAGATTAGATTAAAAGTTTACCACCAAAGTAATGAATAATCTGAGGAAGATAGAATGGCATCTCATAAACTATCATTCTGTTATCTATTGAGGACTCAAACTTATACTAGATAGCATAACTGGTGTACGAAAAGAAGAATTTTGTTATAAGCAAGATTCATGTGATGTTTTGTAATCCAGGACAGAGGATAATGTTCCTATAATTATTGGAAACTAAGATGGCCAAAATATATGGATGCTGCAACATAGATCTATATAACTATTACATTTTTTCTTTCATCACAGCTAAATGCTTAATAATTCTCATCCAGTGCTGACCTATCCATTATCCCCAGATTAATTTCTATCTTGTGGCTTTCTTTAGTGAGGAGCTTTAGATCTTAGAACAGTGCACGTAAACCATTACAATCTAGTGCACTTTCTTTCTGGCAGTTGTCTTTTACTTTTCTGTTTTACTATCAAGCTATCAGCCCAAATTAAATCAACTTGTTTGTAAAGTTACATAGGTTGAACCCATAGTGTCCTTAACTTTTTGATAAATATAGGCCTCTCTATCCCGAGAACGGGATTGATTTTACCATGGCCACAGGAAAAGGTGCCTACCATTGTTAAACAGAAAAGTAAAAGATGGCTGCTAGAAAAACAAGTGCATTAGATACCACTGTTGCAGTGTTTCAAAATCCAAAGTTCTTCATTGATGAAAGTCATAAGCTAGAAACTAGTATGGAGATGGTGGAGAGGACAGCACTAAAAATTGGGATTTATTAAGCATTATCATGTGGCATCTATTAGTAACTAAAGTGCACATTAAAAGGCATAATCGTGATTAAAAAAAGAGACTTCTGCTGAACAGCAAGGTGTGAGCTGGAATTGTGATATTTTAACTGTATTAGTATTTCTATATAGACAAATTAACTTAGATTCAAAACATTACATTTTTTAAACGATTTAAACTGATAGCTTGAAACAAAGGAATAAAATATGGTTGCTGGAGAAAAAGTGCACTAGATAAAAAAAAAAAATCTAGATGCATTACTCTAGATCCAAAGTATATCACCAATGAAATCCATAAGCTAGAAATTAATCTGGAGATATAAATAGCACAGCATTGGATAGATTTATCCTTCTGGCATCTGCTGATTGCTTGAGTTTACACTAGGGGCATAACAGGCCATAGGAAAATAATGTGCAAACTGAGGGTCATGTAATGGTTTGTTGGATATGAAAAGACCATCTTAAATGAGTGCATGCAGATGATTGTTTCTATATTGTGCTCTAAGCCCTAATTTTGGCATTGGCTAGAGTTGATATTGAAAACTCTTTTAAATCCAAATCACAAAAGATGACTTGTTTCTCTTATTCATGTTTACTGCTGGTGATGTAGATTTATAATTATTCTATATAATTTATAATTTCTTGTATTTATTCTTTGCTGCTCTCAATCTCATTGACAAGATTGTGATAATACATAATTTACATTAAGGGAACTTTGTTTTTAGCAAGCACTTATTCACAGCAAACATTTTTCAATATACATATATATGATTAATCAATTATATTATAATAAAATTTAAGTATACTTATAATACTTTTTATTCAAGTAAAAATTATTTTTTGATAACTATATTAATCTTTATCCATTTAATGTACTCAATGGAACTAATTTTTAATGTCATTCATTTTTAATGATACACATAAAAATTCCAAGAATAGAAATCCTTTCACATTATAAAACTGTTTCGGGAAAAAATATACCCATTTACTATTTCCAACTAAGGTTCCTGTTTCGTTTCAATAAGAGTAGCCATATAATTCCCGAATTACAGAAGATGGTCTACAATCAAATATCAAGACGTGTAGATATATGTGTATCAAGCAAAGTTTGCATATTTTACCAATGTTCCTATTTTTTAAGAAAATATATTTAATTTTTTTATTATTTATCACCATTATTTTCTGCTTTGCTGATATTACATTACCACCTTAAATGAGACATTTGTCAGACACATCGATCTAAACAAATTTTATAAGTCCAACCATTTTGAGATATTTTCTAAGCATTTCACAATAGCATTGAGTAAGTAGGGGTCAGAACACCCCCAACTAGGATTGCCCAATCATTTTCTGAATAAAAATCCTAACCCAAATTCAGCTCTGTGTGATGTGTTATTAATTAATTGTACTATCTTGTGCAAGTTCATAACAAAAGGCTCAATTTCTAAATCTGCATCCTTTATTGTTTTTTAAAGACTGAAAGCTTTGCATGCAAGCATTAAAAAAAGCAAAAGACAAACAAATAAGAGGTTAAACTTGTTATGTACATTACTGAGGAATCAATAAATTGTTGCATAAATATACAATCCCATTAAGACCAATAGTGCTGAGAAAAGATAATATGGGGTAAAAAAAAAGAGAACGAGATAAAAGCAATGAAGCAATATAATACTTTATAAGGTAACAGAATATATTTCTGATTGGAGAATGCTTACTAACGATTCAGTTAACCATCATGTCAAAAGGTCATTCAATTATCCTCCAATTATATATTGAGTAAATTTAATAGATAATCATGTATTTAGTAGTGAAAACACAGACTTTTTCTAAATTTTCAAAATAATGATGTATTATATTCCAGTGGCTTACAGAATTTCTGTTGAATATCCTACATATGCAACATCAAATAAATTTTAGTATATTATATCCTTAATATTTTTAAAGACATTACATTATCACTATGAAATATATGTAATTTATATATTATGTAAAATAGAATATCGTACTAACTAGATAAATTCGTACTAAAATTCCTTCAAGACCATAATTTCATCCAATACACAAAGACATTCTCAAGTGAAGAACAATTAGACGCAAACACACACACACATACATAAAACAATACAAACCCATAATTCATTTCAAAAACTACCTCCCTTTAATATCAAAAAAAGTTTTCATAAGATTGATGGTTTCAGTTTTGAAGAAATTCACCATCAGTTTCTCTCACTCTTCTATTTTTAAAGTTTTTTGTCTTAAAAAATAATCTCAACATTGTCAAATAATATTTTATAACTTGTATTCAGTTCCTGAGTATACAAACCTGAGTTATATATTTTTAACTCTACTCCTATGAACTTTAATTCTTTCATAAGGCTAAATTTATTCTGACCTACATAAATTTTATAACTGCAAGCAATCTTATAAACTATAATATAACAAGAATACATTTAGTACCAATGGAATGTGTTGAATTATTTAATAAGATCTTTCTTCCAAGAAACTTTCATACCACCCATGACTATTCTAACAAACCAATCTATAAATTGATAAATGGTAAAGATAAGTTTTTTCTTCTCAACATTATTATTATTATTATTTTAAAATCAGGCTTGAAGATAATTTTTATTAAATATATTATTCTTAATAAATTAATGATTGTAACCCATTTCAATGCAACTGAAACAAATTGGTTTCTTTGAATATAAACCTTACTTTCAAAATTATTAAGACTTTTATTCCTATAAGAACTTACTAATGCAATTTTTATATGTGTAAAGATTTGATAAAACTGTCAGGCCATATCATATTTCTTAAATTTTTATCTTTAATAAAATGACTACAAAGTAAAGTATTTTCAACTTCATCTATGTTTAAATCTAAAAAATTCAATGTGACAAAATCAAAAGACCCCCCCCCCAATAATATTAGAATCAAAAGCATTCAAATTTTCCCAAAAAAAATCCTTCAATTTGTCTTTTTCAAGACAAACAATTATCAATATCTTTAAAAAAATTATTTAAAAAACAGAAAAATGATTACTAACATTATTCTCTTTAAAAAAATGGTTGTTTTCTCATCCTTGGTGTTCGCCTTAAGATGTCGCTACTTCTAGGTAAATTCCTAGAAATATACCGTTTCACCGGCCTTCACCCAACCAAAGAGGAATTTTTCTACGTTATAAACGCAGAAAAGTCCTCATGTTATGTTGGACGGAGGAGACGGTGACAGAAGCCAACACAAAGAGACTTCTTTCTATGATAAAACACAGAAAGAGTTCCCGACGGCTGCCGGTTATGGCTTTTTTTCTATGCTAAAAGCAAAGAGAAAGAAATGCCTTGATCGGACTGCCGTAGTAGTCGATTTTGTTCATCATTTTCTCGTAATAGTAGAATATCTATTCTCTCTGTAGTTTCATGTGAGAGTGTGTGTATTTGAAGCAGTCGTATTTTTTTAAAATTTGATAAGACGTCTATTTTTTTTAATGTGTTGTAACTTACTTTACTGTTGTAAGTTTAGTAATAATGTCCTGAAGATTCCATTATGAAGGGGTAACCCTCAAAAATTTCTTTTAAGGGTGCGAAAGGAAAAAAAAATAAAGGATCACGCGAAAAGTACCGTTTTCGCAAGAATTCATCCATGACCAGTTACTTTCGCTATATATATACGCACAAACAAAAACAACCAACTGTCTAATTATTAGGAATTACTTGTCCGAAAAATAAAATTAGTCGGGTATTATTTTTTTTTTGTTTTGTTACATTTATTATTTCAAAATAAGATTAGTTTTTATATCTACACACTAATAAAAACAACCCAGTTTCTGATTAATTACTGTCTTTAAAAAAAAAAAAAAAGCAAATTCAACGGTGTTTGATTTTTTTCAATGGAGTCTTTGAATTACAGTTTGTTTGTTTTTATATATACACAACATTTACCAAAAAAAAAAAAAAAGAAACCCACTTTCTAATTAATTACTGTCAAAAGAAACGCAAATTAGTCGTCTATCATTTTTAAATTTAGTATTTCAATAACGGTACCCTTTTTATATAGACAGACTTAACAAAAACAACCCACTTTCTGATTCATTACTGTCCCCCCAAAAAAAAAAAAAGAAAAAGGAAATTAGTCGGGTATCATTTTTCAATCGAGTCTTTTAATGACGGTGCTTACTAATAGTAGTCGGGTATCAATTCTAAATTGTAGTATATAAATTACGTTACTTTTGATAGATTTAGAATTACGATTTGCTTTTTTAATAAAATGATTGATTTACTCTTGACGAAAAATACCGTAACTTTAAAAAAAAAAGACACACATAAAGTCCAAAAAAAAAAATGAGAAAAAGCCCCGTAACTTTAAAGACACATACAAACTCAAAAACAATCTAAGATTAATAAACATTGACTTATTATGTCTTGCTTTTGAATCAAATTATTGATTTACTCTTGCAAAAAAAATACCGTAACTTTAAAAAGACACACCTAAAGTCCAAAAAAAAAAAAATTCGAAAAAGCCCCGTAACTTTAAAGACACACACACAAACTCAAAAACAAGATAAGATTAATAAACATTTACTTATTACGTCTTGCTTTTGAATAAAATTATTGATTTACTCTTGCAAAAAAAAAAAAAAACCGTAACTTTAAAAAGACACACGTAAAGTCAAAAAAAAAAAAAAAAAATTAGAAAAACACCGTAACTTTAAAGACACACACACACAAACTCAAAAACAAGATAAGATTAATAAACATTTACAAAAATGAAAAAAACTAACATCATATAATAGTATTAGTTAGTAGAATATTTTATTACAAATCTAAGAAATCAGATCTTTTTAGATCAAATCAATCATTTAGGTCCGGCCCGGAATAATTATATGTATATGTTTTTGATTAGCATCAACGCTATCTTAAGGCGAACACCAAGGATGAGAATACAACCAAAAAAATCAATGTAAATAAAACATATTAAGGAGAAATAACATAATGAATAAACCAATACTTAATTTTATAAATCATAATTATTACATATAAAATACACTGTATTATCTAGTAACAAAAAGTAAATCGTGAATAACTTTGATCTTGTCAGCAACCTGTGCAGTTTGATGCAATTGGTTGATTCTCTGACTTGGGATTGAGAGGTCCCGGGATCAATTCTGGTGCTCGAACTTCTTATCAACTCCCGAGCAATAAAGCCATTAGAATTTATTTTTATCTTGTCATTAAATAAATATTCATGTTTTGCCAAAGGAGATCATTAATATTTTTAACTCTAAAAACAGATTTGACATATATTTTCAGGTCTAAACTACCAAAAACATAATTGTCCTCTAAAACAAAACCATTACTTGTTTCTTGTAGTTTAGACATTGAAAACATATATCAATTTGTTGGTAGATTAAAAAGTATTAATATATTTCTATGTGTTTTGGGAAAATATACTTTTCTGCGGACAAGATCAAAGTTATTCACGATTTGTCTCACACATGAAAACCATTCTCAAATTCATTATAAAATTCATTTTTCAGAAAATATATTAATCCTCATCCATTTTGTGTACACAATCTCAAAAGATGTACTCTTATAATGGTGATGTAAAATCCATACATCCAACAAACTGAAAAACGTACTGATTGGTCTTATGATTTTGCAATCATATCTTCTGAATAGTTGTAACATTCATAAACAAAATTTTTCCACTGTTAACATTATATTGAGAGAAGATTCATCTTTCATTTCTATACAATAAATTTGGATAAATAAGAGTCTCATCTAATTGAAATAGTTAAGTCACTATAATAAAATATCTTTGAATCTGTTAAAACACGACATCAGCACATTAATCTGTGCTGCACTGCATCAACCAAATTTGCCTCCATATCAAAAAGCGATCAAGATAATTAGAATGATCCGCAGTTTCCAACTCATAATCTTTCCTTTTCATTTAATTGCAAAAGTATGGTAACTGAATTTATATGCTTGAATAATATATAGTCTAGTGGATCACTTTGTTTTCATTAAATAATATTCAATGACTAATTATGCTTACGAAGATGGTTCATCGATAAATTACTTTTGTCAATGTAAATAACAACCAACTGTTATCACCAAGATGTGTATTGCAATTAAAGCAAAATTATATTAATCCCCTATTCCCTACTCATTTTAGATTTATTAATTTAGAGTTTCTGAACTTTTTGAACTATAAATTCTTTCTCTTTTTATCCCACAGGCTATCTACTTTGGTTTGTTAATAAGCAAAATAGATAATTTGATATATCTTACAAAATTCAAAAATTTTATTCCATGTATATTATCTTTAATTATTTCTACCTCACTTCAAACATCTATTAGTCCAAGGAGTTTATTTCTTTTATTCATCTCATTATTCTCTGCAATGATTTTGAAATTCATCTTCAATAACATTCATATGGTTTGATTGCCATCGATAAAAACATACTTAAGTTCAAGGGTCAAAAATAGATCTCAACTACAGTCTGACACTTTACCAACGTACTAAGCCATGCATAGTATTTTCACCAGCTCATATGTTTTTTTTTTTTTTTTTTATAAATGTATAATTAAATTTCAGTTTTGAACTTACTAGAATAAGATCACAATTTATGTTAAATTTGGGTGGAGTAAATGTTCTCATTATAATTATTAAATCTATTTTGAATTAATTAAAAAATTATTTTACAGCACTGCATCCGTCACCTAGAGTTTTTGTATGCAAAGCTGAATTCATCAAACTTTTTCTTTCCTTATCCAAATTAATACCCAAATACTAACAGGCCAATGTTGCACTATTATTTTTCACTTCATATAGCTTTTTATTTCATCATTATTTCTTGTAGTGAACAAGCAAAACTAAACAATTACAACTGTACAAAGAATGATTTGACTAAAAAAAAAAATGAATGCACTATTTACAAATTTTTATTCAAACAATGTCTTTCATTTCTGAAATTAATACTATATCTATTTAGTTTTTTTAAAAAAACTAAATTTATTGGTGAGGAGTTCATAAGAAGTACAAGCACCGGAAGTATCAGAACTGACCGACAATCCATTGTCCCCGAGTTCCAGAGTTTGTGACTCTACCACTACATTAAATCATGCATGGTAAAAATAACCAAATGGCTTATAGCTTGGAAGTTCCTAAGAATTTCAAGTGCTGGAAGTGAAAGAATTGAGCCACAGACCCAGACCTTGCAACTCTACCCCTGCAACCAAACCACACAACTTTTCAACTCATAAAATTAAAAAAAAATCCAACTACAATTAGTATTTTCAAAACCTTTCTGATTATCTCTCTGAAATCCTCTTGAATTTATTTCCAGATCCTTTCCTCTATTTAGATAAAAATACTCTAATGGTTCTAAGATTCTCTTTATTCTCGCAATCTTTTCTAAATCCAGAATCTATATTTACTAAAGATACATTAAATCTATGAAATAAGTTGCTAAGTGATATTTCCCACTTGGCTTCCCCTTGATATAATTGCTGGGTGGAGCAGTTTTTAAATGGTTCACTGCAGGAGAAGGATATATCCAGTATCCCTTCTCGCCACAGATGGACACTGAAAAAGGCTTTACTCTTGAAGCTTGCCGACTGCCAGGTGATAGGGATTTCAGTCTGAGCTAAGAATAGCTGGATATATATTTATGACTAACATCTGTTTGTTAACTAGGCTGAATCAGCTATCAAAAAAAAAAAAAGAAAGAAAAGAAACAACAACAGCAAATAAAAATCCTAAATCTGGTTATAATCTACTGAAGAAAAAAAATTCAAGTTTATCAATATCCAGGATTTTGAATCACAAGATGTGCTTATTAAATTTGAAAGAATCTATTAGTATATTTACCTATTCATATGAAAAATGTAAAATGTAATTGACACATTAAAACTATTTTATTTTTTCCCAAATATTAAACTTTTGAACTTCACATACAATCATTTTACAAGTATAATCAAAACTATCAACAGAAAATGGTGGGTTAATTTTTTTTTTTTTTTACTCTTCTGGTATTTTTTATTATAATTTTAAAAAATCAATAAGTTGTATGCTTTGCATTGTGCAATATTAGATTTTCTATTTGTACACAAACTTTTCTATTTCTACATGCTTTGAAATATTTAAAACAAAAACCATTAAATCTGAGTTTAGGATCAAGCAAGTAATAAATTTGACAAAATGTGTCAATTAAAATTCTTTTATAATATTGTGCTTAAGTTGTTAGTAAATATGTTAATGTTTGGTAATCAATGAAGTTATTCTAGTTAGCACCAGGTGTTGCTATCATTTGTCATCTGGCCATATGAGTAACAGTTGTTTTCAAGTGCTTAAACTAAATCAATACAGGGTGCAGAAATTGATTAACAATTACAACAAAACTTGCACAATTTTTTAAAAATTTCACTTCATTAAATTTTTTGCAATTTTTTTTCTACAATACAATTTAAACTGATAATAATAATATATATATACAGTTACTAAAGAAAAATACAGACAGCAGCACTAAGTTTATACTGCAGTCAGTGTAAAACTTTACAGTATCCCATATAATAATAAAGAAAAATAACAATTCTCATTCACAATCAACACGTAATCATCATTATTTCCAAAACATACATTTTATTTAGTCCTGCCAATAAAGACTAGTAAATATTGTCATGAATGATTTACAACCATTTCAAGCATCAAAATTGTACTATCTGCCCTGTTTCATGGATAAATGGCAAAATCTTTCCAGAACTCCTGATGCCTTGACATGAGTAAGAATAGCAGTTATCGTAATATTATCAATTAATCTCTTAGATCTACTGCAGTGTTTATTATATATGGACCCAGTTTACTTAAAACATTTCAAAACCATTGCTAATACAACTCAGAATTATTGGCTCACAATCTTCATGCAAAAACAAAAAAAATTGTTCTTGGATTAATTTTACCCATCATGCTTAGGTGCATCATGATCAGCAAAAATGTAAATTAATACTATAATGTTGGATTTATTAGGGCTTTCTAAGTAATGATTAAAATAATGTAGTTACGTAAAGAAATAGATTTCATTTATTCTATTCTACAAGTACTGTAATGTCAAATTCCATTTGTTAGGCATAATCATAAATTACTAGCATTTTATTCTTTTAAATTTAGCATGGGGATTTTTATTTTAAAGTAAGATAACTATTAAAATATTATAAAAAAATCCGTGGAGATCTCAACCAGGAACTATATTTGCTAATGGTTTTATCAAGTTCTTAAAACTCTGCCACTATATCTATAGATTTGAATCATTTAACTATGTAGGTCATATTTTCTGTTTGACCATAATTATATAGATCAGTGACTAAGATGAGTATAACAATGGGTTGTCGTGAATCTGTTGATGACCTGTAGAAAGATCAAATCCAGATGGTTTATTTACTTGCAATTTCATAAGAGGTCCATTTTTACATTAATATTATTCTTTAATTGATTGAAGATTCTTCCTTGAGCATCCAAATGGGATCTTGATTTGAGTCTTAGATGATGAAACTATATATTGAGTTATTTGGTAAACCGATTTTTATATATTCAAGGTGGGTAATTTCTAATATGAAATTGAGACATATGTGAAAGAATACGAAGATACTGCAAAAGAATATGCAGATTTGAACATTTCTCACGGTAATATTTCAGAACTCACAAATTTAGCACGGGCATATTTTTTCTAAAAAGGTGCCAGTATTCACCAATGGGAAGTTGTTTGTAAATTATTTGCATCACAATTCCAAATAATTATAGCCAGCTTTCCAGAGAGTTTTATTTCTAGAAATTTATTTTAGATCTAACCTTACTATTATAAAAGATGATCAGCACATTATACACTTCATCTTTTCTTCAACAGAATTATCCGAAACTTACATTCAAATGTCTGACCATACTCTGTAGATCCAAAGAGCTAAGATAAAGATAGATGAAATATTTTTTTTTCTTCGCAATACAAATTCTCATCAATTCATAGTACTATCTGTTAAATAGATACATATAAATACTTTGCAGTGTGATGGTTATCCTATCTTCTTGTCACGTTTGATACCTTGAATTTGAATATGTGTCATCGTCACCCCCCCCCCCCCAGTTTCAAAGATCAAAGATTTTTCTTTCAAATAACTAGCGGCCCATAGCCATTTCAGCTAGATATATAATATGAATCAATAAATGATATCAAGCTACCTTTCACTAATGGAAGACTGTTTTAAAACAAAAAAACATCACCACTTAACAATTAAAATAAATAATGCATTCTCCTCATTGTTTCACCATGATGGTTAATGAAGTTATGTCTTTGGCTAAAGCATTTAATGGTTCTTTTATTCTTATATCATCATTTTAAATCATATATTATATAAATGAATACACCAAACTTCTTTTTTAAAAAATAGTCGAAACGGTGTGTTATTTTATGTTTATAATAGTCATATAAAAAACAAGTTTTAAAAAGTAAAAGTTTGTTGTATTCATTTATATATAAAAAAAAATATGAACTATTTTTGAAACGAAAAACTGTGTAGATGATATTTTAAAATTCATTTTTAATCATTATCAATCCACTGCAGGATGAAGATCACTCCAAGTTCAATCCATCTTCTCCCATGTCTAGCCTCTCTTCACCACATCATCCCCACACACATCCTTATTTTATCCATCCATCTCATGTGCTAATAACTAAGTTGACTATAGATGGTGCTAGATATAGTTCTTGTTTAATGATTATGATGTCATACTATAAATATGTTGTCTTATTAAAATTTTTAAAATTCTAAGTGTTTCTAAAAGATATGGAGATTCAATTTTCTCTATTTAGTTTTCCAATTCTTTAAATTTTTTACCAAAACTGTAATGTCTGTTTGAAATCTTAAAACAATCTCAGAATTCTTTTAGTTTATTTTGTCTTCAATTATTTTAAAATAGATTTTTTAAAAATCTAACTATATCAAAGATACTCAACTCATTTATGTAAAAAAAAAACAAAAACAAGACATTGTGAGTTATGAGAATCACAAATAAGCAAGTTATTGCATAGGCAGAAAATGGTGCATAGGACGTTAGAAAATTATTCATTATTTCTTTCATGCTTTCTGGCAATTAATATTGAACACATAAACGCTGAGCTTGATGAATACAGCATTTAAATATTACTGATTTTGTAATAATATGGTCAATGTTAATAGATAAATAAAATCAATATCAGAAACATTTAACAATAAAAAGTTAGCTATATGTATAAAACTAAAAATGCATTTTTTTTTTCGATTGAAGACATTTTATTTCTTAATGACTTTAGCAGAATATAGGAAGAAAAGCTATTACATTTTTAATTAGAGACCAATAATCAGTTTACACAATTTATAACCAGTGATAATAGGAGATTTTGGTTTAAGATCTCTTGTTAAAGACCAATTCAATTTTTGTTGGCACCTGACTAATAATAAATACCACAAAGATTCCCATAATCATTTGAGCTCAATGTATTCTTAGTATTTGCATATTTAGAACCTGGCCAGGATACAAGTGATCTATACTTATGCCTGGATAGCTTACTTTAGTTTATCCTCCCAAGATTGTAAAATTAATGCAAATTAATCTTACAATCATTAATTTCAAACAATTCCATCATTCATCTTAACCCTGAATGAAAGGTATAGGTAAATAAGCCATTTTGGCAAACTTCCTAAATGTAACAAGTTTGCAAGAGAACCACAAGTCATGAAACCAAAAAAAAAAAAAAACGTACTGAGTACCCCCCCTCCCCCCTCCATAGACCAATGTGATTTGCACATTAAAATTTTTTAAACAGATGATTCAGTTCTTGATATTGGAGAATCATACAATCAATCATTTAATTTTTTGTCTGAATTGATGAAATATAAATTTTATAATATTTTGGCAGTAATGACGCTAAACCATCACAAAAAAAAAATTTATCGAATGGTTTTATTATTTAGGAGTTCATAGGAAGTTTGAGTAATGGAAATGACAGATTGGCCATGTTCACATTCCATGGTGATTGAATTCTGGAGTCCTAACTTAAAAGGGAGTAATCATTTTAATTACTTATTGTATTTTTTTTTTTTTAAATATGTAATAAATTATTTTCAAAAACAGTGGTCATAAACTAACAATTTTACAGATTGTTTTGAAAGAAGTTGGAGACTGCACAATAACAAAATATGGAATTATTTATTTAAACCATTAGTGCAACTTAGTAGCAAATTTCCTTGAAAATAATCATTTCACATAACTTTTCATGCAAAAGCTGTATAAAATAAAAGATTTTTAAAAACATTTCATCTTAAAATATTTACAGACAATCCAAGTGCATATGCCCATCAAAGCTATTTTATTTATCCTTTGGGACAAAGTAGTTTTTGAATTGTTAATATTTGCTATTGGACAACATATAAGACACTCTATTAGAAGCTATTATGAATTTGAAATACTTTAAGTTATATAATTTAAAATTACAACAAAAAAATTAAAAACATATTAAAAATTGTAAATATTTTGTTTATCAATAAACAAAAAAAATTTGTACTTAGTTTGAAGACATTTTAATTCAATAATGATAAAAAAAGTATTCTCCTTGACAAATTTTTGGATCTACTGGTCTTCCAATATCACAAAGAGAATTCTAACACATAAGTTTTGCAAAATGCCAAATAAATGTAGGTCTCATTAAAAAACTGCTTTATTTTTTTCAATATAACTTGGGTCAGAAATTTTGGAAAGATATTTTTAATAATATTGTTAAACTAAATCTTTTGTGTTTCAAAAAGCAGAATGGCCTACTTACTCAAACAATTAACCATAAATTAGTCGCTATTTCAATTATATGCATCAAAAAGATATAAGCCTACAACATAAAATGTTTAGACATTTGAATTGACATAAATCAGCATGGTATAACTTTCAAAACTATCTCTTGTTCAAATGTCTCTATTGCATACTGACAATTATTAAAAGATTTAAATTAACCGTCTTTACCCATTTAAATCTTTTTTAAATTTCTAGAAAAACATTTCTTGTAATATCATAATTTTCAGATAATTTCCCATTTTATAATAATCCTATTCTGAGTATTGATAAGAGAGATTCCAAACCAATATGGATAAATTCTGCATAAAATCCAAAATAATCAGATATTCCTGTCACAAAAATTTCTACAAGAATAGCTAAATGTTCAACGCTTCGTCTTTATTCATGTTTTATCTGTTCCTCTAAGACATCGCATCTATTTTAGCATTTTAGATTTTGGAAGTGATAGGGTGATTTTTGAAAATAGCTTCAAGAACTATTGCAAGAATTATCAGATGAAAGTAAAAAAATAGAACTAAAGATAAAAACTAAAAAGATTAAAGTAAAGTTCAATGGCTTTTCTCAGAAGAAAAAATAGATTAATTATAAATTAGAGGTTAACAATTACAAATACCTTTGGTAAAATTATTAATACAAATAAAAACATAATAGATTAAATTAATCATAGAATTAAACTTGGTTAAAGTGCTGTTGGTGGAAATAAATATTAAAAGAATTATGTTTGCATTTGAAAAGGAAAGTTTTTAATAAATGAGTTTTACCAGTTCTTACTTATAGATCTGAGATTTGGACACAACAGAAAAGCAGTAGAGACTTGACCATTTGAGGAAGCACAGGAATATTATGTTAGGAGTAACAAAAAAGAATCAAAAATAAATACTTGGGTGACAGATTAAAAACAACTATTATTGACATCATTGGAAAAAATTAAGAGACTGACAAATGGAGCTGGGTTAGACATATTACTAGAAAAAATTGAGAATTGAAGTTGTAAATTGATTCCCAAGAGACTGTATAAAAAAAATCTACAAAAAGACCACTTGAATGGATGAAATAAACAATTTTATTAGTGCGATGTGACGAATGGCTATATATTGAAGAAACTGAATTAAACTGAAGAGACTTTCATCATGCAAGAGCTTGTTAATTAGTTGAAACTGATGAATAATGTTTTCACAATCAACATCTTACATTTAATATGCTCTTATAAAAGAAAAATTTCTTTGATTCCAAAATTCTATCACTTTGTTAAACTGAAGTGCATGCCCATTAACGATTTCCTATATTTAGTCAAAATTTTCTATCCGTGTAAATCTGTTTTATATTTATTTCCATCCCCATATTCATATATTTTTGTTGTAATCGTAAAATCATTATTTGTCGTAATACCAGGACAAAATAATAAATCTAAATTTAAAAACTGACTATATACCCAGACAAATAAAAAGATTATTGACAGAAAAATCATGATATGCTTTTAAGTTACATTCAGCGTAATTATTCACAATGATAGCTGGTCATCAGACATACCGATAAGTTTTTATCAGTATATTCAATAAGAACTGACAGAATATGCCAAAATAACTGCAATTTAATCAGGTAATTATCTCTTATTAAAAAAAAAATATCAAAATTATTGATGATTAATTTAACTACATGCAGTATTTTGTGAAAAGATTATGCTACATATTGAGATAACTTTGAAGTATCTCTTCATTCAGGCTATTTATTAAAATAGAAACATGAATTCCTAAAAAAGCTTGAAATTAGGTATGACTGACTACCAAATAGTATAAATGGACATTTGTAGTAGTGGTGTTTATTTTTGTTGCAAAAACTCAGTAGAGTTCATGTACAATTCAAGTCATTACGTGTTATTCAAAACATGATACACATAGTCAAATAAAGGTAGATGGCACAACATGGTATAAAATTCTTAATAAAAGATGCTTTAAGTTGACTACGGACAGAAACAACAAGTTTGAAAAGGTTGATCCATATTTTTTGTGATTCAAACATAAACCTAGCAAGTAGGATCAATTATGAATTTGAAATGTAATAGTTGGAATAGTTTGTCATAATAGATTAAATAAAATTTTAGAAAGATTGAGAAATGCTTTAAAAATATTAGCATTATAATCCAATGTTTTATCTACTGTTCCAAGAATAGATATTATGGCCATCACTAATTGAGCAAAATAATGAAATAACCTAAAAATTATGGTGTCAATGCTTAATACATTTTTCTCTTTTATTTTACAGATAGATTGACAGTCTACAATAATCAAACCAACCCTCATATAAAAAGCCTACAATTAAATGATTATTTATTAAATAATAATAAGAATTCAATTTATAGAAAGAAAATCAACTGATATATTAGTAAAATTAATTTTAGCTTATTTATACATAAATGAATGCTAAATTATTCTTGTTTTTAAGTTCACCTTAGTTTCCCCATGAGTTGCAGGTTGTAGCCAATGAAATTGCCTATATATACACTATGGGGAAACTAAGGTGAACTTGAGAATAATGCAGCATTTGTTTATGTATAGAAGCTAAAACTTTTACACATGTATCAGAATTTTATAATCATAAAAGAGGAATATGGACATGAATTCAGTCCAGATGTTGTTTAGATAATTTGTGAACAAAATGAAAAACAAGAAAAATCAAAAAAGATCATTCGTTACATAAAGTAAATGTGATGAATTTTTTTAAATAGTAACGGTAAAATTTTGTTGTATTGATAACCATGAGTATGGCACTAATGCAATGAAAATTTACTCGGTTTCTTGAATCAGTACTACAGAATATACTCAATTATAGCATCTTTATATTATATATAATAACAGCAGAAGTATAATCTATTACATATATAAATTCTCCAAAAAGATAATTTGAGTTGTTGTAAATAATGCTTTCATCTTATTCATATACATATATATATATTCCATTAATTTAAACAAATGATGTGCATATTTGGAATTGTACTTCTTAAATATATATATAAATTAATTATTTAACATGCAACTCTTCATATACTAATGAAATACTCCAAAAAACATGAACTGAGTCAAGTCACTATGAAAAGGTATAACTATGTAGATATATTCTCAATTAATAATAAAATTAATAATAAAATGGGAAATGATTATTCATAAAGATCATATTAAAATGTATAATTCTTTTTGTTTATATTGTGTATTAATTATGTATATATATATATGTGGATAAGTGTAATAATTGTATAATCATATATTTGAATATTGTAGCTCTGATGATGACTGCAGGACAGTCGAAACTGTTAGTGTAATACAAATAAAAATTCTAAGAAGGTGTAAATGGTATATGTTATAATAGAAATCAATACATAGGAAAAGAAGAAGTAGAAAATTATATTCTCAATTAATAGCACTGAGTTAACTTTCAGCGAATTTTCATCAGAATCATAGTGCAAAATTAATTAATTAATTATGAAGGGAACAGAATGCAATAATTTGTATATTTTATAAACTATCTATCCATCCTGTCCTGGTGCAGTTGGTTAATTAATGTTGCACTATGATTTTTAGGAAGGATATATCAACAGTTATACCTTTTAATACTAAATTGTCCAAGCACTTTACTACTGTTAAAAGAAAGAGTAGTTATTATACTTCTTGAAGGTTATACCTTTTCATAGTGGCTTGACTTAGCTAAAGTTTTTTCGAAGTACACCTGGGTCTCTTTTTACGCGGACTTATTTAACACGATTTTGAAGTTACGCGATTCGTGTTTCACCAGAAGTCGAACTTCGATAATGCACTATTATTTTAAATAATAAATTTCTAGCACTTACGTTATATTGAAAGTAATAGCACATTATTGGAATTCGACTTTCATCTTAGTAATTTCAATATTATCAGTGCTTTATAATAGTAAGATTTTATGTAATAATGAAATTAAAATCATGATTTCCACATTTTATGTATACACACATTAAATTTTACAAGATTATAATGTAAATTTGTTCAAACATTGTGTTTTTTAATTTTGCATTTTAAATCACATTCTGTTTTTGCTTTTTAAAAAATAACGTAATCAATTATTAATCATTTAGTGTCCGCAAGTTTATTTTTAAAAGGTGAGTAATAAGCAGTGAAACGAAATTTGATTTTTAAACGGAATTGAAAATTAAAAAATTAAAGACAAAAATAAAATTTAGATACAGAAGAAAATGTAGAAATAGATAATGAAACAGAAGTGGAACCTGTTCCTTTCACTGCAAAAATGATTTGAGGTCTTCAACTTTCTAATCAGTTGGCAAATTATTTTCTTATAAATAACACTAATAACAAACGTGCTCTTAAATTCCAACGAGAGCTAAATGATTGTATGTCTGGATATCGCGTTCATAAACAATTAATAAAATCATCATCTCAAAGATTAATTACTAATTACGTTGTCACCAGAAAACAATTAACATAACATGAGAGTGACGTTGGCGCTAGTTGTATTTTCTCTTGTGGAGAATCTGTTTTTTTTTACCAGTTTGCAAACAACCCTGTTTAACGGCAAATAGCGATAATAATTAAAACGTGTATAAAAAAATGTAAATTATGCATAAAAATATATTGTTTTGAATAAAATTAAATATTATAGTTAAAAAAAGTTAGTCTTGTATCAATTTTTTCAAATTTGAAATTTTTTATTAGTCATATTTTATTTCCTTTTTTTTTTTTGCGCGAATTTTAAAGTAATTTTACGATGGCGCTTTGCTTTTACGCAAATTAAGTTATGTCTATTTTTGCGCGATTTCATTTGCGCGTGCTTTGTGAGGAACCAACTATCGCGTAAAACGAGACCCAGGTGTATATATAAATTAATAACTTGATGTATTTATAATTTATGCAGTTATACAATTTAATTTATTCTTAATTCTTTTTAATTTTAATTCAGACTATTATTTGACTTTTATCACAAGATGTTTGTTGTTCTTTGTTTAAAAGCAAAAAGAATTATTGTGAAATCCAATCATCAACAATATAAAACCCACAATAGGAATCAACAACCACAGAATCACCTCCTTATTCAAATTTTTAAAGCTAGAGCCCAAATTTCTAACTTTCTTGATTAAAGTCAACCTAGGTGCCATACATACCAACTACCTTTTACATTACAAAAGATTTCTAAACAAAGTGGATCCTATATGTCCAATCTGTAAAACACAAGAAGAAACCTTTGACCACATTATAAAATCATGTACCGGTCTTACAAACATCAGGATGCTCATTTTTCACAATTCAAAGATTAACTATTATAAAATAATCTCAATAAAAGACTCCATCCAGAGTAGACACTTCCCAATTATTAGACTATCTATTTTTCTGACACATACCATCTGGAGTGTTCGATGCAAGACAGTTTTCATCTCTCCACCTCCTAATCCGGACCTGACATTTATCAACCTCATCAACAAGATTAGAAATAAAAACTTAATATTCTCAATTTCTATATGATGAAACCTGGAAATTATTCCAAATACCGAAACCATCCAAAACATAACAAATTACAGATCAAATTGATTTATAAACTTCATCACCAAAAGACTCATCACTCATAACTATTGACCTTAAAAACAATATGTACCTAAATACCTAATACATCATATACAATGTAATTCATTAATAAAATTGTTTTGAAACTAAAAAAAAAAAGAATTAATATGTTTTTGACTGAAATTATTTAATCTATTGCCAGAAAATTGTAATTTTAGAAAGTTTTATATTTATTTATTTACTTTTTTTATTTAATGACGAAAAACAATTTTTCTAAATATTAAATAAATAAGTAATTGGATGATTTATTGCTTGGAAGTTCACAAGTTTGAGCACTGAATGTGACAGAGTTAATCCTAGAACCTTGATTCCAGAACCTGCACATTACCACTGCACCAGATTTTGGGCTGTCAAATATTTATCTTTATTAACAAAAAAAATGAATCCAGATAAAAGACAAATTTTTATTTTTAGATTTCAAATAAAAATATTCTCAAATATATATATTCTAACAGGATGAAGAACATGGCACACATTGCAGTATCATATGTATCCGGATCATATATATATAGTGACGACCACGTAAAGTCGTTGACACACATATATATTTATTAATAAAATTAGAAAGTAATAAAGGTGAAATAAATTAGCTAATAAATTTTTTTTAAAAAAAAAAAGGAAGGAAAAGAAAAAATTGAAATTCTAATGTCAAAATTACTGTAGATTTTGTAATAGTAAGAGAAGGGGAGGGGGGATGCATAAATAAAGAAATGCGTCTCTTTCTCTCTTGTAAGTCAAATGCTAGAAAGTTATTTTGTTTATTGTGAGAGAGGGGAAAAGGAAGCATAAAGAAATGCGTGTCTTCTCTCTCATTAAAAAAAAACTATATAATAACAAATTAAAATAAAATGTAAAAAACAAATGTGAAAAAAAAATGAATGAATTGTAAATTTAAATAAAATGTAATATGTGATATATAAAAGGAAAAACAATATGGCCATAGGTGTGAAAGTCTGTTGGACAAATTAAATTCCACGGACAAAGAAATGTTATTAACGGAAGATCTTTGCCTGATCTGTTAAATTAATTGGGACTTACATTCCGGCCACTAATTAAATAAAGAAACATAATGATAAGAATTGGTTGGAAATCTAAGTCTTAATTAAAAATTTTTAAAAACAATGAACAAAAGAATGAGATTAAGAAAATTACAATTTTTGTCTGGCATTGCTAGTAGAGACTTTAGAGAAGCAACAGCTAAAAGGAAATGGAAGAAGTGCGTGGCTAGTGGCGTTAAAGGGACGTGGGTTCGGATTCAAGCCGTCTCATCACTGACTCGCAATGTAAGATCTTTGCCTGACCTGCTAGAGGGACCGCCGCTTCTGTAGCTGTCAATTGAAACTCAACCTAAAGAATCAACCAGCAAACTGGATGAAAATAACCCCACAAACTGATGAAGTTAATGGAGAACCTAAGGAATCAACAAGCAAAAACTGGAACGAAAATAACCCCACAAACTGGGGAAGTTAATCAAGAGCGCTCGGAAGAAATACCCATGGGACAATTACAACAGGTAAAAGCATGCATGTATTTTCATTTGTCTACTATTCATAACTAAATATAAAATTAATGATTTGATAAAATAGAACTCTATCATGTTTATGATTTGATAAAATAGAACTCTTTCATGTTTATTATAGCCATGTATTTATAAGTGTGTGTTTATTATTATTATTATAATGTAATTTTTTTTATATAAAGTGTGAATATTATTATTAAACTTATTTGTCATTAAATTTCGTATTCTTGCTTTATTCTCCTATCACCAAGCTACGACAGGGGGGAAACTGTAAGTAGTGATTAAAGGGGCATACTGATTTGTTTAAGATATTCATGTGCTGCTCGTTCGTGCGAAATCCCAATTCAAAAAAAATAAATAGCAAGCGCTGGACATTCGTTAAGTTTCTTTGAAATAGTTTGCTCTGTTCAGCAGCCGAAAGTTCTTGGCTGGGAAAAATAACGCCAAGATAATATGTATGTATTGCCTTGGGGTTCAGTCAAGGGTATAGATATGAAGTTAAATTTGTATCTGTATTAGCTCTCTGCTTGTATTGTAACGGCGTTGGTTAAAATAATAAATAAGATAATAAAGAATCTAAGTTGTAAACAATAAATGGATAGAAATAAAAGTTATGAAAAGAATAATAAAGTATAATAAATAAGTCTAAAATATAATTGAAGGTAGTAAAGATTTAAATCAAATCAAGCAACCAACCAAATAACCATTTCCGTTATAATATATGATGTGATTCTTTGTCGCACTTACTATCCCTATCATAATTTAGGAAAATCAGACTGAACAGCATACAGCATTACCAATTCAAAAAATCTATTGCTGATAATTTTGACTCACAACAGTACTATTTCCTGCACATCATATAGATTGGTTTATGATACCTGAGATTACTAAAATGTTTACTACTTTGGACTGATCATACTATTTAATACCCACAATGGCGCAATCCAGGTTTGAATTTATATTCATTTAATGGTCATCCCATCAGCACCGAACCATGACCCGGGGTTTATGAAACTCATTTACAATATTGCACTACTTCATTAATCTTCTGATAATTTAGTGAAATGCACAAGTGAAAAGTGAACAAAGACAAAAATATATAACATTCAACAACAGTTTTATTTCACATAATGTACCTACATATCTTCTCAAACAATGTACTTCATATCAAAATGGATAGTACAACCATCAATAAGACATGGAACATTATCTTTCTAGATAATAATATTCAATAAATTACATTACCATTTGTTATTAATTTAAATTAAAAAAATTATATTACTCCAATTGCCTGATTAACATTTGAATTCTATAATTAAATAATAATACATAATAATAATATATTGAACATGATTGAAATCCGATTAAGTTTTAATCTTCACTAAACTTAATTTTGTTAAAACGTTTAATGTTTAAATTTTTATTATTATTTAAAAAGAATACGTGTATCAAAATACATTCAGTGTTATCGATTTATTTTAAAATAATTTTCTTATACCGCTTGTTTTTACTTTAAATCAATTAATTAAAAAACAAGCAACCTAGCTAATTGCATTCCTGTGGCTTTTATTTTAAAGAGTGGAGATTTGATTTTTGTGTAGTTGTTTTCATGTCAATAATCCCTGGATATAATTCTTAGATAGATTGAGCGGGAGATTAATATTTACCCTGCCTTAGGCGTAGAAATTGGACAACAAGGAAGGTGTTTCGCGGGTAATGGAGCGAGATATAAGTAGCCCCGAAAATTTGAAGAGTTAGTTAATTCATTATTCGTCACTAGACAAGCTGTTCCTCAAGTGAAAGTTTATCTCAAAGGACATTTAAATTCTTAAAGGAAATTCGCTGTTACTTAAATCCTTTTGCTTGCAACAAGATGAAAAACTCTATACGTGTTACCACCACCCGAATGGCTTGCTAACTCAACAAAAGACGGATCCCTGACTTTCAAATTTGCTCCAGTAATGCCTTAAACACCTACAAGAAGCCGGAACCTCGTTCCATCTACCTTGCCATGGTCGAAGAACCTGAAAATGAACTTAAGTAAAAGTGCGCACTCTACGCGAACTGTGTTTTACCGAAAGGTAACTATTTGCTTTTTATTCTTCCCAGGGTAAATTAATTCTCAGTAAATCTCCGCTCAATCTAATCATAAATATGTATTCTTAAATAATAGTTATACTCATATTTAACCTTTATTGTGTTTTCTTATATTTTTGTAATGGGTTTTGGAATCTTAGTTTTAAGATTCCCAATTTGCTTTCAGTTTTGTTTATTGGAGAGTGACGAATGAGTTTTATATTTATATTTTTATGCCTACAACTTTTTATAAATGCTTTAGCGGTCGTGCATTTTAAATGCTTACCTGTAATTATTTAGTATTCAATAATCAATTTGTAAACACAGTGTTTGCGCTTTCGCAAACCTCCAAAAATCTTTTGGCTGGCGACTTTATCACCTAATTTGCCGCAGGTGGAGATTTCGTTTCTAATATCTCTAAAAGCGGAAATTAGAATTGTGTTTTTCTTTGTAATTTTATAAGTCGTCAGCAGGAAGATAAAATTTATCCTTTCTTAAATTACAGGTGAGCGATACTTTCGTTCTGCTAAAGTGTTTACAACTTTTAATATTTTCATACTCATGTGCACTCTCCGATAGATTTATTTTTGTATTTATTACGAATGCTTTAAATTTATCAGAGCGTGTACTCAGAATTTGTTTGTAATTCATTTTCTTTTCTTTAATGGCTGGGGCAGACATAACTGTTTTTCTAATTATTTGCTTGTCTCCTATTGAGACCCTTTCTGATTAATTTTAAAGTAATTTTCGCCAATTGTTTGGCTGGGATTCACCAGTTTTTAATTGTTTTACTTCCTTTCAATCTTATTTTTCGGTTGTTCTTGAGGTGGATCAATCACCGTTATTTTAAACGTAGTAATAGGTGCAGTTCTTACCGATATAAGGACATTCGAGATCTGACCATGTTTAGATCTCGAAAAGCTCATCGGCACTGGCTTCTTTGATCTATTTCAAGGACGTATTGTTTGAATATCTGAAAGTGAGAACCAATGCTAGGATGAATCCTCGGCTGAATGAAATTTGCTTCCTCCCTTTTAAATTTGTTTATTAGAGAATCAGTAGATCTGCCAGAGCATCGCATTTAGTCTTTCTGGTACACGCCTGAGCTAATCATATTTGTTAACTTATAAACTTTTCTTATAAGTTAATTTTCTCTTAATAAAATTTTATTAAATATGTTTAAACTTAATTTGGCTGACGTTTGTCTTTGTGCTTTTGTCTCAATTGTCTAAAAAATTTAAGATCTCTTGTTTCTCCCTGAGTCTAGTCGGTGCAAACCATCATCATCATCTATTCTGATCACAGTAAACAAATTTTCCAGACACGTAGTGGTCTGGTGGCGCCCTCTGTATCAGAATAGATTGATAGACGAAAGTAAAAGCTTTCGTCCGGCACAATATATATCAATTTTCTTATTTAGAAACTAGATAATATATATAAAATGTTATATCTTACTCTAGGAAGACAAACAGATAATATTTTTAGAGTAAGCAGATTAGTATTATTAACAAAAGCGTAGTCCTGTGTGACATTAAAAATAGACAAAAAACAATAAAGAAAGATCTTACTTTAGTCTGTTCATCTTTTGTCTAAAAAGATAACATTTTAAGTATTCCAATGTTTATTCAGATAAAAGCTGTTCACGGCTGTACTATATAATTCTTGAGATTATTTATTTTTTCAATGTAATTTCAATTTAGTTTATTGAGTAATCCTATATCCTTGCTTAGTAAACATTCACATTATAAAAAAACAACAACTCAAAGATGACATACAAAAAATCTTATAATAATAAATGAAACATATAAGCCAAATAATAGCAAAAAAAAAAAGATCAAACATGAGAATAAATTTTTAAAATTCCATTATTTATTTGCAATATATTTTTTTTTGAAAATCATCTTTTATTAACCAAGTCTAGCTAGCTTTTTATTTTTTAAAAATTTAAAATAAAACCAACAACACTAAATTAGATAATTCAAAGATGAAAATGTAATAAACTATTTGATTGGCAATTAATTTGCATTGTTCTGTTGTGAAGTTTTCCATAATTAATTTCCTGAAAAGTAAATTATAAAGAATTATTATACAAACAACAAAAGTTATTAAAAATTATAAATCTCTCTTTGTGACTTTTGGAACTTCATAAATATGTGTATATGGGAGTGTTATAAATTTCTGAAAATATCTTCAACTAATTTATGATTAAAAAAAATTCCTTAAAAAGTTATTAAAGCCTAAACTATAAAAATAGTGGGGGTGGGTGGGTATATATATTGTAACCTTCCCATGAGACCAGGGAAGCCAGTCACATGCAGCGACACCATAATACCACCTATCAGTTTTCTACAGAGAATGAGCACTCTTATATAAACAACCTACCATAACAAATGCAAATATTAAAATCTCATGTTCCTATATTTTAAACTTATATACTAGGTCTATACTCTATCTATATCTCAGGATTCACTCATGTACTAGATACAAGAAAATTGATTTTGTGATAAATATTTTAATATTCTTAAATGCAATAACTACATAAGTTACACATTAAATATTCTGTCTTCTTCTTATAACTCTATTATAGAATATCTTGTGTCTAAGTCAAACAAAAATGCAAATATACAAAATTAAGTATCTCAACCCTTTTGATAACACATAGCTAGCACACAAAATACTCTTTGAATATTACAAAATTTCTTCTTATATAAATTATTCAATTTAAATCACCTATAAACATATCTAATTAAAATATCTTCAAGTATGAACTTGTACCAAGTACTAAAAGAAAAATAATGCAGCAGGTTGAAAGGATAATCTTATCCTACTCACGGCATTGCAAAATACAATTGAAATAAAGATGAATTAACGTAGTATGTATCTTATCACAATGCAAGCATGATAAATGATATATAAAACTTTACTACATTAGATTTTCTAGATAATAAATGTAACAATGGCAATGAAACAGAAAAGTATTTAATAAATAGCAAAAAATATTTATTTACAGGATAATAATAATATTTAATACAATAAATATTTACAATAAGTATTAATTTTAATCTAACAACTTAAACTAACAGAAATATTGTTATACTTCGAAATAAAACATTCCTTTCTGAAAAATTCCTACAAAATTGATAAAAATAGCATTTATATTATTCAAGAAGTTCTCACGTTTAATTTGATACTATCTCTTTTACTATTACGTACACAGGATAAAATAACACACATATATGCCTATACACAGGCCACTATTATGATATTAAATACATTATTGCACTAAAGATATCTAAAAATCAGTGTGGAAATATACTTTTCATGAAATTGTGAAGATAGCTTAATATTATGCTAAAAATAATTAAAACAGTACAACTATATTAATACCTATGAGGGGTGAGGAAACAGACAAGTTCAATAGTTATGATTACACTAACATATTTAAAATTAAACTGTAGTACAGCTAATAAAATAATTTCAAAGGTGATGGTGGAAAATATAAGGGCAGGCATCTGGTACTTGACCTGACAGTATGAATTATAAAAGCTACAAAATTTTACATACCATTTTAATTATAATTTCACGAGGAATATAATAACACGTTATTAAAATTTCTCAGTGTCATTTGCTTTTCATGATGTACAAACTATATGGCATTTTTATTTGCAACATGTAAACAAAGTTATAGTACAATTATACCTTAAACCAAATGCATAAAAATTAAAACGGCAAGAATGGTATTTAATTAGTTAAAAAGAATAACACATTAAGGTTAAAAATCACTACGGAACAGTTTTCAATTTGATTGCCCAATCAATAAACTACACATGTGCAAATATGTTAGTGATAACACTTACCTGATTTTCAAACTTGGCTTGAAGAGCAGCTGGCACAGTGCCATTTTTAATAGCTTGTATTATTTCCATGGTAGTTTTGTACTCTTCTGCTGCTTTTTTGCTGGCTTCTTCTTGCCAAGGAGAAAGTTCTTCTTCAATACACTCCATCATAAGATCAATACCATCAGCTTTTGTTGGCTTTCCTAATCTCATTTGAATTATAGTTTTTGGAGGAGGGGCAGGTGGAAGAATACTGACACTCCTTCTACTACTCGTCCTGTTTCTTGTCAGACCGATTCTGCTATCTAAAAAGTTATAAACAATGAATAAATCTTCAGATATTATTTCAAATATCAAATAAAATCTATTAATAAAAAAAAACATAAATGCTAAATCCATCACATAATTAATTAAAAACAATAGAGTACTTTTATTTATTTTTAGCATACATTTTTTTCTTTTTAAGAAAACTATAGGCATCATTAAAAATATCAAAATAAGAACCAGAAGAAAAATTGATTATTGGCTTTATTAGAAAGATTTTTAATATGTGTTTTATTGGATGTAATACTTGGATCCTTAATAGAAGAACAAGGCATCAATCAATGAAGTATGAAGAAACGTATGTTAGAAGTAACAAAAAGAGATTGAAAATAAAATATACAGGTGAAAGAATAAACAAGTGTCAGGGACATCATTGAAATAATTAAGAGACTAAAATGGAACTGCATTAACAATGTTGCTATCAGAGATGATAATATGTGAACAGTTAAAATTTTAAATTGGATCCCAAGGAAAAAAGATCTAAAAAGGGAATACAAGTAACCTGGATGAAGGAAATAAGAAAGTTTGTAAGTATAATGTGTAGAAAAGAAACTAAGGATCATAGTAAATGAATTAAACTTGGAGAGACCTTCATTCTGCAATATACCAATAATATCTGAAAGTGATGATGATAATCCATATGGTGTAAGGATAAGACTTTCTTCTTCACAAATAGAATGTGTTATTATGTGAAACTAATATAACATGAAAACTAGATTTCCCCTGAATGAATTTCCTGGTTAAGGACAGCAAATTATGAATGAATAATTCTACAATAAACAATAAACATAATGGACATTCTCATTAAATTAAAATTTCTACAATAATTGGTTGTCGGAGCTCATGCATGCATGAGACATTTCAAAGCCTTTCCATTCTGACTAGAACATTAAATATCTTGTCACTACGTAAAGTTTACACATCAATTTAGTTCTTTTTAAAAAATTGTTTTCTTATATATGTATATAATTTTTAGTCTTGAACCAGAAAAATAATTAAAAAACTAAATAACAGATGTTATTAAGAACGAAATAATTTCCTCTTCTATGGGGATTTTATGTATATTTATGCTTTTAAAAATTTAATTAGCTTTTACTTTAGATAAAAAAAATTTTTTATACTTTTCAAATTTATTAAATTAAATAATTTTTTCATGGAGTACAGCGATCAAACAAAGAACATATTTTCAGAACACTGAATTGAAGATCTCATTGCCTCAATTTGTTTGCACTAAGGAATACTGTTTATGTTTTTCATGTGAATAAGCTTTTTAGTTTTTACTGAGGACGATTATTTATACTTTTAAAATTTACATGTACAATGAATAGTAAAAAAATTTAAGTTAATTTTTTTATTACTTTGATCGATTTGAAATCAGAGTAAAACTTTAAAATTTGTTCAGATAACTCAGAATTTCCAATAAATTTTAAAATTTTGGGTAGCCAGACTTATGCAACCCAGCTAGTCATTCAATTACTATTAACCGAAAGATTAAAAAAACAATATAATTTCTCACCAACAAAAAGTGTATTAATTCGATGAATTATATTTTCTCCCAATATTTCTTAGTAGATGAATCTAAAGAGGACTTTGATAAGAAATGTGCTATGACTACCATATTTCAGAAAAAAACAAAATGTAAAAATAAACCTACAATATTAATTCACAAAAAAAATTTTAAATTTAGATTTAATACATCTATATAGATTAGAATTTGTTAAAATTTGATACATTTGACAATAAACTGTTGGCAATGCAATATGACATTAAAATATTTTAGATAGCTTACTTAGTTTCTTAAATCCAGAGCAGTGGATAGATGAAATATGAAATACTTTGATATCAAATTTAAAATAAGTTGTTAAATAATGTACATAAGGGGGTGTTTCAATTAAATACTTTTATTGAAGTTAGAATAAAATTTTAAAATAGAGGTTTAACTGTTTTCGCTCTTTAAGCGGGTGTCCCACACACCTTATTTGATTTGTCGAAATGTTTTCTTTTTTTACTGACATAAAAACTATAAGTATGACGTCAACAGAAATACGGGCATTTGATAGATCTCTGACGTAACTTTCTAAAGATGTCTTTAACAAAAAAATCTGATGAAATTTGGATTTTTTATTAATTTTTTTCGTAAGCGACGCATTTAATTTTTTTTTATCAATTTTGTAATTTCCACAAAACGATAAAGACAGAAAATATTGGCCTTCAAATACACTTTTATCGGATTAAAATACTCTGATTCACAAACAAGGCCTTCAATGGAGTGTAAATATAAGCAGAATATCAGGCTCGTAAATATATAATTTTAATTTTTTGAATAATATTTTAATTTTTTTTTTTAATTTTTTGAAAAAATGATTTAATTTTTATTAATTTGAGTTTGTAGTGGTGTGTGTCTGTATAAATTATATATTTATTTATGCTCATATGAATTCATATCCTTGGTAATTTTGTAAGTTCTAATCCACTTATTTTATAAAAATAAACTTATTTTATAAAAATAATGATTCTCAAAAAGTTTAATAATTTATTATTTATTATTATGTTTATATGGTGTGTTTGTGTTTACAAGTAATGATTTACAAAACTAATAATCAAATGTACAAAAAGATTGCATATGCAGGCAAATAATCAAATTCTGATTCTTGCCTATGCCTTGATACTCATGGTGTGGAGTCACTCTGGTTTTGCTATATGTTTCATCACATTATTTTCAAGTCTATAGCTAACAAATGGACTATATGCAAATAAATTATATCTATGTGATACAATAAATATAACAAGATAGCATCACTGGTGTGCATAAAGAATATAAATCATCACTGGTGTGCATAAAGAATATAACCATCATTGATGTACACAAAAAAATATAAAATGAAGAGATGAAACTCATTTTATCAGTGATACAGACAGTAGCCTACAATTTCTAGTTTTAGATAGACAAGAAGCCAATTGCTATGATGACAAATGCATATCTATCTTCTGGAAATGATTTGTTTTGTATCTTTTATTAGGATGAATCTTTTTCTTATAGATGCCTTTGACATTTGGTAACTTTTGGGGTACAAGATAAAAATGAAGAATTCTTATGCGAATACTTTTGGAGATTCTGAAGCTATGGATTATCTCAGGTAAGACATATTATATATGGTTTGAAAGATAATTTTGTGAGAAATACAAAGAAATTATCACTGAAGATATAATTTAAACTTAGTTAATGATGAATTAGAAATTATGAACAAACAATAAAGTAATAATTATTTCGGATGTTGAAATTTCTTTTTTTCCTTATTTTTTAAATGGTTATCACTATTTGTCTTAGACTTATTGTTTTCCTTAGTTTTTCTAGTTTCTATTAATGTAAATTTTTTTTGCTCTAACATAATTAAAACTGAAGTTATTGTGAAAATTGTGTCTCAGGTCAGTTTTTTAAAAAATTCAATATGCGCTAAAATCTGAGGCAGTTACTATATTAATATTTAATATAATTTGTTCAAATTTGGTACATTTCTTTTAAATCACTGGCAATGCAGTATGACCCTAAAATACTTTAGGTAGCTTACTTAGTTTCTTAAACAGAGTCGTGGGTGGTGTGCAAGACTATATTGTAAACAAAGATTAAATGATCATTTAATACTTCTAATTTTACTTTCAACATTAAAAGTTATTTTAGCATCATTTAAAATTGAAATAAAAACAAATCTTTGATTACAATCTTAATGCTATAAACTAAATAATAATAGATATAAAAAAATATTTATAATAAACAATTTTATTTACTATGGGAACTAAAAACCAAGAAAATAATTGTTTCTTCAACCACAGTTGGGATTTTTATATTTAACTCGAAACAAAAGCATGAAGGGGGAAGGGGTCCAGAATTAAGTTAATCCTTATTTTTTATAAAACAAGAGGTTGACTTGATTAATTTCAGCCCCCCATCCCTATAAAACTCTAATTGTGGTTGAAGAACCAATTATTTTTTTCTGGCTAAGCATTTATCATAAAACTTGTTGAGGAATTGGCAATCCTCATTGTTTATATCTTACAAGCTTAAGAAAATTGAGTCATGAGATGTATGATTTATTTTGACTAATTATTTTCTTAGTTTCTAGTTTCCATAGTAAATAAAAGCATTCATTATAAATATTTTTTATATTCTATATAATTTATTATTTTTAAGATAGAAAGTACTGTAAGATATTAATGATGATTTTCAATCCCTGAACTATAAAAAAAAATAATAACTTGTATATTTATTATATCTAGACATTATTTTATATAATAACTTGCCAGCTGATTTACATAAAATGATGAGAGGCACAATATTGAATCTTGTATAGATCAATTGCCATTACTAACAGTTGTAATACTGAAACTTTTTGGTAATTTAATTTAAGAATAAATTATCAGTCACTTTAAGTCATAAAAGTGAATTTGAGGATGTGCTTACTGGAAAGATTAGCAGTACAAATAATCATCTTCTTGAAAAATGAAACTAGCTTTTTAATTAAATATGCTGTCAACATTTCCAGATAGCATATATTCAAATACACTTTTATTAGTAGCAATGTCACCTAGCAATTTAACCTTAAACCAAGATGAATCAATCTTATAATTATTAACAATGAGCCATTTATCTACACAAGATTCAATATTGAATCTTCCAATAATTTGAGTGTAAGACAATTGTCAGATTATTTATATAATATATTGCCTAGGAATGATAAATATGTGTCATAAAAGTACAAGACAGTATATTTAATGATGACCCAGAAATGATTTCTCTCAGATTTTATAAAGATTGCCATTTTGTCCCATCTCACACAAGATATGGATAATATGAAGATATGGACCAACCTGGCTTATTAGGACTAATGACAGGATTATGATCAGAGAATATGGGGGGAAATGCATAATCAAACTGACACAATCTGGCCAAGAAAAGATGGGGAAACCTGGGGATGGCACTCATCATCATCAATCCTACTTAATAATCAAAATTTAAATATACAATTTATAACAGTACATAACATATTAGAGCTGAATTATAAGATGGGAAACCATCATCATCATCCCCATAGACTAATCAAAAGGAATCCATGAAAAGAATGAGCATGAGAGATCAACAAAGAAATAAGACTAACTACTTAAGTGCTAACCCATCAAAATACAATAATAAAAAAATAATGCTGAGATTTTAAAACACGCTGATCATTATCAATGCCCTGGCCACATAGTACTATTAGCATACTAGCTAACTATAAACTTAATTTCTAATTAAACAAATAAAATGAAATGTAAAATGTAGTGATTGGACTTTAAAGGGTATATCTTTGGAACATCCAATGTTACAGAAAAGTAATCAAATCATCTGGATGTCCAAAACATCAAATATAGCCCTCATTCCATATAGCTGATTGTTATCCACAATTCCAATCAGAAAGCAAGGGTTCTATAACTGTTACTATGAGCAAAAGATAATACCAACATATAATATTTTAAACCTATTTTAGGATTAAATAAATTCACTGGAATAACTTAATGAAATATAAATTTATTAATTAGAAACGTAATAAAATGAAATTAAAATCTGCTAATTATGCTATGCATCATTCTGATTTTGATTAAAATAATACAAAAAAATATGGTATTACATTGTAATTTACAAATATTTCAATAGGTTTATATAAAACACGCCTATGTGCTGCATAATAATATAAAATTAACATATTAGAATTGTCATAAACTAATAAAAATAATCAATTCATTTAATAATATATATATGATTAATTTTAACATATATGTGAAAACCTATTGAAATGTGTGCACACACTGGCATTTACATCCTAATGATATTTCATTAGTTAAAATATAAACTTATTAAATCCATATTATATTTTTACAAGAAAATTAATTTGATGTTGAAAATATACATAAAATGCACATGTGTGTGTGTATATAATAAAAAAATAGATAATACAAATTTTAAATTAATCAAGGTTATAAGTCCATTATTTTTAATTTTAAGTAAAAAATATTTTTAAAAGTTCTGTTTTTTGTTTCTGCATTTACAATATTTAATTAATCAAAGCTAAAATAAAATCCATTATAAATGTTAAAGGTAAGAAATCATATGGAGAGCAACTGATTATTCAATCTTAATTTTTTTCTTCTTTTGAATGGATAATATAGTTATCAGTTATTTACTTTCAAAATTGATAACATAAAAGATTTTAACTGCAAAGTATAATGTCATTTTACTCACCAAGAGAGATCTGTATGTACTTTATATATATGATGCAGTACCTCTGTGCATTTCTGTATGTAGATAAAACAGCATATGTATATAAGTCATATCATGGTAATTCTTCAGCCAGCTAACTAGTACTAGAATCTTTTGGTCAACTAGTCCATTATAATCATGTCTGTAATAGAGTAGTATAATGTTCTACTGACATTTCCAGGAAAGATATAAATCAGGTAACTAGTGGCATTCAGTACGCTCCATTCAGTCTCTATAATTTAATAGACTTCAGGCAGGCTGTCTAGTATACATATGGGCTATGAACTACAGAAAAGCAGAGCCATTACTTCGATGTGAATTCAAATTCTATCACTGACACCAGCAGCAGCTGATTTGTCTTCAGTTATAACTTCATAATAATAATGCTGTACTATACACTTGATCTTTTAAATCCACCTTTTATAGTCAATGGTGGAATTTAAAAATATACCAATTAAGTAAATTCTTTATCTTGATCAAAAAAAAAAGAATAATTAAAATCAAATCTTTTATATCACAGTTTCCTTAATCCTTTAAACAACACCAGATTGTGGGATTTTATCAAAGTATATTATACTAATTTTATCACAAGCTTTAATTAAAAAATAATAATTTCTTAATCTAATTAAAAAGATAGGATAATTTTATAATTACGGCTAATATCTATTACAACATAAAAACAAACTTGTTTTAATTCTCAAAATCAGGATAAACATTAAATAGACTAAAATAAACTATAATAAATTTAAGTATCAAAATTATTATTTAAACCTTAGCTGTTATTCCAGTGTATATATTTTAAATGAATATTCAAAAAAAATTGTTTGTATTCATTTCTAATTTTCCTTTCAGTTTTATATATATATACATATACACACACTACTATGTTGTTGTATGCCATGAACACCTAACTGTCTCAATATGTAGTTCTCTGTAAATAATAAAAAATAAACACTCAAAAAGAATATCCAAAAAACAATCCATTACCCTTCTTTGCATCATTACTTTTCCACATCATATTTAATTGGCTATCATTATACGGAGAAAATTTATCAACTTTGAAGAAGAAACAGCTTTAACACTCTATGAAAACAATTTTTACATGGTGTAGAATAGTAACTTGAAAGGTTCTTTAATGGAACCATGTGTGATTATTACCAAATACAGGATTACAATTTTTTTGATTTCTGGAAATAAGTTATGCATTGAGATTGTTCAAAATAAAACATCATCTTAAATTTAAGAACTATAAACGACATGCATGATAAAACTTTTACTACAATCATTTTAGCCTATTATTCATTAATATGCAGAACATGTTCTCATAGCTTATTTACATCTTATATAATGAAATTATAATGGCCAACATCAATACTTCATGAGCCATTTAGAGGATTTTGTATACTTTTATATGGCATTATTTTAATAATAAAAAATAAATCAATTTCAAAAATATATTTTCAATTTTGCCTCATCAAGTGTCTTAGAAACTAATAACATAGCAATATTATTTATATATTAATATCACTGCTACACTCAATTTAATGTTAAAGCCTGTATATTTATTTGCATACAAGGTTATTATGAGAAAATAAGCTTTATAGAAATCTGCTTTATGCATTTATATCAAGTGTTAATTCACCACTAATTTTACTTTAATATTCAGAGTAAGCAAATCTATGATATTATACAAAAATAAGGTTGGTACAATAATCACTTCTAGATAGTTATGGGAACAGAACATGAAATGTATCATGCCAAGATTGACCTGGGTTGTGTGGCCAGTTGTTCAAATTGTTATATATTTGCGGCAGTTAAATCATTTGTTTATATTGTTTTCCTGAAGGTTTGTGATGATGGTGTTTTAGTTGTATTTTTATATTAGACTATTTCCATCATCTAATATGTGTGCTGAATGTCTTTAAAAAAGTTTAATTTTATTTAAATATTCCAAATACATTCAACTGTTAGTAATATCACAGCAAACAGGTTAGTATATGCACCAACTATTAGTAATTTCACAGCAAACAGGTTAGTTTATATAGGTGGATATGCCATCATAGATTTCCAGTTCTTATTAAATTCTGGAAATTCTAACAATATGAGGATGCCCTAATTAGATTTGATTTTCTGAGTATTCTGATGAGAAGTTATTATAGTCATCACATTTGCATGATGCCTAAATGAATTCTGAAAAAATATTATAACTATTTCATTTAGAATTTTATTTCTATACAAGTTGTACCTGGCCTATATAAAGGCTGTCATTTTTGTAATAGTTTTTTTTTAATTAATTGCTTTAACAAATTTTTTAAAGATTTTCTTTTTTTTTTTTTTTTTACAATCGTTAATTTTTGTTGTAAATTAAACAAAAGATTTTAATATTATATAAAAAAATGTGAGAATTTTATTTATATTATATAGTTATTAAAATAATTGAAAATTTTATAACTTACTATCATTTTTTCTTGGTTCTCTTTGCTGTTTTGCTACATTAGATAAACATTGAGATCTTTCTTCCATAGATGTATCTTCTTGAGGATTTTGCTTTCTTTTTCGATCTGATTCTTTTCGTTTTTGTACATCACTTTGAGATAAATTATCTCTGCAGCATTTAATTCTTTGTTTGGCTAAACGCTTTTTTCGTTCTATTGGTGTCTCATTATTATCCTGATTTTTCATATCTATGTTGTGATTATTCCAAAAGTCTACAATAATTTTTAATGAAGTTTATAGAATTAATAAAGCTAAATTAAAATTAAAATTTTTAAATATACCTGTTATATTTGATAAGAAAATTATATAAATCTGGCCTATATAAAGGTCGTCATTTTTTTAATAGTTATTTTTAATTGTTTACTTTACCAAATTTATTTTGCCTTTGTGGAATTACCTGCTTTGAATAAAATAGTTTTTTTTTTTAATTGGTTGCCTAACAAATTTTTTTTTGTTGCAGAATTACTTGCTTTGGATAAAATGCCTACAATCAAATTATGCCTCTTAAATATAAGGAAAGAACTACTTCCTTCGCATAAAATGCTTCATAAAAAAATTAGTTTATTAATGATGGAACAAACCCTGTAAAATACATCCTCTAACAAAGAAATGTTTCATTTGAATATTACGTGACTGTGTTACGGACAAACAGGGATTTTATATATAAGATAAATTTTGAGTACATAGGTATAACACATGTTTGTGAGAAAGCAATTTTTAAATTAATTGTATAATTTGAAACATGTCCCTTTTTTATCATATTAGGAAGACATTCGACTTGATTTTTACTCTACACATTACTGGAAATAATATCTGGAAAAATTGCTGTTGTACAGATTGAAAAAGACTTTTCAATGTTAATTATTTTTTTCCCTTTTAATATATTGAGGTATAAGTAATAATAAAATCACTTGTCATTAAATGTTTATTGCACTTAAGAAAATTATCTTTTTAAATCGTTGACACTCAAGGTATTAATCATTTAAAAAACATGTGAACATTGTTATACACAAGTATTTTTTAAAAAATCAGCATATTTCATTCTCCAAATTTTGTTCTTTGGTTTGTATATAGCATGGCATATCTACACAGCATATAAAATAACTTTGATCTACTTTTTCATTAGTGAATTTTATCATATTATTTCAAAAGAGTTTTTATTTCACTCTCTATAAAAGCATGTTAAGTTATAGTTCCCCAATTATTTAAGAAAGTCAGTTAATAAAAATTAAAGGTGCTTGTGCTTTTTACTGTCTACCAAGCTCTACAAGCTTATATTTTTGATAAATATACAGTTTCAGGGGCATTAAACAAATCTTTACAAAAATGGCTGATAGTAAATAACATTTAATATTTATATTTTTTTTCATTAGTACTATTATAAAAAAAAAAAAAAAATTGTGCAAAAATTAATTACAATATTTACTATTACTGAATGTGTTAGTTATTAATTAAAATTAATGATAATAAATAAAAGGTAAATATTATAACGTGTAAACGTATATATATATAATAGACATTTTTTTATATATTTTTTTTAGATTAATAAGTTAATCAAATATACACAATTATCTTTTTTATAAATAATGGAAATAAAGACGTTTTATGTAATTTTTTTTAATTTTTATATTAATAAGTTGATTTAAATAAAAAAATGTAATTAAATTTTTGCACAATTTATTTTTTTTAAATAACACTAGTGAAAAAAAAATGTTAATATTAAATGTTTTAATTGTATGCCCCAGAAACTGTATATTTATCAAAAATACAGGCTGTGGGTTAATGTACATAAAAGAATCCTCCAAAAAAAAAAAAAAGAATTCTGAAATTGGACATTCAAATAAAGATTTATAGCACTAAATGTTACTCGTAAATAAGTTTTAAAAAAAATAAATTATTAGATACTTAACTTTAGTAGAGTCTAAAGATAATCTTGAATTCACATTTTTTTTCTCAACTGTTGCCCCCAATTCTGGTCCTGGCAACTTGTTTTCAACTGACTCATCAAGATCTTGAAAAAAATTAAAGGAAGAATCACAGCCAAGTCTGGAAAAATCCTCATCATCGCTGACACCAATGTCTAGATCACTTTTTGCAACACTACTACAAAACAAACAAATTTTTTATATATTTTAAAGGTATAATTATTAAAATTATTTTAATATTTTGTTTAACAAGGTAAATCGACAGATTATAAAGCTAAACTAAAGATCCTAAATTGAAGTGAATCAATCACCTATTTCTGATGCTCAAATATCAGACAATCTTAATTATTTTATTAAAAAATTATATACTAATGAAATCTTAAAAAGAAATAATTGGGTCCATTTTGATCATCTAAAATTCAAACTTTATTTATACTTTTCCAAGGCATATGCCTGTAAATAATAAATAATACACAGATCATTATGGAACACATTTTAAAGTCCTATTAGTCTTGCTCTTTTTCAAATATTGCTGTCCTGACCAGAAACAGCAATGGGTCCTTTAGATGTGTGAATAATAAATTTATAGCGATCTAATCAACTAGGCTATTAATTGATCAAAGACAACAGTTAATAGATATTATAAATATATTTCCTTCTGATAACTTCATTTTTTTTCCCTTTTAATAAGATTAACGAGTAATAACTTACAGTACTATTACAACTGTTACTTAACCAATTTCTTTTTTTCTTCTTTAATTTTTTTCCCCTTTCTATGCAAAATTCTTGTTTTCTCAAATACATGTTCATTGGTATAAGCATGATCTGCTGCTTTAGATACAGCTGTCTTTTTCTCTCTAATCTTCATTTTATATTACTTTAATTACTTTTCAATGAAGTGGGTAAATTCACTGTCATATGTTCTTCTGAATTCAAATGTTCTTTCATAGATGAAACTCTAGTTTTTCAGCATTCATACTTAGTTTTATGGAAGTTAAACTTTCACATAGTATGCTATGATTTTGGAAAGTGGTTCCAATATTACATTAAGCACAGATTTTTTTAAGCTTTATTACCATGCCTGGAATATATTATATGGATTCTATAGTATCTATAATTTTTCCTTATGATGTTTTTTTTTTTTTTTTGCTGCTTAAGTTTGTTATCTTAATGATTGATGATGGACAACCATTCTTCATGAGAATTAATTTTATATTGGACATTTCTTTTTCCCAGTCTTCTGGATAAAATTTTTTTTGTTCTGTTCCATTGTAAAAATACAACTCCAATTTTTATTATTCAATGCATTGAAAAAATATTTTCCTGTGTTTTGTAAGCAATAATTGTGATTTTATTACCAAGATAATCTTGTCACTTTCAAGTGAAGGAAGATTGCAAGAATTAGAAGAAGAACTGTCTTATAATTAAATGGGACATTATTGGACTTTGTGAAGTTAGAAGAAAAGGATAGGAGACAATTGATTTTAAAAGTGGACATGTACTCTATTATAAAGGCACACATATTGGAAATACAAGTGGAGTAGGATTCATTATAAATAAAAAGTGGAAGAACAATATTGTGAAGATTGATGGTGTATCGGACAGAGTGGCAAGATTAGTTATACAACTTAATAGCAGATACCAAATGCAGATAATTCAGGTTTATGCTCAAACAAGTTCTCATAGTGATGAAGTAGTAGAAGATTTTTATATGGATGTACAAAAGGCTTTTGATCAGAGTAAACAACATTTTAAAATTGTTACGGGAGACTTTAATGTTAGAATTGGTAAACAAATGAAAGATGAAAGTGCTGACGGTAATTTTGGTTATGGTAATAAAAATGAGAGAGGACATAGACTTGTGGAGTTTGCAGGAAAAAAAAAACTTTATATTATGAATTCTTTTTTTTTTTTTTTTGAGAAAAATGTTAAAAGGAAATGGACATGGAAGCATACAAATGAAGGTACAGCAGAATTAGATTATATTTTGATTAACAGAAAATATATATTTCAAGATTATAATGTTCTTAATAAATTTAACACAGGAAGTGATCATTGATTAGTAACATATGTGCTAATGCAAAACTAGAAAGACAAAAATTATTAAGAAAAACAATATTTACAGTTGACATTCCTAATCTTCAGAAACATTTTAATGAATTTAAATTAGAACTTACAAATCGGTTTCAAGTATTAGTAGATTTTGAACATGATTCAGATTTGAATGAAATTAATATGAAAATAACTAATATCTTTTAAAACTGCAACAAAGATAACTGGTAGAAAAAAGCAGCAATTGACCAATAAAATTTCTACTGAGACTAGAGAATTTATGAAGAAAAGAAGGAATATGAAGATATACAAAATTGATGCATTAAAAAGGATTGAAATCTCGAATTTTGTAAAATGGTGCAGAAAAGAGTTGAAAATAAGAAAGTATAACTGTGAACTAGCAAAGCTGTAGAAGAGAATAAAAGTCTCAAGAGTGTAAAACAACATTTTGGTATTAAGCAGAAATTTATATCTGCAATAAGAAAAAAAAGATGGAATTATTACTAAAAAGAGAGATGACATCATGAAATGGATAGAAGACTTTTATCAAGAATTATATAGTAATAAAGAACAAGTACCTCCTATATCTATTACATCTTCCGGATTGCCCAGAATTTTAAATGAAGAAGTGAGACATGTAATTAAATGTATGAAGAAAGGAAAGGCTCCAGGTAATGATGAATTATAATTGATATATTAAAAAAAGCAGGTGAAGAAATAGAAATTTTTTAAGCAAAGCTATATACCAAATGTCTAAATGATAAAGATGTACCAGATGATTGGAAGAATGCAGTATTAATATTAATATTTTAAAAAGGTGATAAAGAAGATATTAGAAATTACAGACCTATCAGCCTTTTATCAGTTTTATACAATATTTTTACCAAGATAATTACAACTCGTCTACAAAGAACATTGGATTTCCACCAACCAAGAAAACAAGCTGGATTTAAAAATGGATTTAGTACAGTAGATCATATCCAGGTATTGAGAGAAGTTATAGAAAGGACAAATGAATATCAGTTGTCATTATGCTTTAGATTTGTAGATTATGAAAAGGCATTTGATTCTATAAACATTTCTTCAGTGATTAAAGCATTGGATCATCAAGGTATAGATCCAGGATATGGTCATATTTTAAAGAATATTTATAAAAATACAACAGCAACAATTAGATTATGTAATGATACTGGGAAAATCAACATTGAGAAGGGTGTAAGACAGGGTGACTCCATATTTCCAAAACTTTTTACAGCAGTGCTACAAGAAGTATTTTGTGGATTAAAATGGGAAGCTAAAGGAGTGAAAATAAATGGAGATTATTTAAGTCAGTGGTCTTCAACAACCGGGCCACAGAAGTTTTCTGCCGGGCTGCGCTAGACTGGCAAGAAAGTTAGTAATAACAAAATAATAAGATTTTAAACTTTTAATTAATATAAACGGTTTTTATTTATTTTTTTCATCGCATTTTTACCCTGTTAAAAAAAAAAAAAAACAGAACAAAAACGAAATCTAATCAATCATACATAAATTAATTTGTTTTTCTATTTATCACAGATGTTTATGGAGGGGTAGAATTAAATTTTTTATTATTTTTCTAAAAAAATTCAAAATTAAAAAAAAAAAAAGGTTTTTTTATTAAACAAACTCCAGTTGTCTTTTGATAGCCAATCACGGTCACTTGTCAGCATTGTATATGTGTTAAAACAAGATTAAAACTTTTGATTTTTTCAAGTTTCTTTTTTGTTTAAAAATATGCCCACTTTTTTTTTGCCCTATAAGGTGATATTTTTTGGGTTTATTTGTATACTGCTAATATACTAAAACTTTTATTTTTAAAACCAATTTCTGTTAACCTTTTTTTAAAAATAAAAACAAACAAAAAATAACTTTGCAAATTTTTTTTTTTTGTCTTTATTACGCGCGATATCTATTTTACCATTTTAAAAAAAAAACTTTTCCTATTAATTACATTTTTTGATCCTTTCAACACACCAGCACAAAAAAAAACAAAAATTACAATAACATCAAAACTTCAGACTTTTACACATTTCGTTTTATTTTTTCAGATTTAAAATTATGGGAATTTTTTTTTTGACTGTATGGTGATTAATTACGCAATTTCTATTTTGCCCTTACTACTATCAAAAGATAACCTCCATATATATATAACCATCTTGTATATTTAACATTAAATACAGATATTACATTTATCATAATCATTGCCATGTAATTACACTAGCTATGATATTTCCCAACATTCAGGTGAATAACCTTTTATTCTTGAATGTTTTAATAATGAAATAATAAACATAGAAATGCAAGTAAATTAATGAGAACAATTGTTATTGTACTGTTTTCTGTGTTCAGCATGTGAAGGTAAGCAACACCATTACAATACACAATAACTAGTGTGCTGTTTTGGTCAGTTATAACAATTATGCTTATCTAAGGCTAAGCAGGTTACATCTTTAAGAAAATTTATCTGCAAACTTCTGCCAGTCCGCGAAATCTTATTCTTATTTTTGCCGGGCTACAGGTGTGAAAAGTTTGAAGACCACTGATTTAAGTCATTTAGATTTTGCAGATGATGTAGTTGTTTTTGCAAATAACGCTTTAGCGCTGCAGGAAATGTTGCAGGAGTTATCAGATGAAAGTAGAAAAGTAGGACTAAAGATAAATGTTAAAAAGACTAAAGTAATGTTTAATGAATTTTCTCAAAATATGAAAATAAAGATTGATTATGATGAGTTAGAAGAAGTTAACAGTTACAAATACCTTGATCAGATTATTAATACAGATGGAAACATAATGGATGAAATTAATCATAGAATTAAACTTGGCTGGAGTGCTTTAGGTAGTAATAACTTGATACTAAAAGAAAATATGCCTATGTGTTTGAAAAGGAAGGCTTTTAATAAATGTGTTTTACCAGATCTTATTTGTGGATCTGATATATGGATACTTAATAGAAAAGAAATACAGAGACTTCAGACCACTCAAAGAAGTATGGAGAGAAGCATGTTGGAAGTAACAAGAAGAGATCAAAAACGCAATATATGGGTAAGAGAACAAACAGGTGTTACTGACCTCAATGAAAAAATTAAAAGACTGAAGTGGAATTGGGCTGGATATATTGCTAGAAAAGATGATAATAGATGGACAATTGAAATCTTAAACTGGATTCCAAGAGATTGTAAAAGACCCAGAAAGAGACCACATGTGAGATAGATGGATGAAATAAGAAAGTATGCAGGGGTGATGTGGAGAAGAGAAGTTAAAGATCGGAGATGGATTGAACTTGGAGAGACCATCCTGCAGTGGATTGATAATGATGATGATGAATCTTATTCCAAAAACATTTATAAATACCAATTTTTTTATTATCTAAATCTACTATGAATTTAATTAAAAAGGGATATATTGCTGATGCACCTCCAGAATGTTTGTAATAGTACTTCACACATATGGGCAATACAACATGACAAAACACAACTTTTAATGAAGATAGAAGATTTATGGCTATGGTTTCAAACCCTTCCAAGTAATTGCTGATGCACATCCAGAATGTTTGTAATAATACTTCACACATATGGACAATACAACATAACAAAACACAACTTTTAATGAAGATAGAAGATTTATGGCTATGGTTTCAAACCCTTCCAAGTAAATAATGCTACTCAATAGTGTGATAATGGCAATTCAATAGTCATACTCTGATTTAATTGAAAGAATTCTTTGATAGAACTATAAAAAATGAAGTTATATTCTCATTATTGAACAGAGCAAAAGGAGTTTGCTCACAAGCCATTGATTTGGATAAAGAAAAATCTATTAAGAACAAATTCTCTTGAAGAATAGTTGTCCATCAGCTATCATTAAGAAAACTCTAAATAGACAATAGAAATGTTAAAACAAAAAAGTAATAAGATGTATTATTATCTATATATGCATACCAGAGATAAAAAACCAACTAAGGAAAATTTGTAATCAATATTTTCAGAACTGATTTTCAAAATATCACATTGGAGAAATCCTCTAATCTTTATAAAGCTTAAAACTGAAATATATATTAATAAAAACTGCATCTAAGAAATGCCATGCAAATGGAATAAGAAATAAAGGCATAAAACAATGATTAGAGGAAAAGACAGATGCATGTAATGTAAAAAAAAAGTAAAAAGAAAAAAATTTCAAGAAGTTACTCACATGATAATGGCAAATAAATCCGTAAGTTAACCAAGTATGATAATCCCATAATGTTCAAAAAACATTTATTAACTTTGCCTTCAAAAGAAAAGAATGGACAAAACAGAATGACCACCATAGGTAAGTATATAAAATTTCTAATGACCATTACCTTTAACAAAATAGCCTAGTTGGCTAGAACATCTTAAATTCAATATTTGTGCATCTAAAGGTCACCAGTTTAATTCCCTTAACAATTAACATTATAAATTAGACTAGCAGTATCTAAAGAAGAGAAAAGAATAATACCATTTGAAAACATTGAATGTTATTAGAAAACTTGACAAACAAAATATATTTACGTATATATGTGCTTATTTAAAAATTACTAAGCCGTTGGAAAAAATAAAGATTTTATTTTAATAAATAAAAGTTATATATATATTTTCTATGCACAGATAAATATATATGGTATGATTAATAGATGAAATACACAAGCTTATATATACCTGTGTCTATATATGTAATAGACAGGGTATGAGCACAGACTTTCACATGACCCACCACTCTCCACACTATCTCATAACACTGATACACCTGAACACCATGAAATACGTATATTGGTGATTATTTATCTTTTCGACATATGTGTGTTCAGGTGTATCAGTGTTAAGAGATAGTGTGGAGAGTGGTGGTTCATGTGAAAGTCTGTGCTCATACCCTGTCTATGGTATGATTAATTATAAAGTTATATTTTACATTAATTTAAAACAAAATAGTTTCTAAAAATTGTAAAAGTATAAATTTAGTCTAAAAGTAGGTTAAAAACAAAAAGTGTTTTTGTTGTTAACAATTGGAAATGACATTCATAAAAACTAATGAAAATGCTTGTAAACAGATCCATCAATTAACTTATTAAAAACAGGTTATTTTGTAATCTCAGATCAAAAACAAAAAAAGCACCTGCAAATACGGTGTTGGGCAAATAAGCCTCAGATCTCAGTGGAATTTCTGGAGTTATTTATGGCCAATTGATTAAAGAATCCAAAAGACAAGCAATGGATCCAAAGTTTACTGCTAATCTAATTCTAGAAACTAAAAATAGTTCTCATAATTAGATTCAATATGCTTATTCTTCTTTTGTTAGTCTGCGATTCTGCTATTCGTGATTATTCTTCTGTGTTACAGCTGTGCTCTATTATTTCACCATGTGCTGTAATTATTTTACTATTCTTAGTCAGAACTTCATAATTATTTGTTTGTGTAGTTTGAAACCATGCAGAAGTAAAGACGCCATCTTCTGCTTCCCTGTCAAGTGGCAGAGCACAAGCTGGAAACCCATTGCAAAGTCCAGCAGTAAGAACTGCAAACAAATGGAGAAACCACACAAATGCATGTCCACTATGTGTTAACCTTATATGAATAAAACCTGATGTCCAAAGCTACAGGAAGAAACCAGCCATCAAACCAAAAATAAATACTGCCGAAGCATTCTAATTAAATTGTAATTGTGATTTAAAGCTTCATCCGCCATAGATAAACTCCGCCAAAATAAATCAATACCTAAGAGACTGAACGTGAACTTTTTGCCCTGAAATAATAGGCATGAACTTTAAGCGAATCTCTAGTTATTATTTATCTCCTATATAGTGAAAATATGAATAAATAAGTATTTGTTAAATCTGTTTGGATGGCAAGAGACTGCTGTGTTGTTTTATTTATAAATGTCAGAATTTAATTTGTGATCATTTATTAAATTAGTAAGTTTATCTAAATCAGTTAAAATAAAATTTATCAATCTCTGGCCATGCTAATAATGATTTGTATGTTAATTAAACTAGTCACGTCCACTTTATTTAAATATAAACAATAAGTTAAATCTGCAAATTAAATAAATTAAGAATGAAGTTCAATTGTACTGCAAAGACAGACTAGATTAAGGTTATATTTATTTCTATGAAAAGGTTTTAGTTGAGCAAAATACCCTTTTGTTTTGAGGAAATATAATTGATAGAAATGGATGGCTGTCAACAGTAATTCACGTTATGCTAGTTATATAGAAAACCCATTCTTATGTAATGTATCAGTGATAAATGATTGTAAAACTATTTGCAAATTCTTGGCCTCTTACTTTCATTATTTGTTTAGTACAGTGATGTACGGTAGATAAAAATTCCCTATCATAGATGTCTTGTGGTGATAATTTTGGGTCTGCTGGTCATTCATGCATGCTGTACCATATATTCTAAGTAGTATAACATGGTAGAAGTTAATTCCTACTGTTTGCGTATACTATATACATGTATTTTTTCTTGTTCATAAACTAGTGTCGTACAGATGTTATTCCCTCTATGTTATAATTATTTTATTATCGTAATTACTTATTAATATCATGGCCTGATGTTGATCACCGCAGCCAATTAGTTAAATCTTCCATAAGATATTTATCTTAAAGTTTATAATATTGTATTATCCTCATTTTGCAGGGTGGTCTAATTTTAGAACAGTGATAATAAGATGTGTGTGAGATTAGAGGTTTCATTCAAAAACAACTAATGTTAATATTATTCTAAATATTATTAAATATTAATGGTTTAAAAGCATTTAAACTTTCTATTACCATGTACAATATCTGTGCATAATCTAATTTATTACATAAAAACATACAGGATTTATAAATGTTTATTTCTCATAAATGAATTTGCCAAAATTAATAACTCAATTAAGTAAAGTTATGCCATTGTATTAATTTCTAATGTACAGATGTAAATAAATTGTCTGGATCATTATTTTGTTAGCGTTCTGTCATTATTTGCAATCAATAATTCAAGTAGAATAGTTAACAGTTGCTTTTTTCTCTCTGACCTTAGCGGGCTGAAAAATAAAAAATTGTTAGCCTGTGATGTCAGAATGTGGAACGCCTATGCAGATTGCCCTTAGATGATTTTCATGTGGGTTGCACAATTCTGACAGTTACTATATTAAATAGACTAGCAACATGTAAAGAAGAGAAAAGAATAATACCATTTGAAAACATTGAATGTTATTACTAATAGTTAACAAACAAAATATACGCATAACCGTATTGGAGATAAGCTTTATTTTGTAAAATTAGCAAAATATACCTAGTGCACACTCGACTACGTAATCATACTAATCTATAAGCATGGCATTGATGGTAAAAAAAAGGTGTGGCATTTATTAAAGAAACAAAACTCAATAGAAAATTTGCATATTTGAATGGCAAATAAGTTATTTATATTGACCACTTTTTTGAAAAAAGTATTCAGGAATCTTTCTTGTTAATTGTGTTTGTATCTGGCAATGTGCCAGGCCTCTTTCATCTTCCACTTGGCATTGTTATGTTCGGAGCAGACAACACTGGCAGATGTAGGTTTGAAGGTGTGACCAAGGTTAGCTTTGTGCTAATAGAAGATTGATTTGGCATCAGTTTGAGCTTTGGACATGGTTATATAGCAGGGCAAAGACTTCATGTACTGAATGGAATGAGAGTTTCTGTAGAAAAATTCACTAAAAAGTTCAAAAACTTTATCTAAAATTCAATTTAAAAAATTCACTAAAATATGCATATTTCAGCCTCACAAAATCGATCCAACAAGTTGCAACAATAAACAATAAGTACATTAGCATATACAAACTAATTTGTCAAATGTAAAAAAAAAATTCTTTAAACTATTTGCCAAACTTAAAAAGGAAGAATGAACAATTCAAACTCATTATTTTTTGTATGGAATTTCTGTTAACTTTTAATTTTTTTTACAAACAGTTGAACTAATTTTATATAAGGCAAATAATGAGTTTGACCATCACATTATTCGTTGATTATAAGAAGTTCAAACAATGCTAAATTTAAAATTTAAGAATGTTAAAAGCATTTGAAGATAAACATATCTTGATAATGCCTTATCTGTTCTTAAAACTATTCATGGCTTGATTAACAGATAAAAGAATTCCACATTTTTCTCTAAACTATTTGCCAAACTTTAAAAAGAAGCATGAAAAATTCAAACTCGTTATTTTTTCTATGAAATTTCTGTTAACTTTCAATTTTTTTAGCAACAGTTGAATTGTTTTTATATAAGGCAAATAATGAGTTTGACCATTGCATTATTCGTTGATTATAAGAAGTTCAAACAATGTTTAAGTTAAAACATAAGAATGTTAAAAGTATTTAGAACATAAAAATATTGATAAGAATTCCAGATTTTTCTAGATGTATGAAATATGCGACAAGTAAAATAAAATATTATAAAAATAAGACTATATAGTGTGCTTCCATTTCTAAAAGTCACACTTCGTATCTATTATATAGATATTGATGTTGTGCAATTTGAACTTATTTGCCATTCAAATATGCAAATTTTCTATTGAGTTTCATTTCTTTAATAATGCCACAACTTTCTTTTCACCGTCAATGCCATGATTGTGACTAGTACGAGTAAGTAATCAAAAGTGCACTAGGCATTTTTGCTAATTTTACAAAATAAAAGCTTATTTCTAATATAGTTGTACGTATATTTTGTTTGTTACATTTTCTGAGATATAGCTCACTAAATTCTTGAAGTTACTGATAGTTGAATGTATTTAGAAATGTATAAATAGTTTGAATTTTAATATTTTCAACTAGGTTATGCAAATATTTCATTATACAAAATGCCATCATTACAAATGTTGCCCTGCACATTTTGGCACAGTTGGTAAAGCATTCAACTTGGATCAAAAAGTCCCAGGAAGGATTTTGCCACTTGTGACCTCTTATGAAATCCTGAGCAATAAAGCCATATAAATTTTTTTTTAATCACAAATATTTATACAATCAAATAATTAAGTTTCAAAAAATAAAACTACAAATAAATCCCTTTCCGGCTCGTTGATATAATCATTTTATAGTACATATATAGAATAATTAATAAAATTTATTTTATAGTTAATTGTCAAAGTCCAAATAATATCAAGCAAGTTCAACAACTGATTCTTATTTTTGTTGTTCTAAAATAAATTACCTGAAACCATTCTTATTTAATTAATATTCACTTATTCTAGAATAATTCCAAAATGAATAATGAGCATTACTTTACATTTCACCTTCAAAGAAATTCTGTAATATTAACACCAAGCTGGCATTCGTTTTTAAAATTTTAACTCTAAATTAAGGAATCTTTTTTCAACCAATCAAATGCTAATAACTTTTTTTTGTTCTTTTACAAGAATTCATCTTAAAATCTATGAATTTTTTTTTGTACTTTTAAAATAATCTTTATTTTTGAAGTGTTTACATAGTTTATATTAATTTAGATATATAGTAGGTATACATATTATACTTTAGTTTGTACTGAAAAAGTTAATACTGCATATCTATGTACATATGTTACTTATATCAGATTCAACAAAATTAAAGACAAGTAATGGAGAATTAATTAGGAAATGAGTTGTGCTGTTAAATTTAGACTACTTTTATGGATTAGTGTTTGATTGGGTAGCTTGTTTAAAATTGGGAAACTGCATAGTTAATGAAAGGTATTGGGTATTAAAGCACAGATCATATCCTAATTTCAATGACCAATAGGTAAGGTTATTAATCTCCATGTGGATGCATATATATCTGGAGGTACAAGGGTTTGATCTCTGATTTAATTTTATTTATTTTGTTGTAGAAATGAGATTGCATTTTTTTTTCTTTTTTTTTGTAGTTAGGTTGAGGCAGAAATGGCATCTAAAGAACCAAAGAATGAATAGAATAAAAATAGTTGCTCTAATGCTTGGTAAAATCCTTTCTCTATGCTGTTGATGTGCATTATGAATAAGACTGATTGGGATTTATTGATATATGTAATGAAAGTTCGATAAATTTGAAGAGATGGGCATTTAAAGAAAAAATATTGGATAGTTTCTTCTTTGTGACAGAGTGGGTAAATTGAATCTATATTGTCAGGTGACATTTTTTTAGTTAAGAAGTGACAGATTGGTAATGCTTCCAAATTAATTTTGAAAAGGGAATCAAGATATTTGGGCTCTAAGTACCAGAATTTAAATTTTTGGATTATCTGTTTATTTGTGCAATGAAAAAGAGATTGAAGTGTTAATAAATGCTCAGTTTTGTGGGCATGGTTATAAGCTTCCCAATAATTAATTGTTGTTGATAGAGTATGTTACATGAGAATGGAATATGTGGCAAGGATATCAAGGTTTTTGAAAAAGTTACTTGTAACTGGAAATGGTAGATCTGTTGGGGTGAAGCAAATAAATTTCTGCGAGTCAGGTAAAAGAGTGAGCAATTTGATTATTACATTTACTGCTATTTGGAGATGGATTATAGGAATAGAATGAGAGTCCATTGTTAATGGCATGTTTTTGCACCATGGTTTTAATACTCAATGCCACAGCCCCCCCCCCATATCAGTTTGGTGCATATGGAATTTATTTCCTTTTTGAAGAAGTTAGTGTAATTGATAATTGGGGTGAAATATGCTGTTTTAGTGAATATTAGGATATTAATGAGTGATTTTGGCATGTAATAAGTAGACTTTAGATAGAGAATTGATTTTGGTTTCAGTGGATGTAAGTAGCATATTTTGAAGTGAGGTCATGGCATTTGTAAATGGGAAAATCTAAAAGTTATGAGATGCTGTGAAAGTAGAAGGTAGACTATTTCCCATTAAGATGTTCCATATAGATGATTTATTGAGATTGAAATGAAGTTTGTATTGTTTTGTACCAGCTTCAAAAACTGTTAATGCAAGAAGGAATTTTTTTGAAGGAATAACAATTACTGCATCATCCATGTAAATAATATGCTTTATATTTTTATTGATGATAGGAATATAGATGCCAGGGATATTGTTTTCAATTTCTAATAGCAAAAGATTAGTGTAAGTTATAAATAGTAAAGCACTAAGAGTGATCCTTGGAGAAGGAAATTGTGAGAACTGAAGCCAGGTAGGACTTTTCTATTAAGAGAAATGTGAATTTCTCTATTTATGAGTAGGTTATGAGAATATATAGTATAGGTGTAGGTATGTGTGTTATAAGAACCAGATCAAATTTTTTAATTGGGACCAGTCAGATGCAACATCTAATTGAATAGCAAGTGAACTGTTTTCCCTCAAGTAGCCCATTTCATCTATAATTATTTTAAAAACAGTAATGGCTACAGTGGTAGATGATCCTTGTTTTGCAAATTTTAAAAACTGAGATAGATGACAGAATGAAAAGTTGTATTTTATCTTTGATGACAAATTCTATACTTTTGATTAAAATTGGAGTCGTGGACATGGGGCATAAGTTATTTATAAGGGATCGAGAAATATTTTTTTAGAGAAAAGGACTACGGTGACAGGATATAGTTGTTCAATTTGAAAATCTGCTTAGAGAGATGATTAAGTAGATTTAGTATCATGGGGATGATAAAGAAGTGGGATGGCATGAAGACAGGAATATATGTTATCTAGAAATGAGCTAAGCTTGAATGTAATATCATTGTAATTTGGTGATTAGAATTATTGAATCCCAAAAAGATGGGTATTGATACAAGGGCAGGAGGAAGATTGACATTTAATGTTGAAATGATAGAATAATAGGGGGAAGCATTTGATGGCCCATTACCAATTTACTTTTTATGATGAATGGAGTAAATTTTTTTTGCTTTGTATGCCAGAGGCCAATGCATGTATATATTCAGTGTACCAGTCATAAGTTTGAGCCAAAAACACTTTTGCATTTTTAGTTAAGAGATATTTAACAAGTAGTAATTGGATTTTTTTTTTTTGTATTACGGTTTAAGATGGATAATAGAAGGGACAGAGGCAGGATCACATGAAGGAACTTTGTTTTTGCTGTAATATATTTTTGATTAAGGCTGTGGGTGATTTGTTTCTCTTTGTATAATGCCTAATAACTGAGTTAATAATATTGATGAAAGTAAGCCAAGCCCCAATGGTATGTAAGGACAGAATATTAATTTTTCTGAAGAGGATCTTTATTTCAGAAAGAATAGCTTCTGGTATAGCTGTCTTTATGAGAAATCTAATAATATTACGGTATTTGAAGAATGGGTTGGTTTTCAAAGCTAATACTTAGTTCAATGTTAAGAGTTAGATGGTCAGAAAATCTGATAGGGTGAAGCAAAGAATTAATAATGAAATGTAGATCCAGCGAGTAACAGAATAGATCAATAAGAGTTCCATGTTTTTTGGGTGAAAAATGAAAAGGCATTGTTAATTTTTTGTTGATGAGAATAAGATATTTAGAGACAAATTCAGAGTATAGTATGTTGAAATCCCCCATAAGTTTAGTAGAGTAAGGCTTTGAGGATAAAGTTACATGTATCTGAGAGATTATTTGGTGAGTAAGTAAAAGTCAGCTGCAAAGATGTAGGTTGATAATGTTTATGATAAGAGCAGGGTGACAAAAGAAAGAGATAGTCATGTTTTGATCAAAATATAAGATTTTAAACAATATGAAGAGTGTTGTATAGTGCATTATAATTCTTACCCCTGCAGCGATGAGTTGGAAGTGGATACTTAGATATAACCAAATTTTCCCCAAAATATTTTTGGGGGTTTATCTTGCTACTGGTTGAATATTTAGTTTTAGAGAAAAAGCAAAGATGAGAAGTATTGCATAATTCAGTTATTAATTGCAAATAAGTGCTGATGGGAGTTAATGCCGCTTACATTAGCTCTAGTGTTGTTAAAGAGGCATTTTAAATGTTAGGCGGAGGAAAAAACTGACCTTTTAAATATAGAAAGTTTGATAAAGTGTGTGACTCGATAAGGTTTTTTTTTTTTGAGATGTATGTATTGCGACTAAAGTGAACTGAGATTTATTATTGTATCCTACTGAATTTACTCTAATAATGAAATTATTTAAACTTGTTTTATTAATATCCATTTTTATAAGTCTAATACTAATACTGATAAGAAGTGTAGGTTTAATTATTTGTTTTTAAGCTTCAATATTTGGATTACAATATTGTTTTTGAAGGTTGTACGCTAAGTTTGAATTTGCAGGTCATTGTTTTATTTTCTTTAATTGCTTTTTTTGATAATTATGGACACTTTTATAGGTCTATCATCTATGAAATGATTTAATTGCTCTGAAGATGGGATTGATATACTGCTTAGCGTTTGCCTAGTTAAATGTTTATCTTATGTTAGAAATTGTCTTTCTTAAAGTGCTAATTGAAGCTTTTAATTTTTTTTTTGTAGATTTGTGATTGAATCTCCAAGAAATGGATCTTGATTTGAAATGAGTCTTAAGGGTTCTGAAACTACATCTTGAGTTAGAGACAATCCAATCTACTTAATAGTTTCTTATACAATTTCTACAAATCAATTTCTTTTCTGATATTAGATAAAAAATATTTGGCGAGTATATTTAATAGTTTATTAAGTTTAAAATTGGAGAGATTCTATTAATATTCTGCTCAAGATATTCAGTATATTGACTCCAGTTAATTTTCCTTAAAATCTATCTTGGAGCAAGATAATTTTCAATTATGGCAATGTAGATTTCAAAAACGATTAGATCTAGTTTACATTGTTAAGAAAAATAATTCAATATCAGTAATTCATCAGGTAATGGTAAATCACTTTTGTCAAACAAAAATTAAATCAGGAATTGTCGCTGTTCCCCATCTTCATGAATAGAACGGCCCTTATTATTTGGCTTTGTAAAATAAGAGAATATCCCTCCTCATATGGGTTTGTAAAATAAGAAAATATTCTAAATCTATCTTTTATAAAAGTTGACAATCTGCTTGATATTTATTTGCATATCCCCAAAGGTAACTATGAGAAATGGAAATCTATAAATATAGGAAGTGTAAGAAAATTTGCAAGAGAAGTAAAAAAACAGTTTATATTGGGAAGTTTGTAAATATTGCATATATAAAAATTATTTATCTAATAATGACTGCAATATCATTCGAACTATCTTCAAAAAAAGTTTTTTACTTTGCAAGATGGTTTGAAACAAAGTAGCTATACCATGTTTAGAGAGCATTCTATCTTTAATCGATGTAGATCTAAAAAATTTTAAGATCCTCACTATTAGAAAAATGATAAGTTTCTTGAAGTGAAATTACATCAACATTATGCTTATAGAAAATCTCCACTATTGATTTTGATATGCTCTCAGTGTTAAGTCAAAGTAATTTTATTATATTTCTTTGGTGAATTTCAGTATAGAGGGTATATTTGATATGTTCCACGATTGCCAACACCGTGTAGTTATTTTTCAATTCCAGGAGCTAGAACCTTCACCTCTAGTCATGTCTCTGCTATTGCCCATAAGTTTTATAATGAATATTTATAATTTAATGTCTTTAACTAGCAGTCCATGTAGAGATAATTTTGTTTTATATGCTAATGTAAGCTGCATGTGGAGTGAGCAGTGAGAATATTGTCTCCATCAAATCCAGAGCAATTCTTGACTGTATATCAAAATAAAGAGTATTCTTGGAAAAAATTTGCTTTGGATGAATATAAAATAAGGAAATTTTCTGCGGTTTTGAAAAAAGAAAAGCTTGTGGTCTACAAAATTCTGCATATATCTTTCATCAAATTTTTCCCATTTGATTAACATGCTAAAAATTTAGAATACATCATAATTTTTCACAATCAATTAAAATTATACTTAAAAATCATAGTGTATAGAAACAAACAAGCTGTAATTACAAATCAATATGATTTATCAGTCATAATAATGATATTAATATTAAAAAGAAATTAAATTATTTTGGAATGAGATGTGAAATTATATAAATGAATCTGAAATCCATATTGTTTAAAAACAATTTTCCATGTATCATGAATATTTCCATAAATTAATGAACTGTAAAACATTAGGGAGGGGGAATGAATTTTATATAAGGAATGCTAGTTTTAATGCAATTATTTTAATGTAATTTGAAGGTAAAATGCATGCTTTATTACATCTTTGACACAATTTAAAAATTATTATTTATCAGTCTGTTCAACTAAACAATCATAACATTTTCACATTAATGCGGAAAATAAAAGTACAGGCGGTTCTCTACTTTCATACAATTCACTATTTCATATACATTTCATATTTTCGATTTTTATCAATATATATGATAAAATGTGCGTACTTTCATGTAATGATTTTCCCTTTCTCATGGACTATTAGTTACTAGTTGCTCCCACCTCTCTGATATTAATCACATCCATTTTCGGCATCACTGGTTCAGTCTTGAGCGGGGACATTTTGAGTTAGCGAATATGTTTATAAGTTGTATCTTGTCAGTTTGTGTTAGAATGTTTGCTATCTCTTTACGTACATTTCTGTTTTGGTGAAAAAAATTGCCCTCATTATTTCATAAACATAAGTAAAAAATGAAAAAACAGCAGTATTGATAAGATCAAAACAAAATCAAGGTCTCAAAATCTCCATACCCTCGAGACAAAGATGGCAAATCTTTTGCTTCAATCAATAGTTTATATAATTTAAGCCGATTGACAATGTTCAATCGGGAAAATCAATAACAAAATTAAGAAATATTTCCAAATTCATACACTATCAAGTTAATCTTTATTATGCTTTTAAACTTTTTCAATATTATTTGTCTAGATATTATATGCATATGATTGAGAAATTTTAGATAAAAAATATTTTCTAAGTATGAAAATTTATTGTATATTAAAAATTCTTTAAACTTTTTTTTTTTTAAATAGAAACATAATATTTAACATTCATATATATATATATATACATGTATTTTGAAAGCTCTTTTTGATGTTTTTTTAATACTGCTCTATTTTCATACATTTCAACTTTCATAGACATTTCAAAAATCAATTAGATATGAAAGTAGAGGACCACCTGTATATACTTTTTACTTGTTATAACTTTATTTTATAAATAAATTCTATGGAAAGTAGATCACAAAGTTTGTTAATCTCAAAAAAAAGTAGCTTTCTCATTAGTAAAAGTTGAACATTTCTGTCTCATTAAGTTTTTATTTTTTTTTTTTTGCAAATATAAATATTCAGAACAATAAAGATCTTAAAAAAAAATTAATATAAATTTCACAAAAATCTATTAACTCTATTTACATAATTATTAACAAACTTTTCCAACAAAACAGTAAAAAAAAAAGTTACTCTTAATTGTGGTAATAATTACAGTATTTTACAAACAGGCATTATTAAACACATTTAAAATATTCCAAATAAACAACTGAAAGTTGCTACAAACTTTATCTATCTTTTGCATCAAAACTACTGTTTAATTTCCTCTTGTCAGAATAATCGTTGCCTGAGGGTCTATTCACAGACTACCTTTTCACTTCAAGCTTTTCATTCATTATATGCTGATTGACAGCTATTACTCTGACACTATAAAAATTCTTCAACAGCACTTTCTGATTGCATTTAATACCAAATAGAGTAAAAAGCTTATATACAGACCAACAATGAAGCAAATCTGAAGTCACTATAGTAATTACATCAATTATAAAATGATTTAATCTCTGCTGTTTTTACTGTGATTCTAAGGAATACATGGACCAGTTCACATAATTTTCATGACAATGAACGTATATTAAAGAAATCAATGCTCATGTGATTTAGTGCAGTGATAAGAGTGGTGGATTTTTGGATCTCATGGATCAGCTCTGTCATTTCTGTTGTTCAAGCTTCATGAACTACCACAAAATAAACCATTCACTTTTTTTTAAATTAACTACAACTACATAAGCAAGAAAAATTCAACTTGTTCCAATTTAGAAAATGATGGTGCGAATGCTTACACAATTTGGGAACTAATATGCTTGAAGAAATAAATTGTATATAAGTTAAAATTATTCTGAGGGACAAAGATTGAATTTTATATGTGAATATGTTGTCAAATAATGTTTATCTGCATATTAACTTTGTAAAAGTTATTTATTAAAAAAACATTATTACAGTGTCAAAAAAACATTATTACAGTGTCAAAGTCCACAATTGTATCACTACACTAATATTTTCTTAACTGAATTAATTATTGATAGACTCAAAATAAAAAACTGGCTGAAATCTATCTGTAATTAGTCTTGCGTTGTTAGCCGAGAGGCATCGTAGCCGCCATGCAAGCAAGTAGTTGGTTGCAGACGGTTGTGGGTTCACGTCCCGGCCGATGCTATGACATATGAAAAAAAAAAAGTAGTTGTTGTCCGTTCATTGACAGATGAGATACACATATAATCACTAATTATAAATATTTTTTTTTTTTAAATCTCAAAAGATCATTTTTTTGATGCCATGATTCTTTCATTGTAGAGTCCGAGATGAAAATCTAGAAAGAGATTCTCAATATGAGATGAATCTTAAGTAGTGGGACTGCACCTTGAATTAAACCCCATCTAACATAACTTTTATCTGTGAACAACCTTTGATATCAGATGAAAGAATATTGAAAGAAAAGAAGGTTACTGTAAAGAAGTAGATTTGAGTACATCAGTAATATTTCACATGATAATATTTAATTGACTATTCTGAAATTTAGTAGGCACTTTTCCTCCAAACAGTATTTGGCCAAGAGAATATCAAAAGCTTGATTAAAATCTGCAAATTATGAAATAATAATAAGAATTATCATCATTATCATCACTATCAGGTCATGTCAAAATGACATTGACTTTAGGCAATTGAATAAACAAACATTTTAGGTTGCTCAAAAGAATATTCATTACTGTGATGAAGCATTACGCATTTTTCTAATGAATATAAACATGCCATAATGTGATCAAAACAGGACAATTTCAATCTGGTCATTTGTGTTGGAAATGAAAATAGTTTTATCTGATAAAGTACTTGTTTGTTCATTTTCTTGCCTTTAGTTGATATCTACCAACTTCATTTATGTTTTCATTATCAATATTGAAATCAAATACTGATTTACAATCGTTGCATTTTAGCTTTAATCCCATCTTTTCAATTGCGCCATCTAAAAGTCTCATTCAAAGGCATAAATTCTCCTATTCTTTTTAAATGATTATCTTTCACATCCATAATCGCAGGAACAACCATAACTTGACTATTTCTAATCTTCATTCTAAAGATATATCGTACATCCAAAAATCATTTTCTGTTTTTCATTCAAGCTCTGCTAGCATTAGTGTCTGAAAAATATTTTAACTATATAGATTCTTTTATTATCGTCAAATGATCCACCACTTGTACATCTTTATCAATTTTTGAACGCAGACAATTATTTCTATTATATTTGACTTTCTTAATAAGGATCTTGAGAGCTGTATTTTTAGCTATAAATATGAAATCGTCAATATATCCTAAATTGTCAATGTTTCTTTTGTCAGTTCTGAATGCATATTGGTCTTCATTCAATCTGTTTTTCTCCTTATATATTGAATACACAAGTTAAATAGACAAGGTAATTATTATATTTAACTTATATAAATGTCTTGAAATTGATACTTTTAGTTATAGATTTGGAATTATCAATATATCTAAAGTTGCTGATGTTTTTTTAGTTAATTCTGAATCTATACTGTCTTCATCCAATCTTGTTACCTCCTTATAAATTCAATATACAAGTCAATAGATAAGGTGACCTTATTTCACCAAAGCTTATTTTAACTGTAACTTCAAAATGACTTGGTATACCTATTTTTGAATCAAATTTTGTAGTAATCAATAAATCATCTACAAATGTTCTTTCTACCCTGTGGATTTACAGTCAGTTTTCTACATGATAGATGAGATATGGTTCAATAATTTTAATACTGTCAAGACGTTTCTTGGATGAAGGACAATTATTTCCTCCAATTTTGGAGCCATTACATAGTTTTTCATACTTAGCATAATCAGTTAGTAATCTTAATGTTTTATTTTTATTTTACTGCAAAATTTTTGATATAAATTCATCACTTCTAGTGGCTTTGTTCTTTTAGTAATTGATCTCAAAGCATATCTAATTATCACTTTTTTGTCTATTCTAGCCATCTCTATTGAGCTTCAGTTTTCACTAGCATTTTCTGCAAAACTTCCTTATAGTTGGAATTCTCTTTTGAAAGCACAAATCAGGTAAAAGACAGCTTTTGATTTCCCAAATTTAGTTCCAATTTCAATAATCTGCAGATACTAATGTAACATTGATTCTTCTTTTCCTGGATGCTTCCCACTCAGTTCTCTTGAAAACCTTTATCCTTTTTAATTTTGGCCTCTCTTTTATGAATTAGCTATTACTACTCCACTTTTTCACAGCCATTTTGATTTTCCTGGATTCTTTTCCATTTACTAAATTTTTTCTGGTTCCTCGTTAATGTTTTTTTTTTCATTTCCAGTTGATTCGATGTTAATTACATCCAACCATAAAACAACTGATATTGGTTGCTATTCTTACATTTTCTAGATAATAGTCAAGCAAGTATTAAGAGCTTGTCTCTCTGTGTGCAAATTTCAACAGAGAATTATCTTTCTAATAAAATGCAGATTTCAAAATATTCCCGAAGTTTTGTGTTTTAAACTCAACCAAGCTATTTATAACCGCAACAAAATCTGCAGCCAGATGAAATTGTTTTTATTCAACCTAGTGATCAAAGGATGCTGCAAGGCCTTGAACAAGCAAATCAAGAGGCGCAACAGGATCACTATCCACATACCAATCAATCCACGCATACAGTATAAATGCGACAAATTTAGCCGCAATCTGAAGCATAAATTAGAAAAAAAATTCTAGTTTTTTGGCTGGCCAACAGAATGTTCGCGTTCATGACCGTAATAGTGCTGCTTTGGTAAACATCACTGATGCCACACTCCCACCAGAAGTAAGTGATGTATTGTGCAAAGGGCCTCGATACGTTGGAGACGGTTGGAAACACCCAAGTATGGAATTAATTGCCGATACAGAAGCTGGCTTGGCAAATGACCCAACAGGGATAGTTATATCACTCAAATAATCAAAGTTGTACAACATCAATCTCTACACACCCACATACACGCATGGGAAACAAAAATAGCCAAAACCAGACAATTTCTCAAAGATGCAAATATCACATGCATGCTGGAAGACAAAGGCAATAGGTTTGTATGGTGAAAACTCAGGATTATATATCCAAGATCAATCAATAAATTAACAAATTGCAGTTTCAAAGAGTTCTTAGCTTTAATAATAAATTCAACAAAGTCAAATTTATCTCTTAAATTCTGAGAGCTCAGTGTAATAAAGTCTTTTCCAAGTCTGAATATTACAAACTTTACCCTTCTGCCTCAGTCGTCGTCCCCCTCCAGGATGTTGCCAACGCTAAAATACACAAAACCCAAAATACCACTATGACTAATGCTGGACTTTGGAGGGGTCCACTACTTCAATGTAGCCAAGTGGGTAAATAAGCGGCTCATCCAAACCTTGGGTTTTGGCACATAGACCATAAGTTCGTAGCAAAGATAAGGGACTTGGCCTTGAACCCTAACACAAAAATGGCTTCCATAGATGTCTCCGAGTTGTGTGGTTCCATTTGCGGAAGACAATCCATTGACATCACTAAGGAGAAATTAACCATCCACAATATGGCACACCCTCAGATCGATTTCATTGTACAGTTCTTAGTATGGCTTGACAAGAACATCATGGCCGTTTTCCACAACCAGTGGTTCCACATGAAAGACGATTGGCCCATGGAAGTACCTATGAGCGGCATTATATCCAGCATAATATTGAATCACTATGAAAAACAAGTCATTCCAAAATATTATGACACCAATCATCTCACCACCTACACCAGATATATTGATGACTTGTTTATCGCCGCACCCTATGCAATTACTCAACAAATCAGAACTTAGCTACAAAATGGCACTCTTTTCACTTTAAATATTGAACATGAAAACAGTCACAACAAGTAAAATATTTAGATTTACATCGAGAAACCACACACTTCAACTATAAAATGATCATCAAATCTCTTGAAGTAAGAGGTCACTCTCACCCTCTCACCAACTAATCACAAGCTCTCTAGTTTGACTTCCATCCTATATAGAAATACGCAGCTATGCAAGTTTGAGGCAGACAGAAAAGCTAACTTACTCTCATACAGAGATGACTTATTGAATGTCAGATTTAAACAAAGTCTCATTGACAAGAAAATTAGCAATTTTATTCTAAGATAAACCACAATGCAGCAAATCTTGATAAACAAAGGCTATTACTTCCATATTTTCCAAATGTACATAAAAACTTATTATTTTCAACAAAAAATATCCCTTGTGCTTTCATGCACCCCTCACCCCCACCAACTCCAACAAGTTAATCAATAACACCAAGGGCAGATCACCATCCTCGCAGACACCTTAAGTGGTGTACAATATTGCCTGCCCTTTGGCAAATTATCAGGCCTCATCCATCAGTGAAACCAGAGCCTCTCTATCTACATGGCTGTCTCAACATATATATTCGTACAACAAAGCACTAACAGACCCAACTTGCAACTCAGTTTTCACCTAGTGTCGCATTTCAGCAGGGTATGATTGCGAACTGATTGACCCTGTGATTGTTTATAGAGAAAGCCATAATATAAAAAGAAAAGTCAGAGACTTACTTTATTGCTAGGCACAATCACACCATCAACAAAAAAGACGTGCTACAATATAGCCAAGAAATAGAATACATAAACTCATTTGCATAAATTTGCATTATTAGTTTTGTTAGTTACAATATGGCTATGACTATGAGGGCTGTGTCCCTTGAAAGCGTTCAGCCACACTTGCATCATTGTTTTAATATATAAAGAATTTTTTTTTAAAAATCAGCTTTGTGTGTTTATGCATCTTTAGTGCAAATCATAATTATATAGATTATATCTAAAATATTGGACAAGCTATTTCAAGAATACTACTCCTGGTCAACTTTTGCTACTAATACTAAAATCTTCCATTATTAACTGCCAATAATAAAATTAATGGGATTCCTATTGCCAGGTCTTTTGGCTGCTTAAAAAATGGTTTAGCAATAAAAATATTGATTATTTTATGTTGGCTGCTTAAAAAATGGTTTAGCAATAAAAATATTGATTATTTTATGTATTTCATTACTGCTTATCATCTAACAGCCATTTCTTTCCTTTCTAGTTTTAACTTGAGCATTTCAGTTATTGACCACTAAAAAGTATATTTTGCTTGCGAGTTTTGTTAAATTCTATCAGCAACTAATCATAAAACTTTTTGTGTTATAATAATGTTGAATAAATGACCACAAAATACAATATCTTCATAAAAATGGTATATAAATATGATTTATCCAAACCACTTTGAACACTTTTTAACAAAATCCTACATTTCGACTGTCCTGCAGAATTCTTCAGAGCGATTTTACTTTAATCTTTTTTTACAGTCAAAACGTAAGGATAAATGTATTTATGTACAATAAAGGATTTTGGCTAAAAAGTGTTCAAAGTGGTTTGCATAAATTGTATTTATAAGATATTACAGCAAAATAAAGGAAATGATCATTTTGGTAAAATTTTTGAAAAATGGTATATCATCACTTTTCCAAAAAAAATCTTGAAAACAACAATAAACATTTATTTTAAAAAAAGCAAAAACAATTTTTCCAGAAAATTCAACAACCACAGAATCACAATTTAAAATCAGCAACTGTATGACCAATATCACCCCTTCAAATAGATCATTTGAAAAAATATGTAAAGTTAATTTAATATCATACTATTTGAATCGCATTATATATATAAACAATCTCTTGACATTACATGCATTTGCACCTGGAATTCACATTCCAAGGAAAATAATCTTCATTTAGTCCAGTTTTAAGAGCAAAGACTTGTACTGTAATAATGTTTGAATGAATGTCCATGAAAAGGAATTTATATCAATTGATGATTAACAGGATTACAACTTATGACAATCCTTGTAATATTTACTGAGGCTATAACCTCAAGAATATGCATGTAAAATGTGATAGTAGGGACCTCTACATGTGTTTAACCACAAGCTTATGTTATGGAAGAAAAGTGGGGAACCTCTTTACTTCAACCTACTTTCTATTTAAATAGGTGAAGCTGAAACGGCTAGATCTGCGAGCGTGAAGATATTCAATACTTCACTGATTAAGTCCACATTTCTTATTACACATTAATACTCGCGAAATCTTTCAATTTACAACAGGTCAATGGAAAGATTTTATAGTTAGAAATCTATTACCGTAATTTAAAGTTGTAAATATAAATTTATTAAATGCACATTGATTACGTAAGTAATATTTACTGAGGCTATAACCTCGAGAATATGCGTAATAATTTTTCCTGAGTATGAATGCCACATCACTTCCACTTTCTTCAGAATGTCCTATTGATTTAAAATCTCTCAGTCCAATCCACCTTACTTGATTAACTCCTGAAGTGTCGATATGTAAGTAATCAATTACCATCTTCGGCACATCAAATTTTTAGTTCACAATCGCCTATTTCAGGTTTCAATAATCATTTTGTTGCATGTTTGGTTCTCCTGGCCCACATGGAAACATCCACAACTAGACATTCAACATATACAAGCTCACAGTAATAGAAAATATCCTCGACTCTTTCCCAGCAACACATTGAGCACCTTTAGACCTGAAATTTACAAGTTCCAGCAATATAACAGTTTCATTTTGGTTTGATATACACTGATTTCTCCCACACTAATTGAAATGATGCTTAACTGATGCCCAATACAGACATAACTAAAGAAACATTACAAAATAAACAAAACAAAGAATTCAATGCAAAGTATAAATAAGATAATAAAAAAATAAATTAGATAAAGTTTACAATTAGCTATAGCATTTCCCAGTATGCGAAATCCTTATTCAGTAGTTGTGAGTTCATAATAAGAGCATCACTATAAGACTTCATGTAGATGTCAAGAGTATTGATATATGAACACGACACACAAATTTCATTAACTGTTAAAATAACTTTATTATTCACGTATAATAGTCATGATTAAAATATAACTACATCAATATTACTACATTCTCATATGGACACCAGATGATCTCCATTCACAGGCCTATTTCTTGCTTTTATCTTTCTCAGTGAGAACTAGCAGTCAAAGCTGCATAAGTTTGTTAGTTTCAACTTTGAATCCTATTCCTAGCAGATGAAGGCAACATCCAGAAATTGGTCAGATGGGAATATTAGAAGACTATACGGTCAGGTTCCATTTTGTTCAAGCTTACAAAAAATGGCTTTGCAACAGGATATAAAGAATCTATTGTATAACTTCAGAATGCAGCAATCTTTTCATTCAAAAGCCAACTATAGTAATAATGGTACAGTATTTTTTTTCTTCGAAACCATTTTTATTCAGAGGTTTTAATTTAAAGTGTTTCAGTTGGTGCTATAGCAATCAATTTTTCCCCCTCAAATTAAATGACAAGCATATTGTATAGATAACACTGAAAGCAGTGTTTTAATTATTCTTTGATGTAATTCATTAAATCTGAAGATTCTTTTTTTTTTGGCGAGGGGAGGGATAGAATCTATTTTTTTTAATAGTTATCATCTCCCCCTTCAATGTTTTGTATGTGGTTACCTAGTATGAAAAAACATTACTTCTATTTTAAAATGTCTAATCAACTGTGATCAATTAAAACAAAACAAAATTTCAATGGTATCACAAACAATTGCACTTTTCACCGATATGACACAAAAGTTGAAATGCAATTCATAATATAAATAATAAAAAATTGCTCCTTCACAAAATATATTAAAAATTTCAACAACTTTTTAATACATTTTGCACATTGCATGTGTCTATTAAAATTAAATGTTCATTAATGTAAATTAAACTAGATAAAACTTTAAATGCATAAAAAAGAATATTTATACCTTCGCCTTCGGAGACTTTTTTTGACTTCTTCTCCTTCTGGTTTATCATCTGCCTCACAACTGAATACAGTAGGGATGGCGCCTGGCTTTACGGTTCTTTTCCCTCTCATTTCAAAATCATCTTGTAAAAAATGTTTTGCACATATCCTAGTGGAATTAGAAATCTGAAAAAAAAAATATTTATACATAACTTCATATTCTTTTTTAATTGCTTTGTATAAAAATTTGTGAAATTATATATATATATATTACTTGCATATTATGATATTATTTGCATATTATGTTGTGAAAAGATAGTCTTAAGATTACATAGTAAAAGATTAAATATCGTTAAGTTTCATAACATTAATAAATTATACAATTATTAATTTTAAAATTTTTTTTATTCAAGACAAAAAAATATTTACCAATATACATAGTCAAAAGAGTTTAAATTTTGGGTAGGACTGTATTTATCTCTCATAATTCGTTTTGAAATTAGCTTTATTTAAAATTATTCAATTGGAGAACAAGTAAAACAAAAGTACCTTGCTATAACAACATGTCAGAGGTCCAATCTTTAATGCTAAGTGAATATGACCATTTTTGCAGTAATTTTATCGCAATATGGCATTTACGTTTAAAAAATATTTGACAATAAATTATTATATGATCAGAAATATATTTTGTTAGTGAATATCTAATATCCTCACATATCATTTGTTAAAAGTATAGATGTAATGTAAAAAAAAAAGAAATATACATGCATTTTCATTTTTTGATTACATAGTGGCATGAATTATTACAAACTAAGTCTTTTATATATCATTTTAATTATATTTTTTTGAATATAATAAAACTATTATTCAAATGTCAATTTTAAAACTTGCTACTAAAATTCATCAAAATTCATAATTTATGAATAAATATAAAATTAATAACATCAAAACTTTTAATTTATTTTTCTTTTATTATTTGATAATATGCAAAACTAGAGACAAAAATTATTTAAAAAAAACCAATATTTACAGTTGATATTCCTAATCTTCAGAAACATTCTAATGAATTTAAATTAGAACTTATAAATCAGTTTCAAGTATTAGTAGATTTTGAACATGATTCAGATTTAAATGAAATTAATATGAAATTAACTGACACACTTTTAAAAACTGCAACAAAGATAATTGACCAATAAAATTTCTACGGAGACTAAAGAATTTATGAAGATATACAAAAATGATACATTAAAAAGAATCGAGTACCTAGAATTCTGTAAAATGGTGTGGAAAAGAGTTGAAAATGATATAATTAAGTATACCTGTGAACCAGCAAGGAAAGCTGTAGAAGAGAATAAAAGTCTCAAGAGTGTAAAACAACATTTTGGTATTGGTAGAAAATTTATATCTGCAATAAAGAAAAAAAATGGATCTATTACTAAAACGAGAGATGACATCATGAAATGGGTAGAAGACTTCTATCAAGAATTATATAGTAATAAAGAGCAAATACCTCCTATATCTATTACATCTTCCGAATTGCCCAGAATTTGAAATGAAGAAGTGAGATACGCAATTAAATGTATGAAAAAAGGAAAGCTTCAGGTAATGATGGAATTATAATTGATATATTAAAAGAAGCAGGTGAAGAAATACAAAAAAAATTAGCAAAGTTATATATCAAATGTCTAAATGATAAAGATGTACCAGATGTTTGGAAGAATGCAGTATTAATATTAATATTTAAAAAAGATGATAAAGAAGATATTAGAAATTACAGACCTATCAGCCTTTATCAGTTTTATACAAAATTTTTACCAAGATAATAGTTTTAATACAGTAGATCATAATCAGGTATTGAGAGGAATTATAGAAAAAACAAATGAATATGAGTTGTCATTATGTTTTGGATTTGTAGATTATAAAAAAGCATTTGATTCTATAAACATTTCTTCAGTGATTAAAGCATTGGATCATCAAGGTATAGATCCAGGATATTGTCATATTTTAAAGAATATTTATAAAAATGCAACAGCAACAATTAGATTACATAATGATAGTAGGAAAATCAACATTGAAAAGGATTAAGACAGGGTGACTCCATATCTCCAAAACTTTTTACAGCAGTGCTGCAAGAAGTATTTTATGGATTAAAATGAAAAGCTAAAGGAGTGAAAGTAAATGGAGATTATTTAAGTCATTTAGGTTTTGCAGATGATGTAGTTGTTTTTGCAAATAATGCTTTAGAACTGCAAGAAATGTTGCAGGAGTTATCAGATGAAAGTAGGAAAGTAGCATTAAAGATAAATGTTAAAAAGACTAAGGTAATGTTTAATGGATTTTCTCAAAATATGAAAATAAAGATTGATTATGATGAGTTAGAAGAAGTTAACAATTACAAATACCTTGATCAGATTATTAATACAGATGGAACATAATGGTTGAAATTAATTATAGAATTAAACTTGGTTGGGGTGCTTTTGGTAGAAATAACTTGATACTAAAAGGAAATATGCCTATGTGTTTGAAAAGGAAGGTTTTTAATAAATGTGTTTTACCAGTTCTTACTTATGGATCTGTGACTTGGACACTTAATAGAAGAGCAAGACAGAGACTTCAGACCACTCAAAGAAGCATGGACAGATGCATGTTGGGAGTAACAAAAAGAGATCGAAAATGCAATATATGGGTAAGAGAACAACAGGTGTTACTGACCTCATTGAAAAAATTAAAAGATTGAAGTGGAGTTGGGCTGGACATATTGGTAGAAGAGATGATAATAGATGGACAATTGAAATCTTAAACTGGATTCCAAGAGATTATAAAAGACCCAGAAAGAGACCACATGTGAGATGGATGGATGAAATAAGAAAGTGTGTAGGGGTGATGTGGAGAAGAGAAGCTAAAGATCAGAGAAGATGGATTGAACTTGGAGAGACCTTCATCCTGCAGTGGATTGATAATGGTTAATGATGATCTGATTATTCAGAGCAACTTAGTTTTATTACTTGCTTTTCATGGTGTATTAACTTTACAAATAAATTCAAAAGTCTTTATTATTTAATACTTTATTATTAAACTTGATTCATTTCTTATAATTAAAAATGTTCGTATTACCATTTCCATTAAAAATCTTCATGCATTGCTTATTGAATTAAAAATTCAATATTATGAATGTTACAACATCAAATTTTTTATTTCCAACATTATAATTATTTTTTTATGATATTCATAATAGCGATGTTTGAAAGCAAGAAAGGTTTTTTTTAAAAAAAAGTGATGGGAAAATTATTTTTAATTATGTTAATTTTATAAAAATATTTTTATTTTTACATTGTACAAACTGAAAATAGTGTAAAAATTATATAACCTGAAATAAAAATTACCCAAAATAGCAATGATGCAAGCGAACCATTATTGCAAATTGCTAATACGTAATGTATAGGGTTTTTTTTTTAATTTTAACCAAATTATATCTGATATTTCCTTTATTATTCTTATATGCGAGGCCATTGGATAAGCTTTGGCACTGAAATAGACCATTAAAAAGCAATTTTATCATTCATTTTCCATGTTAAATATTTTAATCATAAATGATGGTAAATAAATTAGAAGATGGTTGCATATTCATGATATTCTTTTTAAACGGAATCAGAATTCCAAACAGAACTAAATTCAGTAATCATTTTTATTTTCCAGTAAATAATATTATTTATATTTACAATAATCATATAAAAACAAGTATATGTATCATGTTTTCAATGAGAATAAGAAAAAGAAGCTAGATACAAATGACACTTTTACAGAAAGGTATTTAATACATTTTTGAAGTCTCTTCATTTTCTTTAACAAGTTTTAGTATATTTAAAGATATTTATTTAAAAAAAATCTCTTGGAATCATACATTATATTAGTAAAATTGAGTTAGTTGAAAATATAAATTAAATTTCTTTCAATTATATACACAGATATATGTATTAATTTGACCTTGTATGCAGAATGCTATTTTCGGTAGTGGTTGATTAGACATGCACGTCGCTTGATGGCGTTTGTTTAGGTGCTAAAACACATAATGCTGTTTACATGGCCCAACTTTTTATTGCGAAATAACATTATTTTCTAAAATGGAATAATTACGTTTTTAAATTACATTATATATTTCATTGCGTGATGACATTTTTCAAATTCCTTTTAAACAATTTGCGAACCAACATTATTTTCTAAAATGGAATACTTACAGTTTTAAATTACTTTTAAATGCACAACTCTGATCAAACCAACATTACGATTTCCCAAAACAACATGCAATTTTAGTTGTCTCGTAGCTGCTCTTTATCTGCAAAAAAGACACTATTATAAACATTATAGGCCGACATGCTGCAAAGTATTTGTAAACAATTTACGACTCAACATTATTTTATGAAATCGAATAATTACATTTTTAAATTACATTAGAAATGTCAGCGCGTAGCGGTGCAAATTTCTGTCTCAGGGGGCCGATGTTTTTGACAATCCAAAGGATTGTCCAAAAGATGCAGTCCTGTGATCAAACCAAGCTTCTGATTTCCAAAACAATGTGCAACCTCAGCCATTTAATTTGTCTTGAAGCTGTTCTCATGTAAATGTGCCTTTTCATGTAGATTTTATGCTAGTCCCTACACTTTTGAAATTTTTTTCACCTTCCAAGCTGTGTAGGGAAGCACAGCGACGGTCTTACAATTATTACTATATAATACTCAATCAGGTAGAGTGTAAGATCATTAGTTTGGACACAGATTACAAGAGTTATGGTTAGTTGAATTCCATACACCCTCGCATATGGTAGCGATCTGTGAAATGTGCACATTTGCATAGTGTTGCGAAGCACGTTAGCGGGCAGTAATATTTGTGTGCAATGCAATATAGACCCCCAACAGATATGAACATCCCTGTTCTATAGACTGTAAACTTCGGGCCACGTAAATGACATTTTTATGTGTTTTAGCACATAAACTATGGCATTAAGCGGCGTGTGTCTAATCAACCAGTATCCTATTTTCTTTTTTGAATAAATCTGCTTTACAGTCCCACATACATTTTGAATGGTTTTTTAAATTATATGCACATTACATTTATATTAATTTAGCAGTGTGCTTGTGATTTAAATTTTTTTTTTTTGTTTTCTAGTTATTTTACTATAATATTCTTTTCTTTAATTTTTTTCATTTACAACATTTAATATATATATATATATGTATTATAAAGGAGGTACCATACTTCCCCTCCCCCAGACTATGATTTAAAAGTTCTCTAAATATTGAACAAAGGATCAAGAATAGAATGAATCCACCTATTTTTGGTAGGTTTGATATTTATAAGCATACCTTTGTCAACATTGTTAGTAATTCAGAGCTACCAACAATAGTTGGATTCATTCTAATCTTGATCCTTTATTCAACATTTGACATAGCATGGGGAAAGGTGATTTACTCCCTTTGTTTACATATACACTGAGGTATGTTTAATTTAAAGTTTACATTATAAGCATAAAGCTAAAGTAGTCAATAAATAATTAAAATTACCCCAAATCCAAAACTCAACCGACTAGCCAAGAAAATAAAATCCAAAGAAATTAACTTATTTAAAAGTTCTTTTAATATTAAGGATGGATTGAAATAAAATGAATTGTGGGTAATGTTTAATATAAATATGATGTTGGTTTATAGTTCTTTACACTTGAGAAGTCTGCTTGTAGCAGTGAAACTCTTGGCTAGTCTGGTTGAGTTTTGGATTTGAGGTAATTTTAATTAACGTTTATATATATATATAACATGTATATATGTATTTAATATATATATATATTGTACCGATAATGAATAATAGCGCTCCAAGGAAAATTGTGTTTACAATTATTAAAAATAAAAATTTTCATAAACAACGTAAAGTTTAAAATTGATAATAAATAATAAAATTATTGCAGAATAATTTGTCCGTAAATGAGTAAAAACATCTCATTTGAAAATAAATAAATTTATAGAAATCTGAAGTTTTTCTTTATTATTAATTTAAAACAAAATACAGTTTGCTAAAAGAAAATAATCTATAAAAGTTCAAAGAGTTTTTAAACTTTTCTATAAATGTCATTTATCAGTAAAGGTTACAATTAATTAGTTAAAAGGGGGAGAGTTTAGTTTAAAAACATTAAAACTAAAAATTTAAAGATTGATTGAAAAGGGGAGGAAAATAACTTAGAATAATTAAAAGTATAACAGTTTAAACTATAAATCTTTTACATAAAATTAAATGTACTCTCTTTTATTTGATTTAAAGAAAAAAAAGATCAATCTTAAAAACTAAATAGCGAATTGATTTTAAATATATACATGCATAAATAGCGAATGACTGTAAACGTAAGGAATAGTAAAATAAATGAGTGCATGTTAAATATTAAAAAAAAAATGAAAGTTATAAGTTAAAAGAAATTCCCTAAAGGATTGCAAATACTAAAAAACTACATAAAAGAATGGAATTCACAATGGCTACTAATTAAAAAATCCACAAACAACAGAATTAGCAATGGCTACCAACTGAAAACAAGATTAAAATCTTATCAGAATGTAATCAAAAATAGTGGACAAATTTCAACAATGGATATAGCTGGCGGATATAAAAACTAATTAACAAAGTGACAACAGGTCATCACATAAATAGTCTGGTTTTTCATCATTCAATCAGTTGAGTTCACAATCAGATTAAATCAAGCAGTCACTAGTCAGTTGAGTTTTTGCAATCAGTCTATCACGTATCCAGAATCAGTGTTTTCCATGACAATGCAATGTTAACAGCCGTAGAAAGCATATGGCCAGGCTCCAGACTTAGTACAATGGAAGATCAGCAATTTGCCTGATAAAAGTTATGTCTGCCTAATAACTTGGGATATCTAGCTGTCTTGACTAATACTACAATGAAACAGTAATTATAGAAACCTCCACAAACCTCAAATCCAACTGGTTGGAAAAATTCACATGAAGCAGCAAACAGCAAGAAGTCAACATCCAAAATCGTATAGGTAATGAATAACTTTTCTTATTGCATTTCTGATATCAATGTAGCCATTGCTAATCTTGAAGCCTCCTAAAGTCAGTTAATACATGAACTCTATAACTGCATAAAATGAACTGCTGTTGTGCGTGTTTTGAATGCTTGTAATTATTTTAATGCTGAATTGTATTGCTATTGTATATCTTATTATAATATGTGTGTGCCTGAGGTTATTATAAATCATTGTTTAATTTGATTAAGATTTTATAAAAGTAGTTTAAAATTTACAATAATAAATATTTAGTTAAAATAAATTGTCTTTAAATTTAATATTTGTCGGTCAATTCTTTTACCTTTAAAGCAGTAATGTATTTTGTTATTCTTTTGATTGAACTAGTTGGGATTTCTTAGGCGCTGAATTAGTTAGCCATCATTCAGGGCACGTTAATTGCTTTGGTAATTAACTGACGGCCGAAGTTTACTCCAAAACAAAAAAGTGCTTTGAATGATAGGTGTTGAATTCTGCAGCCGAGAAGATATCTGTGTCCTGGAAATGTGGTCTTAGTTATATATAAAGTTTTTATATAGCTTCGGCTTGGATGCAGGTACTCTTTGGGTACTCTCTTCTCTGCCTAAGGGACTGGTGTGGAGCAATAATTAAATTGCATTGGTGTAGATCGAATTAATAAATAATTGTATTATATTTTTTGTATAAAAGTTTTACAATTTTGCTTTCACAAGTTTAGATTATATTCAAAGAGTTAAGTTCATGTTAGTTTGTGTTCCCAAGTGATCTAAAACGCAACCCGGTTCAATATATATGTATGTATTGAGAAAATTTGTAGAAAGGACCAAGAAATATGAGTTGCCATTATGCTTTGGATTTGTAGATTATCAAAAGGCATTAGATTCTACAAGCATTGCTTCAGTCATTAAAGCATTAGCTCAAAGTACAAACCCAGGATATTGTCATATTCTGGAAGAATATTTATGAAAATGCAACAGCAACAAAGATTACATAATGATACTAGGAAGATTAACATTGAGAAGGATGTATGACAGGGTAACTCCATATCTCCAAACTTTTTACAGCAGTTTCAAAATGGGAAGCCAAGAGAGTAAAAGTAAATAAATTATTTAAGTCATCTAGATTTTGCAGATGATGTAGTTGTTTTTGTAAATAATACTCTTAGAGCTTCAAGAAATGTTGCAGGAGTTATCAAATGAAAATTAAAAAAGTAGGATTAAAAGTAAATGTTATAAAGGCTAAAGCAACGTTAAATACATTTTCTCAAAAGATGGAAATAAAGATTGATAATGATAACTTAGAAGAAGTTAACAACTACAAATACCTTGGTCAAATTATTTTACAGATGGAAACATAATGAATGAAATTAATCATAGAATTAAACATGCTTGGAGTAATTTTGGAAGAAATAACTTAATATTAAAAGGAAATATGCCTATGTGTTTGAAAAAGATTTTTGGTAAATGTGTTTTACCAGTTCTTGTTTATAGATCTGATACTTGGGTACTTAACAGAGGAGCAATTCAGAGTATGGAGAGATGCGTATTAGAAATAACAAGAAGAGAACAAAATACATAGATAAGAGAACAAATAGGTGATATTGATATCACTGAAAGAATTAAGAGACTGAAGTGGAGTTAGGCTGGACATATTGCTAGAAGATATGATAAGAGATGGACAGCTGACATTTTAAATTGGATTCCAAGAGACTGTAAAAGATCTAGAAAACTACTACATATGAGATGGATCAATGAATTAATGAAATATGATGGAGTAATGTGGAGAAAAGAGTCTAGAAATCAGAGAAGATGGAATGAACTTGGAGCGACCGTTCTGCGGTGGGTGATAATGGTTGAAAATGACGATGATCATTCTCGTTCAACTACATTACTCAGAATCATACTTTTCATTTAACAATGCATGTTCACTCAGTCTGATAAGAGAATTCTTCTTTCATCTGACCTCCAACCATATATACATCGTAAATAAATCAACGTTGGTATGCGAAAAGGCTGAAACTTATTAGCAAACACAAATTAATCAACCCAGCTCAATGTTTCATTACTGATTAAATATATAATATTTAGGATTATAATCATATTACAAAGCATTCTCTGATTAATTTGTGAATTAAGATGGCAGCTAATAATAAGTTTCGGCCTTTTTTCTGTATGTCAGTATTGATTTATTTACTGTATATACGGGTGGAGATCAGATGAAAGAGGAATTCTTTTATCGGACCGAATGAATGGGCATCGATAATTGAAAACTAAAATTGTATCTGTAAATTTATGAAAATTATTCATTAAGAGTCTGCTTACAAATATTTCTGAGAATCTTATCTGAGCAAAAGTGTTCTGTGATATGATTATATAATCCTAAACATTACGCGCATAGTAAAAATTATTTACATGCCTTTAAAATTAGTAATATATATATATTATATAACAATTATTTATATAATTAGTATATTAAAGTTTATCTTATAATATTTAGAAATCAATCAATTCAGATGCATCTTCAGATTATTGTTATGAATAAGAGCATTTAATCACCCACTATTAACTCATCATTTATTATATAAGCCAAAATCCGAATTTTAAACTGACAATAATTTCAAAAGAATTCATTTCATCAATTGTACTAAGCTCTAATAACATTAATAAACCACATACAGAACAGACTTGGTTCTTATTTATTTTAAACTTACTAACTGTTAAAAGCCAACACATTATCAATTGATAATTTCATAAAATAGATATACTTTTATAGATATACCCATATATGTTAACTTTTTGGGAGAATAGGCTACTTTAATGTATTATGGTGCTGAGGTAACTATAGGGTTTGCTTCATAATAGCACACTTCTTCATTGAGTTTGTCAGATCTTGAACTAAAATGTTTCATTTAATACTAGTAACCTACATTCCTAGATTCTAAGTATAATTAAAAGATAAGAAAGCTTTAAAGTGCAAATGCTAACTTGAAAATTTTGAAAAGCATTGCTTAAGTCATGTTTAAAGAAAATTTTGATAGCATTTTTGTTAATTTGAAATATAATATAATACTTTCAGTATTTTAGTTTTTCTGTAAAGTAATTTTTTATAACAAATATGTAAAAAAATTTTTTTTTCTTTTATGGTTTGACGATCAATTTATTTATGATTAATAGAATGTAAAAAAAAAAGTTAGAATAACATTTTTGCTTACCCAGAATGAGATGTTACATATGCTTGTTGACTAAAAAAAAACAATCACATTTGATAATTGTGTATATTTCATCTTTTACTATTTAGAATCAAGCAAATAAAACCTGTTTACTATAAACAAAAACCAAATTTATTTCTGATTTGTGATAGCTTTGTATGTCACGGTTTACAGCTCAAAATTTATATTATACTGTAACGGTCAAGTTCGTATATTCTGTTAACAAGATGCATGGTCCAAGCAGAATACAGAAAGCTCAGCACATCTGGGTGGGAAGCCATCCCAAAAAGTGCTAGTACAACTTCCTTCTAGTGCCGGGAGTCAGGGAGACACATGAGACCCTTAATAATAATAAGCCCTGCTCTAGATTGGCTAACATACTATCAATACATATCTATAGGTGGTGTACAGATGAGTAATCATACGATCTTTAATAAATTCTAGAAATGCATGAATAAGGTGAGATAATGTGGTATGGATCATATAAAAAGGCAACAACAACAAATATAATTTAATACAAATAATAGGTTGGCTTCACTCATTATACAATTACACAGATAATAATGTAGTGCTTATGTTAGAGAATATATATGAAAGATAATATATACTATTTCACTAATGATGAAATATTTAATTATGTGAGGTTCTATACTTTCATGGGTAAATGTAGGGTAAAATCATAGATCAATGTGCTTTATTGAAATGTTACCCAATCGAATTAATAGATGCGAGTATGTACAATTTGAAGATTAGAGCTTTGCAACCACAGACATAATTATACATAATTATAAGTAACTTACATTAGTAATGAGATTTATTAAGCTAATCAGTGATGTACGAGACCTTTGAATCATAAGAATGTTGGGAGACTCATAATTCATTACTATGTAAGATTGACATATGTAAGAATATGAAGGGATTAAGTTATATGATAGCTAAATGCTATAAATAAATATAGAAATATAGAGCTTAACAAGTAATTGGTCATGCTAAAGGAGAATACATATGCGAACACATATAGGAGAGTGAGCATTGAAACTGCAAGGCTTTGTCTAGGTATAATTCGGATTGGCGGAATGCCAGATACCCATGAAGGGTTCATCACAAATAAGCATGGTCACTAGACTGGGGTCCTCATCTCAGTAAAATATGTGAATGCGTAATCGAACAGCTATGTCTCTAGGTGAGACTTCCATGTCCACTCTGATGCAGGAACCTTAATGATTTGGGGATGGTCTTAGCCGTATGTACACAATGGAGAAGACTGACAAAGCATAATAAAATCATAGACTTATGTATCTGCATCAGCAACACACATAAATAATATAATAACAATATTAATTAATGATAGTTTGCTCTTAAAGTTTAGTATGTTATTGTGTGGCTATACTTAATCCATTCTTAAGTCTTAAAAGATTTCAAAGAAATTATGTATTTATCTATCAGCTTAAAGATTAAGGTAGATCATATGATTCCAAGACAATAACCGCATTCAACATGTCGTAATAGTAACTAAAATGAGTTATTAATGCATAACGAGGGGATTCTTAGAAACTTATTGTTTAATCATGCATGTTTAAATATATCTTTGGTTATAATTTTGCATACACCCGTATGTTACAGTTCAATTTAAAATGAACAAATAAGTATGTAAGATAGTATAAATAAATCACTATGGGTGAGTTAACTACTATACGAAACCGATATATTATTCACTAAATCCACAGTAATATACATATAGTGAAAGATAATATCTGAGCCAGTGAGTGGGAAAGAGATTCGACATGAAATATTGGCCATTTATATTATTAACCCACATAGAAATGTAGCGGCATGTTTATTATAAGGAGAATAGGATTCACTCGCTCGGTCAGGAAGTTATCCAGGCATATTATCATAATGAAAATATCATTAAAAAAATAATTTAATAAAATTCAAGAGGTTTACCCTAGGATGAAAGTATAGTTTAAAAAATAGATTAGCCAAGTTACATAGGGTGAAATTATATACTTTAGATACAGTTGTATGAGTGCATTACAATATAAATATACAGATAGAGTTAGTTACAGATTTAATTATAGCTTAGGGAAATTACATAGAAACGTTTTAGAGCTCTTGGAATGGAAAGTTACCTTAGTTTATCAATTGTAGCATTATTAGTGCACTTAATGGTCTTGATCATGCTTATGAAATTTCATTGGAGTCCATGTCACTGGATAGCAAGTTTTATTTTATTATGATTCTAGCGGCGGTAGCACTCTATAACATTAGCAACAGAAACATCACATGATCACTATTTCTTCTGGCATCCCTTGATTATTCTGGCTGCACTGAGTGGGACTACTGTATGGAAAGTTTTGCCTGTTTTAATAGGATTAGCAACATCATTTCTGGTCTCACTTGTGGCAGTGGCAGGTCATCGACATCTACTTACAGTTGGAGACACATAGGTAATATCGGGCTGCAGGACATCCATACTCCAGGTAAAAAAATAGCACCCTGCCTACCTCTATTACGCCATTTTAATTACACACTCATAGAGTCTGGTTTACAAGATCTGATTATATTATATTACAAAATCCCACTCCATATATATTCGTCAAGTATGAAATTAATCTCCCGTATTGGTTTACCTTGCGGTGAAATAATCCATACACATATTTTCTACCGCCACACCTGACACATTTATTATCTACTTTACTATCTAAAAGCTGCAGCAGGATGCTGCAAGTACATTTAATTTTGTTACATTATTTTCAGATATCCTAATTACATTAATTCTTTTGTTACAGTTTTACAAAATAAGATTTTAAAAAAAAATGTTATAAAGCGAATGCTTTAAGACTGTCTATTTAATTCCTTGTTGATAACCTTTGCAACTTGCAAAATGTTATCATTTTTACTAGATAATTACTTAAGCCACTAATGTATCCCTATGGAATTGCATTAGCAAGCTAGTATTGTTCAGCTTTCCAAACCTCATTTCTTTCTAATGAACAAAATTCGTGGCATGATCTTTTAAATATTTAAAATAAGAAAGCAAAATATTATTATTAAATATATCTTAAAGATAATATTGGAATATATTGTAACGGGCACATACATAAGTTACATTATTTTTTATTAGTAAACATAAAAAAAAAAAGTTCGCCAATAAAAATTTCTTTTTTAAGAATTAAAAACTGAAAATTAAAAAATCATCTTAAACTCGCATATATATAAAATCGCACAGATAAATAATTATTAAAATAAAACTTTATTAAAAAAAGAGTAGTTTAAAACTAAATTTTCAGAAAAGTTTTAGAGATAAAAATATATGTTTAAGTTTGAAAACAAATTAATTAATCTTTTGTAAAATGGAAATGATTATTTTAATTAGTAAACTAGCCTTTGGGCATTTAAATGTATAAGCATCGGTCAGCTAGGAAAACAATAGAAACTTTTAGCAAATGAAAGAAATCCATCGGGAAATCGGACCTCAACGAAAAGGTTTTCACCATCATGACGTAATGTTGAGTTAATCCACAACATTATTATAAAAGGAAAAGTTTGAAAATAAAAGAGTTAATTATTATTACGATGTCACTATATGTATTAGTACGGAGTTGGAGGTGAAGGGATTGAAAGACGCACTTTCAATTCCTTCAGCTGTTAAAGAAAAGGGAGTGAAACATCATTTTCTTCATTGAGGACCAGTTAAAGCAAAAACCTCCAGATGGATAAAAACAACGGCTAACAAAACAAATATCTTCAGTACGGTGTGGGAATTCCCATTCAGAATTACAAACGACTACAAATTATGGACCTTTTAAAATCGTAAGAACTTTATTTTCATTTGAAAACATAGAACTCTAAATTCTAAACCTTTTAGTAAATAATACAAATAGAATCCTACCTGACCAAACTAAATTCTTTATTAATAATGTTATTTGATGTATTTTTTTTTTATTTATGTAAAATCATTTCCATTTATATTTTTTTTTGTTCTTTAAGTTTTATTATGATTTTTGCTGTGCGATAAATTAAATTATATAAATGTTAAACTTAAGTCGGGCATGAATGGCTGTATAGATTTGTAAAGTTATATTAGGGGAGGGTAATCTTAGGTTATTTGTGTCGTAGATGAATTGGGTCAATGGATTGGATATATTGGTGTGATTAGTAGATGTAATATTGATTTGCTATGGGCAGAATCGCTTCATACGCCGCACACTTCCGTTTGCCTATGGAAGGAATTATAAGTCGGATACCGCTGTTCCTTTCTATGGAGTTTTTTGTTTTATTGCTCTTCTTCGCAGATAGATGTAATATTCCTCTCTGACCAGAGGCAATTTCTTCTCTTAACTTTTTGTGCTGCCGTATTTTATTACATTGAATACATTGATATATCAGATGAATTGATACCAGTTTGATACGAATTTTAGCCTAAGGTTAAATAGGGATAGAATGTTTATTTTCAAATGCAAATCTATGTAGTCTATTCATACTTGACACTAAATAAAAATGCATTAAATTTAAGTTGTTTATAGACGTTTGCATGGATTCGTTATCGGTTGATTATGTTTTGGATTTCATATTTGATCAAAATATATAGACATTCAATAAATAATGATACCTCACGGTGAGTATCTAAAATGTATTTATTCGGATGTCTTTTAAGTTATTGGTGACAATGCAAGTATCTTATGGTGAATACTATTGGTTACTTATAAATTTCCCTCTGCTATTGTCGGTATCAATGATTTTATATTTTGATCGTTTATGTTTATTTTGAAATGTTTTTGACCGTTGTAATCTATGTAACCGATCTATACTCAACATATTAAAACAAGCTTTTATAATCCCATCTGTGCGAACTTATAAAAAAATTAAAATGTAAATTTATAAAAACTAAATGTAAATTAAAGTCAAAAATCAAAGTTAAAAATGTAAGTTAAATTTTAGAATGTAAAACTAATACTAAAATAATTTTAAATCTTATATATATGTGCATAAATAAATGTTGTGTGCTAATTACTGGCAGTGGCTTATTTTATTCTTTTTTTAAAAAATTATTCTTAGATAAGAATTCATAAATATAAATCTCTGCTATTCCACTGAGCTAGTGACATGGGCTAACGACCGGAATAAAGAAAAAAAAATTTTTTTTTTTTTGGACTTACGTATCTGCCTACTCTATAATTTTTTCTAGGTTCAAATGCCTAGATGGCGCCCTGTAGTGCAGATCACGTTAAGTCCATTCTCCGGATCGTTATAATATATATAGTCTCGGCATACTTGACATGTGTTTATACATATACCCACATGCGAACATACTTTCAAGTTATAAATTAAATTAATCAATTTACCATTCCTTTAGATTATTAACTCGCCTATCTATAATAACCATATACATATGATAAATGCTTCGCATGTGCATATATCTTGGCTGATTAAAACACAACACCCATATTATAATACGACTAGGGTTTAAACGAGGGTATGAGGATAGATAAGAAATGAAGAAAGGTAAAACCAAGATCTTATCATTTCACCACAATATCTTGTATTTTGGTTAAAATAACGATCTAGTAGAGAATACTTAAATGCATTCTAAATACATCACACTATTAATACCTGAATAAGGATTCAGTATAGGAGTATAAAAATTATAAAAAAAAAAAATCTTTTACTAGCAACAAACTTGAAGAAAGATATATAACATTTATTTATTATCAGAAAACAAAACTTGAATAATAATTTAATTTAACAGTACAAATATATAAATATAGTTTTTTTTAAAAAACAAATTATTTACGTAAATGCATTATTCTTGATATTATGTAACTAAAATAATAAGTCAAGCACTCATATTTTTTTTTTGAGCTTTCATGGTATTTTTGATATTATGAGAACTAAATAAAATATGTGTGGTAGTTATATCATCAGTATCATAATTTTATTTTAGTCGCATATCAAGACTATATGAAAGTTCAAATAATTTTTTCACTTTTTAACACATTTATGTGAATAAATATTTCTATCTTCCATTTGTTAGCTTTATGCAGTTCCAGGCATTAGGAATGAAGAAACTTCGGATACAATTTAATACTACTAGATGGCAGTACATAAAGAGTATGATATCTTTAAGAGAGAAAAAAAGCATGCAGAGAATATAAGTGTGCTATTAAGAACAAAGAAGGTGAAAAAAGATGTTAATGCTAAATGAAAAAGGTACTTAAAAAAAGAAGTTGGCTAAAATAAATAATTATATAGAGAGAATAAAATTGAATATAGTAAACTGTTGGACGATATTAATAAAAGTGGAAAAAATGGGAATAAAAAATTTTGGGAATACATTAAAAGAAGGAATGTAGGGGAGAGAGTAATAACATTACTAGATGATGAAGAAATAGAATGTAGCTCTAGAGAAGAATGAGAGATAATCTTAAATAAGTATGTAATGGATGAAGAAAAGATATTAGATGTGAAGGACAGAGTGATAGCAAACATGAAAGCACATAGTATTGGGAATATTAGGTTTACAAAAGTGAACTGAATGAGGCAGGTAAGAAATTGATAAGTGGAAAGGCAAGAGGTTTAGATGGATGGTCAGCAGAGATGGTAATAAATTTAGGGCATAGAGAAAAATTAAAAATTATTATCATGCTTTAATAAGGTGGCACAAAAAAGAGATTTTTTGGATAGTTGGAGTAATACAAGAGTAAGGCTACTATTTAAAGAAAAGGATTAGAATCATAGAAAGTTAAACAATTATAGACTGATAGCGAATATCAGTGCTATATAAAGTTTTCTTGTATAAAAGCCATGAAGTTGACAAAGACTATGTTGTGAAAATGGGATGGAGCAGGATAGAGAAGAATATGGGAAAACTTAGGGTGGGGAATGGAAAGGGAATTAAAGTGGCTAACAGGTTTCTCTGGGCATAGTTGCGAGATTCCTGACTCCGTATAAGAAGTTACAGTGCATCACATCATATCACATCTTGGATAAAATTAAAAATTAAAATTTTTCTCTAATTTTTTGCAAATTTTATTGCAAGAATATGGATATATACAAAGTTTTAATTAGATTGGAAATTGAATGAGAAGTGAATTAAAACATTTGAGACAAATAGACAACAAAAGACAGAATAAACTAAATAAAAGCATATATACATTTATTTGACAGCAGTTAGAAATATTGGTTGCTATATTTACTGTGAATGTTTAGGTGGTTGGAAACTAATTACATTTATTTTAATATTATACCAAAAGTTTATTAGTTAATAAATAATGCAGGCTTTATAAAAACATTTTTAGTGCATCAATATTCTTAAAATATGACTATTCGAAGATGTGCCTTAGTATATTGCAACAATAAAAATTTATATCCATCCCCACTCCCCAACATAAATCGGATCATAAAAAGTTGTAGAAATGCCCTTTGTTATCTTAATGTAACATAACTCGGATTTTTGTAAATAATTAATGAAATATAAGTAATTAAATGATTTAGTTGCTCAGGAGTTCATTACGTATGACCTCCATAATTAACAGAAATGGTCTTTGAACTTCAGAATCCACAACTCTATCAAATACATTAAATCCAAACAAAGCATTAATGAAACATAAATAATTAATAAAATATAACTGTGTTAATAAAATATTATTATGACAAAATAACTACTGACTCACCCTGAAATAATGTATGCATTCATGGGTGAAAAAAAGTCATAATTCAGAGAGTAGTAAAATTTTTGAAAGGGTATTTTACTATTATAAATTGCTACAATATTATGATATTGCTGACTGAATATCAAGTTTCGTTTGGTGAACCTCAGACCGAAACACTTCCAGTGATTAGGGGGGAAATGATTTGTCCAATCATCTAAAATGGACCCAATCACTGTGCAATTCAAAAATTCATAACACTACTTTAATGCAATTCACAGCAAAAACCAGTAATTTTACAATGTATGCTTATTCATATGCTTTCAAAAATAGTTGTCTGCATTCTAACTCTAAAGCCATCTACTCCAATCCTGAATAAACAATGAGTACTAAAAAGCATAGTACCTATAAATTCCCATCTCCAAGGGCTTTTGCATATGTCAATGAAGACTAAAATTCAAAACTGAAATCAAATCACTTAATCATCTAGCAATCATTTTTTTATTTCTTTTATATTACTTCAAGTTAATAATCTCAAAACTATATAGAAATTGATTTGGTCACAGACCTATATAGCAGCAATTTTAAGTTACTAGCTTGAATGGTATAAAGAGGTAAAATATGTCTGTTAGATACATAAGAGTATTAATTCTATTTTGAATTTAAATCCTTGTGGATGAAAGCAAATGTCAAAAACTGTTTGGACTGGAGATGAGAATTTTATAATACTATACTTTCTAGTGTCCGATGATTGGTCGGACTTATAGTAGATGATTCTAGAATAAAGTGAAGATACCTAATCTTGATAGCTTTAAAATAGTAAACTGATCATAAATATTCTGCATTATGAAACCCACAATAAATTATTTTGAGAGACATTTGACTGACTATACATATAATGAGGCTTATAATTTATTCTTCTGTAATTGGTAATTTTTGGATAAAATTCTTCATGGTGACAGACATTCTCAGCAGGCATCAATTTCTTTGACCAATTGGTTCTAACAGATTGTTTTCCCAGCTTTTTTGAATACAGTTACTACTTTTTGATTATCTAACAATTCAGCCATTAGGTCTTTACCAATTAGAATCTTTTTAAAGTTAAGAAAAGTCGACCTTTTGAAATATTCACTTTATGTCAGATATTTGTTGTTACTTTCCTAAAGATTTTTTTTTTTTTTTTCCATTTTTATACCACATGAAAAATCAAAGCCATAGTGATAATCGATCATATATTCCGGTAATTCTGTTCTATCCCCAGATTCATTAGTTATCTGCCACAAGGCATGATCTGCCCCTTAATTTGCTTTCCAAATCTTTCTGTCTTTCGATCCATTTTCAAACACATAGAACTATTTTATATCATCAATCACTTTCCTTTTACTTTTTGCTATTTCCCCACATAACTTTCATTAATTCCACTATTTCTAAGTATACGATTCTATCCAATATCTCTTCCACTTTATAATTTTCCTAATAAGCAATCGCCCCTCCCCCCCAAAAAAAAACAAATATTTCCAATCTATTCTCAGCTCCTTTCCTAATTATCCAAATCTTTATTTCATATAAAATTACATTCCAAATAAAACATTTAAAAAGTCACTTTCTTAAATCTAATTTTAATAAAGATTTGTTCTTTGTTATGTATATACATAAAAAACCAATAACTATATATTGTTATGAATATTTTCACAGATAAATGATGACCAATGATGCTTTTTTTAGGAAGGGGGGAGGGTCCTTAGATGTAAAAATGAGTAAGACGCCATGTATGTAGAGAAAGACCAAAAGGTGGTGCAGCGTGGCTATTATACAGTATCTGAAATTTAATGAAATTTCAATAGTATCTCAATTGTTAATGCTGAATAAAATAACATTGCCATGTGAATAAACAACCTTACATATTAGAGGTAGCTACAATAATGATTATATTATCCATTTACTAACCTTTCTCTGCATGAATGGTTTCTTTCTTGTTTTACATGTGACATGTATAAAACTATGAATTAGATATATATATATTCAATTACAGTTAACAATTTAGGCACACAAAACTGTAATATCAAAAACCCAGTCACTCATAAGGTGAGTTAAATCTGAACTTTCATAGTCTAATTTAATATAAACATATAAAACAAGTTACATAATATTTTCACAATATATATATATATAGGAAAACAAAGTGACATGGAGCTTTTATAGTGACAAATAGTTGTAACATAGATTTGAAACTTTTTTGGTTACGTATATTTCTATAGTATAATCATTAATTTTTGTAAAATAATATATTGCACCTGACCGCAAAGCTATTTTTATTTAAAAACAAAATAAAATTGTATTACTCTGCAAGCGCTTTCAAGAGACGTGCTCTCATCTTTATAGCTCTAAGTGAAGTAATTATATGCAAAGTTCAACGGTTAATTGCTCCATTTCTTTGAGATCACGATGGATTGCAACGCCATCAACCGCAAGGACGTTTCACGATCTCAAAGAAATGGAGCAATTAACCTTTGAACTTTGCATAATTTGCATATAATTATTTCACTTAGAGCTATGAAGATGAGAGCACATCTCTTGAAAGCGCTAGCAGAGTAATACAATTTTATTTTGTTTTTAAATGAAAATAGCTTTGTGGTCAGGTGCAATAGCGCCTATATTATTTTACAAATATATTTTCGCATGCAAAGTTTTCGAGTTAGGTTTGAATTATAATCATTAATTTCTGTATATACATATTCTCATCAAAAATAGAAATAAATTTAATCCATTATGCTGCCTTTTCAGATATTTAAATAAATCACATCATATAAAATATCTTTATATAACAGCAATAATTGTAAATATATAATAAAAATAATGCTACACAAAAGCTCTTTTCGACCAATATTTATTTTTGCCCATTTCAATGTGTTGGAACTATTTTACAAAAGATTACACTAATAACCATAAAAATTAAATAAGGAAAAGTATTATATAAAATGGAAAAACACAAAATTATAAATATAAATCAATATAATTTTGTTTCCTTCTAATGAAACCCATATATTTTATTAAGGTAAAGCCCAATATGGATAATAATTCACTGAGATTATTATTTAATTTTAGTGATTTTATTCTACAGAAATTTTGTAAATATTTAAATAAATGGATAGCAAATATTATTGATTATGGGGGTTTTGCATTAAAAATACAATTCTATCATATATGTTTACAATGGATATTAAGAAAATATATCCAAGCATTCTCAGAATTTCATTAATGATATAAATATAAAACATAATATAAAAGGTCTAACATTAATATGTAATAGTCTATATTTTAAATACAATAATGAATATTGGAGTATACATAAAAAAAGACTAATGGGTGGTACAATTAGTGGGTTAATGTCATCAAAATTTATTAATGAATTAGAAATTACAAAAAAAAATTTTAAAAAAAAAAAAATTAAGAAATAATAGATTATTCTAGATATGTTTAATATTTTAATAATTGGTAACAAAAGAGCTATAAATAATATGTATAAAAAATTTAATATATATATATAATATTAAATTTCCAAAAATAAAATTTGATGTTAACATAGTAGATTAATATAGATAATGATAACAAAAGGAAATTAAAACATTTTATTAAAGAAGATAAATTAAGAAAGATAACTTTTATAGATACACAACAAATATAAATACAAGAGATGTCAGTTATTATAAATTTTAAACATAAAAATGATAAAGACTTATAAGGAGAACAATTTATTGAATTATACAAAAATTGTGCATATAATCTTAGAGTATTAAAAACATTCTTTTTATTTATAAACCATCTAATTTAAATAATAATAATAATAATTCTATTATAAATAATAATAGTTGCTCTAAAAAAAATAGATAAAACTTTCATACTTCTCTAAAATTTATAATACATTACTAAAAAATATAAATTATATTGATAAAAGTATCAACATTGGATGGTCAAATAATAAAAATCTTGAGAAATTACTTGGTAATTAAATGCTTTTATATTAAATTGCCTTGTATGTATTTCTGCCTATTGAAACACAAATGCTGTTTCACATGTGTATGTTGTATTCTAAGACCTATTTTACCCTCCAACCTAAAAAACCGGCAGATGTATAAAAAAGAAGTTGATCTTATAATTTTTTTAAAATAAAAAAAAAAATAATAAAAAATAAAGCAAAAAGTTTATAAATTTACAAGAAAATCATTATTTTCTCTGAGAAAAAAAATAAAAAAGATAAACCTTCATTATTGATTTTATAATTTTAGATTATGACATAAATACGTCACTCGTATTTATTTAAAGCTGGCATTTTTTAAAATATTACATTTTTAATTTTTGAAACGATGTTGTCGTACAAAGTGTAATAATCGCTTGAGGCAGTCTTATCAAATTGAAAAACATGGCTTAATCCTTATGATTCCTTACCTGTCCCACTAAAAGTAGTGTCCAATCCTTAAGAAAAGAAAAGCATTCGGGCTTAAATGAAAGCTGTGTAACAAATCAGTTACAGTGGGCAGTGCTGCTTAATCAATCCAGAGATCAGAGTATAAATAGTTGAGTTTGAAGTTCAGAGGAGGAGATTTAAAGATTTTATTTTAGATTTTAAAAGGAGTTAAAGAAGTAAGAAAAGTGAAGAGTTAAAAAGATAAAATTTTTATCTAAGTGTACTTAACAGTTTAGTTGACAGCTGATTTTCGTCACCTTGGAATATAACATTTACAGCCACTGTTAATGATGAAAAAAGAAAATCTTAATAAGGAAATCATAACGATGGAAGGCTAATCGGTAACAGCATCCTCTCTTCGTCCAAAGCCATGGTTCTCCAAGATTTGCCTGGGTGAATATCATGGAAAGTAAATAATGCCATTCAGCTTAAATACAATGATTCCTTTTTGAATGTAGTAGCATCCTGAAGTGAAGGAACAAACTGGATAAAATGAAGGTAACAATTTTATAAAATATTCAATACTTATGTGTGTTTATAAAAGACAAAACAAAATGTCTTTCTTAGAAAAGAAAAAAATTATGAATAAATACAGCTATGTGAAAATATGTTTTATTAGTAATAAATTATAAATACTAAAAATATCTAAAATCAAAAGGCATTTTATTTAATACTTATATGTGTTTATAAAAGACAAAACAAAATGTCTTTCTTAAAGAAAATTATTAATAAGTGTAGCTATGTGAAAATACGTTTTATTAGTGATAAATTATAAATGAAACTGCTGATCAACGTATATGTAGAAACATACGTCTGTGGCAGACCAAACAACAATATTTATGCTATATATTAGAATAACTAAATAAAAATTATAAATGCTTACATGCATATTGATTGTATATAAATAAAATAATGAAACTTATTCACATAAATGCACTTTTATACTTGACTGGATTATGAATAGTACACAAACATGGAATTGCTTACATTACCGGTTTTTACCTACCCATGATAAATTTAAAAATAATGAAGTACTATATGAATTACAAATGCTTACCTGCATATTGATTGTATATGAATAAAATAATAAAACTTATGTGCATAAATATACATTTATACTTGACTGAATTATAGAAGCTTCACAAATCTGGAATTGCTCAACTTACCTATTTACCTACCTAAAAAGGATATACAGATATGGAACGAATAGTTAAAAATATTCATGCAGTATTGGTAGATGTCTACTTGATAAAAGACCCTTTGAATTCTTTACCCAAGATAAATTAAAATGAGCCTTCATTTGAAATGAAGGATACACTTTATTAGAAGGACTTGCAAATGAACTATTGATCAATAAAATGCTTCTAACCTTTTCATAAACGAAATGAAAATAAATCATCACATGGATATGAAGGAACTTTATTAGAAGGACTTGCAAATTAATTGTTGTTAAATAAAATTGTTGTTACTTAAAATTAATTTTAGTTATCCAGTTGTTCAGTTCTATTTTTTTTTTTTTGCATCACTTATCATTCATTGCACTTGTTCATGAGAATTTCATGCCTCCTGAGCTACGTCTGGCATAACTAGACCTAGATATGACAGGTTGTAGTGAGATGGAACTCTAGTAGCACCGTTTGAAAAACCAAACACAGAAATGTCTAGATGCTTCCAGTCTCTATGGTGCTACATCCTCTAATGAGCAGGAAATATTGTTGTGAGGGGGGGGGACATCTGCATTGGAGAATGCCAATCGATAGTTCCTTCCTGCAACATGCTCATCAGGAAATTGTTACAACCGAGGTAATAAAGGGGTTGTACAGGGTCTGGTTACACTATATATACACTTTTTTGAATTTTTAATAATGAAAAAAAAATCCATTCCTATTTAGAACTCAAACTCACATTCTTACACTTCCCAAGTAAACTCCTTAACAACTGAACCAACAAATATTATGTTTGTAGAATAAAATTTTTTAATGCTGATTTAATTCGTAATTAATTAATTAAATTAATTAAAAAGACAATACATAAATATTTTTACATAGTAATGATCACATATTTAAATTTAGAATTGGTCTGTTAGAGAATGTATTTTATATTTTCACATATTATTATTGAATTAAAATTTTTGTCAAATTTTGACCATTTTTTATGTAAATATAGCTAAAACGTAAAACAAATGTAAAATTTTTTTTTTTTTCCAATAATACTGTTATGTAAATAACCGACTAAAAGGTAGAAAAATAGTAAAGAAATCCACTTCTCGGTTAATTTGCCATTATTGCAAAGTATCAGAGATCTTAAAAATCTAGATGTTACAAAAAATTGGAAATTGTAGGAATATTGTAGTTTCATAAAAGCATTTGAGGCTCAAATAAATCCCCAAAACCAAAAAGGCTTCAAATGCTTTTATGAAACAACAATATTCCTGCAATTTCCAATTGCTTTAAAACAAGTCTCGATTCTTAAGAACTCTGATATTTTCAAAGAATGTCAAATTAGGCAAGAAGTGGATTACTTTTTATTTCTCTATTTTTTTATAAATATTATTGCAAAATAAGATATAAAATATAAAAAAGAAACTGTATATAAAATTTTGGAAATTGCAGTATGACTTACTATGGACATACAGGAAAACAATTAGATGAAAAAGCAAAAGATCATAATAATGCAATTAATAGAGGAGATGATAAATCAGCCTTATATATTCATAATGTAAAATATAGAAGGAAAATACATGAAAGAAATTATATTAATTACAATAAACATAAATGTATGAACATATATAAACATCAATTAATTTAACTAATAGTTGGCTAATGATAAATGAATGGAAAATTATATAGTATATATTTATACAGGGTTTTTTTTTTCTTCCTTGTACATACTGTATTATTGCTATAATAGGCTCTAATTAATTTTATATGAAAGTAATAGATGTTGTGTATGCAAAGTAAATTGAAGTTGTTTAATCGATCAAAATACATTGAAAAAATAAATATCTAGTGAAAAGAGCATTTCTGTATTATTTTTATTATCTATATAATTATTGTTGTTATATAAAGATATTTTATATTATAGTGTGATTTATTTAAATATATATTCTCATATTAGTAAGTGTTAAAAACATTAATATCAAACTATTATTTAAGTCATTATTGTGAGGCAGAATAAATCTGCAGTATTATGCAAATAAAAATTAACAATTCTATTTTAACACAGCCAATAATTCAAATATCACCATGTGATATTATTATAATATAGATATAGAACAAAATGAATAATTTCAATCTCAAGAAAAAGAAAATGGTTTAGGCTGAGTGGATATGTCCGCTGATCTGGATGTTCACCTCAATAAATATCATTAATCTTCATACATATAAGATCATGGATAGTAGGCAGTGTAATTTTGCTGACATTAAAAACACTGCATTGAAATACAACTAACACTTCAAAGTTAATCATTCTAATTAGTATACATTATACTAGCACTGTTTAACTTAATCTTTAAGTATTATATATTGTACATAGTAAAAAAAAAAATTTTCAAATTTATATATGCTGCATATAATAATAATAAAAAAATGAACATACACATATAGAGAATGCTGTATGTACAAATAATAGGTTTTAATTTTAAATAAAAAAGCAATTAATAAAAATACTGCATAAAATATTCAAAGATACCTTGAAAAAAATCTGCTTTAACTGTACGGTTCAGTTTCTAAACACAACAGATTTTTCTGATTAATATTGCTTTTCCAAGAAGTTAATAGAATTTTACTGATAATTAAAAAAAAAAAAAAATCACTGCCACACCTATACTCTTCTAATGCCATATCTTTCAACTCTTTGATAAAATAGATGGAATTTAAAAACAAAAACTTTTGAGATAATAAAAAAAAAGCTAGGCAAAAAATACTACTATCCTTATGCTTACATTTTTTGTATCATCATTTTCAGTCATTATCAATCCATTGCAGGATAAAGATCTCTCGAAATTTAATTCATATTCTCCACACCCTAATCTCTCTTTTTCAGCACACTTTTTATTTCACCCATTCATCTCACATGTGGTTTCTTTCTGGATCTTTTACATTTTCTTGGAACCCAACTTAAAATTTCAATTGTCCATCTATCATCATCAATTCTAGCTATATATCCAGACCAGTTTATTCCCACACATATATTCCATTTCTGTTCCATCTTATTATTCGTAATATATGTGGACAATACTTTACTGAGTGATCTGAAGTCTCTGTAATGCTCTTCCATTACATGTCCGAGTCTCAAATCCATATGCAAGGAATTGGTAAAACATATTTATTGGAACATGTTTCAAATACATGGGCATATTTCTTCTCAGAATTAAATTTTTATTATAAGGTTCCATTTAAATTTAATTCTATGATTAATTTCATTCACATTCCATCTGTATTAATATTCTGGCTAAGGTATTTATAGTTGTTAACTTCTAATTCAGCATTATCATTCTTTTAGCAATATCCATTGAATATTAATTTAGTCTTTTTAGTATTTATTTTTAATCTTACTTTCATCCGATAATTCTTGCAACACTTTCTGAAAATCAAGCATTTTTGACAAAAACAACATCATCTACAATATCTAGATAATTTAAATAATCTCCCTTTGCTTTTCTTACCTGCTTTCCATATTAAGCCACAAAATATTTCTTGAAGGCACCCCATCAGATACGCTTCTCAATGATTATTTTCTTAGTATCGCTACTGAAGCAGATCTGATGCTCAGAACCTTGCTTCACAGCCCACATTCAATCTCCTACCATCTAACTATATTCAAACCCACCTTCACGCACATATATACATAGCTAATAATACGTATATTTCTTTTGCTTAGTATTCTAAAATAAATCACATAAACACTTATGTATTTTAATCTAAAAATATTTTTATTTAATAATATTGTCATGTGTATACGGGCGTAAGTAATAAATCTATATATATTTCAGTGTAGGAGATTGCGAATAAATTAGTATAGTTATGTTATATATAAAGTATCATATATGAAACTTATTATTTTTTCATAGGTAATTTTGTAGCCAGAAATGATGCAATCTTGTTAAAAAGTCTCTCGAAAACAATTACCCGGAAGATCCCTTAGATAAAAGTAAAAGATTACGATTTTGTAATAATAAAATTAACCCATTAGTGGAAATTTTGTCCACGCTAGCTTGTTTTAAAATCATAAAATTTATTTTAAAACAATTGGTCGAGAAACTGATAACAAAATTGCATTGTTTCAAAAGTCTTACCAGATAAGAAAATATCCGGTCAAATTATTCCAGATGTACAGTAAGTGCTTAAACCGCCTCAGGTCCGACAGTAGTTTCTAAGTTACATCTTCAAAATAAAAGTATATATACTGCTGGATTTGAATCCACAAAGAGAGAGGAGACCACCAAATTATGATATTGCTATACATATTCCACGCCAGTTTTGATTCTCACTCAATGTGACGTGAGTAGGGGAAATTTCGCCTTCCCCTTCGTTCTAATATGCTGTTCCCATAAGCGAAGCTCTGCATCCCATACAGATGAACTTTATATATTTTTCAAGTAAAAGTGAAATGCTAACTACTATATAATAATGCTACCCTAGATCTAGTGAAACAATACCGATGGACTGACTCGTATTAAAATTACTCTTCCAGATATGGCAAGGTAAAAAGAACTTTAACCGCTCGTAATTCTTAAATCCTGCCTTCTTTGTAATATTTATATTTTCCAATCATATATATTAAATGTCTTCAAAATATGTAACTCATAACTTTATATAACTAATCATTATTAAGCCTCCTGTAAAATGTTTTCTTTTTTTTTATTTCCAAGCGGCAAATAATTTTCGTTTAGATTTATGTATTTATATTTTAAAAAATGCCAATAATATTTCTAAAATCACAAGCATATAATTTATTTTTGTTTTCCCCACCCATCATTTACCGGATAATTAACTTATAACTTAATCAAAACAAGTCTTATTCGACTTGCCCAGGTGCTAGCAATTTTAGATAAACAAACTAATTATTTTTTATGTTTACTGTAGAAAAACAGATTGACATCTGTTTCATAAATATTTTCCATTCTAAATAATGCGCTATCTCTTATTATTAATTTATATTATATATGTAAAACCCATCTTAGCTATTACCACCACCCATTTATTTTGTAATAATTTGTATATTTTCATAAGGGCATTATTAACCAAGATTGAGATTTATTAAATGTGTGGGAAGTAATGAATAATATTAAGTAACATAATGTAAGGGGGGGGGGGGAATCTTCAGATCTTAGTTTTATATTTAATTAGAATTATTATCCATGTTTGTTTAACGAAGAAACCATACCATTACGCCGAGTATTTCACAATTTATGGGCAGTAAATATGTTTAGATAATCTTCAAAGTTATAGTTATATTGTATTATTAAGCGTTGCGTGCATATAGGCCACTTCGTCTTATATATATTCGTGCTTCTCTCTCACATGGAGGTATTCGCTAAGTCGAGCCCCATCATTGTCGTTCTCCGTGTCCTAGAAACCAGGCTGTAAAAACATCCTGTGGACACATTTGGTCGTATGTGCATGCTTTATATGGGGAGTGATCTGGGAAACCAGCCCAGTAAAGACATTGCTGACCGCCCTTCATCTCAATACCGACCCTGCCTACGTTTGCAGAGGAAATTGGTAAATTTTGTTAATCAAATTCATGAAGCACACTCCAGGATCATAATTGGACCACCCCAATCTGCCGCCATGCACGCACTGCCTTTCAGTGTATTATTAGTCGCCCAGAAATAGCCATAAATCGTAATGAGATGATTTCTTTAAACAGACATATTTCCATTAGTTCACTATGCGTATCAATGCAATAAATTTAGTATCATTTATATAATTATTTATTATCCGTCCTGCACATTAATTGTTTACAACTCGAATTAATAATAATATTGAATAACAGAATGTAATATTTGCTTGTAAAATTATGCTCTTTTCGTCTCTCTGGGGGTGGTGTAATAGTATTTTAGTAATGCATTCCAATAGCGCTAATTCCTTAAGTCACACACATATATTATTGGCATAGCCGCAAATATCAAGTTATTGTAAAATATGAATTAAATATATATATAATACTTATGAGGCTAATGTCGAATAAATAACCAGACATAATTTTTGTTATTAATCTAATAAATCTTAAATATATATATATCAACTCTCGAACCATTGCTTTCTTTAGTTAAGTTAGTATATTAAATTATTAATTATGCTCAATTTGACTAGATGATCTCCGCTAAATACATAATTAATATGCTAGGTCATGAGCCTTCATTGCTCATAAAATATAGTTAGTTGTTAAGTTAGTCTACCATTAATATTTAGCCTAGAGTCTTTTTGTGTCTCCGATGAGAGATGCCGGCAGTGAGAAGTAAATTAAATCGATGTCATCGGGATTGTTGTTCATAATGTTATAGATCTGGAAAATAGGCAAATAGGGCAGAATTCATGAGTGTCCCTGACTTGTGTATTTTGCGCACGATTGGATTCGAGGTACTTTTGCCTAGATGCTCGATCTTGTTACGTGAACATACAAATCCAACCCGGCACACTATATAACTTAATCATTGTTGTTACTTTTTGATAAATATTCTTCAGGGCATTATAATATCCTGGATTTATATCTTAATAATCCAATGTTTTAATCATTATAGAAATGCTTATAGAGTTCAATGCCAATTCATAATCTACCAATACTTGAATGTGATTTACTGTACTAAAATGACTTTTAAATCCAGTTAATAAAAACAATCGAATCAATAGTAAAGGACAAAATTCAAGATCAGCTTTTTCCCCAGATCTCCAGGCACCAATTTGCTTGGGAGTCTCAACTCTAGATGCCATTCAGTGTTTTTTACTCACAACAGAATATGTACTCACACACAGAAAGTCCAAGCCAAGCCCCTAGTGATTCAAGTAGATTTTGCCCCGGTCTTCGACTCTGTGATACCATCCGTCCTGCTACACACCCTAAAAGACTATCAAGTCCCAGAAGTTTATATAAACATTATAGCAAATCTTCTCTCAAATTGATCCTGCTTCAACACCCTTGACGGTAGACTATCAGACGGTTTTAAGCATCCCCCAGGGATCCCCTCTTGCCACACTATCCTTCATTACATACATCAATCCCTTCCTCATTGAAATCGAACGCAAACTATCTGAAAATACTATTAGCATCCATACAACATCAAATACACCATATATCCTATGTAGATGATGTCTAAAGTTTAAATAAACATTATAGCAAATCTCTCAAATTGATCCTGCTTCACCACCCCTGACAGTAGACTATCAGATGGTTTTAAAACTCAACTGTCCATCCCCCAGGGATCCCCTCTCAACATACTATTCTTCATTATATACATCAATCCCTTTCTCATTAAAATCAAATGCAAACTACCTGGAATCTATATACCATCCACACAACATCAAAAAAACCATATATCCTATGTAGATGATGTCTCAATTTTCCTGTCTGACCAAAGTCATCTCCAGCCATTGTTGCAAATTATTAATAAATACTCCAAGAAATTGAATCTACAGATAAACTACAACAAATCTTCTATGTGAAACATTAGGTCTGGCAAAACAATACCATCTATGTTCATGGCCCATCATGGTGACATAGTGATAGTCCGTTTGGTTTAGCACAATAGAAGAGTATATAATATGTAGTATATTTTGAACAATTGTCATAAGAATAAGTAAAAAATGAAATCCTCTTATATTTAAATAAAAAATGGATTCAGAAGTGTAAATATTTCCATTTACATATAAATTTTGTTAATTACTGCGGTGACATGGCACCGGATTGTTAAATTTAGCGCAATGGTAGAGTATATAATATATATTTCAAGCAATTGTCACAGGACTAACTAAAAAAGTAATCCTTTTATATCTAAATAAAAAATATTTACAATCAGAACAATGTTCCCTCTAAGAGTAGACTGTCTCTGAGCTAAAAATACAAAAGCTGAACACACTAAAATGACTAACGTGCAGTAAAAAAAGGGTCAAAATTTAGCATTTATTTGTACACACTTATATATAAAATAATTTATATAGAATGAAATATTGTAGAACATAACTTAAAAATAATAATAAAACTCAATAATAATTAGTCCTTTATTTCTTCATCTCATTCTTTAATATTTATCCAAATTTTATAAACTTTGTCTAGTTTTATCTGTTTCCTTATAAGATATAATACTAAATTTTTAACTTATCCAACTGTTCATTATCTAGTTTATTACAGGATTTTGATTGTATTGCTTTCATTAAACTAAAACTGCATTCACAATTAGTGCTGGAAGCTTGATAAGTTGCGCAAATATCAAAAAGTACCGAACGTTCTTTATATTCTTGGTCTTTTAAGACAGTGGTCTTCAACCTTTTCACACTTGCGGACCGGTAAAAATAAGGATAAGGTCTCACGGACCAGCAAAAATAAGGATAAGGTTTCTCAGACCGGCAGAAGTCTATAGATAAATTTTCTTAATTAAAGATGTAAACTGCTTAGCCTTAGATGAGGTTATATATATATGTAGTTTGTATAATAAAAAAAAACTTTTTTTTTTAATTTTGAATTTTTTTAGAAAAGTAATAAAAAATTTAATTTTATCCCCTCCCCTCATAAACATCTGTGATAACTAGAAAAACAAATTAATTTGATTAGATTTTGTTTTCGTTCTATTTCTTTTTTTTTAATTGGGTAAAAATGAGATGAAAAAATAAATAAAAATTGTTTATATTAATTAAAAGTTTAAATTCTTATTATTCTGTTTTTACTAACTTTCTTGCCAGTCTACCACGAACCAGTAAAAAAAAACTTCTGTGGCCCGGCACCGGTACGCAGACCAAGGGTTGAAGACCACTGTTTTAAGACATATGCAGCTAAATCAGTAAATGATTTGATTACAATTTTACATTTATTAAAAATTTCAAATTGCCATATTGTTCTAAAATTGTATCTAAACTTGTATGTTTTTTACCATTATTATTTATTATAGATTCATATTTTACAAATACATATTTTACACTATTTTTTCCATGCTCTATTTAAATTATTTTTCATTACAAAAGGATTCAAGGCATCCCAGTCATTGATATCTTCTTTGGAAATCTAGTATCTAAATGATAAATGATTACAAAGCAGTTGAATAAATTTAAGTATTGGCGCATTACAACATATGTTATTTAGTTATTGCACTCTTAGTTTATTAATTTTTGCCTTTGCAAATTGGTGTGCCCCCATTGAAGATAAATTAGTCGTTTGCAAAATTTTGTTTAATGCTAACAATTCCGCAAATACATTTTTGAAGAATCATACATGCTACTCAATATTGTAGGGTTTTTAAACAATATTTATTTATATGGTCATTGAATACTTCAACTTGCTTGTGTAGTTTCTTACCAGAGCATTTAGTATGAGATATTTAGATATATTTATCTTACTTCATTGAAAGAATGGATTGTTATAACATCTATTTCTGAAAAGTTGGCCAATTCTTTTAAGTTTCTCGATTCTTGTAGATGATCTATTAAACATTATATATGTTGTCCTTAAAAGGATTTTAATATCCTTAATAAATAGAACCTGTTTCTATGCATTATATATCATAGTGCTGTTGAACTAAATGTGAAACATTGTCTCAAAAGACAGTACCTACGCTAAATGGACTGATTAACTCTAGAAATAATAACTAGAGGGGGTGGCGAATGTAGAAGCGTTGATGAATCGAGTGAAGTAAAAAAAAAATGTTTTATCTAGTTGTTTTGTTATTTTCTCCCGGTGAACATATAAAAAATAGGAGTAAAGTGTAAGCAGAAAATAAGCCTAAATGGATTATATGAAGGCGTATTAATGTACTAATGACGATGGTAATAAAGTGCAAATAATTAACGAACTGTAAATGATAATAGCGAGAGAAGAAATTTAGACTCGCTCTACTTGTAGTTATCTTCAAATTGTTACGGAAAGAAATAGTTATTCTTGTTAATATTATTATTTCATATATACACATATATTATTATTTATGCAATTTCAGCTGAGTTTTAACTCCCTGAAAACACTGCAGATGGCGCAGTCAGACAGGATGATGGAGGTCATTGTTTTGTAAACAAAAGAGAAGATAAAAAGCAATTTCGAATAGCTCGTACAAGCATGGCTTTTCCTGCACAAAATATCAGAGAATTTGAGATCAGAAATCCAGCTGGATGGACTCTATATGTAGAACAATTGGAATGATACATGAAGCTGAATAAAATCTAAGACAATGAAACTAAAGTCTCGATATTATTATTTTTTGCCGGAACAGATGTTTTGCAAATTGCCAAACAATTAGCGGACAATAAAACCCCAGAGCAGTTATCGTATACAGTACTAGTGGAAAAACTTACTGCATATTTTTAGCCTGCAGTTACCAAAAGAGTAGCACGCCTACGGTTTAGAATGCGAAAACAGCACTCACACGAAACCACTCAGAGTATAATATTGCGTTGCGAACCTTGGTATGAGATTGTTTATTTCCTGATCTTGACGACATGCTCTTAGATCAATTTTTCTACGGCATGATCGACCATAATTTGAGAAAATTATTGCTCAGTGAAATAGACATAGATTACAACTCTGCAATTACTAAATGTACTGCTCATGAGATGACGTTAAAAAAAACGCGATGGAATTCCAAGCTGGAACAAAGGAAGCAAATATTGCTGTAAGCGTATGTAAAACGGAAACAGTGGAAGCATCATCACGAACTCCAAGAGAAATTTTACTTGCTTTTGTTGCAGCAAAAAGGGACACATAAAAAGAATTGCAAATTCAAAAACCTGAAGTGCCATATTTGTGGCATAAAAGGCCACATGGCAAGCATTTGCAGAAAAAATAACAATCAACAACGGACGCATGTAAAATTAACCGGAAGCACGAACAAAATGTCAGAAATTAAAAGAGTAAAAACTAAATTAAGTGAACAGATTATACTAGATTTAATAATCGTGGAAACTAAAGTCACAATGGAGATAGACAGTGGAGCAGGACTATCCATCATGTCTCTAATGAACTGGAAAAAAAAAATTCCACATACAAGTCAAAATTTAATCTAGTTAAAACAAATGTAATTGCCACAGATGTGAATGGTAATAACATACCAATCTGTGGGAAGGTTTCTGTTCCAGTAAAGTTAAATAACAAACACAAAACTCTACCTTTGTATATAGTCAAGAGGAACATCAAACCCTTACTGGGCCGAAATTGGTTCCGGCCGTTGAGCATATCCATTCAGATTATTAAAATGGTAAAACTGGAAAAAAATAGTGCGTAAACAGTTCCCGAAAATCTTCGAGGAAAACTTGACTGTTTTAGGAATAAATCCAGTAAATATTGAATTAACTGAAGATGCACAACCAGTGAGGTGTAAACCCCGGAAGGTTCCTTTTGCACTCAGAACTAAGGTTGAAGATAGTCTAGCAAGTCTTGTAAAAGAAGGTGTGTTATCACCCATAGAAGATTCGGATTGGGCCACTCCAGTTGTGATAGTAGCAAAACCTGATGGAAGTTTATGGACCTGTGGAGATTATAGAGTTACAGAAAACCGTTATTTAAACAAAAGTACATATCCTGTACCAAATGTCTCAGAAATACTGGCATCACTTCAGAAAGCTGCTATTTTTGCAAAAAATGACCTGAAGTGTGCTTTCCACCAGATCCCAGTCACTGATAAAACAGCCAAAATATTAACTTTGAGTACACATCGGACTTTTCCAATGCAACAAATTGCCATTCGGAATTACCACAGCTCCCAATACCTTTCAAGCCAAGATTGATCAATTAATGCATAATGTGAAGAGTGTAATCCCCTATCTGGATGACTTGTTAATTTATGGTCAATCAGAGACAGAATTGGAAGAACGTGTACTTACCGTATCTAGACTGGAACGGGTAGGAATTAAAATTAATGTCACCAAAAACATTTGGTCTATGAAGGATTTAAAGTTTTTGGGACATATCATTAACCAAAATGGTAAACACCCAAATCCAGAAAAGGTCATGGTCATAAAAAATGCTCCCATATAAAAAATGTAAAGGACTTACAGGCTTTTTTGGGATTATTGTTTCTTTGAAATTTTCTTGAAGAGAAAATCACACAAATTAAAGCCCCTGTATATACTACTACGCAAAGAGCAATGTTGGAAATGGCAGGCCGAACAACAGATTGCATTCAAGACAGCAAAAGATTTATTATCTTCAGAAAACTTATTGATACACTATCAGAGTGATCAAGAAATTATAGTCGCCTCAGATGCTTCCGAGAATGGCATTGGAGCTGTAATATCTCACCAAATAAATGGTCATGAACGTCCGATTGCATATGCCTCCCGCACACTAGCGTCAGCTGAAATCAACTATAGTCAATTGGACAAAGAAGCCCTAGCTATTATCTTTACAGTGAAAAAGTTTCACCAGTATATCTATGGCCGGAAGTTCACCATAGGTACGGATCATTGTCCATTATTAGGCATATTGGGGAAAAACAAAAAAACTCCTGACTATAGCAGCCAAAGAATGTTACAATGGATAAACATTCTTGCAGCTTATGATTATAATTTAGTGTATAAACCGGAAAAACAAACACCACATGCCGATGCTCTATCACGCCTACCATTAAAAGCTAATAGGCCACATGAATTTGTGGAGGTAAATCTACTAGAAGTAGTCAAATTGAACGATACCTTGAATAGTACCAATGTAGCTGAATGGACATTTAGAGATTCTGGCTGTCCCCAGCTGAAAACATGGATCAAAAAGGGTGGCCTAACCGCCGCCCAAAAATTCTACATACAGCTATCTGGAATGCTCGTCAGTATCTGTCAATCTGTAATGATTGCATCACTAGAGCAGATAGAGTGTTCATATCTATGGAAGGACACTCAAAGGTATTAAAATTACTTCATTCTGGACACCATGAGATTGTAGGGATGAAGGCCCTATCTCGATCATATGTGTGGTGGCCGCATATTGACCAAGATATTGAAAGAATGGTAAATCAATGCTATAATTGCCAAAGTGTGGCCAACTTGCCAAATAAAGCATTTAGTTCTTGGTCTGAGCCTAGTAAACCCTGGGAACGTGTTCACATTGACCATGCAGGCCCTATAAATGGACCCTTGATTTTAAGAGTTGTGGACTCTTACAGTAATTGGATTGAATACCATTTAGTTAAATCAGTTGATACCAATTCTACCATAAAGGCTCTCAAAGAGATTTTTACCACACATGGATATCCAGATATGCTGGTATCAGATAATGGTACAGGTTTTACATCCACAAATTTTGAAAATTATCTGTCTGAGAGAGGGATTCAACATGTCCTGACACCTGCCTATCATCCTGCCTCAAATGGATTGACCGAAAAGGCAGTCCAAACTTTAAAAAACGGATTGAAAAAAACATACTATAAAAAAATGGATGAAGCATTAACAGAGATCATGTTTCACCAACATTTCCTACCTCAATCAGATAATGGGAAATCACCCGCTGACCTACTATTCAGTAGGACTTGCTGTACACATATATCAAAGATTATGCCTCGGGAGAAAAGGGCTACAAAAATCTACCCAGACACTTATAAACACTTCCCAAAGTTTAAAAAGGATGAACTAGTATGGGTGCGAGACATTATAAAGAAGAAGTGGATACCTGGAATGGTTATAAATCCAGTGTCTCAAGTTATTTATATAATAAGATTGGAAAATGGTCATGTACGAAGACATATAAACCATATAAGAAGGTCAGCAGTTACACCATTAGATAATAACAAAACTCTTATTGAAACTGCTCGCCAGTGGGAATATTTAACAAGGGAGGACAGGGAAATGCTACCACAAATTCCACAGGAAAATAATCTTGTTGACTCCACTAGCTCTGCACACAATCAAACAGACCAGGAAAGTGACAGACCTGTTCTCAGAAACTCACAAGAACGCAGACTACCAGTCAAACTAAAAGATTATATTCTAGAGTGAGGGGAGGTACGCTAAGTGGACTGATTAACTCTAGAAATAATAACTAGAGGGGGTGGCGAATGTAGAAGCGTTGATGAATCGAGTGAAGTAAAAAAAGAACGTTTTATCTTGTTGTTGTTTTGTTATTTTCTCCCGATGAACATATAAAAAATAGGAGTAAAGTTTAAGCAGAAAATAAGCCTAAATGGATTATATGAAGGCGTATTAATGTACTAATGACAATGGTAACTAAGTGCAAATAATTAACGAACTGTAAATGATAATAGCAAGAGAAGAAATTTAGACTCGCTCTGCTTGTAAGTTATCTTCAAATTGTTTACGGAAAGAAATAGTTATTCTTGTTAATATTATTATTTCATATGTACACATATATTCTTGTTAATATTATTATTTCATATGTACACATATATTATTACTGTTTCAATAACTAAAACCACCACCAAGTCTAATACAGTAGTTATAATTGTTGATTATGATAGCATTTCCATTTGAACTGATTGGGAGGGGCCACTCACATTTAAATTTGTTTTTCTTATTTTAGACTGACCCATCAAAGATTAAATTGACTTGCTGAACGTTTCGAAATTTGTAAGGCCTAAAATAATATATTTAGATGTTGGATGATTACAATAATAAAAAAAGATTCATCATGTCAGGCTGCAGTCCTAGTTGCATCAAATGTCCTGCTACAGTAATGGCCAGTGGAAAAAAACTAGTGCTCGGTTATTGCTGCTATACATAGGCAGAAATACATATAATAGTATTGAAATCTATTTTTAGTTGTTTTAAGCAGGACACAATACTATTAAACTGACGTCCACATAGCAATAACCTGCCCCCAGTGAATATACAGATCAATTCTACTTATTAATCCTTTTTATCAAAATTATTCATTTGAATTCAACTTTAGGTTTAACTGTAAAAACAAATAATGAATACTTCGAATATTGGAATATCTGGAGTGTGCAGAAGCTGTTGAGCAATATACAGGGTATTTAAAATTGCTGCACAACATAGAGCAAACATTGATCAGAATACATTTGTAACAATAGAGTAATTCGGGAATCCAAACATTTTCATTCACATATAAATTTTATTAATTATCATGGTGCCTTTGCATCCCACACAACCTGTATACCCACATATGGTGACCCTAAGTACATTAATTCCATAATCAAATTATATTGTATATACACTGTACTATACATTTTTAATGTGAATGTTGTCATTGTATCCTCGAATGATATAGTTTTAGAGAAGTCGTTATTTTATAGTATCATCAATCTTACAAAATGGTCATTATTTTTTAATCAAAAGTAAATGTTGTTTAAAAAAAAAGTTTTAAACTTTTTATAAAGATCTTTATAGCAAATAATCAATTGTAAATCAAAATAGTGGATGCTCTCTGATGACAATTGTTATAGAGAATACTTGCATAAAAGTCCATGGTAATCAGGGATAAGGGTATAATAGATTATTCACATTTTCCCATTTATTCATGTATCAATTTTAAATCTAAAGATGTTGTTATTAACTGTGAACTGGATATATATGCTAAATTAGAAAAAAAAAAAAAAAATCCTAAAAAGACAGTATTCCATTTGCTTTCCTGCATCTCCATTTTTTCTATACCTGAAACAACCTAGAATTTTGCATTACTAAAAGTATAAATACAGTGAAACCTCAATCTATTATTTTTCAGGGAGATGGAGGAACAAAAATAATATATTCAATACAAGGAAACTATTAAAACTCATAAATGTGAACAGTTTAATGATTATTATTCACTGAAATACATATAAAAATATAACTTAATTTTTAGCCTTAAATAAAACTGAGATTATATAATTCAAATATTACATAACTCATTGCTTGCAAAATATCTATGTATAAAATTATGATAATTGTGAATCAGGTCGCAATGCCAAAATAAATCTAAAACTAAAATAGTACAAAAGTATGCAAAGATTTAAATTAAGGGAAAATAAGTTAAAAATAAAGATTTTGATGTAATGATATCACAGTTACCACACAAATACATTTCAATTCCAAATAAATATGTTAGAAAAAAATATACTGCATTGAATTTAATTCTGTTATTTATTTAAATATTTAGAGCATTTTGATTACAAAAAAAATTGATAAAAGGATGGTGTAAAGGTCTTTTGAAATCATTTCAAGAACTAGAGACATAAATAATATTCGTATCACATAATTAAAGTTTTACTATTTTATTATAATGGATTGTGGGGGGAGAGACCTTTGCAAATACACACAGTCTTATCTTGTGATGGCAATATGATTGCCGATGATAAATGTTTAAAGACATTTAACTGTCTGTGAAAACATTAATTTAGGGCATGAAATCCCAATATCTTCAAAATTATGGATTTTGATTTTGCTAAAATTAAAAATATTAAAAGCTATAATTTGAAAAACAACCTACTGTCCATAGAAGTCACAATTAATTAAGAATTTAGAAAACAGTAAAGAAGTCAGATACACTTTTGAAAAATATTCTGCACAGATAGATTATCTTTAAAGCTGAGAAAAATAGGCTTTTTGTTGACAAAGCTTCATAAAAAGATTATAAAAAAACACTTCAAAAAGGATATTTTAGTAGAGCTCAGTTAAGAGTTTAAACAATCAATCATCTAATATTTATCAAAGATAACTAAGTCAGCCAAGAAAAAAGATAACAGAATTCATTAACTGACAACAATAAATCTTACCTAAATCACTACAAAAAAACCCTTAAATTTACAATACTACGAAAGCAAACTATCACCAATGTGAAAAAATACTTTTTAGCATATTTATATTGCAATGATGATAAATCATGTTTATTCTTATAGCTTTCTTAAGATCAGCAGATGTAGGCTATTGGACATGCATCAGCCAAATGCTTTCCAGATACACAATATCTAAGAAAAATAGATAACTTTCCAAGACCTAGTGAAATCTTAAAATGTAATTTGTTGCAAGTATATATATCATAACTATACTCAGAACTAGTGATAAATTAAACAAGACATTAAATTATTATCAAACAAATACGGTTGCGCTTTCTGTGTAGCTTTTTTTTAAACACAATACCTAAATAAGATAAATACGGTATGAGGATGATGGACAGGGAATACCTTTTATTCAAAGAAGTATCGTGATAAATTTTAAATTCCCATCTTCAATATAGCAGGTTGATTATAAAATATACATATATAAAAATCAAATTCAATTATTTCTCCACTCCAGCCCTTCCTTTATAGATTATACATATATGCTTAAAATACAAGAAAAAAATCATTTCCTTTCTATCTTGATAAAAGAAATTAAAGAAATATAAAATTCAAGTGAATATAATGGCGATCGATTAAAAATGACAATTTCCACGTAATTTAGAAACATTAAGAATTGCAAGAAAAAAATATAACATGATGAAAATATCAGATTACATAAATCAAAGCTATACATATGCAACTTTAAAATCTAAATAAAATAAATTCAATTTACAAGTTAAAACGAAAATGGAAAAAAATAAGTGAAAGTTCAAATTACTGGTAACTAAAGGTGTGTGTCAATATAAAGCAGGATGATACAACCAGGCAGGGACAATCCATTTATAAGTAACACTTTCTACATTTCTAAGTTCATAACGTGTTTTGAGGTTAGATGTTCACAGATGTTCAGGCATCAGTCAGGCAATTCTTCCAAGTTCTCTGGCTGGCTACATTGCTCTCTAACTCTGGCCCAAGGACAGACGGGAAAGTGGAGGCACAAGAGACCTACTCACACATTTTTATGGCATAATACATTTTAGATTTCTTATATATATATCAGACGAAAGGATGACGATTTTTAAATACTGTGCAGCAGGAGAAGATATGTTCGTGAAGTTCAGCAAAATCTGTTCAGCCAAAGCCTCTTTCAGCTAGGTTGTTCAGCACCAGATTTTCTTTGGTAAGAGCGGGAGAGCTTCAGAAAGTATAAGAGAGAGCTCAAAAGGAAAGTTCTTTATTTATACCCTTCTTAATTGCCACATTCCAATACCTATTGTTTCATCTTCAATTGTTATCTTACATTTTAATTAATTTTTTATTGAATGGATTCTCTAAATTAAATTCCTTCCTTAATGGCTTCTATATTTTAGGAATCTCCATTTATTTTTCAATACAACCTTTTCTGTTTATGCTCTAAAATTATAATTTTGTCAAAACGTATTTTAATAAAATAACAATTTAAACTTTGCATTTTTTTTTAAACAATTTTAATTTATGACTTACTCCCTGCAATTTAATTATTTATCCGTTCATCATCATTTAGTTTGATATACATTCACTGTGGTTGGATTTAGGGTCTTTAGTTAGTCCACATCGAATGGTAACACTAGCATACTGTATATATATATGTACAGCTTCAATAATGAATCATTATTAAAATAGATTCTGATTAATATTATATAAAAGATATATGTTGCTAAGTATGCAATGTAGATTGAAATTGTATAATACTTCTAATACAGTGAAATGGGCAAAAATCAACATTTTCCAAAAAGACCCTTTTATGTATTATTATTGTATATTACATAAAGAAATTTTATATTATAACGTATGATTTATTTTAATATATAAAAAAACAGCATAATGGATTAAATTTTTTTCCATTCTTGATAACTATTTATTTAATAAATTTGTACTGTAATAATAATAAAAATAAAATATAACAAACCAAGATTATGAATCAAATGACAATGGTGAATATCTACAAAAGTGCTATCAATGAATTTAAACTCATAATAAACACCCATAACTATTTGTGATAAAACATGATTCTTCACAATAGTGCCATCAAATCTTTTATTGTCTAAAATTGAATATGAAGAGCAAAGATATTGTAAATCATTTCATTTTAAAAAAAAATATCCATATAAAAAAAGTGTTCTATTTAATCATGATTTGACAATGATTTGTATAATAAACAACAGCTTAGAAATAATAGGGGTGAGAAAAAAATAATATTAATTCTAAATTGATAAGACCAAATATTAGAAGACATAAATATGCAAGAAAGTGAAGCTAACAAAAATGATGAAATGTGGTTTCATTGCAAATCCGTCTATCGCTTACACATTTAATTAGACAAAATTACTTCCGGGTAAAAAAGAAGAGCAATATGAAACCCAGATATTATAAAAGAGAAAAGTAAATTCTAAAAAAAGGAAGCTTATGTCCAAGAGCATGAAATATTTAAAAAATTTTCAGCACAACTACAATTAATAAATGTTCATACATAATTTAATCAAAAAAAAAGAAACAACAACAATTATTTCATTAATTTATAGTAAATATTTTAATGACGATTTAAAAAAAAAGTAGTAACAATATTAACCATTATCATAAAATGAAAACATGACTAAATATATCCTAAGTAAAGAAAGTTGAACATAAATAAATTCTAAATGTTTGTCTTATTTCTCTAAATTATAAATTTAGAAAAATAAACTCAAATTTAGCTATGTTGATATTCTCAAAAATTTTTTTTAATTAATTCATGTTTGACAGTATGTTAATTATGTAAAAAAAAAAAAAAATCAAAGTCAGCTAATTTTAAAAAGCACATCTACTATAATGTTGCTTTTAAAAATCCATACAGATTTTTGCTATGTAAAAAAATCAAAGACATTTATTATTACAAGATAAATAAATGAAAAATAGCATTGTTCAAAATGTATCAATATAAACTTACCTTAAAATCACATCCAAATTCATCATTAATGATCCTAATCCATTCTTTCCTCTGGACATCATCCCTCGGAAACCGGTGAAAGGACCATCTCTGCTTTGAGACCTTTCGAGTGCTTTGGCAGAAAGGAATACAGCAGGACGCCATTTTTAAAACTCTTATTCAAGAAAAACCTATTGAAAAAAAACAGATTAAATTCAATATATTCTTTAAAAAAATAAAAATCATTAATAAATAATTTCAGATTTTCATGATTTTTGCTAATTCTTAAAATTATTTGATGTACAAATTCAGTTCTAGTGAATGCAAACATTTAATTACTATTCTTCATTTCTTACAACTAAATGATAAGTAGCTTTAATAAAATGAAAATACTTTTTTTGTTTCGAAAAAAAATTCATAAATAATGAGAATCAAATTATATAGAAACTTAAATAGGGATAAATAATTAAGATCTATATAAACTTTAAATTAAACAGAGCACAATGTTTATGTAAACAAAAAAGTGAATCACCTTTCCCTCAGGCGTGTTGAACAAAGGGTCAAGAATAAAATGAAGTCTTAGAACTGTTGTTTATAAGCATACCTTTGTTAACATTGTTGCTAATTCAGAATGAAATTATTTTATCAGCCAGATACCAAAGATCAAATAAGATTTACAATGTGAACTTTAAATTAAACATAGCACAATGTAAACACAAAAACTTATAAGTAAAGTTTAAAAGAGAAGTTATAAATAAATATAATAATAAGCTGAACGTTTTCGAGGATCCATGCCTCATAATCATAGCTTTCTTAAAAATATATGCAAAGATATTTAAATTAGCATGTGTTACGTGGCCCATTTCTTTGATATATCAAAGCAAGTGTCTTTTCTATTTACAGCATTAATATTTCCATTAATGTAGAATGCTTTTTTTATTTTTCTTCTATGATTGTTTGATTCTGTGCATATAATTACAGAATTAGCAGGTGTAAAATTGTGTCCAGATTTCATGGCATGCTCCAAAAATACAGATGTATTGTTGTTCTTCTGAGTTCTATTGTAAGTGTACAGGTGCTGAGCAAGTCTAGTATTAATAGTAGTTTTAGTTTCACCATAATATACAGCTTGGCATCCGTCTTGAAGGCATGAAATGGAATATCCTATATGTGGGATGAATGATCGATCAATATGATCTTTTGAGCTGTTGATCAATCTGTTAGAATTAGGAGGAATTCTAAATCCTATTTTAAACTTATTGATTAATGCTTTAATTAGTTTGTTAGATATTTTGGAAATATAGGGAATGGTAATTCTAGGAAGATGAATACGTGGTACAATATTATTTATTTTATTATGGAATTTAGCAATTTTATTTTTAATAGATTTAAATTTAAAACCTTCTAACATTTAATCTTTAATAAAAATATTCACATTTTCTTTTCTGTTTGCTTCATATTTGCAGAGATGCAAATTTCTAAATAAGAATTCAAACCAGCAAATTTGTGTGAAGCAGATGAGTTAGATTTAGGGTGAATACGGCTTCTAATTCCAAAAGGCTTAATTATCATTTTGTAATCTATCGTTATTATTTCTTGATAATGATTATTATATTTATTTATAACTTCTCTTTTAAACTTTACTTATAAGTTTTTGTGTTTATTTATATATAACAGGAAGTAAACTATTTTATAGCTCAATGTAATGTAAATTAAGGCAGTAATGGTCTAGAAGGTATGCTTATAAACAACAAGAGCTCCAAAAATAATCGGATTCATTCTATTCTTGATCCTTTGTTCAACATTTAGAGAGCTTTTAATTCAAAGCCGGAGGAAGTGATTTACTCTCTTTGTTTACACATATATTTAAATCTTACTTAATTATTACAATCAAGGTGTTAAAAGTGAGATTCTGTTTCCAGCCTTGTATAATTGATTATGAGTTTAATAATTCTTTAGTGCAATATTCCAAGCTGGCTGATAAGTTAATTTCACTCTGAATTCCCAACAAAGTTGACATATGTATGCTTCAATAGAGCTCCAAGAATAGGTGGATTCATTTTATTCTTGATCCTTTGTTCAACATTTATAAAGTGCTTTTAATTCATATCCCTGGGAGAGGGTGATTTAATCTCTTTATATATATATATACAAACAACAAAAAAATTTTTTTTTATTTGAAAAATTTAATGTTTGTATTTGATTAATGCTGTGGCAGAGTTTCAAATTCTGAAATCTAAAGTCCTAGAATCAATTCCCATTCTAGCATTTCAACCTTCTTATGAATTCTTGAGCAATAAAGCCATTTGTATTATTTTTATTTATAATATATTGTACATTGTTCTATTTGTTTTGTTAATCCTGGCCAAAAGATATATATGGCTAGAGTTATTAAAAAACTGATGATAAATAAAATATATATAGATATCGAACTAGGCATATATTGTTATAAGCTTTTAGTAATTCAAAATTATAAGCTTGGTTTGATCAATTTCACATTTATTCAACATAATAAAATTAGTATTTTATAAGTTATAAGCTTTTAATATTTTGAAATTATAAGCTAGGTTTGATCGGATCGATTTGGAATGCGATCTCCACCATTTTCAATTCTAAGGACAATCCAAAACTACTGCTGACACCTTCAAGCGGCCCTGTATGGATTGTTCCATGTCAATTATTGCTTGGATGCATCAGCAGTGGTTTGAGGCAGTCCTTAGAATACAAAATGGCAGAGAATGCTCTCTAAATTAATACCAAAACTGATGATACTAAAATATATTGATATTGAACTAGTGTCTAAATATACAATTATGTAAGCAGATTGGTTCAGATTCAAAACAATAAAATATGTTTGAATTTTAAGCTGATAGCTTGATAATAAACAATAATAAAAAATAAAATGGAGCTACTAGAAGAAATATGTATTATATCTAAAAAAAATCCAGATCCAAAGTTCTTTTTGAAAAAGCTTGAAGCTAGAAACTAATATGAAAATATGGTTAGGATAGCATTGAATAAAGATTTATCAAGCACTATCATCTGGCATCCATTGATTCTTTAAGCTTACACTAGGTAGCAGCAATGAAGTAGGAGGAATAGAATTTATTATAGATTTATTATCACAAGACTTAATTCTAGTTATTAAGTAATCATTTTAATAGATTCTACAGAAAATAAGCAAAAGGGGTGTGTAAAAACTTTATAAGATCATTTTATCAAGTATAAAGTAAAAGTTTTATTATAAAGTTATACTGAAAATAAAAACAATGTCTCTTCTGATTGCACAAAAAGAACTCATATAAGTTAAAATACCACTTGAATCAAAACAGAAATAAAATATCAACATTTTACTGATTCACAGTTACTCCAATGTTATGAAAAACCTTCAGTAATTATACTTTTACTTATAAAGAAAGAGAAATGTCAATGTTAAAATGATGTACTTAGAAATTCAACACGAGAGCACTATCAAATTAACATCTTATTTAGGATTGGAAAATATTTATAAAATTATACTACATATGGACATCTCAGATCTGGACCCAGTAATGATTCCTTAGCCATTTTTATTATCGATGACATAAAATTTTGCTGCATTTTCACAGACTGTTAATAAACCCCATCACTACCCAACAAGATTAATGACCACAAACTCTAAACTAAACTGTTGTCACAATCTAGAAAACATAAATATTTTAGAAGAAAAATTAAAAATATATATATTAAAATTAAGGAATAATATAAACCATTAAAATAATAATATGACAAAAAATAAACATTTGAAAGACCAAGCTATTAATTCATCATCCTTAATAACTATAAAATATCTGGAATGTGAATTTGAGTCAAATTTAATTAAAGGGTGTCAACATCTTGTAGCTGTCCTTAATTAGAATAGCTACCTATATAACAATTTAGGCTGCAGGCAAAAAATGAAATCACTCTTGCCAACATGGCTATTAACCGTTACTGCTGTGAGATTTCGAACATTATTTAGATAAAGGATTTGGAGATGTCTTCATTCCAAATATGTCCACACACATTTAAGAGTGTTGGTATCTATGTGTGTACAAATATATTTATCAAAAATTGTACAAAATAAAGTGAATATTTTCTAATATGCAGTTTGGACCAGATATCACTTAGTAGTAAAAAAAATCAAGCCATACATCACGTGACTTAAGCAAAAAATACTTGTGTTATTATAAATGTTGAAATAATACAACACCAGAATGATGCCTGAAGGAATAAGCTAATCCCATAAACAAAAAAAAAAACTTCAATTTCTCGAAAATGGTGGAAAATATTGATAATTCTCATAAATTATCCAAGAAGGTCTCATAGACGATCAATAATATTTAAATCAAATGAATGTTGATGCTATAAATACTACGTAACAATCACTATCACGATCGACAAATTAAGATTTGACACCTGAATAATAAGAACAGAAATATTACTACTGTGTAGGTGACTCTTTTCTGACAATAATTTTGGCATCTTGAAATCATCAAAATATGAAGTTGGGCATTGTGGAATGTCAACACAGAGAAATCACTTGTAAAAATGTCATGATTTGTAAAACATTTATGACAGTTCTATTACAATAAATCTTGCGGAGACAGCAATGTGAACTAAGGGTGTGAGTAATAATTTGACAAATCATACTGATATGCTTTCTGTGCAATAATATTAATAGATCCCTATTTTTCAACTATCATTCATTTTAGCAAACTTCATTTTTTCTCTATCTTTAGGGAATGAAGTCATCATCTAAAAACTATCAACTCTGAAACATCAAAAAATTCATTAGTTTTGGTACTGAAGCTCCAGATAATAAAGCACCAACAATTTGGTACACTTCTTTTCATATAATTATTATGAACATTATATCTATTTACTGACAGATAAACTTATTATCTCCCTAGGGTTCTATTTGTAGAACTAAAATCACAAGTTACTGTGGAATTTCAGTTACTGCTGTGTGATATCAAATATATAGTGCTAATATGGTAAATACTGTTGTTTTGTCTATTTCATATATATATATACATACACACACACACACACACACACACACACACACAAAAGGTTCTTGGTGTGTGCGTTAAATTCTAGATTATTTGAGGAGTTGTGTGAAGAAAATGACTAGGATTTTCATTTATTACTTCTTCACACTGAAATTATGCTAGCTCTCAAAAGGTTTTTTTCAAAAGATTTTTTTCACTTTTTGGACCCATTTTAGAATTTTTGGATGATAAAGATCCCATTTTGAAAAAAAATTTCATAAAATGGAAACCAGATATTGCTTATTTAACAGATTTATTTGCTAAATTTAATGAAGTTAACTTGCAGTTACAAAGAGACAGCCTGAATTTAATAAAAACAAAGTCCATAATTTCAGCTTTTCTTGCCAGAATTAACATATTCAAACAAATCATTGAAAGACATGAAATTTCGCAGTTCCACAACTTATCATTGACAAATGTTCAGGATGATGACATTTTGGCTTATAAATGCCCTCTACTCAGACTTTAAAACTAGATTTGATGATGTTTTAACTATGGAAATATTGCACTGGATGATCGATGTGTGCGGTACAATTGAAGAACGGGCATCGCACTACAAGAACTCATCGAAATAAGCACTACCAAAGAACTTAAAATGCAGTTCAAAAAGAAGTATCAGAAGTTCTGGCTTCAAAAAAACATAGCTGTTACTTATCTTGCATTATGGAGTATTGCAAGAAAATTTTTGATAGCTTTTCTATCTTCATATCTCATGGCAATGGATTTTAGCACAGTAACTAATCTGCTGACAAAAAAAAGAAATCATATGCAAATACTGAATGAGAAGATTTAAAACTATACCTCAGTCATGTGACTCCAAATATTAAGCAATTGTTATCAGAGCATAAAGTTTATCCCTCCCATTAGCAAATTATTGTATTTTTAGTTTTTAACCTTAGCTTTATTTTATGGTTTTGTTATTAAATTCTGATTTTTGTCCAAACTCCAAATATTTACAGAATTTTGTGCTAAATTTTAAAGAGAATTTCAATTTATCCTTTTTTATTTATTTAAGTTTGTTTTCTTTTTTTATAAAGCCCCATCAAAGTCAACAGCACTATGTCAGCTATAAAAAAATATATTTGACAATATAAAGTTTAGAAAAATTTAATATTAGGCAGGCAGAGGATCTACGACAAAGAAATTATTTGAAAAGTGATCTGTGGGACAAAAAAAATTGGGGATCTCTGATGTAATACAATCCCCTCTTGCAGTCGCCTTTTACCTTTTTAATTAACTATAAAGCTATGAGATCCAAATCTCTTCACTGATGAAAGTCACAAGCTAGAAACTAGTTTGGGAATATTGGATGATTGGGCATTAGGTAGAGATTTTATGCTTAAACCCTCTTGCATCCATTGATTACTCTGGCTTGCACTGAGTGGCACTAGTACTTGGAGAGTTTTGTTTCTGTTTTAATAGCTTCTGCAAGCATTAAAAAAAGTGATCATGTGATATAGAAAGAGTTGCTACTGTTATAACATGAAATTCTCAGATGCCGAATATATTAAATAAGTATTAATATAAAATATAGCAAATAAATAAATACTATAATATGAAATTCATACATTTGAATATATTAGGAGAAGGGCCAAAAACCTAACAAATTGATTGCCAATTGTGAGATATCTTACAGTAAGTGGTCTTTGCTATGGATTCACCTTTAAATGCTAACTTTGATCCTGAAATAAATATAAATATGGATAGCGTGCATGCAAAATAGTAATAAAAAAATAATTTTGTCATCCAGAAAAAAATATTTCTTCGAAAAAATGAAAAATAAGCACTGAATCATCGTATATCTCAAATCATTTAACATAACAACTAAATGTATTTAGATTTGTTATCAATTCCTTGACTTAGAGAGATCTATATTATTTCTTTGCTCATTTAATAATTTTATTGGATATCTATGATTATTCCAAGTCCTCTTACAGATTAGCATGTTAAAACTTATTTTAGTTAATTTTATCTATTTGAAAATTGTGTATGTTGCAAATAAATAAATAAATCATTGTTAATTTATAAATATTTGATAATAAAGATTAAGGAGTTATCTCATAGATTGCATCTGCTGGTAAATCTCATTTCTTCAGATACCAAAAGTATACCTCTTCTGAAGTTTTTCATATCAATTTAATAAAATTATTTATTTTTCCATTTCTGAAAATTGTTTATTAAACAATAAATGAAATAGGAGATTAACAAACTATCCCATAATATGGCACACCCAAATATTTATGAGACATTTCCTAGATAAATTTAAGCTCATTTTCTTACATAAGTGATGGCTATGGGATATTGTCATTTTGTAAATTGGCCAGCACAGATATTTTGAAAACATTTGAAATATCCGAATATGAAGGAAGTCATACACTATTTTTTAAAGCAAAAAGTTCTGATATATATATTTGAATAATAAATATACATTATAAAATGTATTTTAGTAAAAATCCTTAACACAACCATTAGCAGTCAACTTTTAAAAAATAAAATCAACAATTATTATTATTAATAAAATTAACAAAGACAATATAATACCTTGACAAATATCACTATTTCTTTCAGCCAGGATATTTTACTTCAATTGTGCTTGACCTCTGTTTAAGCACAAGGAAAAAACATGGATTCCATTCCACCATTCTACTAACTATGATTAAAAAACAAAAAAAAATACATATTATAGACATGAAGCCCAACATAATTTTAAATTGTGCATATTTTAATTAAACTTTATTTTGGTAGGCATAAAACATAGCATAATTTAAAAATAATATTTATATTTAACATTTTAATTTCCATATTTCAAATACAATTTCATGTAAGTATATAATTATACTCCTAAACACTTGATCGCAAATTTTATATATAAACTGACATTTTGACTGTTCTGCATTCTTCTTCAGAGCTATGATACATTCTTTTTTAGTTATTGATTTCATTGTTTTGTCTTGCTATTTGTTTCATATTATTTTATTCATATTGTTTTATTTACTGATTTGATCACTGTCTTATCATTTATTAGTTTTATATTAATTCATACTGCTTTATCCATTACTATATCATAATTCTGAAGAAGAATGCAGGATAATCAAGATGTCAGTTTATATATAAAAGTTATAATGAAGTGTTTAAAACAAGAAGTATAACTGTAATTAGAACAATTTTAAAAAAAGGTACATAAAACTTCCTTCACAATGGAGAAGATATAACATAATCATGTTTTATGGTCAGTACATCTGTATTCCTCTGTCGGACCAAACTATCCTGGAATATTTATATTCCAACTAAAAATACTAGATATTCATTTACTAAAAACAATGATAAATTGCTAGTTATCCTATGTCATTTAGTGCAGTGATAGAGAAGCAGATTCTAGAATTCAAGATCCTTGAATTGAATCCTCCAGCTCAGTCACTTCCGGTTCTCGAACCTCTTATGAATTCTTTAATAATAAATTATTGCTAGTTGCTCTGTATAATTTAGTGCAGTAGTGGACTCAAGAACTCAAGATCCATGGACAGTGCTTGAATTTGTGAACTTCTGAACAACAAACCAGCCAGTTATTTAACAGCTGACCCATTGAAGTGACTATAGACCAAGTTATCTGAAAAATTCATTTTGAAAGTACACTTGATGCATCAGATAATCTCACAATTACGACTGCAATCATTTTAAATCCCATTTTTGTTTATAAAATGAAATAACATCAGCCTTTTATATTTTAAAACTTACAAACAATAAATAGCTTTAGCGTCCACAAGTTGGATATCTTCATGCAAATCTAAATGAGTTACTAAGATTAAAAGGAGTCATGATCTTGTATCATTATTCAGACAACGATTAACAACCTTATTATTTCACTGATATATCATCATACAAAAGAATAACAAATTCTGATTTTTCAGATTCATACATTACTTTCAATAAGCAAAAAAAAAAAAACCTCTGAAAAAATAGTCATTTCCTTTACAGTTTTAATTTATCAATCAGTATTAAATCTTAGAAGCAGTCTAAAATTCTGACTTTAAATTCCTATATTACTTAAGAATCTATATATTAAATTTCTTAACTTGCCATGAGAGAATGTGCTACATATTTAACATAATCTATCAGGACCAATCAGGAACAAACACGGCAGGTTTGGAAATCCAAATTTATAATTTTAATGTTAGAACATCTTTTGGAATTTATCATCAATACATTTGAGAAATAATCTTTTTAGTATTATTTTAATTTTGAAGAATGCTAATAAATATGACAGGTCTAATAATCTGCTCTATGTTATTTTAATAGTGACTTACTTTAATATTCTGATTTCTAAATATAACATAATCCATAAGATCCATTATTTTAAGATAACTTATTGCAATTTTTCTATCTTGACAGAGTATTTGAGGTAGCCAATCTAATACCATTTATTTCAAATAATTTTGAACCATATTTAAATGTACTTTCTAACAAATAGATTAAAATACTTATGAACAAGTTGGCCGTTTATTAGTACAGATGCAATAGCACTATCCAAAAAAATGTTTTCTTTCTCTGAACTTTCTGACTCTAATGTTGGAATATAAGCACTAATAAAATGAACATAGATATTGTGAAAGTCAATTATTTAATATCATTACTTTTCAGTGATACAACAAAGAATTTCAAAAATAAAAGCAAATTGAATCTCACAGCAATATATAACTCTTGCAATTTCATTTTTGATGCACTGCCTATACCAAAAATCTTAATCATCTATCTTCGCAACTAAACTTTTTTTTACTGAAGATGAACTTCCCTAATATCAATCGTAAATTTTGATAAAAATCCTTTGCTACAAGTTCAATCTTATATTTAGTTTTTGAAATCTTCGTCAAGCAAAATTTGCGCAATTATATATTTAAAAACGAAAATATATATCTTTATTATTACCACTACCTTCTACTTTTCACACTTTGATTATTACTGATAGTGCAACTATATGTACCATTTAAACAAGCAATCCTCCGTCTTGTGATGACTTAATCAGAACATGTAAAACGTGCCATTTAAAACCCTTTTACTTTCTAATTCCTTCCAAATTTGTGAAGGATAGAAGATGATAGAACAACCCCTCAATAAACTGCTAAATATACAATCACTTATCAAGTGAATTTCCTGTCTCAAATGCTGCTCCAAAAAATCATAACTAATAACTTCCAATCTGCAAAATGTATCCCTTTTGTCACTTTCTCAATATCGTATTTGCATACAAAAAGGGAGAAAGGAACTGGAGTCACAATTGTTCTGCACATAATTAAAAGATGGGGAAATGTTGGATCTAAATAACTGCATCGATATAGTTAGTGTCAAAAAATGACAAAAGAGATGAGATGCTAACGCTTGGGTCTACACCAATCTAATGTTAAAGTAAAAAAAAAAAGTTAGAAAACCAAAAGAATGAAAAAAAGAGTATAGAGATTGGAAAGTTTCTAATTGTCTGATAAATTATCGCGTACTCTACAACACAAAAGGCTTTTAGTAAGAAATTTCTTATTGGTTGCTCAGTTAACCTTCATATCCCAATGGCATTTTACTATCTGCCAACTGAAACCCCATTGATGGCCTGAGTTAAATACCCAACACTTTTAAGAGCATTAGTGAGTTTCAATAATAAATATTTAAAATTTCAATCATAATCAAAAGATACCAGTAATATTCTATAAACATAAATTTTTTGAAAAATATTTCTACAAAGTAAAAAAAACAAAAACAAGTAAGATTAATCAATAAAGATATAAAAGAAAATGTGTGAATTGTATACAATGTATAAAACTTGGCAGACACACAATTGTTCAGTAAACATCTAAATTACAGAGGCCTGCATGTTAGTAACTGATTCAAAAATTAAGCAAAAGTGCTTAAATGAAGGGAATTATCTATAGTTAATAATACAGTAATGATAAATTTGAATCATGACTCAGTATGCTTTAAGGAATTTGAATGCTTAAATAAAAAATATCCTTTGTATTAGAGAGAATATCTTTAAAATAATTTTATCAATTAATACAACAGTAATTTACAAACTATAAAAAGCCATACCAACATGCTTAGTAATTTGTTGAAAGGCAGGAACTGTGCACCAAACCAGATTATAAAGTTTTTCAACTCAATCCAATACTTCACTATTTGAGTAATAAATATTTTCCCACTTATCTTTTTACAATATAATCTTCCATGTTCTCTATTTTCCTACACATCTACTATTTTAAAGCTTCTAGGGTTTTTATGTGTATAATTATGTATATCTCAATTCCATATAAAGCTATTCACAAAGGAGGTTAATAAACTTTTCTCTAATTTAATTTCAATAGGCCATTAAATAACTCCCTACCCTTACTAAAAGTTTGTTTAGTCATTGCAATTTCCAATCTAATTTATTATTATTTCTGCTATCAGTTACTCACGTTCCACAACATATAAACCAATAACTAGTCTGGAATATGATTGGTAGGTGTCAATAATTCATGCTTACATAAATGTCTTTTGGGCGATAAAATTGGTTATTATATTAAAGAAATAAACAATGAAAGTAGGATTCGGTTAAAGTACAAAATGAAATTTAAAAACCTATTCATTCATTTCTATCAACTTTCCACCCAACCCTTTTCTAAATTTAAATCTATTTGTATTTTTGGGCGATTAAGAAATACAAATTTTTTTCACCATAAATTAAAAAAACAGTTTATAACCAATTGTTTTTTAAGATTTATATTTTAAGGTTAATAATGTAAAGAAATTTGACGAAAACAGAATATATATTTCTATCAATTTCCACCCAATCTTTTTCTAAATTTATATATATGTGTATTTTGGGGCGATTAAAAAATGCAATTTTTTTCACCATAAATTAAAAAAAAAAATTATATTTTTAAAGTTAATAATGGAAAGAAATTTGATGAAAACAGGATATATATTCATTTCTATCAATTTCCACCCAATCCTTTTCTAAATTCAAATCTATTTGTATTTTCGAAGAATAAAAAATACAATTTTTTTTCACCATAAATTATATGTTCAAGTTATAACCAAATGTTTTTTTTTTTTAAGATTAAGATTTAAGGTCAATAATGGAAACAAATGTGATGAAACAATATATATATTCATTACAGAATGAATTATGCTCACAGACATTTATTATCTATTGTATAATACATACTTTGTGATAATTTCATACCAATAAAAGTTTTAAAATATAAATAATTCAAAATAATTTAATAAAAATAGAAAATTAGTGGGCAGCAAACAATGATGAATTGTGAATAACATTAAAAGAACTTTTATTATCAAGCAATTTAAAGCTGAACTTCAAAAGAAATGAAGATGTTAAGAATATTTTTAAACATATCGCTTCTGAATTTCCTTTAATATACACATTTCTGCATTTTTCACATTGTTTATGGATATAAATTGTTTAATAGGGAAATTAAATAGATTTTTACAATTAGCAAAAACTATTTTGAAAGAGATTTAAATCTAATATGATAACTTTGTCCTTGGCATTTTTAGCAGCAGTATAGAAGTTCACATTAACGTTAAGTTAAAATGAACTCGTAAATTAATTATTTTTGGCATTTCCAAATAAATAACTTCTAATTTTGAAAGGCTTTCTATTACTTCCTTCTTTTTAAACCATAAATAAAAAATAACTGCATAAAAAAATGGCAATACAATTGCTTTTCAAAACTCAAAAAAAAAAAATGACTTGGAAAAATGCAACAGTATGCAATAAACATTTCATAATCATTCATAAGAATGAGCAAGAATTTGGTTTATGTTAATTCATATACATAATGAGAAAATAAATTGCACAAACCTTTTTATTTGGTATAATTATTCAATCTCATTATAGCAACTACATTATATCCAGGTCATTTGATTTCAAAATTTTGTACAGATACTGAAATCAGCAAGTGGTAATAAACTCTACACAATAAATATGTTTAATACGTAAATAGTAAAGACATTTTTAACTTGAATATACAATAAATTCATATACATATTTAAGACATCAACAAAAATAAATATAATATTCCAATGTATGTTTTTTAAACATATATATTCATTTTAACAACTACAATAATTTCAAATGATATATATCACATAGATTAGATATTCATATAATGACAAAGTTTGACATTCATGTCATAAATGTGAAATATTCAATTTCATACATTTAATATACAACTTTAAAGACAAAATATGTTACTCATATATTCTTTACTGTATGTATAAACAATGAGGTTCCTTTCAAATCATATAATTGACAAGATGAGAAATTATTTAGATGTTTAAAAGCAAATAGTCAATAATATTTGAGATGAAATTAGTGTTTGGATCATGTGAAGTGATTTAATTGAAAAGCATCATGGGAGCAATATAAAATTTTTCCAAAATTTTTGAAAAAGGCTGTTCTATAATAAAAGAAGTAAATTTAATGTTATATTACCTGTAGTATTTAATCTGCAACGGTTAAAATCAGTATATGAAACTGATATATATTTTCAAATACCTTAATTTCATATAATTTTTTAAATGAACATGGGTCTATCTGGAGTACCTTCCTAAGTATGTCTTTATTTGCAAAAATCAAATTAGTTAGAATTTAGATTGTGTAGTAGTACAAATTTTATACCACCTTGTTCTGGTTTAGCAGTATCTTATATCACTTGCAGTAAATTTTCATCATCTTTTGCAAATTATCACTATTTTTTTTTTCTATATTTTTAGACAAATATTTTAATACTTATTGTAATTAATGCTTACAATATTTGTACGGAAACAATCACGATTCCAATTAGAAGCTATTCTAAACAAAATTAATTTTATTTCTCCATTTTAACAATTATTAATCCACTGCAGGATCAATGTCTCTCCAAGTTTAATTTAGTTTCTCTGATCTCAGCTATATCTATCCCCTCATATGTGGTATCATTTTAGGTTTTTTTTACAATATCTTGAAATCCAGTTTAGGATTTCAACTATCTATTTATTATCTCTTCTAGCAATAAGTCCAGCCCAATTCCACTTTAGTCTCTTAGTTCTTACAATGAAGTCAGTAATACCTTTGTTTTCCCACCTATGTATTTTGTTTTAGATCCCTTCTTGTTACTCATAACACACATCTATTCATACTTCACTGAATTGTCTGAAGACTGTATTACTCTTCTGATAAGTATCCAGCCCTCAAATCCAAAAGTAAAACTGGTAAAACACATTTATTAAAAGCCTTTTTCAAAAACACAGCCACATTTCCTTTTAATATTAACTTCCTACTTCTAAAATCACTCTATCCCAGTTTAATTCTATGATTAATTTTATCCATTATGCTTCTATCTGTATTAATTATCTAATCAAAATATTTATAATCATTAACTCCTACTAATTCATCATTATCAATCTTTATTTTTCTTTCGGGGATATTCCATGAACATTATTTTAGTATTTTTAGCATGTCTTTAGTCTTTCTTATCTTAATTTCATCTGATAACTCTTGCACAACATTTCCTGAAGTTCAGGAGCATTATTTGCAAAATCAATGACATCATCTGCAAAATCTAGATAACTTAAATAATCATTTACTTTTATTCCCTTAGCTTCTCATTTTAATACACAAAATACTTTTTGCAAAACTGTTAAAAATTAGATATGGAGTCACCCTGTCATAAACCCATCTTAATATTAATCTTCCTAGTATCATTGAGTAATCTAATCATTGCTGTTAAATTTTGGTAAATATTCAGAATATGGTAATATTCTGGGTCTATATCTTGATGATCAATTTTTTTATCACTGAATAAAATGCTTACAGAATCAAATGCCTTTTCATAATCTACACATCTAAAGAATAATGCCAATTCATATTCATTGGTCCTTTCTATAACCTCACAATACATGGATATGATCCACTGCAATAAACCACGTTAGAGCTTGTTTTTTTTTTGGTTAAAATCCAAAGCTCGCTATAGAAGAGTTTTAATTATTTTGGGAAAAATTTTGTATAAAATTGATAAAAGACTAATGAGTATATAATTTCTTATATCTTCTTTATGTCTTTTAAATATTAATATTAGTAATGCATTTTTCCAATCATCATGTACATAACTTTGTCATCAATTTTTCTATTTCTTCATCTGTTTCTTTTGAGATGTAACTTATAATTCCATAATTACCTGGGGCTCTCCCTTCTTCGTAGATTTAATTGCATCTCATTTCTTCATTTATAATCTGGGCAATTCAGAAATTACAGTATATGTAAGGAATACTTTTTCTTATTCTTTTTACTATATACTTCTTTGTAGAATTTTTCAAGCATTTCATGATGTCATCTCTCCTTTTTAGCAGGTTCCAGCTTTTTTTCTCATTGCAGAAACAAGTTTTTTATCAATACCAAATTGCTTTATACTTTTACTATTTTCTATAGCTTTCCTTGCTAATTCACAAATATATTTTCTTATATATTGTTATTAATTCTTTTCATACCATTTTACAAACTTCTAGATATTCAATCTTTCTTAATAAATCATTTTCATATTCTTTCTTTTCTTCACACATTGTCTTGTCTCAGTAAAAATTTTACTGGTCAATTGCTGCTTTTTGTATTAACTATTTTGTTGCAGTTCTAAATAGTGTATCAGTTATCTTCCTATTAATTTTGTTCAAATCTGAACTATCTTTAAAATTTTATATTTTAAAACAATTTTTAAGTTCTTATTTAAATTAACTGGAATGCAAAGTTTTGACAAACTATGAATACTGTTTTTCTTAATAATTTTTCTCTCTCTAGTTTTGTGTTATCATATATCTTACATCCCACTAATCAATAAACAATTCCTCTAAGACTAATACAATTTTGAAATACATACTTTCTGTTAGTCAAAATATAATCCAATTCTGCTGTAACTTCATTTGAATGCTTCCATGTTCATTTCCATTTCTCAAAAAAAGAATGCATAATATAAAGTTTTTCTTTTTCTGCAAATTCCATAAATCTGTGTCCTCTCTTATTTCTATCACTATAACTAAATTTAGCCCCAGTACTTTCATCTTTCAACTTTTTACACATCCTCTATTTCTTCATTAAATAACAACTTGTTGGGGGGATAAACCTGAATTATCTGCATTTGATATCTTTCACTAAGTTGAATAATTAAATTTGCCACTTTATCTGATAAACCATCAATCTCCACAATGTTGTTCTTACATATTTTATTTACTTCACTTGTGCTTCTAATATTTGTGCCTTTGTATTGTACACTTTTTAAATTGTCTCTTCATCTTTTCTACTAATTTCACAAGGTCCAAAAATGTGCAGTTTAATGTTAGCTAATTCTTCTGATATTTGCAATCTTGTAAATACCTAAATAAAAGGTAATAATCAAATGGCAGCCCGATCCGTAATCAGGGAATTCTTAGCACTTACCACCTTCTGCCAGCAACAGCTAGCTGTCTTGGCTGAACCTTTACAGCCTCCTCAATAATTGGTTGTATCTGTCATTAACCTAAATATCTATTTAAAAAACTTTCATTCACAAACACATTTATTCTGCCTTCAAGAAAGTAACTGATATTTCAGTTAAGGATACAGGACAACTAAGATGAAAGATCATGGTGTTTCTTAATCTTAAACTGGGGTAAAATTTCACCATACTGGTTGATGCATGTTGCTGGGCAGTCCGTCCATGTTCATATACTATAAATAATCATATTATAATAATAGTAGCTACAACAATAAGCAAATATGGAATGAACATTAGGAATTTATCCTGTATGGTTGCTTTAAGGTCTCAAAGAGAAGTCAGAGAGTCTTCTTTTAATTAACAGCACGTCTGTCTGCAGCCACATTTATTGTAAATAATGCTTATAATATTAAAAAAAAAAATCAAATTTGGAACAATAATTATATAAAACTACACCAGAAAACAGCATTATAACAGTTGCAGATTAATAACTTATGCTACAATTTAATTTAAAAATTACTTATGACACATTCACTTAGACATTAACAAAAATTGGAAATAATGCAGCTATAAAAAAGACTGGAATAATCAATTGAGAGAGGGTAGATTTTTGGTTATACATACATGCAAATGTGTGTTTGATCACTGATATATATATATATAAATAAGCCTTACCCTTCATTGTTCTCATAATGAAAATTGATGACCATGAAATGTAAAAAATATCTTATGAATTCATAATTTTGAAGCAAATAATACTTGCCTGACATCAGGCATTTAGTGATTGTATTTTTATTGTGAATTAAAAAAAACTTTTATTTGAAAAGCCTCACAATAAAAAGCCACAGAATGCTTCAAATTTTAAGTTCATTTCAATTTCTGAATTTATACATTCATCTCTACCTGCAGTAAATAACTTGATGTCTCTCTTGTCAGTGTCACTTTTGCTAAAATCTTTATATAAAGCAAATAAATTCAACACCTTTTCAATCTTCACTAAATATTAATAATGTACTGTTGATAGAAACTTAGAACTGGGAAAACAACTAATGTAAAATGAATTTCTTTCTCTCTCAATAATTTTGCAAATGAAATACTCATTTTTATTGAATATCTCATCAGCCTCAGTATATAATTTTTATTTTAATTTCTGAATTAAATCAAAAAATTTTCATTTTCTCACATGAAAAAAAAAAAACAATACTTCAAAGCTTTTTAAAATTTAACAAAATTACTATAATAATAAATTCTAATGCCATTCTGAATTATCTTTTGTTACCATAATTAATGTTGAATCCATGTCCTTTAAAATTTGATGGAGAAATCTTGTGATATATGACACCTTCTTTATGACTGCAAGAACATGACTTAATGTATCTGCTTATGGCTCACCTCAGTGAGGAGCTAGAAATATTCAGACACTACATGTAAAATATCAACTCAAATAGAGCACTTAAAATGCTGTGTTAGAGTTGATATTTTAGATCTAGTGTCTGAATAATTCTAGCTTCTCATTACGTATAAAATAAGTCTGTGCTGGCTCCTCGCTGAGGTGAGCCATAAATTCGAAACCAATTGGTCTGGGGACGAGAGTATTTTGGATAAAGATTTTAAATATTTTCTCTTACCGCACTTATTAATTAAAAACTTGTTTGAGCTATTGCCTTTTACAATTTTGATATATTTTGAATAAATCAAATTTGGCTTATAATTTAGATAGTTTTAATCATTTCTAGTAAATGTTAAAATACATAAAATATTTTCTGTTTTTAATCATGCTGTTTCATATTGAAATAAAAGAATTATTTCAACAATGTATCTCAACTTTTGAAATTATGCTTCCAAATCTTGTTTATCTTATATTGATAAAGATACAGAATGCATGTTTATATTCTAAATTTTCCAAAAAAGAGTTATATAAAGCTCGTTCAACAGTAGTAGTATTTCTTGCGATTGAGTACAGTAATTCAGTTACCAATATACATTCACAATCAGCGAAATTAATCAATATTGCATGATTGAGTATATATTATCAGAATCAAGATGATAAAGATAAAAAAAAAGATGTTTTGATGGTTACTTAATATTACTGGATTTATTAGTTGGTTCACACTGCCACAAATCATATGAATGACATTCCTTCTGATTTGTTGGGCTTCTCAATGGCATATACATTATCATGATAAAGAAGATTAAATCCACCATTATTTTTCTCCACCAATGTTTCTAACCATAATATACTATTTTAAAATGATTACTTTTAATAATATGAAAAATAAACATCTCCAATCTGGTCATTTATGCTGTGAGAAAAACTTGAGTATCATCTGATCAAGTATCCTCAATTATTTTTCTTAATATCCCTGATATTCTCAAGTTTTTTTTCTTACATTATACTTTTAAAATCATCAATATTTTTGTATCCCTTTTTAATGTCCAGCTTTCAAATTCACAGAACTAAAAAAAGAATTAAACAATCTTATTTGTTTTTCTAGATGTATTCCTATATCTAAAGTTCTTTACCCAATATCAATTTGTGATAAATCTGTGTACAATTAAAACTTAATTATTGAGTAAACCAATAAGGCAAAAACTATCCATGAATCCAAGCACATTATTTTAAGTTTTAATATCAGTTTATGTTATCATAGTTATTTTGTTTTCATATTTAATCATATCTTTTCATTGTTTTTAGTTTTTCCATTCTCAAATACATGAAAACTACATCTGTCTTTATTCAATTTGGCCATTCTCATTCCATATTTAGAATAAACGGCCTTGTATTTAGTTATATTATGTATTGAAAGGAGAATCAAATGTATATGCATCCTAAAACGAATATAAAACAACTTAGTAATGGTTGCACTAAAACTGAGCAAAAATAAAATGTGTTACATACTAATTTTCCTATCCAAATTGTTGGATGAGAAAATAAGTCTAAATGAAATTCATCTATATTAAAAGTAATTATGATTTTGCAACATAGACAGTAGATTATGAAAAATCTAAGAGCAAAGAAAGATGATTATTAAAATGATAGAAAAGGGGGGAAATGCTAATATAGGTAAAAATACATTAGAAAAGTGAACAAGGTTAAGAAAATGTGTTTAAAGAGGAATTTATAGATTTAAAAAAAAGACCAAGAATCTTTCACTTAATAAATCTGCTGATTTAATGCTAACTGGAAGCAATAACACTGAAACTGTAATAGTTTTGTAAGTGAATATCTTCACTGGATTGAACATATGAAAATGAATGATAAACTGTAAAAAAAAAAAAATTCTACAGTGAAATTGAGCGTAACTTTCATGGTAGACAATTTGTTATAAAGATTATCTCAGACACTCTAAAGAAGTTAATATTGATTGCTTTAATTGGAGGGGGGGTATAGCTGCAAACAGAAAACATTAGAAAATTACAATTAAGAAAGGTGTCAAACTACTTTAGAAAAAAAAAAGGTAAAAGATTTCAAATAGATTAAAGGACAATAAGTGATATAAGTAGATGTATTTGTAGATTACAGAGTAGTTTGTAAAGTTATCTCAAAAAATGTTATTGCATATTCTTTCTTTTTTCCCCTTTCTGGGGGAAAATGAGAATAAATTAAGAATAACTATAATAATTTATAATGTAGTGGTAATATATCAGCTTATCTTGCCCATTCATCTTAAAAAATCAAACCCAGAAAAAAATTTGAAAATCCCCCCCCCCCTGTGAATTAGACCTAATAGGTCCACAATCAATGCTAAGCTGAGCAACATCCAAAACATTGATATGACAAATTGTAGAACACTGTTAAATGCTATATCTAATTAGAGATCACATGACTTCCCAAACAATTAACCACACAATTTATTTTCATATCTATTTTAGGATTAAATGTAGAAAAATGTACAAAAATTGAGGCCATGAAAATAATTATTGATAAAGGTTTAGGATAGACATTTAACAGAAAACTGTGGAGTGAATTAGAACTTCTGAATACTTTTTAGAACTTCTGAATACTTGGGAAGTTGGGAGACTGGTAGAAATACTGACTTCAAAAAAAAAAAGCAAGAATGAAAGAACTGCATTGAATAAACAAGCTTCAAGAATATTGGATATCGCTTTGAGGTTAAAACTTTAATGTTTAATTTCAAAGGCGTTGTAACACATAGCTTGGAATGTTGCTTAAATGAAACAGACTTGGTGAATTATAAACTGAGAGTTAAAATAATAATAATCGGGTTTTAAAAATATAGACTTGGAGGAATCAGAAAAATAGTCTGGAAAAAGAAAAGTAAAAACACAAAGTGGAAAAAAAAAATTGAAAACAAAAACTGGAGAAGCAAAATTATTAATATACTGGTTCTGTAAAGAAAAAAATTGGTAAAATAATCTCAAAAAAATAAGACAGTTAAAAGTATTTGAAAAACAGAGAAATGAATGCTTGGAGAAAGTGATGATATGCATAATCTGCCTTCAGCCAGATGATTAATGATGATTAACAGTCATTTATGGATTACTATCATGTTTATGAATATGATTGATTGCTTGGAAAATCATGTGATTGTCCACCAAAGATTCAAGATAAGCACAATACTTCTAATCCATTGACCAAACACTTTTTTTTTTTAGTTTAGTTGGAATTTAACACCATTACCATTCAAATCTGCCCTCTCATTAATATATTAAATCACACATAGCCTCTCTTCTCAATATCACATCAATATAGTTTTATTATTTCATCTGAAATATAAGATCCAGTTTAAGATATCATAAGATCCAGTTTAAGATATCAGTCTAGCAATATGTTAAATCCACCTCCATTTCAGACTTAAATTATTTCAATGATGATAAAGATAATTGTTTATTCTTACACTAGTATTTCACTTTTGACGGTTTTGCCCAGCGTATATATCTCATTTTTTCATTGAATAGCCCGAAGTTTCTGTATTGCTGTTAAGTATGCAAGACTGTAAATAAAAAGCAGTAAAACATCTAAAAACCTTTCCTTTCAAACTCATAAGCACACTTCCTTTTAATATTAAATTATTCTTATCAAAAGCACTCCACCCATGTTTAATTCTATGGTTAATTTCATCCATTAGGTTTCCATCAATAAAAATAATCATATGTAATTGTTAATTTCAAATTCATGATTATCAATCCTTATGTCCTGCTGAAAAAATTCATTGAAGATTATTTTAGACTTATTAGTTTCCTTTCTTACTTTCACCTGATAACTCTTGCAATATTTCCTGAAGGTCTGAAACATTATTTGCAAAAACAAGTGCATCATCCATGTACTTTATATCCTTAGCTTACCATTTTAATCCACAAAATATTTTTTTATAAAATTACTATAGTTTTGGAGATATGGAATTATTCTGATTATATTGTTGCCAATGATAATCTATCTAATGTTACCATAAAATCTAATCTGTTGCTTTTTTATTTTGATAAATCTTTCGAATATAACAATATTCGGGTCTATAACTTGCAAGATCCAATGCTTTAATCTCTGTAAAAATGCTTACAAAAACTTTTTCATGATTTATAAATCCAAAGCGTAAGGGCAACTCATATTCATTGGTCTTTTCTATAACTTCTCTTAATATTTGGATGTGATTCACAATGCTAAAAATCCAGCTTATTCTTTTAATTGGGTTGAGTTCAAAATATACTATAGAGATATTGATTTTGTAATGTATATCTTTCTTTTAACATCTTTCTCAAATATCTATTGTTACTACTGCATTCTTCCAATCATTTATTACATCTTTATCATTTAGTTTTGTCTACAATTTTTCAATTTCTTCACTTGCTTCTTTTAAAATACCAATAATAATTTCATCATTTCCTGGAGCTTTTCCCTTTTTTCATAGATTTAAATGCATGTCTCACTTCATTTAAAATTCTTAGCAATTCAGAAAATGTAATAAGTGTAGTGTTTCTTGTTTTTTTTAATATTATTTAATTCCTTACAGAACTCTTCCACATATTTCATGATGTCTCTCGTTTTAGTTAATAATTTCATCTTTTCTTCTTATTGGTGAAACAATTATTTCTTCCAATTACAAAATTTCCTGAAACTTTTTTATAGTTTTCCTTATCAATTCACAATTCTATTTTTAAATATCATTAGTAACTTTTTTTTCTACATTTTATAGAACTCCGGATAGTCAATTCTTCATAATAGATCACTTTAAAATATTTTTATATCCTTTCTTTTCTTCATACATTATCTCAGTTGAAAGTTTATTTGTAAATGGCTTCTTTTTTTGTATTAGATATCTTTATTGTAATGGATCTCTCAGTTAAGTCAGAAATATTTTTAAAATCTATCAATATTTCAAACTTAGTAAGTTATAATTTAAATTAATTAGAATGGGTTTGAAGCTTAGGAATAAGACCCGTTAAACTGTTTTTGTAATAGTTTTTGTCTCTACTTCAGCATTACCACATATCTTAAATCTTACTAATTGATGCTCAAATCCTGTATTGAATCTTTTAAGAACATTGCAAACCCGAAATAATATTTTTTGTTAGGCAAAATATCCAATTCTACTGTATTTTCATTTGGAAAATTCTGTCTAATATTTTTCTTAATTAAAAAAAAAAAACAACATAATTACATTTTTTTTCTTTTTCTGCTATTTCCATAAGACTGTGCATTTTTTCATTTCTGCCACCAAAATGAAATTTATCCATAGTACTTTTATCTTTCAATTGTTTCCAATGAGAATTTTTAAATCTTTGGTGTGATCAAAAGCATCTTATACATTTCTAGAAAAAATCATTTACTTCATCACAATGAAAATTTACTGAGGCATAAGCTTGAATTATTTGCATTTGGTTGAATAGCTAATTTTGCCCCTCTGCTTAATATATCATTATTCTCCAACAGTGTTCTTCCATTTTATATTATAATGAATCCTAATCCACTTGCACTACTAATATCTGTGCCTTTGGAATAAAAAACAAATGCACTTTTCAAATTAATTGGCTATATTTTGCACCTTTTCTTCTAACTTCCCAAAGTTCAATAATGTCGCATGTGAGACAGTTCTTTCAATGTATGTAACCTGCATTCACTTGAAAATGATCTGCAAATGTAAGTATCTAAATAGTCATCATCGAATGGTACAAACCATATTATGAATTAATATCACAAAGCATAACTAACAATATATGCTCTTCAAACTAAAAGACTATAAAATCAAAAAGACAAAACATATATCTACAAAAACAAAAAGTAAAATTTAACAAAAAAAAAAAAATGTTTAGCATAGAATTGTGTTCTTGTTTTAACAAGTGCATTCCTAGAGAAACAAAAAGCATGTACAGTTGATATTACGTTCATAGTTACTATTAGAAAAGGCTCCTGGATTGGACAAAATAAATCAAATCACGACCACTATAAAACTTGGAAATGGTACAGACATAAATACTGTCTGTACAATGAATTTAGGCAGTAACCATTTATTTAGATCAGCTATTAAAAAAACTACTAGTTAATTGTTATAAAATAGAAAAAAAAGACACTTTTTTTTTCACAATGATAAAAAAATTGTTTTAGTCAACAAATAATATTTTTATAATATGAGACAGGAAGACAACAATTATGGTAATTTTTTATGTGGTTGAATTAATTTTGTTATTTCTGATATGTAAAATAAAAAATATATACTTTTTGAACAAGTATACTAAATAAATATTAAAATTAGCCCAAATCCAAAACTCAACCAGACTAGCCAAGAAAAAATCAAATCAAAAACACAACCAAAAGTTTCATTGCTACAAGCAGACTTCTCAAGTGTAAAGAACTACAAAACACCACCATATTTATATTAAACATTGCCCACAAATCCATTTACTTCCCATCCACTCTTAATATTAAAAGAACTTAATTCTTTTTTTTATTTCATTTCTCTCAAAGAGACCTTAGCTTCATCAAAATTAATCATGTGGCTTGTACCTTTTTCATGGACATACAAAGCAGAACTAAGATATTTATTTTTAACCCTACTTTTATGAACCTTCATTCTTTTTAGTTCTGCTTTGTATGTCCATGAAAAAGATACAGACTACACTATTAATTTTGATGAAGCTAAGGTTGTCTTCTTTGAGAGAAATGAAATAAAAAGAAGAATTAATGAATTTTAATTATTGAAAATTTATTATTCTGAAGCAATTAACTTATTTAAAAGTTCTTTTAATATTAAGGGTGGATGGGAAGTAAATGGATTTGTGGGTAATGTTTAATATAAATATGATGGTGTTTTGTAGTTCTTTACACTTGAGAAGTCTGCTTGTAGCAGTGAAACCTTTGGTTGTGTTTTTGATATTATTTTTTCTTGGCTAGTCTGATTGAGTTTTGGATTTGGAGTGATTTTAATTATTTATTGACTAGTTTAGCTTTAGGCTTGTAATGTTTAAATAAATATATAAATAATGAACAGATAAAAGAATACATATATATTTACAAAAACCTCCAGAAGAGATTACTTGTTAGAGGATAATAATACCTTTATAAACAAAATTGGATTCTCGTTTTTTTTTTTTTTTTTCTAAATATGATTTAATGCAAATAAGTAAGGAAAAAAATACATTATTTAAAACCCAAAACAATTAACAGCTAGAAAGTTAATAATCAGTAGCAGTATCTTTTTCATTAGTATGGATTAACATTAGAAATACAAAAATAAAAACAGCTGAAAATTTGTTACTATTTTGTTAAATAACCTGACCAATTAGGTCTTAAATTTCCAAAATGCTTAAGAAATTTGTGATAAATTGACGGAAATTAATAATTCTACACATGAAAGTAACCACACTATCAGTCTGATCAAAAATATGAAATGTTCTGCAATCAATAATAGAAATAATATCACCTTTATGCTGATTGGACAATCAAATTAAGTAAGTGTAGTCAAGCATTGGTGGTCGAGAGGTCAGCAAGGCTAAGTGTAGTAAATTTAAATCACAAAATACTTCAATAGAAGAATAAAAAAACAACTTATAATCGTTTTTTATCATTAAAGGATTAACTTGTGATGTATTATTCATGTTTATAGTAAATATGGATAATGAAAATTGATCATTATGGTACTCCGTATGGCAATCTGACCAATTTATGCAATGACAAAAAAATATTTAAATACATCAACCAAACATTTAAATTTAGAAAACTACCCATGTTACAATTAAAAAGGCTGGTAATGTTTTAATAAAGGGAAATATATACAATCTAAGCATTGATGTACTAATATTGGAATGGTTATACAAAGTCTTAAATTGTCATGTATTCATATTTATGACATAAATAGTTTTCACAAACATCTATAGTAAATAGGATAAGACACTAAATTCATGATTGAAAATCAATTTTACCACAGAAAGCTATACAAAATTAAAGTTATAGACTACATTATCAAAAATTTAAAAAGACCTACTTATAACCACCAACAGAAGTGAAATTCTACAAGATTTAAAATTGCAAATACAGCATGTAGCACAAATTGTTTGGATGAAAAAATATATAATTTTAATTTTTTGAATATAACTGCGTAATAGAATAAAATACTTGATATTCAGATCTTTTATTTTAAATGTCATTAAAATAATGAGTACTAAGAGATATAATGCATTCAGATACATGTAACTTCATCAGGTTCATTCAAAAAGAACATTTTTCATCATATTTATTGAAAAATATTAGCAATGGTATAATCAATTTTCAAATATTAAAATGTGAAGTCTTTTGACTGCAATTAAAAATGTAAAAAAAATTAATCCGTGATAAATTAGAAAAAAAAAAATGTAAAAAGCTTTAGGAATGGATAATAAATGCAAATATATTAATAACTTCTTTTATAAAACTATAGAATTAGATATAGATTAATTGTGACACACATCACAATTATATGAACACCTTTTTTTACAAACGAAATTTGATCTAGATCACAAATTTTTATTAAAATTATATTAAAGATAGATGATTAGTCAATACCTTAACCAGAAAAAAAAACAAGTTTTTTTAATGTGTCAAAGCATCGGCTGGGAAGCGAACCCTGGGCCAACTGCTTGTAAGGCAGCTGGGCTAACCATTCGGCCACCAACGCTTGACAAAACAAGTTATTTTCTGAGAAAATTCTTTGATTACTTAGTTTTTGCTTTTTCTCTTGCTTATGTTTGTAAGGCAGCTGTGCTAACCATTCGGCCACCAACGCTTGACAAAACAAGTTATTTTCTGTGCAAATTCTTTGATTACTTAGTTTTTGCTTTTTCTCTTGCTTATATAGATAACACTGAAAACAAACCGCTTGGCAGTTGTAATTGTTAAATTTTTTATAATAAGTTTGCTTATATATTGCCATAAATATTTTAAAAGGATAATTATTTGTATCATTTTTTAAAGCAATTTGTAAGAATTATCAATTAATTTAAGGGCATTGCCAATATACTTGGTAGTGCTATAGTCTTTTATTATGATGGCGTTCTAATTTCATAAATATAGAAATGAAAATATTTTATAACTAAATATTTTAATACTTATCTTTTATATTTTCACTGCTATCTCATATCTTTTGACATTTTTTGAATGAAATCAGCTTGCTAATATGAACTTAAAAAGAAAATCAGATTAATCAAATTCAAACTTTTCATTTGACTACAACAAAAAAAAAAAATACTAAATGCAATTAACTGCATCAAAACAAAATACTCAATGTAGTTAGTTAATCTTATCAAAGTAAGAAAGATGTTTAATCAACAGATAAAATCTGATTTCTTAACTCCTTTGAGCAACTTTATGCTAAAAAAATATTTTTACCAAGAAAACTAACAAGGTTAAAAAAAAAACCTATACAATTTTTGTTTCAAATTATTTTATTTATCAATCAAACAATTCATTATGCTTTCTTGATATACATCCAAAGAATATAGAGATTACAAGTTATTTTTGTACAATTTCTGACATTAAAACAGGCAAAACTCTCCATACAGTAGTGCCACTCAGTGCAAGCCAGAGTAATCAATGGATGTCAGAAGGCTTGTGCATAAAATCCCTAACTAGTGCCTATTCATCCAATATCCCCAGACTAGCTTCTGGCCTGTAGTTTTTGTTAGTCGGGAGCCTTGGATCTGGGAGCACTGCACCTAGATCTTATGATCTAATGCAACCCTCCAGCAGCCACCTTTTATCTCTACTTAACTACAAAACTATGAGAATAAGATTGAACATATTTTGAAAACACAATAATATTTTCAATCTAAGCTCATTAGCTTATAGTCATATAGGTCTGAACTCAGTTCAGTCCCCATACATTTTGGTGTCTTTGGTTCTTTAATAACCATAGCCACTACTATCCTATTAGGCAGGATTGGTATTATACCATTAAATATCACATGATCATCATTTCTTATGCTTGCTCATAACTGTTATTAAAACAGGCAAAACTCTCCATGCAGTAGTGGCATCCATTGATTACTCTGGCTTGCACTGAATGGCTCTACTGTATGGAGAGTTTTGCCTGTTTTAATAACACCAATCCTGCATAATAGGATAGTGATAGCTATGGTTATTAAAAAACCAAAGACACCAAAATGTATGGGTACTGGACTGAGTTCAGATCTATATGACTATATAAGCTAATGAGCTTAGATTGAAAATATTGTTTTCAATTTTATTCTCATAGTTTTGTAGTTAGGTGCAGTGCTCTCGGATCCAAGGTTCCTCACTGCCGAAGGCCACCCAGAAGCTAGTCTGGGGATATTGGATGAGTAGGCACTAGATAGGGATTTTATGCACAAGCCTTCTGGCATCCATTGATTACTCTGGCTTGCACTGAGTGGCACTACTGTATGGAGAGTTTTGCTTGTTTTAATAAGTTATGAGAAAGCATAAGAAATGGCGATCATGTGATGTTTAGTGGTTTAATTTCTGACATTGCAGTTCTTAAGTTATTGAAAATGTTTAAAAGTAAATGGAGATAAGTTTAACCACCACCCTAATGCAATTTTTACATCATGGCTTGTGAATTATTTAAAATATTTAACACTAGATAAAATATGTAAATTAAATGCCAAGAACATTTCAGACTTCTATACTAACCAAGATTTTAAATAATCATGTTTTTAGAATTAAATAAGTTGTGAAGCTAATGCTATTGATGTTATTTTATTATTATCATCATCGTTACCTTTTATATTGAAAAGTGTTTATTGTTAATACCCATTTAGCAAAAACTTTCAGTTGGCATTATCAGATTTTAATTTGAAAAGTAGTAGTAGACAATTAAATTACAATGATATTAGGTTGTTTCTTTTGTTATTGTTTATTGCTCATATATTATTTCCTATATTGATAAAATGTTTAAAGATTTTCTTATCATGTTCTATTTTTCTTTATTATTGTATTAGCCTTTGTGAATTTATTTGTTATATGTGTTGCACATGATTAATATATATATATATATTGCAATTACTTGTGCAAGTTCATACCTATTTCCTATATTTAAACAAAAAAAATATTTGAAACTTTGCTTATTGCCCTGGATTTAACTATTTTTATTAATTAAAATAGTTTTGTTAATATGCAACCTTTGTAAATTTATTCACTATAAATATTTTACTCATAACTATTATGAATAACTACTTACACAAGTCTTTTCTTGTTTGGAAATATTTTATTATTATTACTACTATTGTTATAAATATTGTTATTATTTTAACTACTATTTTGAATTTTAATTGAATCTAATATTTAAAATATTTCCTAAATTATACTAATTAAAATTTATATAAACATTTAATAATGGATAGCGTATACTATAACAGGTTTGCCCCAAATTATTTAAATATGTATTTTTTTTTTCTTGTAGATACCTCTTAAAAATGAAAAAGCTTCAGGTCTTAATAAGATAATTGGGTAAGTTTTAAAATATGATGGCAATATGTTAGCTTCAAAACTACTGTAATTATCCAGAAGATAAATGGATTCATAAAAAATATGTGACAATGATGTTAAGAATACTTCTATCATTCTAATATATAGAAAAACATACAGTAATTACTAAATAATATTAAGTTATCAGGCTAAACATGATTTTACAGAAACACTAGATGATTGATGTTATCAACTAAATGCAGAAGAATATCAGAAGCAAAGAATTTAGTCAAAGCATTTGACCAATGAATCAAGCAGGTTTATGGCAAGGTTTGAAATTAGATGATTATCCACAAAGTTAATTCATATTATAGCTTCAACAAATTGAAATAAAAAAAATCTTAATACTGCTATTAAGTAATCAAGAATGTATACTTGCTTCACTTTTTGTTTTTCACTTTTCTATTACTTAAAAATTATACCATTGGCTTAATGAAGCAGACATCAAACTATTATATAGGTCTGATGGTAAAGTTTTTAATTTGAAGATGATTAAAAGCAAAAAATTGATCTACTTGGCCTCTAGATTTATAATTATTTTGCTGATGTTCGGCTATTATTACCAATTCAAAAACGACTTGACTGTTCTGCGGAACGTTCTTAATATTTTGACTGCAAGTTATAAAGATTTTAGCTTAGTAATTAATATATATATATAACAAAACTGAAGTCCTTCATCAGTGAAGAATAGACTTTATCAGTAAAGAATAGAAAGAAAAAAAATGTAGCAATGCTTATTCTTCACAGATAAAAGGCTTCAGGTTTTTTTTTTAAATATTAAAATTACTAAAATCTTTCTAAGTTGCATTTAAAATATTAAAAACGTTCTGTAGACCAATCATGTTTTGAATTGAATGTAAATCAATTAAATATTTTGCTAGGTAGCAAAAAAGATACTAGGCAATAGAGATGCACTACATTTAACAAGTTAAAAGATAACTATCAGCGTATTCCTCAATTTCTGGATGTAATGACATAGAAACTATTATTATTAATGCACAACTTTATTCAAATGGACATATTAAGCGAATGAACTTGTAAGACTTTCTAAAACAATATTTTATGAACTTGAACATAATGTAAGAAATAAATTTCAATATATTATAACAATCTCTTTGTTGGAAGTATAAGTTCGAGGAAGAAATACAATCAAAAGCTACAATCAGTTAAGGTGAAGTCTTTCAAAAAGTTTAAATTTGCTGTAAATATAACAAGACATCTCTACAAAAATCAAATGAATTAAAGATCATTATATGATGCATGTGGACATAAGGGTGACTCACCAACTTCTATGAAATGATCACAGCTCTTTTATGAATGACTACTAATGATCATTATGTGATAATGAACAAGTATACTTACCGGATCTACCTCTCCTGAGATCATTTCTTGCATTTTCTCTCTAAATAATACAGTACTATAGCAAACTATATTTGATGTAGCTATGACTTTAAATTAAGTATATAAGGACAGATTTTTTTGGTGGTTACCTATAATAATTTTGATTTCTGACCCAACTTCTATATTAGCTGTAGCAAAATAAAACAAACTATCTCCTACAGTGATTTGGAAGATAACCTTAATTTAAGCATAATTATTGCTACACATAAAAATACTCTACTGCCACTTAATAATCTAGTTTTCCTTTCTTTAACACATTTCCTAAAATCTCTTAATTGTATGATTCATTCGCATATGAATTTAAAATTTTCTACATGAAATAATATCTTCTAAGACTTTTAAGAAAGAATCAAATGATTTTAAAATGAGACTCTATGCCAAAGTAAAGATATGATGTTTATTTGAAAATTGTGTAATCTTCAATGACTTATGACAATTTTAACATACGAGCTTGTAATCTGTCTTTTGTATGATGTACGTTTATATTTGATGTTCAAAGATATAAGACATGAAAATTCTAAATCAAAAATGAATTCAGGAATTTTTAAATGATTCTTGTTATATCAAGCTGATAATGTAAAAAAATTCAGGAACTGGTAAAATTTCAATGAAATTACAAAATATTATTAAACAGTGATGACTTATAAGGTTAGCAATGTAATTTAAAACTCCTGTTAAAAGCAGTGAGTTTGATGAAGTAAAGGATCAAACGAGATCATAAATGAAAATCTTCCGAGGCTAAATGAATGAATGGATTAAAAAGAAAATGAAATTTTAATTTCTCATTCTGGTATGCACAAAACATAGCTTTTCTAACTTGCTACACCTCTATTATACAAATAAAAATAAAATTATTTATAAAAATATCTATAATAAAAAAAAAAAACATACTTAGCACTTGACATGAATGCATGTGGAGAGAACTTACAAGGGAATAATGCTGATTGGCTAAAAGAAAGCATAAGACAGTCTTGCACATGTGTAATTTATTTTAAAAGATATTTTTAAATTATTAAATATTTAGAACTGAACAAAAATATTATGAAATGGAATCACAAGAAGACAAAAGTTTGAGAAACACTTGGATCATTTTAACAATCATATGTAGATAATTAACTTACAAGTAACAATGGACTTGAACCTCTTGTACTGAGAACTACAAATATTAAATAATGTTATCATGAAAAATGCAAGTATTAAAGCAGAAGTGAAACATGTAGGCCTCCCATGTCCAAGTAACACCTTGATAGAGATTTAAAGATTGAATCAAAAAAGTTTATTTCTTTAATATAAATGAAGAATACTTACCATCTAATAAATAATTATAAGTTTTATACAGTAATTTCTTAATGGAGAATGGAAATAGAAAATTTTAAATAGGGTATTGGGTTAATTTAATATCAAACTGCATGCTTTTAGCAATTTTAAGGGTCTTTTAATGTAAAACACAGTTCAAAAAGTAAGAAATCTAAAATTTTGGATCATATTCCTGATAACGTATAGGTTAAACACATTCAACCTGTCTAGCCATTAATCACAATTTCTCATTCATAACTCCAGAACTAATAATGCTAAGCAGATATTAATATTAGTGTAGAGCAGGCATAGGCAACTTTTTTTCAGTATGGCAATCCATTTCAAATTTATCTGATGTAAATCAAAGGACATAATTTTTATTTCTATATCAATTACTACAATATTTATTAACCACAAGAAGAACATAATTATTATCATTAGAATTATATTATTTATTATTAATTTACATATTATTCTATAACTGCAAATAAAAAGAAGAAAAATACAATATTAATCCAAAAATTTAATGAGATATTTGCTCTTGTTTATTTTTTTAACAATGAATTTGTATTCAGCGCAATTATGCGTAAAGTCTGCTCTAAACTTTCATTAATTATTCGGAATCTATTTTTTAATTTAATAAATGTCATTTAGTTGTTAGCATTTATCTGTGCTGTAACATTTTCAACTCCTAATGACTGGTTTCACAACATAAAGGCTACAAGTGGTCATATTGTTCCTAAGAAATAATTTATAATAAATTAGCAAAATGTTTTTATTATTTATTTTTTAAATACAGCTGAGTGCACTTTCAGTGTAGTACACCTGTGATTCTGGTGTACCACATTGAAAAAGGACCTTAAATACTTGTACTATGCAAGCTAAATTCAAACTAATTTGACTTTACAAAATATAGACATACTATGAAGATACTAAGACAGACACTTGTTCAATTTTAAAACTTCTATGAAATTAAGGTATATAAAAATTTATAGCACTATCACATATCGATTGTAGCTGTTGCTGGTTAAAATAAAAATGAAAAGTATGTTCACCAGGTAACATACTTTTGAGGGCCAAAATTAGCCAACAGACAGAAGGTTGCCATTTCCTCATGCAAATTATGTCTTACACAGATAATAAACAAGGAAGTCAAACAAGCTGATTTTTTATTGGAAGCTATAATAATTTATGAAAACGAATTATACCAATACTTCTAGAATATCAAATGCTCCAGAAATACTGCATTTATAATGTCAGACTTTTGTTTAAATATCCAGTCCAGATGATCCTAAAAAATCTAAATATTTATTATCCACTAGTTAATCATTAAATTTGGTAGACTATAATATATCCGAAACCTAAAAACATAGGTTTTATTAGCTTTCTAACAATACATAATTGCAAGGCTTTTTGCAAAAAATAGAGAAACACTTTTATTAAGTAAACCATCAAAAATACACATACCTAAATTATTTTTAAAAAAGGTGAATAAAGATTCTCAGGTGATTCCAGGCAGGTCGCTTTGGTAATACGAAGAAGAAATGTTAATAAAATTTTTAGAAATCATTCTACTAATAGTCTAATTAGCTATGTCAATAATATAAATAACTTCAAATAAAGACTAGGTCTCATGAATCCTCATACAGCATGGAAATACTTTTCAGACAATAAAATAATGGCAACGATCATATGGTTAGCATACAAATTATATGTTACTGTAAGTAATAACATTATCTTTCAAAGCAAATAGCAATGGAATACTAGCCATTCTGGTCCATCCAAACACTTTTATTGAAATAGTTCTGAAAAATTTACTTAATAAGATTTATTTTCTTGTATAAATCTATTCTACAACTATATCATATGAACATTATAAATTCTTTATTAAAAATTGAATCTTGTCTGACTTTTATTCGGGATCCTATTATATCTGGATTTGTAAGCAAGAACAATGGATTAAATCTCTTTGATACAATAACTTTAAAATACATTTAAGCAATAGTGGAAATTAAAATCAAAATAACCATTAAACATCCATTTCTAATTCATCATAAACATGTTTCATGAAAAAAAAACCACGATGGTTCAACTAAAACTAGTGAATTTTAATAATTCTAAGAGAATATAATATAGTTTGTTAAGCAAAAAAATACTGTCGGAACAGAAAATAGATGCAGAACTAAATTTTGTCCATTTACAAATGTCCTGGAAGAAATAGGTATCTACTAACAATTACATTCAAAATTCTCAAAGTAAGAATGGGATTGAGTATGATCTTATAATGATCCAATGACAAATACATAAATCAATGACTAACCATTACATTATTTCTCTTACACAAGTATCATAATTCTTCAATATATGAATGATTGGTCCAAACAAAAAGGCAATACTAGCAAATCTAAATTAATTGAATGTATAAATCATTCTGAAAGCAGTCAATTCAATATAAAAACATTCATGGCTTGCATACTTTTCCTATTTTTATCATATCTATTGTGTTAAGTCGATTGATAAACCTTTTAATATTATGGGTTGCAAAGACAAAGCGATCAGAATTCATAATAAGCTTTGAATATCATTCATTTTATCCCGCTAAAGTTAAACCACATTAACTAATATGGATCTTTACTCATGAAAAAATCCCATTTAAATATACTTTCTTGAAGTTTGTAACTTCAAGCATAAATATTCAAAACATGAACATTTATTTTTATATTATAAAAATATTGAACTAATTTCAATAATTAAGATATCAAAAATAATTTGATCATCAAATATATCTTAATAAGCATTAATGGAATGATGAGCTGTTATTAAAGTAATTGTTGTAGAAATTACGACAAAATTTAAACCATCTAACATTTCTATTCTTAAGTCATATTATTAATGAATTATCATATTCCTAATATAGCTATCATTGAAGATGATCAAATCAACACCTTTAAGAATTTGCATGACTTCCTGTCAATATAGATGAAACAATTGTATATTATTCAAACTTCTCTGTAATTATTGCATATCTAGGTTAAATGGGTACCTGAAAGCTGCCCACTTTTAATAAGTTAGTCATACAAACCATGTCTGAGACCACTGTGACAGATATTGCTCATGGACAAATTTAAGATAAGCATGCAATACAAATATTTTGTTAATACAGTAAATAACCTTATGTATATATAACAAATAAGGAAAAGTCTTTAAAAAGCATTACATAGTAAAGGATTTATCATTGAAAGAACTAAACAAATAAAAATAATACAAACTTTAAGCGTTATATGGGGAAAATCGTAAATATGGCATTTAATGAAAGATAAAATTTGAACTTCACATAAGGGTCTGAAAAAAAGCAGAAAATAATTTTTAGCTTTTATAAAAAAAACAAGTTTATGGAGAAAACAATCTGGACTAAAACATAATTTTATAAAAAGTTAAGCTACGAAGATAGTTTTATGTTAAGTAGGCAATGGAGTATTAACAGTTGTGCAGGTCAAAATCGTGTATTCATTCAACAAGACCAATAATCCAAGCAAAAGTACCTTGAACCCAACCATGCACAAGATACATATGTCAGGACAAGGATGAATCCTAACCTATTTGCCTAAACTATTACCTCTCTGACTAATGGATAACGTTTGTGATGACACTAGCAGTGCTTGGTTTTATTCCATCCCAGCTGGAAGTCATGGTTCACATAGAGACTCAAAATAATAAAGGGTTTATATGAAAAATTAATGATTTAATGGATTCTGACGATTGCAGAACGGTACAGAAATGATTTGATCGATTACTAATGATTTGAACCACAATAATGATAATTCTTATGGCAATATTACAAAGAAGTGAATTTAAATCAAAGAAATATTTAAATAAATAGAGTAATTAACCTTAGAGATTGGGAGTGATGACAAACTAAGCTTATTTAAGATAACAATATTATAGGAATTTATTAAGGAATTTAGTACAAAATAAGTCATCTTTGTTTATACAACTTGGTTATTTTCTTTAATTCGTTTTGATGCGGCTTTGACAAACAATGTAAAAGTTTGTTAATTGGTCGGCCAAAAACCAATCAGCAATAAAGTAAGATATTACAAATAAATCTGTTTTATATATATATATTACAAAATATGAAAGATGGGCATTTAAAATACTATTACATTTAAAGTCATTTGTATATAATGAGTGTGGGAAGCAAAATAGTTCTTAAATAAATAATTGACAATTATACAGTCAGATTTAATTAATTATGAAATTTGTTTGTGAAGGACATGCCATCATGGCAGAGAGCATTTCAGGATTGTTACATAAAGCTATAAAATGATGATGAGGGCAGTATGCTATTACAAATTACAACAAATGAAAAGTTCCCGATATGTACAGAAGATAAGAGAAATGTTAGCCCTCCAGCCAAAGCATGTCTCTAAATAATCATAATAATATTTTGATGTGCATACACATCTTGACGGCAATGCTCGAAAAGATCCCTTGGTATGAACTATGTCTACTTTGAGGGAGTGTAAAAGGTTGGACTGGTCAGATTCCGAAGGTCCTAAGAGGTTGGTAGCAAAGCAAGAATAGCAATAATAAAGAAATGGTTGTAACTATAAATACACAATGCCTTAGACGTATATAGATAGATAGTGTATCATTAACAAAATAATAAATCCTGATTAAAATCATTGGCTCCCTGATATAATGTAAAGTCCCAGAAACGTTAGGTCATTAATGAATGAATAGTAAATTATATTACAAACAGAAAGGCAAGAATTAAAACTAAAATATAAAATTGTTTTCCCCACTCATCACGGAAGATTACAAAATAGGACTTGTCTTTAATTAACATAGACGGACATTAAATATCAAACTAATAAATTGTAAATCATAATTTTAATATTTTCTGACAAATAAAATATATGTATGAAATATATATACTGATAAAATTCTATGATAAATTTTACTTAATTGATTCACTAAAATTATTTATTCTTTCAGAAATAATTACAGGGCTATTTTAAATTGGAGGTAATAGTAAGATACTTTTAAAATAATTTCAATCATTCAAATAAATATATATATGAGGTACAAAACTAAATGAGCTTTCTATTAATTAATTTACGGAAGGAAGTCTTCTTGTAATGATTTTTAAATTAAAAAAAAAATAACAGGGGGAGGATTTAAAGTTAATAGCTCATTGAATTTTGTAGTTGGCCATTTCAGTAAGTCAAATAATCTAAACAAACCGACAAAAATTAATTTAATTTGCCGCATCAAAATAATGTAAAATTTTATAAGAATTGATATTTTAAATTGAATAAAATTAAAAGACGCATTTTAAACCAAGCCATATAAACATTACACAGATATATAAAATATATAAATTAATATTGATTTAAACAAGTGAAATAAAATCAGTGGCTTGCAGCAAATTGGAGATTATAATAATATACCTATTGGAAGATGTTTCACGGCTTGACAGAGGCAGTTACAGTCAGAGTATTAGCAGGTTTACTTGACACAGACAGGCTCCGGCTAGATGTTGACAGCACTGGATGGCATTGATGAGCTGGTGAGACAGAGCTCCGGGAAGCACGGTCGATCTTTTAGCCAGCCATTCTTTTAGGCACGATGTCTTGTATATAGATTAATCACTTCTCTTAAGTAAACTCAACAATAATAATTAATCCTTCTTATCAAATTTTCCACTATTTATGTGATCTGGCCTTATCTAAAGGATTAAATCTACACTGACCTCCACCAATTGTAACTGCTCTCAGCAGTTCTGTGAGGTTGGTGCCACTTTGGAGGGAAAATCTCTAACTCTGCATGAACATGGCCCAAGGGTTGATTTGCTAATTAAAAACACAACAACAACAAGCATATTAAGTTTATCAGTCAATGTACTAACAAAATCCATTTAATTAAGGTTTAGACTAACAAAATGTAAATTTTATTCAGAAAAATTTGGTACAATGACTTTCAAACATATTTGGCATAAACTTTTACAAAATATTTCTTAAAAATATTACATTGTTTAAATAATTGATTCTCAAGTGTACATTGATTAAAAGATAAATATAAAATGTTACCCACTAATTAATTGAAGAAAATGAACTTTAATAAAGAATTTGAAATATTTGTAACATTTTATAGATATCTAGGATTCAATTCAATTTAATAAAATAAACACAATATATATTTTTACAAATATAAAATAAATAAACTAATATAAAAGGTTAGTTTTAATTATAAAATAAGATTAATGAGATATAAAAGATTATAATATTGCTTAAAATATACTACCACCTAACATGAGATGGGTGTCAATTATTAAAGGTTGGGTTCAAAGCCACACTAGTCCTGATGACATTGGTACTAGGTGAAGCAGAAATATGTACTATATTTCCAGCTTCATATCCCTCGACTTAGGAAAAAAAACGCTGACCAACTTAGGAAAAAAAACGTTTTAACATTTTACTTGGGTGTCCAGTGACAATAGAGGCTGACCAAGGGTTTGCTGACCAAGGTTTATTATATTATTATTGGAATGGTAACTATTGAGATCTGCAAGCCTTTAGTTTCTTCTAAATTTATTACTCTGCTGAAATTACAATTCTTAAAGTATAATCCTATTAAATGCTTTATTTTCTTAGCAATTCTTTCTTATCTTCCTCATTCTACTAACTTTAGTCTTCTTACTTCATTTAGTTACTATTAGGTAATAGTCCTTAGACAAGATTTATATACCAACAGTCCAGCAACATAATCAATATGTATTTCAATTATATGGGGTCATACACAAAGGGTCTCACACTTTGAAAATAATTTAAACTTTCCCTGGATCTGGAGGTATTTCATAGTATGGTTTTAAATGTCGAGCATTAAATGTTCCTTTCACCACTCCATCCTTAGATAACAGGAAGGCATTGTTTCCACACTTTTGTTGAATGAGACATGGTCCTTTATATAGTGGGAAGAACTTCTGGGATTCTCTATTGTTTACATTACTTGGTTTTGGGTCCCTCACCCAGACCAGGTCTCCTATTTTAAAAGAATGTGGTTTAGTGTCTTTTCTCCTCTCTCGAAGCTTAGCCATTTGAGTCATTCGTATTCTAGCCTTACCCTGGTCTCTTTTAGGATTTATACGTCTGTGATTGATTGGTACCCGGGTTTTGACTAGCAGGGGGCATGGTTTTCCGAAGTGGAGTCGCACTGGTGTAAACCCTGTAGATTCATTGATGGTATTATTAATATATTGGGTCACCTTTTTGTGGTGATTCACCCAACCTCTGTGGTTATCATGTATATATGTTCTGTAGAGACGGTTGATTTCTTTCATCACTCGCTCACAGGGGTTAGATTGGGGGTTTCGAATGGATGTTAGTGTGTGTTTGATGCCTTGCTTTTCAACCCATGCCTTCCATTCTTTGGAGGTGAAAGCAGATCCATGGTCTGATAAAATAGTCATAGGTTTTCCAACTTCATGGAACTGTTTTTGCTGCAAGACTCGAATTGCATTTCATGAGTCGGCGCTCCATACCGGATAAGCACATACATATTTAGAAAATACATCATAAGTTACCAAGAGGTACTGGTAACACTTAAATGCCGGTAGAGGCCCATAGTGATCAATTGCCATTAGTTCATTTGGTTTGGATGGAATAATGGGAGTAAGATTGCCAGCATATGATTTGTTTGGAGGTTTACTCCTAGCACAAATAGCACAATTCCTAAGCACCGCCAACACATGAGTATATAGACCATCCCAGTAAAACTGCTGCCTTAGTGCCTCTTCAGTTTTCCTTGGGCCATAATGTCCTATTAAATTATGAATATGGTCTATTAAAGGGGTACGTAGATTGCTGGGTACCAGGATCTTCCATGGATTATCATAATCTTTGGTTCGAATTTGCAGGATTCTATTTCTGATCCTATATCGACCAATAGGGACCTTGGGATAGTGGACTTGCGAAGATTGTGACTGGTGGAGGGTATCAATTATCCATTGGTAACTTGCTTCCTTAGCCTGCCAGTAAGGGAGCCTATCCAGTTCATTTTCTACCTCAGTGTTTGCTGCATTCAGCATTACTGTAAGTGGTTGATCTCCCAGGGTTGGGTTTTCTGGGAGTGTCTCAATAGGATGGCGACTTAGGATATCAGCAACAAGATTTTCAGGCCCTGGGCAGTATATTACTTTGTAGTTGAACTTTTGAAGGGATAAGCTCCAACGGATTAGCCGTTCGTTGGTTAAATAGCTACGGTTGAGAAACTCTAAGCACTTGTGGTCTGTAATGATGATGACCTCTGATCCAAGCAAAATCTGCTTGAATTTATTGCAGGCCCAGAGAATCGCCAGTGTCTCTTGTTCCGTAACAGTATAATTTAGTTCTGCCCCTCGAAGGGTACGGCTGCAAAAACTGATTACTTGATGTTTACCACTTTCCCCCATTTGGAATATGATGGCTCCTAATCCCTTCTTACTACTGTCTGTCTGGACATAGAGAGGACGTGTAACATCGGTGGTGGAGCATGACCGTTTTTAAAAAGTTTTCCTTAATACTTTCAAACTCTTCATCATGTTTACTTGTCCAGATCCATCGCTGGCCTTTCTTTAGAAGATTTATGAGATGGGGGGGGTGTCTTGTGCAAATCCAGGGTAGAATTTGTGGTAATAATTGCCCTACCTTAAGAATGACCGGACGTGCTTTCGGGTGGTAGGCTTGGGAAATTTCTTGATGGCTTCCACTTTGTCCAGGTGTGTCTTAATACCCTGTCCATTTACAATGTGTCCCAGGAAGGATATCTCGGGGAGGGCAAAACAACTCTTTTCCAGGTTAACTGTAATATTCTTTTCAGCACACTCCTGGAAAAACTTCTTTAGACACCTTAGATGTTCTTCAATGTTTTGTGAGGCAATCACCACATCATCAACATAGCAAACAAGATGTTTCTTAATTTCTTCTGATAAGACCATGTCAATGCATCTCATCAATCCAGCTCCGCTATTGATTAAGCCAAATGGAACTCTCCTGAACTGATGAGTCTGACCATTGTGTCTAAAGGCAGTATACTTCCGATCCCTTGGGTCTAGTGTCATTTGCCAGTAACTGGCCATAAGGTCCAATGTAGAAAACACAGCCTTGTTGCTAAGTTGAGTGAATATTTCTTGGACAGATGGTGGAACATCTCGTTCAGGGATTGTAATGCTATTGAGCCTGCGGGCATCTAAACATAGTCGGATGGCACCGCTTTTCTTTTTGACTACCACCAAAGGGTTGTTATATGGTGATGGTCCCTTTTCTATAATTCCCCAATCCATCATCTGTTCTATTTGGTGGTTGACTTCCTCTTTGTATTGGAATGGGATCGGATATGTCTTCATTTGAAAATAGTTTTCTTCTTTGACTTTAATACAGTGCACATAACCCTTAATTTCCCCCGGTGTATTGGAGAATATTTTCACATTGTTGGTGAGGATCTGGCGTAGTTGGTCTTGATCTTTTGGGGACATTAATGCTGATTCTTGAACCTTTTTGTTGATGAGCTCTAGGTCTGCTTCCTGAGCAATACACCCTACTCTCATGCAGGTATTACTATTCAGGCCTCTAAAAGGGATTTGTTCTTTCCTGAAAATCAGCTTGCACTGGGCATAATCTATTGTACACTGGTGTTGATATAAAAAATCTGAGCCTATCACAAGGTTATGAATCAACCCAGCTACAATCAAAAAGGTGTGTCCAACTGTGGTGGTGCTGAGGGTCATTTCTAGCCAAACTTGGTAATTTTCTGTTTTGGTTTTCTTTCCATTAGCAAGTGTTAATTGAACAGCCTGGGTGGGTAACCGTAGGAGATGTTTTCCCTTTTCCAACTGGTCATACCATCCCTTTGATATTAGGGAAACTTGACTCCCTGAATCTAATAGGGCATGAGTTACCAGGTTTCTTATTTTGATGTGAATGGTGGGACATGGATCAATGGGTGACCCTGATAATGAGGTGTCTGCTTCATTGATGATAGTGGAGATGGGGTTTTCTTGTGACCCCTTTGTGTTCCTGAATCTTTTGTTGGGACATCGTTGGGAGGAACAACCTAACGAGGTCCCTGAAAGTTTTCCGATTGATCCTGGTATCTTCTTTTCAGCATGGTTTGGTTTTGGTCATAGTTTACTCGAGGTTGACTATTCCATCTCTGGGTTGCTATGGATTGAGTCCACAGGGGCTCCCCTTTCTTCACTCTTTCTTGGGGTTCTGTGTAAAAATTTCCGAGATCCATGGTAGTCAGCAAGTGTGCCATTTCATCTACATTCGTAATCCTGCTTATCACCATTGCTTGCTGAACTGGCTGGGGCATGTTGGATTGCACGGTCCGGATGATATGAGCTTCTGAAAATGGGAATGCGGTGAGAGATCTGAATTGCGCTACTTGACGGAGGAAAAACTGAGTGGTTGTTTCCCTCCCTCGATATTTTTCATGCGAGATTTGCTGAAGAATCTGATCTTGATGCTTCTCGCTCCAGTAGCTAGTCAATAATGCTGCTTGGTATTCATCGAATGTTTGGGGTTTTTCATGCATTGACCCCCACCAATTCTTTGCTGGGCCCTGTAGATAATGATTAGCAATAGCAAGTTGATCTCCCTCACTTGCCTGGTAGAAATAGAATAGTTCTTTTAAACTATCCAGGTGGGCCTGAGGATTTTCTCCTGGATCTCCTTGGAATACCTTGACCTGGATGAATTTGGCCAGATTTGGCTGAATTCCGGGATCAATCCCTGCCTGGGGATATATCGGTGTGCTAGTTGGGTGATCATTATTTATTCGTGCATCTATCGGGACCTCAATCTTTGTGGAGCCAGTTGGGGTTTTCCAGTTTTGATCCTTGAGGTAGTATGGTAGTGTTTGTTCCGGATCCTTTTTTAGGTCATGGAATGGGTTGAGTTTTCCCAGATCTGGGCCAGACATCTTTCTTTCACTTTCTAGGTTTCGAGTTTCCCATTGGTGTCAGGCTTGCCATTCCATTCCCTCATGGATTTTCCGCATATCTGTTTTGATTCTGACTTGTTCCTCTAGTAATTTGTTAATTCCAAATTCACACTTTTCCATGCTTGTTTTGGTCTGTTCACACCCCTCCCGCAGCTCTTTGCTATCTTTTGCAGCTTGCATTTCTCTTTCTTTGATATTTATCTGTCCTTTGGGATAGTTCTTTCATTTGTTGTAGAGTTCTCTCTGCCATCATTCGGCTTGACTCCACATTAATTTGGATCATCCTCATCATACTCTGGAGCATGGCAATCACATTTTTATCTTCTGGAAATACCACATTTTTATCTTTCTGGAAATACTTGGGCTGGTTCATGTCATGGATGAGTGTAAAGGGATCCTTTACAGTGACTTCTAAAATTTGTTCCTTGTTTTCTTCTTTCACTGAGATGCTGGCATCAACATCTTCACTTTCCTTTTTTTCTATGCTGTTATCCATTTGGATTTTGAAAAGTTTGACAACAGTAATAATGCTGATCTTAGAATTCAAAGCTATTTTACTGGAACTATGGCTCACTGAAACTTTAATACAATCTTGAAAAATAGAATGTAAATAATCACTAATTCGAACGTTTGCTTCCCTTACTCTGTCCACTCTTCTCATCATGCTTTACTGACTGTGTCCTTTCTGATCTGCCATACTAAGTTTCTGTCTGTTTAAGCTGGACATTTAAATAATTGTTTCAACTTCAACAAAAAACTTTATCATGAGAATGACTGATTTGGTTTTTTTTTTTTTTCTAGCTGGCCACCCTTGGTCACTCCTTGCCTCTGAAATGGACTTAAAAAAATCATTATTTTCAAAATTTAATACATAATCTTGTTGTTATGAATATTACATTGCTTACAATTTTATTACATATTACACCAGTTATAAAATTCTTCACTCTCCAAATCTCTTATATATAAAAAAAAAATTGTTGCCAAGAATTACCACGGTTCTTTATTTATTTATTTATTTTGAACTTGATAACGAATTTATAATGGTAATAGGTACTCTATTTCCTACACCAGGGCACCAGTTATCAAGATCAGCAATAATATAACACTTACAGATAGCTCTACTACATATAAAAACAGGTATATATATATATATTAAAATATATATGTACTTTTATTGATTGTTAACACAGTATGCCCATATGAATAAACATTAAATACATCTTATTACCACCTTTTACACATAAGGCTTATGGATGTAGTACATGGGCTTTAAACATTTTTTTAAACACATGAAAACAGAAAACAAATTCATGTGTGCATGTAAAACCAGATACAAAAAAAAAATCTACATATGGTTGTAATACATGGGTTTCAAAAAAAAAACTTTTACAAAATATCTATATGGTTGAAAAACCAGGTACCACAGCTAGCAAAACTTTTACACTTATAGTTATAATCTTTGCATTTAAAAAAAAACTTTTCACACAACATTTTATGGTTGTAAAACACAGTCTTTGGTTTTTTGACACTCATGAAAAAAAAACTTTACATCACTTTGACCTTACTTTATGATTTATTTTACATAGTTTGAGTTTGGTATAAATCTAACATTAAGAGAAAACATTTTCCTAAACTTAAGGGCACATACATAAATTATTACATATCACTATGCATTCAAACTCAGGTGAACTAAACCAACTTTTAAATATATTGGTCCGAATATATACAACTGTATCTATGAAATATCATTTGGGGATATGAATATTTGTTCAACTGTCAAATCCAGAAAAAAAAATTGTACATCTATATATTGGGAAAAAGTTTTTCAAGCTTTTATGCTTGAGATACAATACAACTTTTCCACACATATGGGTTTCCAAGAAAATATATAGTAATGCAATACATATAAAATTTTCAAACACATCTGTTCCTACACATCGCACATACACACCCATGTACATATATATGCAGCGCTACATATACAAGTACATAGATTTTACACACATACATCTATATACATTTCTATATACATTACATAATACTATACACTATTGGAAAAGAAAAAAAAAACTTTGGAGAAAAAGTTGAAAAAAAAAAAAAAATCCATACACGTGTCAAATTCTTTACACTTTGCTTTAAAATAATCACAACATTATATACTCAATTAACAAGAAAAAAAAATTTCTATACAAATATTTCCGTTCTTAGCAAACATGGGAGAAAAGTAGAAAAAAAAAAAATTTCTACATAACAAAACTCTGGAAGTTAAAAAAAAACTTACATATACATTAATATAGTAGTTCAAACTACTTTCATATTTTATACAATCTATTTAACCATATGAGTTTTCACTTTTAATTAATCTGTTTATCAAAAAAAAAAAATTACAGACTATGGATGGAAAACATGGTATTCCTCTTTACTTTATTAACAAAACAGTATTTGATTTTATAAAATCAATATGACAAAACTAAATCATTTTATATTCTGGAAAATTATGTATATATTAAATTATATATAGCAAATTATACACATATAGCTAATGAATTATTCAGGGTGTGGGAATAATTAACAGGCTCCACGATTGGGCATCCAAACTCGGAAAAAAAAACGCAGCCTCTGTGCCGGTCAAAATCGTGTATTCATTCAACAAGACCAATAATCCAAGCAAAAGTACCTTGAATCCAACCATGCACAAGATACATATGTCAGGACAAGGATGAATCCTAACCTATTTGCCTAAACTATTGCCTCTCTGACTAATGGATAACGTTTGTGATGACACTAGCAGTGCTTGGTTTTATTCCGTCCCAGCTGGAGGTCATGGTTCACATAGAGACTCAAAATAATAAAGGGTTTATATGAAAAATTAATGATTTAATGGATTCTGACGATTGCAGAATGGTACAGATATGATTTGATCGATTACTAATGGTTTGAACCGTAATAATGATAATTCTTTATGGCAACATTACAAAGAAGTGAATTTAAATCAAAGAAATATTTAAATAAATAGAGTAATTAACCTTAGAGATTGGGAGTGATGACAAACTAAGCTTATTTAAAATAACAATATTATAGGAATTTATTAAGGAATTTAGTACAAAATAAGTTAAGTCTTTGTTTATACAACTTGGTTATTTTATTTAATTCGTTTTGATGCGGCTTTGACAAACAATGTAAAAGTTTGTTAATTGGTCGGCCAAAAACCAATCAGCAATAAAATAGATTATTAGCCCCGACCAAATACAATCTATTTATATATATATTACAAAATATGAAAGATATGCATTTAAAACACTATTACATTTAAAATCATTTGTATATAATGAGTGTGGGAAGCAAAATAGTTCTTAAATAAATAATTGACAATTATACAGTCAGATTTAATTAATTACAAAATTTGTTTGTGAAGGACATGCCATCATGGCAGAGAGCATTTCAGGATTGCTACATAAAGCTATAAAATGATGATGAGGGCAGTATGCTATTACAAATTACAACAAAAGAAATGAGGTCTGCTATGAACCTCTGGGTGGCTTTGCTAAAGAAGTTCCTGATATGTACAGGAGATAAGAGAAATGTTAGCCCTCCAGCCAAAGCATGTCTCTAAATAATCATAATAATATTTTGATGTGCATACACATCTTAATGGCAATGCTCGAAAAGATCCCTTGGTATGAACTATGTCTACTTTGAGGGAGTGTAAAAGGTTGGACTGGTCAGATTCCGAAGGTCCTAAGAGGTTGGTAGCAAAGCAAGAATAGCAATAATAAAGAAATGGTTGTAACTATAAATACACAATGCCTTAGACGTATATAGATAGATAGTGTATCATTAACAAAATAATAAATCCTGATTAAAATCATTGGCTCCCTGATATAATGTAAAGTCCCAGAAACGTTAGGTCATTAATGAATGAATAGTAAATTATATTACAAAAAGAAAGGCAAGAATTAAAACTAAAATATAAAATTGTTTTCCCCACTCATCACGGAAGATTACAAAATAGGACTTGTCTTTAATTAACATAGATGGGCATTAAATATCAAACTAATAAATTGTAAATCATAATTTTAATATTTTCTGACAAATAAAATATATGTATGAAATATATATACTGATAAAATTCTATGATAAATTTTACTTAATTGATTCACTAAAATTATTTATTCTTTCAGAAATAATTACAGGGCTATTTTAAATTGGAGGTAATAGTAAGATACTTTTAAAATAATTTCAATCATTCAAATAAATATATATATGAGGTACAAAACTAAATGAGCTTTCTATTAATTAATTTACGGAAGGAAGTCTTCTTGTAATGATTTTTAAATTAAAAAAAAAATAACAGGGGGAGGATTTAAAGTTAATAGCTCATTGAATTTTGTAGTTGGCCATTTCAGTAAGTCAAATAATCTAAACAAACCGACAAAAATTAATTTAATTTGCCACATCAAAATAATGTAAAATTTTATAAGAATTGATATTTTAAATTGAATAAAATTAAAAGACGCATTTTAAACCAAGCCATATAAACATTACACAGATATATAAAATATATAAATTAATATTGATTTAAACAAGTGAAATAAAATCAGTGGCTTGCAGCAAATTGGAGATTATAATAATATACCTATTGGAAGATGTTTCACGGCTTGACAGAGGCAGTTACAGTCAGAGTATTAGCAGGTTTACTTGACACAGACAGGCTCTGGCTAGATGTTGACAGCACTGGATGGCATTGATGATCTGGTGAGACAGAGCTACGGGAAGCACAGCACGGTCGATCTTTTAGCCAGCCATTCTTTTAGGCACGATGTCTTGTATATAGATTAATCACTTCTCTTCAGTAAACTCAACAATAATAATTAATCCTCTTATCAAATTTTCCACTATTTATGTGTTCTGGTCTTATCTAAAGGATTAAATCTACACTGACCTCCACCAATTGTAACTGCTCTCAGCAGTTCTGTGAGGTTGGTGCCACTTTGGAGGGAAAATCTCTAACTCTGCATGAACATGCCCCAAGGGTTGATTTGCTAATTAAAAAAACAACAACAACAAGCATATTAAGTTTATCAGTCATTGTACTAACAAAATCTATTTAATTAAGGTTTAGATTAACAAAATGTAGATTTTATTCAGAAAAATTTGGTACAATGACTTTCAAACATATTTGGTATAAACTTTTACAAAATATTTCTTAAAAATATTACATTGTTTAAATAATTGATTCTCAAGTGTACATTGATTAAAAGATAAATATAAAATGTTACTAATTAATTGAAGAAAATGAACTTTAATAAAGAATTTGAAATATTTGTAACATTTTATAGATATCTAGGATTCAACTCAATTTAATAAAATAAACACAATATATATTTTTACAAATATAAAATAAATAAACTAATATAAAAGGTTAGTTTTAATTATAAAATAAGATTAATGAGATATAAAAGGTTATAATATTGCTTAAAATATACTACCACCTAACATGAGATGGGTGTCAGTTAGTAAAGGTTGGGTTCAAACCCACACTAGTGCTGATGACATTGGCACTAGGTGAAGCAGAAATATATACTATATTTCCAGCTTCACAGTCAATTGGTAACATTTGCTCAATATTAGTAGTTTACTATTTTTTACTATTCACTTAACAATTTATACTAGCATATCAATTATGGGACATCATTACAAACTTTAATCAGTTTTATATCATTAAGATAACATATTAACAGAAATTATTCTTTAAAAAAGATTAACACTGAAATGTAAATAATTTTTAAAAAAATGCTAATGACTTTATTGTTCGGGACTTCATAAGACTGAGAGCCAGAATCGGTCCTGAGACTTCCCAATCCCAAGTCAGACGCTCGATTAACTATGCCAAATCGCATAGGGTAAAACACATATAGCTTTATTTCTCAGGAGTTCATAAAAGCTCCAGAACAGTGAGCACCAGAATCGATCCTGAGACTTCCTGATCCCAAGACAAACACTTTGCTAAATGATTTAAAAGAAATGAATTATACCTTTTAGAGAAATTCAGTTTTGAAAAAAAATGCTCAATTAATAATTTTTTGAAGTCAACAGTTAATGACAGTAAAAAGACAAAGAGAAAAAAAAAATCAACTATAAAATGCAATCATCATCAAAACCACAAACTAGAATGGATGTTGTAGAAAAAAAAATGTTTACAAATAGTAAAATAGCTGTTGAATAGAGTGAATATAGTATCCATCTTATGATCTTAAAAATAAAACTAGATATTCATTTTATAAATTTACAAGTTAAAGTATAGGATGGAAGTTTAGTAGGAAATAACTATAAAAAGACTATCATTTAAAAAGCCGAGCTTTTAAAGATGTAAAAGTTGGAAAAGATACAAGTTTATAATCTTTTTGAAAGTGGGTTAAATATAAACTTTTCCAAAAGCGAAGAAAAAATCTAATTTGTACAAAAAAAAAAGTTGAAGACAATCAAACACTAAAAGACTAATTATTATACAAGATATTCTTGAATATCATTAAGACTTCAAAGTATTATATGATCAATGAACAACTAAAGGCAATCATTGATATCTATTGCAGCTCTGATAATAGCAAATATTGTATATCTTGGGCTAAAGTCAGCTATTATTAGTTTAGTTACACTATATACATTAAGTTTAATTATTATTTTCAACATTTATAATCCAATGCAGAATGGTTTCTCCAAGTTTAATCACATTTCTCCGATCTACAGCCCCATTTCTCCACATCACACCAACAAATTTCCTTCATCCATCCACTTACATATATCTTTCTACATCTTTTATAATCTTTTGAGATCCACTCTAAAATTCCAACTGCCCATTTAATATCATCCCTCCTATCATCAAATTCATCCCAGATCCACTTCAGACTTTTATGATGATGTGAGTAATACCTGTTCATTCTCTCACCACGTATTTACTTTCGAAACTTTGTTATTCTCAATATATATCTCTTCATAAATAAATGAGTAATCTGAAGTCTATTGCTCTTCTGTTAAGTGTCCCTATCACAGATCCATAAGTAGAAACTGACAAAAGATCTATTAAAAAACCTCTTTTCAAATCTATAGGCATAGTTTCTTTTAATATTAAATTATTTTTATCAAGAGCAGTTTAAGTTTAATATCATCTATTATGTATTAATAAACAATTTATATGTAGTTGTTAACTTCTAACTTATCATTACCATTCTTTATTTTCTTTTTCTGAGAAAATCTATTAAACGTTACTTTAGTCTTTTTAACAAAGCATTTCGGGAGCCCTGAAGCATTAATTAAAAAAAACACCCATGTCACCTGCAAAATCTGAAGACTTAAACAATCACATAATTTTATTGACATTTCATTTTAATTCAGACAAACGCTACTGTCATATATTCTTATCAATGTCAATCTTAATGTCACAATATAATTTATTCATTGCCATTCTATTTTGTAAATTTTTAAAATATGACAATAACTTAGTCTAATTATTGATGGTCCAAAACTTAAAACACTGAAATGAAATGCTTTTCATAATCTATAAATCCCAAGCATAATGGCAACTCACATTCGTTAATCTTTTCTATAATACCTTAATACTTTGAAGTGATTCATTATGCTAAAACCAGTTTTATATCCAGTTTAATCTTTAGGATGCTTTGAGCCCAAAGTTTGCCGAAGATGATTTGTAATTTTTTTTTTTTAAGATCTTACACAGAACTAAAACTGGGAGGTCAATAATTTCTAAATGTACTTTTTATCACTTGCATTCTTCTCGTTTGGCGCACTGTTTGCCAATAATTTTTTTATTTCTTCACATATTCAACTGCATGTCTCTTTTTCATTTAAAATGCTTGGCAATTCAAAAGTGTACTAACTATAATGGTTACATTGTTTTCTTATTCTTTATTATTATATAATGCTTTGTAAAACTCTTCGATACATTTTATGATGTCATCCCTTTTTTGAATAATAATTCTATCCTTTATTCATATTGCTAAATTAATTTCTCTTCCAATATTATACTTTTGAAACTTTTTTATCCTATAGCTTTCATTGTCAATTCACAATTAATTTTTCTAATCGATCATTTTTAAATATTTTCATATTTCTTCTTTTCTTCACACATTGTCGCATATCGCTAAAAAATTTAATGGCAATAGCTTCTTTTTTTATATTGACTATTTTTTTTTTAAATTCTTACTAAAATCAGTAATCTTATTGCCTCGGTTCAATCTGAATCACCTTCAAAATCTTAAGATATTTTAAACAATAGCATGTTCTAATTTGAATTCATTGGAATGTTTCTAAAGACTAGGAATATTGAATGTCAGTAGTGTTTTTTATTTTAATAAATTTTATCGCTAGTTTTGTATTAATATGTATCTTTATATTTCACAAAACAGTGATCACTTCCTGTGCTGAATCTACTAAGAACATTATATTCCCAAAATAAATATTTTCTGTTAGTCAAAATTTAAATCCGATTCTGTTGTACCTTCATTTGAATGTTTCCATCTCATTTCCGTTTAGTATTTTTCTCAAAGAAAAAAATTGTAATATATCGTCTTTTTTTTTTCTGCAATTTCTACAAATCTGTATTCTCTTTCATTTTTCTTATCATAACCAAATTTATCCACAGAACTTTATCAATCATTTTCCAATTCTAGCATCAAAATTTCTAATGATCATTTTAAATGTTGTTCGGTGTAATCAAAAGCATTTTGTACTTATAAACGTCATATACTTCAACATAATTATGTTCTATTAAATTGAATAACTAATGAAGCTACTCTGATATACCATTACATGACCTGATTTGCTCATTGCAGTGATAGGACCATAATATCCTCATTTTGATTCCAGTTCTGGCACTTCCTGAGCAATAAATCCATTTGATTATTTTTCTTTAATGTTCACAATGTTGTTCTTGCATTTTTTATTTGATAATACTCCTAATATTATTTAATAATCTATTATTATCAAACTTTTTATTCTAACTCTTTTAATCCCTTGTAAATCTTCCCATGAATTATGACAATGTATTGATTTTGTCCAATTTCCTGGACCAAATAAAAGCCAATTTATCTTGCTATAATTTTGATTTCTGATAAAATTTTTGGCAGTCCTGGAACAGCATGAAATTATATTACCATTTTATTTAAAATGGAGAAAGTTATTAGCAATCTGAAAGTTGTTGCTTTTGTTCTTATTCCACTTTCAATACTTATGTGAAGACTAATCCAATGCAAAGAAAAATAATAATTACTATCCCAAAAATGTGGCTTAGTGATAAACCTCTTGCTATCTGCACAGAATCGAAAACAGAATTCGAATTTATGGTTAGATTTTACATTTTCAAAAGTTTTACCTTAAACGTGTTGTTTAAACAGTATACACTAATTTATTTTGGCAAATATTTTCGCTTTCATCATCATCATCATCAGTTATCTGGTAAAAAATAAGTTTTGTAATACAAACCAGATCACTTCCTTGCTCTAATCCTTCAATACCCATATATACTTTACTTCTTAAATAGATCATTAATCAATTTCCTTCTTTATTTTAACTTCCACAATCCAATATTTTTTTATAATTCACTTACCTGAAAATAGACACTCAGTCAAGTTAATCTTTTTCTAAGTTCCTCACTATTTTTTTTTTTTTCCAAACAACTTACAATATCTTCTGATTCACATTTCAAAAGCTTCTATCTTTTCATAATCATTGACATTTGTGCATCATTCAAAATGACACCATAAATGAACTTTTTTTTTTCTAAATATAATTTGAATAGACTACAAAATAATTGACATTATTAATACCTGTTTACTCGATAAAATTCTTGATCTATATTCTTTATTTTCATCCTCATCATTAATTATCCAATTACCAAATATTTAAAAGCATCAACTCACAATGCTCTCTCTGCCTTGGTAACTATTGTTTTACTTTTTATATTCCATTTAATTTCATTTCAGATCTCTATCATTCTTTTGTTAACATTTTGTTAAACCTATTTTCATTATCCACAAGAACTATTGCTACATCAGTAATTCTAATGCATTAAACTCTTCTATCCTCAACATAAATTCCATCACTATTAAAATAATATCCATTTAACAAGTCATCTAGGTATTTAAATATCAAAGATGTTAAATAATATCTCTGCCTTAACATTTATCCCTATATTTATTCCTTCAGTAAGTAGACCATTAAATTGAACAAATATTTTCTGACATTATCATTTTCAACCACTATAGTGCAATACATCTCCAATCTCTAGTTTCTCTTCACATCACCCCACCACAATTCCTTATTTCATCCATCCATCTCATATATGATTGCTTTCTAGGTTTTTTATAATCTGTTGGAATCCCATTTACGATTTCAATTATTCATCTATTACCATCGCTCTTAGCAATATGTCCAGCCCATTACTTCAGACTCTTAATTCAATGATGTCAGTAATACTTGTTTGTTCACTCACTCATGTATTTTGTTTTTGATTTCTTGTTACTCCTAACATATATCTCTCCATACTTCGTTGAGTGGTATGAAGTCTCTGGTATTCTTCTATTAAATATCCAGGCACATTTCCTTTTTAATATTATTTTTTACCATTAAAGCACTCCAAACAAGTATAATTGTATGATTAATTTCATCCATTATGTTTCCATCTCTAATAATATACTGAGCAAGATATTTGTAATTCTTGACTTCTTCTAACTCATCATTATCAATCTTTATTTTCTTCTTTTGAGAAAATCCATTGAATACTGCTTAAGCCTTTTTAACATTTACCTTTTACCCTACTTCCTTGCTTTCATCTGATAACTTTTGCAACATTTCCTGAAGCTCCATTATTTGCAAAAACAACCACATCATCTTAAATAATCTTCCTTAAGTTTCCTATTTTTAATCCACAAAATACTTCTTGTAAAATTGCTGTAAAACGTTTTAGAGATATGGAGTCACCCTATCATGTACCCTTCTCAATGTCAATCTTTTTAGCATCATTATGTAATTAATTCTTGCTGTTGTATTTTTATAAATATTCTCCAGCATATGACAATATCCTGGGTTTATACTGTGATATAATCCAATGCTTTAATCACTGAAGAAATGCTTATAGAATCAAATTCCTTTTCATAATCTACAAATCCAAAGCATAATGGCAACACATTCATTGGTCCTTTGTACAATTTCTCTCAATTCTTGGATATGACTCATTGTACTAAAACCACTTTTAAATCCAGTTTGTTCTTCTGATTGGTTAAAATCCAGTTTGCAGTAAACAAATTGTAATAATTTTGGTAAAAAAAATTGTACAGAAATGATAAAAGGCTGATATGTCTGCCATTTCTAAAATGTATACATAAATTTCTTAATAAATAACTCTTCAATCTATAGTTTATCATTTCAAAATATATAACAAAATAATCAATTTATTCAATCAATTCCATTTCAAAATCACCGAACTATTATCTTCTTTTCTCTCAAATATTTATCAACATTCTAATCACATATCTTTTTTCTCTACCATTGTTCAATCCAAATTATTTTTGACATAATAAACTTGTATAAAGTGTTGAAAATCTATCTACATAAGACCATTAACACCATTTCTGATTACAATGCAAATATTGATTAATTCATTCAAACTCTTTTACCCTCAAAAGTTTTAATAATTACACTAGAATATAATCAATTCCACCATCAATTCTTTGTGTGTTCTGGCATTTTTCTTTTCACTAAAAGTTTTTAAAAAATCTTTATAGAAAGAAAGCCATTCTCTTTTGCTCTCTCTATGTAATCCTGAAGTTAACTCAGATGAAAATTTGTATTTTACTATCATCTAAACCAAATATATTCTTTCCATCTTTTCAATACTTTCATTTTCTTTACTAACAAATCATCTTCTCTATCTTTTTTTTAACTGCTTTTCCCAACCAAATTCTTTTATTCCACTAGATACCAAATTTACCTTTATTTCTGTAATTCTTTTGATATCATATATTCCCTTTCTAACCACTCTTTTGTAATTTCATGTTTGATTATTAAATCTTCTACCCATATTTATCTTTTAAAAGTTCATCTTCACTTTTTCATCATCTCATTAATAATCCAAGGCTTTTGCAAAATCTATTAACATTACTGCAACATGTTTTAAACCTCTTCGTCAAATAATTTCCATTTTTCATGTGACTTTTATTTGTTCTTAATCCTACCACTATTTTAATTTATATTTTTCTCATATATTGACTTTGAATTTATCAACGAGCAATTTCTTTTTTGTACAGTTTTTCATCTTTTAAAAGTTCATCTCTTAAGTTATTACCACTAAATTACCATATGAAATTCCACTAGCTCAAGAACGTGTACACACACTATTTAATACTATTCTTAAACCCACTTTGATGTGTATTCTTATCATTTTTGAATATGCCAAAAAAATAAATTCGATAACTGACCACATATTTCTCTTTCTTTCTCAATGGCTTTATACAACTATTTCTGTATACTTTTTCAATTTCTTCAAATATGATTTCTGTCTCTTCACTGCCAGTCACATGACCCTTAAGTCCAACCACCAATAAACTATTTTTTAACAAGAGTACTAATTTTAAAACTGTGCAACTATGTTTTTGATGATCACCAGAATATAAATATATTCTACCCCATTACTTGTCTTTTCATCTGTCAATAAATTTATCACTTTTTGAATCTTATTCATCATTCTAACATTTCACATACTTATTTTTCACAATATGCTTTAATTTCAAAATCTTTGAATCAGGAGTAGACAAGACATTGATTGCAGTCCACCAATGAACTGTCAAAAAAATTGAAATAACAGCCTGAGCTAAGAGAAAATAGTAACCAACACCATATTTCACTAGATTAGACAGCTATATATATATAATACATTTTTACATGCATATAGCAATTAGTCAAAAATCATCTCTTCACAAGTGAGACAGCTGTGTGTAGCAGGAAAACTAGCTGAGGAGTCAGACAAATTCATCGTCTCAATTGTGATAACTGCACAATGCAAAACCGAATAGGCAGCATTTAATAATGTTAAGTCAATTGCAAAACCAATACCTATGCTTTTTGTCGCAAAAGGTGCATGTTATACATGTCATGTAATTATATTTCTTCCCTGAAAAGCAAATTACCTAAGTTAAACAAATTTAATTCACTATTAAATAGCCAACAATCGTATTTTATTAAATCCCTAATTAAATCTAAAACTACAACAGTTGCATAGTTTCATATGAGTTATGAGTTAACAGAATATAAGAAATCTTTTGCAGATGGAGAAATGATAAAAAAAAAAAAGAGTATTACTAGAAACCAGCGATACATTATTTGTTTTATTCAAGAATAAAAATGAAATCATTTCTTCAATTAAAGGCATATAACTTTCTGGTACTATCATGCCCATTACCATCTCTCAGAAGACAATTAGTAATTATATACCTAGATATTCAGAATTTGTGGACAATATGAGGTGCAAATCTTCGATAATTTATTACATTTTCATACTTCTACTTGGAATTTATATTCAATACTGAAACAGTGAGATTCGTATTCGAATCTCAAGTTTCACCTTTTTCTGTCGTCTCTCACTGACCGGTCTATCCCACCCAAATTTAAACTTTTTGGTATCGAGTTGTGTGTGTAACAATATTAAAAATGTATAAATATATGTAGAATTCAACATAAACACGCACACATTTCGATCTCAAATTAAGCGCAATAAATACGGATAAAATAATATAATTTAGATTCCTTTTAGTTAAATAAATTTTGTGTAATAATAATCATTTATTTTGAATTTTATAAAGTTCGTATTTGTTGTTTAGTTTAAATTTCGTTAAATAATAAGTCTAACAAAATCTGATGCAATAATTAATTAAAGTTAAAATAATTTTATTCCCTTTTGTCTTTGAAAATTTAAAAGCATCGGTCAGTGATAGAAAATAAATTAATTATAGCAAAATTCCAAAAGAATGTAATTAGCGAATGTAAAGAAAAACAAACAATAGCACAGCAAATTTTTTAATTAAAACCAGCAGAGCATTGATTATCCTGAGGGCAAGATAAGTAAAAAACCTAAAAATATCTCAACAAAAACTTAGAGATCAAGATAAAAAAGGAGGCCATCTTAGACTTGCTGGAGACTTTGACTTGAATTTTAGCTTTGCTCTCGAGTGGAGCGTCTAAAATATCTTAAATAAATTAATACTGCAAGGTATGACCGAGTAAGCACCGAAATTATTCTCCATCGGGAGATGGCCCACCATATGCTGAGCTTCACCTTGCCCATCGTAAAAACACCAAAATGATCTGCTGCCTGAAATAAACAAGAAAGCCGCTGCTGTTAAAAAATCAATAAAACAACATGCCCAGGACAAGAAAGAAAACCTCTAATTACGAACAATCTGCTATTAAACCAATGGACGAAAACATCTTATAAAACAGGTACCTGTGTGTGTATTCCAAATTATAGAGTACTCTAGTAATAATAAGCTATAGCTCATCTCCTATTATTTGTATAACTTCTAAATGTTAAAATTGTAATTTTGAGAAACTAAAATTCGAGAATTCATGTAATCTGTAAATTTCTCGCATAATCTAGCTTACCCTCCCTCTATCACTTCTTAGGTGTGTATTTCTTAAATCTACATTTTATTTATAATTATCATTGAAATATTACCTCCTCATAATTGTCTTAGTTTTAAAGCTAAATCCATAATCGCTTGAACAGTGAATGCGTGTCGAATTATCATTAATATTTGCTTTTATAAATAACTTAAATTTCATATAAATCGACACGCATTCAAAGAATCAGTTATTGTAATGCAGGGTCTACTACTCCGTAATAGCTGGCATACTCGCTGTAATAATCCCCTTTTTAGATATTTTTTATTATTAAATGTTAATGAATAATCATGTAAATTTCATTTCTTTGAGAGTCACCAATTTTCTTTCAGTCAACGTTGATAATGTCGGGCCGAGTTTGAAATCTAGTTGAATATTACCACAATCTTTTCGATATTATACATGTGTTACGTTTTGAAGCCCCGATGGCTCATTCCACGCCGTGAATGCTCCGGATTCTCTAGGGTTGAATTAACCCCAGTCGTCCTACACAAGCGGACATGATAATGTTCCCGTAGGGCTTGACGACCGTCACGCAGCCAGCTGGCAAATTGCGACACGGACCGCTTGTCCCTGGTTATGCTCATGTGACACCTTACCTCTTCGGGTCGCGGCAGAGACCAACCCGAAACCCTTATAACTTATTCACGGCATTGCAGTTTCAGCGCTGCCATTTTACATCGCCCTTCTAAAGCGTACCACGTGTTCTTTTATTTAGTTTATTATTCTCTCTATCACTCCGCCTCGGCATTATCTTCGTCATATACTCTCAAATAAATGTTTGCCCTTTGTCGTAAAATAAATATTTTATTAAATAAATGTATGTCCGCCGTTACTGATGACTCTTGCAGTGCAAAGTATAAATTCCTTACAGCACGCATTAGAAATACTCACTCGAGAACCCTAGGTAGCTAGATTACGCCTTCATATAAATAAATGCTCCATATAAATAAATGTATTTTTATATATATAATATTACTAATTAGCTATTGAGACTTTGAATTTAAAATATGATTAATCACATTAATAATGTTTTCTTTTATTAAATACGTAAATAAATAATTCTAACTATACGTCTGTAGTTAAGTTTTCATTTATTCGATGCCCATTATAGACATTTTCTCGATTATATATGTTAATTAATATTCGTTTGATTGTTGGCCAACTCGGAAACAAAACCCATGAATCTCGTGCATCTCCCCGACCACCGTGCCTAAAGAAGTGTTTACTTATGTCGCATCAGAGGCGTTATTCCGTAGATTGTATTGTGGAACCGATAAACTATGTTCGAACTCAGTATTACCGGTGGCTTCGCTACTCGATGGTGCTGCTGTTCTGTGTGGTGGTCGAAGTCTGCAATATGTTAACGAGATACACGTGTTTTGACTGTTACAATACTAAGTTTTTGATGAATATTGAATTTTTTGGTAATAAATATTATTTGTAACAATTAATATTTGTATTTATTATAATTACATTGTAATATACAGAAAATGAACCACCCTACAAAAGTCTATCCATCTCTTCTTTAGATGATAATAATAATTGATAAGCTCGATCTTGTAAATTCCTATCTCTATTGAAGTAGTTTTCTTTTTGCTTTTGCAGACAACCTCAAAAAACCTACATTCCCAATTTAACAATAATCATATCTTATTAGTCTTTACACTTTTGATCAATTTACGACAATAGATTTAATGTTCTTCACATATATACAAACTATATTTATATAGTAATTATATTTACATAAAAATGTGTTATTAACTAATAGAGTAGAACATACCAAATTCTATCTAGCTGTGAAATAATTAATTCCAGTACACTATATATAGCAAACTAAAAAATAAAACAAATTGTCTTTCTTTACATTTTTTGATGCAAATAAAACTACATTTGCGGAACATGCTGAAATATTCCATCGAAATTTCAACAGGATTGACAAATTTAACTTTATTTACAGTGAAAAATATAAAAAATGGAGAATATTTCAATATATTTGGAAAATTTTGCTTTATTTACTTTGAAAAAGGTAAAAAATAAACAATCTGCTCCATTCTTTAGTTTGTTAAACAGTATGGTGGATTTGTTTAATTATTTTGTGGTTAGATGGAGTTTGATAAACTCGGTTCTATTTTCATACACATTTAATTGGTAAATGAATTTATTTTTTAATATTTATCATTAACTAATAATAAAATGTTTGAAAAAAAAAATTAAATGCAAACAAAACAAAATTATTTAAAAAATAAATTAACTAATTTTCATATACTTGAAAAGGTAATACAATACATACTATTATTAACTCACAAAACAAAAATCTAAAACTAAATAAAGCAACTGATTCTAATATAAGTTATTTATAACCAATCTTTATAAGCAATCTCCAAAACAAACTAAATTTATAAGCATTTTAAAATGTAAGAATTTCACCAGTAACATAACACAAAATATTAAAAAAAGATCGCATGAAATTAAGATTAAAAAAAATGTAAATACCCACTAAAAAAAAATACTCTAAAAATTATTTTAACAGAACAAAACTGAATCTTAACTTAACATAACTATATATATTCATAAAAACAAAATAAATATTTGTCTAATCTAATTATTTATACTTAAAAATAAATCAACATTTAGTAATATATTAAATAATATCACGAGCAATACTTGAATAAATTAAAATGTAAAAAATTAATAGTAAAAAAAAATAATTTCATAAACAACAATTTAAATTACCAACTACACTTTCAAGACATTAATATGTTTAGATATTAGCATAATTATATTATTATTCATAAACATCAATCAATTATTCTTTAAAATATGACATTATTAAACTTCTCAACTCAAGATATACACTTCGATTTAATTTAAAGATTAAATATTTCATATAAATACAATTTTTATGTATTAACACAACTTTCACTTTTTTACTTTTGCAATTTTTTTTTAACAATGTAAATTATCAATATATAAACTCACTTCCATAAACAATTAACGAAAAGTGAAATAAACAGAATATTAGGTGTGAGTTAATATATGATAATAGTAAGGAAAGTAGTTTATTGTTTAAGGCTCCAACGGGATCTTTAGCTACAAAAGAATATACATGTAAATGGAAAAATATGGGTGATTTATTTTGTAAATTAAGTAAGGAAGGGATTGAAAATATTAGGCATTTGTTAATTGAATGTAAATGCTTGAAAACAGAAAGGGTACATATAATGAAGTTGTGGAAAAATAAATATGAAAAGAGTGATTATACAGAAAATGAATTATTGGTTTTTATGCTGGGTTTGGGAAAAGATAAGGGGGATTTAGATATAAAGGTTATAGAGTTGACAAAGATTATGTTGTGGAAATGGGATAGAGCAGATTATGGGTAAATTTAGAGTGGGGAATGTAAAAGAAAGTGGCTAACAGGTTTATCTGGGCATAATTGCTGAGATATTCTTGACTTCGTTTAAGGAGAAGCCATAATACATCACATCACATCACATCACATTAAAGAAAAAACTAATTGATAAGAAATGCACACATTTGTTACCCAATTTACAATAAGTGTATTAAATAAAAGCATAAAAATAATTTATTTACCCAAAGCAATACACAATAAGTAAGTTTTTCATACTTTATATTGAAAGTAATTATCAATAATAAATTGAATGAAAGCATAAAAATTGTTTTAATTATTGACAAATAAATTATTTTCACACTTTAATAATTTCTTGCAGCAAATTAAATTAGTTCCTTTTTATCTTCTTTACTACATAAATTATTTTCCTGCATTTATTTAGTACACTTTTTGTCGTTGTTTATTATCACGCTTTTCAATCAAATTTTTATTGTAAATTATTTCAATGTAAAATTTAAATAAAACATTCAGTTTGTATTGCTTTGATTGGTAAATAAATTATTTCTTCTTTGTATTTTCTGGCTGTAAATTAAATAATAAATATATTCATTACTTTTTATTGTTTAGTTTTATCTTTGATGTAGTCTTAAGATAAAAGAGTTTGTAAACTTGAAATTTAAAATTATATTTGTTTAAAAACAACAGTACTTAATAAAATCTATAAAAAAAAAAAAAAATTTTTTTAAAAAGACAGAACAATTTGTTATTCTAGAACAAATGAGAATAATGATTTGAAATCTTGCATGGCAAACTAATTTTTAAGTTGAACCAATTAATAGTTTGAAATTAAAAAACTTTTGAACATTTTGCACTCTGAAAAATTATTCAAAAACTATAATCAGATTCAAAATACTAGTCTGATGTGCACTCTCAAAATAATCGTATTTGTTGCCAATCAATTGTATTTTCTGAAGGCATATTTTCTTCTGGCTAAACATCTAGGAAAATATTGAACTTGGATTGATATCCATTCATGAATAGTTCTTACAAGAGAGCAAATAGTACCAAGAGCTACAGTGTTTATTTTTTATCCAATTTCTTGCAATTACTAGACATTGCAAAGACGATAAAATATTCAGAAATATTACCAATTTCACCACTTCATTTTGTGATAATATCTTACATAAATATAATTTATCCATTACTTGGAACACTTTTTATCAAAAATCTTTTATTGTACCTATATGAATACACAATCTTACGTTTTGACTGTCCTCCAGTCTTCTTCAGAGCCATGTTTATTTTAATTTTTTTTAAAGTAAAAAAAAAATGCATATAGGTACAAAAAAGATTTTTGCTAAAAAGTGTTCCAGGAGTGGATAAATTACATTTATATAGAATAAAATATAAAACTCAAAAGACTAAAATTTTTCCAGTTAATTTTATATGACATAAAAATATTTGCACAATCCATTTTCTTTGCTAACTTTTTAAATTTATATAATTTACGTCTATACAATTTATCATATCATAAATAAGATGTACATCAATGTTTTAGTGATTTGTATTAAAAAATATTAAAAGTTGAGCATACATTTGAGGCAGCAAACTATATTCATGTCAATCAGCTATTTCAAATGAAAAAACTTAATGACAAAATTCCGGAGAATGCACACTATTGAATCTGATTCAAAATATTATCACAATTAGCAAAGTACCAGGTTTAAAATTATATTTTTTTCCCAATCACTTGGCTCGTCACATTTCTGAGGACAATAACTATGCCAAGAATCTATACCATGACAAAATAGAAAAGAATTAAGCTAAGAGAATTAGATTTTATGTGTTGATAAAGAGAAAAACCTATTACAAGTTTTCAACAATTTGTATATTTATTTAGAACTTAGTTTCTGACTAAGTCTTTAATCACTTTCAGAATATATACAAGGTGGTTTACTAGGCAAATTATTTATTCCAATTTCTGAACAATTTAAGCGATGCATCAACATTTATCGATGCCTGGTCCATAGTTTGGTAAACATTGTTATATACTATTTAAAGAAATAAGTATAATTCTTACAAGGATTAAAAAAATGAAAATCATCTAAAACTTATCACATGAAAAATATTCACTGGACATGTGGAATGCATCTATTTTAATACTGGTAATTTTTTTTTTGAGAAAAATGTTAAAAGAAAATGGACATGGAAACATCCAAATGAAGGTACAGCAGAATTGGATTATATTTTGACTAACAGGAAATACATATTTCAAGATTGTAATGTTCTTAATAGATTTAACACAGGAAGTGATCATCGATTAGTAAGGTGCAAGATGCGTGTTAATGTAAAACTAGAAAGACAAAAATTGTTAAGAAAAACAATATTTACAGTTGATATTCCTAATCTTCAGAAATATTCTAATGAATTTAAATTAGAACTTACAAATCGATTTCAAGTATTAGTAGATTTTGAACATGATTCAGATTTGAATGAAATTAATATGAAAATAACTGATACACTTTTAAAAACTGTAACAAAGATAGCTGGTAGACAAAAGCAGCAATTGACCAACAAAATTTCTATTGAAACTAGAGAATTTATGAAGAAAAGAAGAAATATGAAGATATACAAAAATGATGCACTAAAAAGATTTGAATATCTCGAATTTTGTAAAATGGTGCGGAAAAGAGTTGAAAACGATATAAGAAAATATAACTGTGAACTAGCAAGAAAAGCTGTAGAAGAAAATAAAAGTCTTAAGAATGTAAAACAACATTTTGGTATTGGTAGGAAATTTATATCTGCAATAAGGAAAAAAGATGGAATTATTACTAAAAAGAGAGATGACATCATGAAATTGGTAGAAAATTTTTATCAAGAATTATATAGTAATAAAGATCAAGTACCTCCTATATCTATTACATCTTCCGAATTGCCCAGAATTTTAAATGAAGAAGTGAGAAATGCAATTAAATGTATGAAGAAAGGAAAGGCTCCAGGTAATGATGGAATTATAATTGATATATTAAAAGAAGCAGGTGAAGAAACAGAAAAAATTTTAGCAAAGTTATATACCAAATGTCTAAATGATAAAGATGTACTGGATGATAGGAAGAATGCAGTAATAATATTAATATTTAAAAAAGGTGATAAAGAAGATATTAGAAATTACAGACCTATCAGCCTTTTATCAGTTTTATATAAACTTTTACCAAAATAATTACAACTCGTCTACAGAGAACATTGGATTTCCACCAACCAAGAGAACAAGCTGGATTTAAAAGTGGTTTTAGTACAGTAGATCATATTCAGGTATTGAGAGAAGTTATAGAAAGGACAAATGAATATGAGTTGTCATTATGTTTTGGATTTGTAGATTATGAAAAGGCATTTGATTCTATAAACATTTCTTCAGTGATTAAAGCATTGGATCATCAAGGTATAGATCCAGGATATTGTCATATTTTAAAGAATATTTATAAAAATGCAACAGCAACAATTAGATTACATAATGATACTGGGAAAGTCAACATTGAGAAAGGTGTAAGACAAGGTGACTCCATATATCCAAAACTTTTTACAGCAGTGCTGCAAGAAGTATTTTGTGGATTAAAATGGGAAACTAAAGGAGTGAAAGTAAATGGAGATTATTTAAGTCATTTAGATTTTGCAGATGATGCAGTTGTTTTTGCAAATAATGCTTCAGAGCTGCAGGAAATGTTGCAGGAGTTATCAGATGAAAGTAGGAAAGTAGGACTAAAGATAAATGTTAAAAAGACTAGAGTAATGTTTAATCGGTTTGCTCAAAATATGAAAATAAAGATTGATTATGATGAATTAGAAGAAGTTAACAGTTACAAATACCTTGGTCAGATTATTAATACAGATGGAAACATAATGGAGAAAATTAATCATAGAATTAAACTTGGTTGGAGTGCTTTTGCTAGAAATAACTTGATACTAAAAGGAAATATGCCTATGTGTTTGAAAAGGAAGGTTTTTAACAAATGTGTTTTACCAGTTCTTACTTATGGATCTGAGACTTGGACACTCAATAGAAGAGCAATACAGAGACTTCAGACCACTCAAAGAAGTATGAAGAGGTGTATGTTGGGAGTAACAAGAAGAGATCGAAAACGCAATGTATGGGTAAGAGAACAAACAGGTGTTACTGACATCATTGAAAAAATTAAAAGATTGAAGTGGAGTTGGGCTGGACATATTGCTAGAAGAGATGATAATAGATGGACAATTGAAATTTTAAACTGGATTCCAAGAGATTGTAAAAGACCCAGAAAGAGACCACATGTGAGATGGATGGATGAAATAAGAAAGTGTGCAGGGGTGATGTGGAGAAGAGAAGCTAAAGATCGGAGAAGATGGATTAAACTTGGAGAGACCTTCATCCTGCAGTGGATAGATAATGGTTGATAATGATGATGATGATATACTATAAAACAGTTTATAGTACCATGCATAGAAATAATTTATCACTAAGCTAAAATTTCTACATATGTATGAGATTTACAACAAAATAGCATGTTATTAAACAGGCAAAACTCTCCATACAGTAGTGCTTGTTGTTGGTAGTCATAATAACCACCAAATAAAAAGAAAATTCTAATAACATAGGGACAACACAACTATTTTCATTCATTAATTAATAACAGATTGTAAAAGAGTATAATCATTCCAAGTACAGATCATGCCAATCAATACATATTATTGGCCTTTAAATCTAATGAATGACTAATAAAAATTATTAATATACTTCCATTAAGTGGCTTGTGCCAAAGTTGTGAAAGCAGCAAGTTTGACACATCAAATAAACTGTAGTAATTTGGTACCTATGTACACTGAACAATGATATAAAGATATGTGCAAGAGATTGAGGTCTGGGCCAACTGAAGAGTGCTGGTTCAGCATGAAATATGCATCTTGGGTGCATCCCTCTACAAAGTATTAAAAGTGGATAGGAAACAGTTCCAATCTTATATGAGAGTGGTGTAGTGAAAATTATACTACAGAAATATTGGATAATCTTTAGTCTAATGAATGATTAATAAAAAACTCTCAAACCAGTTGACACTTTTAAACTATATACCTATGAGATGTACAAGGAATAGATGTGCTAAAGTTAAGGTAATAATTATCCAGTCATGAGAAAGAAAAATTTCACAAGGCAGAAGGTAGCAGCACTAATATTATTATTTGTTCATTCTTTAGCTGACAAACATAATTGAGTACAGTCATTCTAAATTACAGAAACGGGTCAAAATGATGAATTTTGCTATATACAATCCAATCCACAATCACTAAAAACACATCAGATATTAATTCTTTAATCTGCATGACGTTTAGCAGTCTTTTAAATTCTGCAGAAACTTTTCTTTCGGAAAGATTTCAATACTCTGCCTTAATTGGAATCTATCCACAATTTATACCTTCCCAATGGAGGCATTCAATATTGCAAACCAAATGATTTTAAGATAATTAATCTTCATAAAGTAATTCAAGGTATATGATTATCTCAAAAATGATTGTGGTCTTATAATACAGTAGTAAATTCAATCTTACATATAGGTAACAAGCTGAAAAATATTGAATGGTCTTAAGATTTTTGCCATTGTATTTTTAGAATCTTTTGTAGCACCCAAAAATGAATGCTTACACTATCTTTATGTTATAGCAATAAGATGTCCACCTCTTAATTCCATACAATAAATTGGCACACCATCAGCTATATAATAATTTAGTTGAAGCAGCTATATCAGTACAAAGAAACAGCTAACCTACTCTTTATAAGGAGTCTTTGTTTTACATCATTATTCAAATCTATGCCTTTCTACTTAAAAAAGATATTAAGACAGTTAAATTGACTCACAATCTCAAAGTTAATAACTAAGCTATTTTTGCTAATTTTTCTTCTAGCACTGACTGATAAAAAAATCTTTGAATGTTAATTTTACTAAACCAAATTTTTATAATAACAATCTGAACCTCTTTTTTTGAATTAGCATGAATAGCATAATTATCAGTATCTGTAAATCTAGAAACTAAATGAAGAAGCTCTGATTTTTGCTTTTAAGTCGTTCAAATTAAACCATCAAAACTATTTCACATCAAACCCTTTACAATGTTGACATAAAAATGGAAAATAATGTTGGGGTTAGTATACAGTTTTGTTTAACGTCAGTTTTCATTTCAAGCATTCTCCAATTTTCACCAACATTAATAACATTTCCTTTCATAACCCCGAGCAAAAATCGTAATAAAAATGAACTTCAGAAAGCAACCAATTAATTTCAATCTTTTCAACTGAGTCAAGAGCCTTGGTCAACCTGATAAAAATACCGTATAAACCACAGCCGCGCTTACTAAACTTTCTTACATTTTCTGGCAACAAAAACCACATTGGTAATCTTTCTTGATTTCCTAGAACCACATCAAGTCTCTGCCAAATATTAATTTAACTAGAAGCAATCTATACAAAAAAAAATATTGATTTTACTTTACAGTAAAAATAGATTCATCGTGATGATATTCCATAATAAGTACTGCAATGTCTGCTATTCTTATTTTTATAAATTGGAGCAAAGCACCCTTATTGAGATCCGATGGCACAGTAATACAGTATATTTCTAAAAAAATTCTAATAATATTGAATGAAGCCAACACACCATTAATATATTTTAAAATTCTATCAGGATTTGCAAACCGACAGCAGATTTAGCATCTGTAAGCAAAATGTTTATTGAAAGATACGAGCAGTAGGTTCAATATTGAAACAGTAAGATTCGTATTCGAATCTTAAGTTTCACCTTTTTCTGTCGTCTCTCACTGACCGGTCTATCCCGCCCAAATTTAAACTTTTTGATATCGAATTGTGTGTGTAACAATATTAAAAATGTATAAATATATGTAGAATTCAGCATAAACACGCACACATTTCGATCTCAAATTAAACGCAATAAATAGGGATAAAATAATATAATTTAGATTTCTTTTAGTTATATAATTTTGTATAATTTTAATCATTTATTTTGGATTATAAAGTTCGTATTTATTGCTTTGTTTAAATTTCATTTAATAATAATTCTAAAAATATCTGATGTAATATTTAATTAAAAGTTAAAATAATCTTATGTTCCCTTTTTGTTTTTGAAATTTAAAAGCATCGGTCAGTGATAGATAATAGATTAATTAAAGAAAAATTCCCCAAAAATGTAATTAGTAAATGTAAAATGTAAACAATAGAACGGCAGCTTTCTTTAATTAAAAAAACCAACTAAATGCATTGATTATCCTCAGGGCAGATTAAATAGAACCTAAAAATATCTTAACAAAAATGTGAAAGATCAAGATAAAAAAAGAGGCCATCTTGGACTTGCTGGAGACATTCACTTAAACTTTAGCTTTGCTCTCGATCACTGAGAGGCTCCAAAAATAATAAAATAATTTGTTCCTGCCAAGGTATGACCGAGTAAAGCACCTAGATTATTCTCCATCGGGAGATGGCCTATCGGATATTGAACTTTCCATTGCCCGTCATAAATTCACCATGAAGATCTGCTGCCTGAAATGAATGAGAAAGCTGCTGCTGCCATGAAATTAAATGAATATCTAAATACAAGAAAGAATTGCCACTCGTGAACTTTTTTCTGCTAAACTAATGGGATCAGAAAACTTCTTATAAAACAGGTGCCTGTCTGTATTCAAACTCTAGAGTACTCTAATAATATGCTATAGCTCTTCTTCATACTACTTATCTAAATTATAAAATGTAAAACTACCATTTGTATAACTAAAATTAAATAATTAATTTAATGTGTAAATTTCGTTACTAATCTAGCTTACCTCATTCTATCTTGGGTGCGTATTTTTAAAATCTACATTTTATCTATATTTATTATCTAATTATTGCATGCTCACAATTGTCTCTATTTTCAAATTTAAATCTATGATCGTTTGAAACAGTGAATGCGTGTCACATTTTCATTAATATGTATTTTCCTAAATAACTTAACTGCCATATAAATCGACGTGCATTCAATGGCATCATTTATTGTAATGCAGGGGTCTAGTACTTCGCAAATGGCTGACGTATTAGTTACAATAATTCCCAATTTATATCTGTTTTGTATTTATTAAATCATCATGAATAATTCCAGAAAATTACATTTCTTTGAGAGTCACCAACGTTCTTTAGTAAATGTTGATAATGTAGGGCCGAATTAGAAATCTATTTAAATCTCATCCTAAGCGTTTGTACATTATACATGTTACGTTTTAGAGACGCGATGACCCATTCCGCCGTGAAATTTCCGGATTCTTAAGGGTTGAAATTAACCCCAGTCGTCCTACACAAGCGGGCATAATGGGTGCTCCCGTAGGACTTGACAATGTCATGCAGCCAGCCGGCAAAACTGCGACACGGACCACTTGTCCCTGGTTATGCTTATATGACACCTTACTTCGTCAGGCCGATGGCAGAGACCAGCTCGACATTATTATAAACTCATTCACGGCATTGCAGTTTCGATATACTGCCATTCCATATCGCCTTTCTAAAGCGTACCACGTGTTCCTTTACTTAATTTTATTATTCTATATGTCACTCCGCCTCTGCATTATCTTCATAAATCACTCTCAAATAAATGTTTGCCCTTAGTTATAAATAAATATTTTAATTAAATAAATATATGTCTGCCATTACTCTTATAACCCATACTTTAGACTCTTGCATTGCAAAGGAATAAATCCCTCCAGGCATGCATTAGAAACACTTACTCAAGAATTTTAGGTAGCTAGATTACGCCCTCAAATAAATGAATTCCTTTTGTAAACAAATAAATAAATGTATTCTTTAAAATATAATCATGTCGCAAATCCCGCTACTGAAGCTTTTAATCCATAAATATTGTTAGTAAATGATCTTATTAAAATGTGTTAATAAATAATTTTAAACTATAGGTCTGCAGTTACGTTTCATTTATTCGATACCCATTCTATATAATATTTCCTCGATTATGTAAATATGAATGTTTAATTAATATTAGTTTGATTATTGGCTAACTCGAGAATAAAATCATGAATCTCTTGCATCTCCCTGACCACCGTGCCTAAGGAAATATTTACTAATGTCGCATCAGATGCGTTGTTTCGTAGATCGTATTGTGGAACCGATAAACTATGTTTGAACTCAGTACCACGGGTGGCTTCGCTACTAGATGGTGCTGCTGTTCTGTATGGTGGTCGAATTCTGCACTATGTTTACGAGTCACACGTTTTCTGACCGTTACAATATATCAATGGAAAAAATGCTTTAAGGTTTTTTAACAATCTAAAAAAAGTTTTAAATACTACCTTCTGTTCAAAATATCACAATTATTATTTTAAAAAATATCATCCACTGATTTAATAGAATTATTTCTTTTTTTCCAGTTCATAGTTACTGTTGATGCATCAAAAAAAAAAAAGATTCAACCAATTGCAATCAGTTAATGACTGTATCTCCCTTCGTGATTTCTTTTTGAGGTTCAAAGCCTTGTGTAACTTTAATTCTCCAATGTATACTATCATCAGCTATATCTTTTCAATGAAAGTAATCATGACCCTATTTCTTTAGGGTATCTGAGAAAAAATTCATAACGTAAATAAATTCTTCATCAAAATAATCTTGTTTATCTTATTTAAATTTTTATCATTACCAGCAGCTACCTACAAACAAATTATGGACATTCCAACTTCAAAAAATAATATATTAGTAATAAGTATGACAATGACTATACAAGGCAATGCGTAAACTACAAATAAGACCATATATACAACATGCTAATTCATTATATTCTGTTTGATGTTTTATGACACTATTTTAATTTATGCAGCAAACTTTTCTTTCTGAAAGACTAAATCCTAGTATAACTTTTAACGGTCCAATGTATTCTATTACTAGCCATATATGTCCAATGAAAGTAATATTTCTTTAGAGTATCTAAGATAAAAATCATAACATAAATAAGTTCTTCAACAAAATAGACTTGTATCATTCAGTAATTACTAATATCCCAGTGATGGTGAATCTATGGCACGTGGGCCAAAGATGGCACATTCAAATTTTTTACTGGGATGTGAACTATTTATATATCATAATTTTCTTCAATATTTTTTTTGTTGCTGAAATCTGTACTAATAAAAATTTACTGTAAACAAAAGATAAAATAAATATATTATACTAGAATTCAATTTACAATTGAACTCTGATTAGATGCAATAAATTATATTTTAAGTCAAATAAAGTGGTACTGGTATACTATTATACCATATTCTATAAACCTGTCAATGATAAATTCAGTAAAATATTTTATAAGTCTTTAAAGTAATTTTTTTCAAATCTAAAGTAAAAGTAATCAAATGGCTTTCTATCCTTTTTTCATCTAAACATACTGTTGACATCATTCATTTTTTTAATGTAATCAAAATCGCGAACAAAGGAAGAAAATGCATAATCAATGCCATCAAATGACTTTTTTTTTTTTGCTTGAAGTTTTGCTATAAAAGTGAAATGATTTATAAAATTATTAAAACTCAATTAAATTTACTTTTAAATAAATTTGTTTCAAATTATATTAATATGACTGGTAAAAATAAAAAACAAAAATTATCAAGCAGTAGATGAATTTCAAAATTGGTGGACCGATGAGTATGGAATGATTAACAAAAGTACCAGGGTAATATGTGTTTCATATTCTGGAACAGTTGTATTGAGATCATCGGTAAAACAGCATTATGAGACCTATCATAAATCACTCTGTGAAAAAAGTAAAGATGAATAAAAAAATATATTGCCCAAGCATTTAAAAATATAAATATCCCATCAACATTTATAATGAAATTTATTGAAAATCATTCAAATATAACTGCTACTAGTTTTTTATTTCAAATGTACTTGCCAAACATGGGAAACCTTTTAATGATGGAGAATATATGAAAGAAGTTTGGATGAAGTGTGCACCAGTTCTTTTTGAAGATTTTGAAAACAAAGCAAAAATGATTCAGTGCGTAAAAGATTTATCATTAGCTAGAAATACAGTTAAAGAAAGAATCCTGAAAGTAGCTAACATCACTTACCAACAAAAAAGATATAAAATCTTCTAGTTTAATTTCTCTCTGCCTTGAAAGTACAGACATAAATGGATTAGTTCGTTTGGCTATTTTTATTCCCTATTGTGTTGGGAATAATATCAGAGAAGAATTGATCAATTTAACCTCATTAGTAACTACAACAAAAGGAATAGATATTTGCAACATAGGATGTTTCCAAAATTGTATCAATAACTACAGATGGTGCTTATGACTGAAAAAGAAAATAGTTTTCTCCGTTTATTTATAAACTGTATTGGACATTCAATTTTGGGTTTTCATTGCATTATACATCAATAGGTTTCATGCACGAAATCCAGCTTTAAGCCATTGGATGATTTTACAAATGGTGTGACTAAGTTAATTAATTTTATATCTAACAGTATATTATGGTTTACTTATGTACAACAATGTCCAATGGTTAAGTTGAGGAAAAGTTCTTCTAAGTTCCTTTAAGTGTTTAAAAGAAATTAGACTGTTTTTACATAATGAGAAAATCATTGAAAAATATAATGAAGTAATGGATGTTGAATGGTTTTCAAAATTAATGTTTTTTACTGATATGTGTTTATATCTAAATGAATTAAATGTAACGATGATTTGATCAAAGCATTTGAAGTTAAACTACAAATTTTCATCCGTGATGTTATTTCTTACACCTGCAAATATTTTCCAAATCTAAAACAGTTCTTGACTGATTTAGAATCTCATGAGAAACCAGATCAAGTAAAACTGATGGAAAACTTTTGTGCTGTAATTCAATCGATAATTTATGAATTTTCTTCAAGATTTACACAGTTCAGATAATTTTCAGAAATATCAAAATTTACTTTATGCCCAGGCATAATATCAATGGATAGCTCAAGTTAGAAATTTTTGCGTGGCTTAATTTGAAATATATGAAAATGCAATCAGTTGATTTTCAATCCAGTTCTAGATGGAAACAGAAATTTGTTCACTTCAGGAATAAGTTAGAAACAATGGAAAATGATCAATTGATTATTGGATATATGTAAAAAGAATGCTGAAGAGGAACTACTAACTGCCTGGAATGCTATTCCTGAAACATTTAATTGTTTAAAAAAATTTAGCAATTATCAATTTTTTCCTTTAAATATGCATGTGAATCATTGTTTTCATAAACGAATTTAATTAAAGATAGTTCGAGAAATAGAATGACAGATGAATCTAGTTCAGCATGTACATTATTAAAAATGACAAAATATGAACCAGATATAAAAATATTTGGCATCCAATGTACAACAAAAATCTCATTAAATAATATCTATTTATGTTGGTTTTATATGTTTATTTCCAAAATTTTGTTTTAATTACTATTAATTTTTTACTATTACATTTTATTCAACTTGCGCTCTTCTAAATAAATATTGTTCACTTGTGTTTAGCTTTAGATATTTTGTTTAATTATTATTGTTATTATTAATTTGTTTTATAAACTTTTAAAAAACTGCAATAATTAAGTTGTTTATATTTTGATTTAATAACTGTATGGCATGCCAATCATTCAATAAATATTTTTTGGAAATTTTGGGCATGCACACATAAAAAGGTTCACCACCACTGTCATATCCAATCCAACAAAGATGTGATTTTACAATATTAGACTGTACATAACCCAAAAAGCTAAAGAACATATCAATTGATCTTATGATCCTGTTATATTTTTAGAATTTCATCAAAGACCCTAAAATTAAGAAACTAAATATCACTTCCATATAATAACTTGGGTAAAACTACAGCTCTATATACTGCAGTAGTTGTATCACTGCAATAAAAATATTCTTTCAACTTGTTAAAAGCAGCAGTGGATCATTGGAATATATATTACACTTTGACATTTAAGTCTACGTTGACTTTTCTATTTAAAAAGTTAACATTGATATTGATTCACATTCTCACACCGATAACCATCCAAGCTAAAGCTAAAAGTTGCTAAACATTTTTCTTTCTTTACTGGCTGACAAAGGATTTGAATGTTATGAACAATAATTATTAAACCAAAGTCTACATATGTTGCATTCAAAACTTTAAATACATTCTTTGACTAGCTGTGAACGGACAAGTTAACTGCCAGCATAGAGTAAATCAGGAAGCCAAAAACATGAAGTTCTTATATATACTTCTAATTAATTCATATTAATAATTTCACCATCAAATCTACATCACATCTTGAACTTTGATTCAATCAGTGGCCCAAAAATCAAAGACAAAATTGGAGCTAGTACACACCCTTGATATAGCAGTAGTTTATATTTCAACCTTAAATTTTCTATCTGTTGAAATAAAACAAATTCTGAATCATGTGGAAACAATACAGAGTTACAAACGAGTCAAATTTCTTGCCCAAATCAATAAAAGCATATATATTCCTTTGTTCCCGATACTTTATCCATTTGCTTAATAGTAAAAATCATGTCTATATTGCTTCTTAATTCCATAAAACTACATTACTTCTAGTTACCATTCATCTATATCTGGAAGCAAACAAAATCTTTGAAATTAATGATATTTCGTGACAATTATTGCAGTTGATACTATTGTTTTTATTTTTATAAATTTGAACAATAAAAGAATTCTTTATTAAGATCAGATGCTACACATCCATGGGTGTTTTCCTGAAGATTTATGATGATAGTGTTCTAGTTATATTTTTATATTGGACTATTTCCATCATCTACTATGAGTATTGAATGTCTTTTAGAATAAAATAATTTATTTAGATGTTCCAAATACATTCAACTGTTAGTAATAGAACATCAAACAGGTTAGTATATGCACGTTTCGAGAGGTGTTATTCTCCCCTCTTCTTCAGGTGTTGCTGGCCTGACCAGTGACAGTACTAGCATGAAATTCGAACCTGGACCCTTAGATTCTTGCATATACTAAACTGTTTGATGTGCTATTACTGACAGTTGAATGTATTTGGAATATTTAAATAAAAAGTTAAATTTTTCTAAAAGACATTCAATACTCATATTAGATGATGGAAGCAGTCCAATATAAAAATATAACATTCATGGATCCATATATTACTAAAAAATTCCAAAGTTTACCACTACCTTATTTTAAAACTCCAGATATATCATCCAAACCTGCAGCATTTCCACTTTTAATATTATGAAAAATCTGTTTAACATACCTTTGTTCAAATCTAAATGAATAACTAGAATGGATGTCTCAATAAAAGCCATCATTTCAATTCTTGGGTCATTATTCAAACAACTATCAAAATATTCCCTCTACTTCATTTGAAATACTATTGCCTTCTTATAAGAGATTACCATTGATGAATTTAATATTAATCTGAATATTATTTCAAAGCATCAAAATAAAATTTAAAATGAGTACAATAAACAAATAATGACAACCCCTAATCTACCAATTGTGTTTAAACTTTCATGTTGGCTAAAACTCTATATTGACTGTGAAGCTCCATAGTAAATGTATCATTCTACCAAGCAAAAAAATCACAGGGTTTCTTTTAATCAAGTCATTAATAATAGGATCATTGTCAGAAAATAGTTTTAACGAATCCAGAAACAGATTTATTTATGTTATAACACATTCCTTAAGAGAAGTCCAATGTCTTACTACCATAACAATGCTAAAAATTCAAATTCCCAATTTTAGTACTTAATAGCTGTTGAAATTTAGCATAAGTAGTAAGAATTTCTAAAGAAATGAATATCAAATTTCTTACGATATTATAAAACTTAAAATTCATGTTATTATTCTATGAACCAGCGAACGCCAATTTCCTTTTAGCAAAGTCTTTAATAATAAAACAGTCGTAAAACAAATAAAATCAATATTGACAGAGAGCTATAAAACTTAAAGCAGATTCCTTACGAGAATCCTAGTTCTCAGTAACACAACAAGTTTGAAAATTCAAACTGGCAATTTGTGTTCAACATAAGTTCAAACTCAATAGACAACAGTTTGTTCCTATACTTAGAAAAAATCTCAATTATTAAAATGTATAATTAATGATCTGGCAATAAACTAATTGGTTTGAATACAAATCTTAGGTTTCTGAATTTCAAACTTTTAGCTTGATAGTAAAAATGGGTAATAGATGATTGCCAGAAAATGCAACTACAATGCTTCCCAGCTTTGAATTCCAAATCTTCAAAATAAAGACAAGAGTCAAAAACCAATCTAGAGATGACACTAGAGAAAGAGCTATTCTTCTTTGTATTAAACTACATTAAATTAAAGAATCAGATGAAGTGCTGGTATTAACTTCAAATTTCCTACAAACATGTTTGGAATAGATAATTTGTTAATGCAATTCATTTTAACTGTAGAGTATATTAATCTACAATTTGTCATACAATTAAAACCTTAAATGCTTATGCGTTTTTTTTTTTTTTTGGTGTTTTGATTCCTAATTAAAACATAATCAGTGTATTTAAGTCATTTGATACTGACCAAAGTACTTGTGATAGTCAACCCTTACATTGCATAAAAATTCAATACCAACAGAAACATGCTAGCAAATAACATTTTCATCAACTCTTGTTAAAGTTAACCATTTGAACGAACTTAAGTTTTAAAATGTCTGAAAATAAAAAAATCAATATTTTAACACTATAAACAGAAAACAGCTCTCTCTTATTGAACTTTTCAAATTTAACATCTTAAACAAATCCTCCCAAATTCATTTCATATCAAGTTTCTAGAAATTTTCATAAGAACATAAAAACAAGAGGGCAAAAAGTTTATTCAAACAATTAACAAGTATACAACTCTAATATCCAATTTGATACTAGTCTATTATGCAATTTTTACTTTACTTTGACAATATTCAGTATAATATTCCGGAACAAATTTTGACTGTTATTTTAATAATAAATGATAAGTAGGAAATTTAGTAGAATTATCCCTTTTTTTTTTTATAAGACAATGCTGGTGGTTTGGACTTACTTCAGTTTTTGCTACCCCTCTAGAAGTACCCTATTGTCTCTGAAAACCATGATACTAAAAACATGGATCAACCAAAATTTCTTTTGCAGAATTATGCCACCTTTCATCTTGAATCATGTCAGTAATTTCATTTAGGTCAGACGTATCTTGCCAAGTAAAGGTGTACATCAGCACATATAAAATTGCCATTCATTGGAACTATAGAATTTCTAAAAACTTTTAGCATAAACTGTTTGAAATCAAATCCTTAATGTTGGGATAAAAATCTGCTCCTAAGCAATGTAAATATATATTTTTTGAAAATCCTATGAAGCTCTACTTTTAGGAAAGACAGTCTTTCAATATTTTGGTGACTCCCCCACGAATGTGCACAATACAAGTGAACCTGCAAACAACCTAGGTACATTATTTTGAAAACATGCTTATTTCATTATATACTTTATACAGCATTAAGTTATATGTGAGAAACTACATATTGTCATTTAACATGTTACTTTAAATGAAGCCTTAATATATTTTCTTTCTTGATCATTATTTTTCTTGCATGTCTCATGAATGTTTATTTTATTAGACAACCTGGGTACATCAAGCAAACTAATTTTTAGCATTTTAATCTTTCACTGATACTGCTAGTAATTCTAATAAAAAACACTAAGGTAGAATGCCAACAAATCCAACATTGCAGTCTCCTTTTATTCATGATTTTCCCAAACAAATTTTAAAAAAATATTCTGCTAATTGTTAAACTAAATTAATTTTACTGTTTTAAAAAGTTAGACTCCAGGCATAATCACATAGATAAATTTTGAAAGATTGACCACTTTTAGACATGTCCAAGTCCTTTCACATTCCTGGTCGGTAGGTAGAGTTACCAAAACATATAGCCATTTATAAAACAAAACCCTTCACAGTAAGTACATTGCTAAAATAAACTATCATATATCGAATAAAATCCTTGTTCTAAAACTATCATTATTGCTTGCACTAACTCATGCAATGTTACAATTCTTATATCTTCTCCTTTACTTTTTTTGCATTTCTCTTAATATATTCGTATATATTAAAAATTTTTCATCATTTCCTGTAATACAATGTAATGCAATCTTTTCTTGTAATTCCTTCTTTATTTTGCTTATAGTTTCGACTGTCCTGCAGTCTTCATCAGAGCTCTCTATAACCCCTTCTAGAGAGAGAAGAGAAGGTTATAGAGAGCTCTGATGAAGACTGCAGGACAGACAAAACTGTAAGCAAAATAAAGGAATTACAAAACAAGATTGCATTAAAGTGTATAAGAGGAGATGATAAAAAAAAATTTAATATATATCAATGTTACAATTAACAATACCTAGCTGTAGCTTCATAATGCCTTCTAAAATCAAAGGCTTCTGAATATACAAAATCAAGCAGGGAGATGAGCTAGTTCTGAATTGCATATATCTGAACAATCAAAATATATATGCAAAAATATGTTTGTGCAGTTTAGAAATAACTGATGAAGTGAGATGCTGATGATGACCAGGCCTTACTTTAACATAAGTCAGTTAATAAAGTAAAAGGAAATAAGAATAAGAGTAAAAAAGGACAAAAAAAGTATATCGAAAACAATATCTATCCTTTGATGACTCAACATCTATCTAATTCTATACGGCACAGGATAATCTTAGATACTGCTCATTCATTATTCACAGATAACCATCATCTGAAGATCATTTGACTATCTGCCAACCATGGACTCCATTGGTAGTCTAAGTTCAGTGCACAGCAATACTCTTACTATTGGATTGAAATTACTAATAATTAACAATGACAGGTTCAACTCCATAAAAGCCTAGCTTGATTAGCCTGCTTTCAGTTTTGTTTATAATACTTAAACTCTTTTGGATTCCTTAACAATAAACTATTTATTTATAATACCTTTAAAAAAATGGAATGGCTTTATTGTTTAGTTTGTAAAAAGTTCAAGCACTTGAAGTGATAAAAACGTAATCGATCCAATATCATTAGTTCCAAAGTCTGCCATGTGCTAAACCACACAAGGTTTAGACAGTAAAAGAATGAACCTAGACAAAATTGTTGCACGGAGGAAATAACCTATTTACATAAGAAATACAATTTTAGTAAATGTCAATCAAAATTGGTAAGAAATAGTGCTATAAAAAGAAATACCAACAGAAAACTTTTTTTTTTAATATCTAGCATTATTTCAAAGTACATTTTACAACTGCTTAAAACTTTAAACGTTTATCGACCATGTTAAATACTCTGATAAATATTAAAACAAGTCCACAAACGATTAACTTCCATAATATATAGAAGTGTACCAGAATTTACCTATCAATTCATGGATATACCAGGTTCTAATAAAGTTTTTTTCTTTTTTTAAAAAAACAACAATATACATATTAAGAATTCCCATTTATAGACATAAATATTACTTTCCTTATTTATATATATATTAATACAACATAACAAGGGCAAATACAAAAATAATGATTTGATCAACATGCAATAAATTTTAAACATTTTTAAGCACTATACATTAAAATATTAAAACATATTATTTTCAAAAGTTTAACTATTAAACATATATTTAAATAAAAAGTACAAAAACAAAGAGACAAAGGAAGATTTTAATGAGATAGAAACAAAGCTGAGCTATTTGGCGAAGCATTACGAACGTAAACAAAAGTTTTTTAAAAAATTTTTCGCATTAATTATATAAAAAAAAAACCCGCATTTTTTAAAAAGCCATAAAAAGAAAAAATAATAATTTTTTCACAATACGGAGCAACAGTGTGCTTTCTAAAACTTTTAGTAATCAAAGAATAATTGTAATAATATTTTATTTATTTATATCTTTAAAACAAACAAGCAAGAAATAGATTTTCAGCAAAAATCGCACGAATCGAACCTAAGCCAATCACTAGCAGTTAACGTTATAATCGGAACACATGAGCACAATTTTTCAAACGTGGTTCACAAATATATAATTTATTTTGTCTTGCAATTGTTTATTTTTTGACTGATTTTTATTTTCGTACTTTAATTACAAAATTAATGCAATTATTGAAAGCAGACAGAGAGAGTTGTAGGGGGAGTTAGCAAATATGGCCGTATTATGCAGCCGAGAAAAATATTCAGCAGCTAGCATGGAATCTGCGGGAGAAAGAAGTAGAAATAGAAACTAAAAATTCCATAAAGAAAGTTATTAGTAAATCCATGTAAGTACAGAAAAAAAAAAAGATATTTTTTCTTACCCGCATTCGGAAAAAAAAAGCTATACTAATTAGGCATTGTAAATATTCCACATGTTCAAAATCAATTGAACGAAAACAAGAATGGCGCCGATATGCCTATAAGTGAAGGGAAAACAACCAACAAAGCGCCCTCTATCAATGCCTACAATGGCCCTTACAGAAAAAAAATAACATTAAAAAAATAAAAATTAGTCTGTTTAGGAAAAAAAATTTACACAGTCATAAAATATGACTCATTTCTTAGCATTATAATATGTAAGAAGACAAAGAAAACTTTTGCAGACTTTTTTTACCTTTAAAAAAAAAAAGGACACAAACCCAACTGGTATCAATTAACTGGCTTTTTCCTGCCAGCATCCAAAACCTTTTTTCTGATCTAGTTTTTTTTTTTTTTTCGTTAATACACTTGTAGTTTGATTTTAATGTGTTAAATCTTGATATTATTATTAGAAGTTAGTTAATTATTTCGTTTAGCAATATGTTAGCTAGTGACAAAGTAAATGAATTTTTTAATTCTGTACACGATCCAAATTTATAATGGTGTTTAACTAACAGTATTTGGGAAGTAACAAAAGCCCTTCTTTTTAGACCACTGTTACACAGATCGTAATGTGGGTATATATACGAAAGCCTCAGAATTTTTCTCTACCAACGTATATGAATAATCAATAATAAATTTGTCTACAATTATACTCTATATTGCTATATGTGTATGTTAACGTTAGTATACAGGTGTTAAAAGGAAACGATGGTGACGCAGCAAGGAGTGGTCAAAACTCAATTAAATTCTAGTCCAAAAACGTTAAACAAAAAGCAAGTCTTTCTCCGACTTTTGAATAGATTTTGCAGCGAATTAAAACTCATGGGGGTTTGAATACATTTGATTGTACTTATTATTTTCAAAAAGTAAAATAAAATCAGTAACCCAGAAACCGAAAATCCTCCTATTAAAATCTTATTTTATTTTTTACTTTCGATAAAAGAGGGGAGATTGAGTTACTTAGTAATTAACGTCCTTTGCTGAATTTCTCACCTTGTTGATATGATTGACTGGAACAGATGTTTATATGTATGTGCAATTTGAAAAAATGATTTTTACACTTTATTTATAAAATATGTAAGCTATTGGTCATGTATCTTTTGATGCTAGCTGACATTATTATATTCATTTATTATTTTAATTACTGTTACACACTTCTATTTCGTACAGTTTTGATAAATGTGTATTTTGCCCAAAGGCAATTTAATTATCTAGGCAATAGTATATTGCATCCAAGGAAGATTGTTATAGAGTCATTTGCCATTATTTCCAACCATACAGATTTAATCTGCAGGATTATCTTTATATAATTAACATAATAATAAACAGCCACTCACAAACAAATATAGCCATTCTAATATAAAGAAAGAGAAGAGAAAAAAAACTACTCAAGAAGTGGTATTTGCAATGACTACATTTTTGACCACAAGTATGTCAACATATAGAACAGGCTGTTTACTTGCTATTTTACGAAGTTGTCTTTTAATTTCTTCAGCAGAAAACTTTTAGTTCAACACCATGTCTAATTGTAACTCTCCAATATATTCTATTCTCTGTAATGTCCTCCCAATAAAAATAATTGATATTGAACTTATTTATATTGTCTTTGAGATAGCCATTAAAACGTAGATAGGGTCTACCCCTCCCACAAAAAAACCATGCTCATGTTCACATTAAACAGCATTTTAGAAAGTCATGCATTATTCATTTAATTTACATTTCCAGTCCAACAAAGGTTTGGTTTTACAATAGTGAATTTTGTAATTATCACATCCAGCATGACGAAGAACATATTGATTGCTTTTATAAGCTAGCCATTATATTTTTAAATTTTTTATGGAATAATATTAAATGAAACTTCTCTGATGCCTTTATATTGTGCTGATAGGATGTCTAAGTCCCATTTTCATATAATAAATTTGATTAAATAACTCTATACCCAATTAACTTAGTTGCAGTAATTATTTCCCTGTGACAAAATATTCAATTGTTTAACTTACCTCAACATCTAAATCCTTTATAAAACTACCAAGGTATTTAAACTAGTTAACATTCTCAAGTTGTTAACCATCCAGACTAAAAGTTGCTGAGAATTTTTTTTTTCTGTCAGTGACTGATAAAGGAGTTTTTTTAACATTAATTAATAAAACAGGCAAAACTCACTACACGTATTGCCACACACAGGAAGCTAGAGTAATCAATGAGTGCCAGAAGGCTTGTGCATAAAATACCCATCTAGTGCCTACTCACCCAATATCCCCAGACTAGTTTCTGGCTTGTGGCCTTCGTCAGTGATGAGCCTTGGATCTGAGAGCACTGCACCTAGATCTTAGGATCTAATGCAATCCTCCAGCAACCACCTTTTATCTCCATTTAACTACAAAACTATAAGTCTTAAACTGAAAACACCTTAATGTTTTCAATCCAAGCCCATTAGCTTATATAGTCATATGGGTCTGAACCCAGTTCAGTACCCATACATTTTGGTGTCTTTGGTTTTTTAATAACCATAGCCACCACTATCCTATTAGGCAGGATTGGTTTTAAGCCAATAAACATCACATGACCGCCACCTCTTATGCTTGTGTATAACTGTTGTTAAAACAGGCAAAACTCGCTATATGTATTGCCACACACATCAAGCTAGAGTAATCAATGGATGCCAGAAAGCTTGTGCATAAAATCCCCATCTAGTGCCTACTCATCCAATATCCCCAAACTAGTTTCTGGCTTGTGGCCTTCGTCAGTGAGGAGCCTTGGATTAATTAAAATCTTTACATTTAGGATTCACAACATTAGGTACATTCTGTAAATTGTCCTTTGAGTTGGCAAAAGTAGACATTATCTGCTTACTATAAATCTAGCATCCAAGATAGTGAAGTTTAATCCATTTAAGTTACAAATTTGATCACCAAACACGTATTGCATCTGAATCCCTGTTTCATTAAGTCATGTATAAGAAATTCCAAAGACATCTATTATAAAAATTGAAAACAATGTAGTAGCAAGTACACATCCTTATTTAACACCAGTTTTTATTTCAAATTTTCCATCTGTGTAATAATAAGACTTCCTTTTATCCCATCATGTAGATGTTATATAATACAAATAAATTTTGGCGGACAATTAACTTATTTCAAACAATATCGTAGAACTGTCCTATTAACTGTATAAAACCATACTAAATTTCTACTAACCATTTATCTATAACTGGAAGCAATATATTTAACAAAATCATCAAAAATACTTTTTCTGTACTGGATAATAATTATTGCAGTCTTGTCTATCCCTGTTGCTTATAAAAATTGGAAAAATAAAAGCATTTTGGCACAACTTTGTGTTCACATATTCCTAAAAAATTCCAATATTTTTAAAACTAACTTATCATCATATTTTAAAATGTATTCATGTACTTCATCAGGATCTGCAGGCTTTCCATTTTGACTTTACTAAGCTGGATAATCTTTGTCAAATCTACATGGATAAAATGGATATCATCCTAATTCTTGCTTCATTATTCAAAAGATGATCAAAATGCTTTTTGCAGTTATTCAAAATACTATATAAGAGAGTTGTGTTGTTGGATTTAATAGGATTGCGATACTGTTTTTCAGGGGCAATAGATTGATATTGTTAATATGATATTGGTTTTTATATGTAAACAGTAACAAAAATAATATCAAGAAAAAGGAGAAGGTATGTAGAATGAGAATGTATCATTTCACTGTAGTAATTGTTTGCCCAGGATGTTATATAGGTTAACCTTATAAAAATGTAAGTATAGATATAAAGTAATATTTAAATACAAATTATCAAACAATTCATTGTAAATGAGATTAAGCATCAGAAATGGTAGGGTGAGCTGCAGGCCATGGATGTTGACTTTTTTAGTATGCCATTCTATTACTGTACAAAAGATTGTGTAGGACTTTTGTAGTTGTGTTTTACTGTGTTGTAGTTTATTATCTTTTTTGTTATTTATTTTATATTTCATGTGCATCTGTACATATTATATAACCATTATTTACATTTTTACTGGTCAAAATAAATTTGCACATTAAATAGAGGGTAGGCATTGAGATTCTTCCATTTTGGACTTTCAGAAATTCTCTGGTCCCTAACTCACTGAAAAAGCAAGATATGCCTGTATCTTCATATCATCAGTATACATGTTATTCTGCATTGTAAAGTTTTAATCAGATGTGATTCAAGCAAAACAATGTAAAAAATTAACAACAATCCTAAGGCATATTTCTGCAGAACATTTGTTTAATAGAATTCAAGGTTGAATACTTATCATCTACACTGACAAACTAAGCATGGTTTGATGAATGATCAATAATTTCGTATTTGAGGAGCTTAGAAACTAATTTTGTGAAGTTAAACACTTGTCACATGATGGCTTTGATAAAAATTTAAATTATTTTTCAGATATGAGTAATGAATTTCATATATTATTCTTTATAGTTTTCACAATAATTCTATAACTTCTACAACTTATTGAAATAAGTCGGTAAGCTTGTTAATTATCATTTAGTCTAAAAACTATGTAGAATTCAATAAATGTTGATTAATGTCTTATTTGAAATTAATTTTGTAAGAATTAAACAATTTTTACATGATGGCTTTGATAAAAATTTGAATTATTTTTTAGGTAAAAATAATTAATTTCATGTACCGCAGTTTTCAATATGGCTACGATTATGAGGCACGGAACCTCGAAAGCGCTCAGCCTTAACTGAGTGATTAATATTTTTCATGCATATATCTTCTGCAACTTGGATATCGTATGTGCTTTGTAGATTATTCTAACTTATGTAAATTATTGAATTAAGTTAGGAGTTGTAATAAAGATTTATCTTCTTTCATTTCTTTGACAAAAAAAACTTACTGAAAATTGTGATCAAAAATGAAGCAATGTGATTATAAACTTTTTTCAATTAAAGTAGTTAAGATTTTGATCCGACTACATGGACATAGGTTTTTGAAGCTTTTAGCAGTAGATGCATGATATGACATCCCAACCAAAGCTGAAGATAGGACCCTATAAACTAATTTTTTTCTACATAGTGAAAAATTGTTACTGGATTTGAATTAATTTATTTAAATTAAAGTATTCTTGTTTTTAATATAAATAAATATTTTATTTTTTATGTTTAATTTGTTTAAAGATACTTATATATATATTGTGAATGTTATAATTCTGAAGAAGACTGTTGGACAGTTGAAACTCTCAAATTGTGAATGTTATAGTTCTGATGAAGACTGTTGGACAGTTGAAACTGTCAACTGTTTTTAAAAGTATAGAACAATAAATATTTACATTATATACATAAAAAATGTGTATGCGTTATTTGTTTATGTTAACAGAATTAATGCACATTAACCTCAGACCTTTATCTTATAGCTAATAACAGTTAAATACCCATTCACCGACCAGTTAGAAATAGACTAGCTAGATTACATTTGACTGTCTTTTTGAAAGAATCCCTAAGGCTGTTTATGAGCTAGATAAATTCCAAGGTTTGTTCAGGCTGGATTTGAATTCCAGATTTCAAATATATTGAGCAAATATATTACTCATTATATATCAAGATCTTTATTTTAATGATTCCTATATCAAATTCCAATGTTTTATAGGAAATTATTTGCTTTTAATATTAAAATCTAGATTTCCCATAATCATAAACTGTAAAAGCAGATAAAACATATATTAAATTCATAAACTTCCAAAAAAATGACCACCAACATAGCATTATTATTAAACCACTAAACATCACATGATCACCATCTCATGCTAGCACATAACTGTTAGTAAACAGGAAAAAACTCTCCATATAGTAGTGTCATCTTGTGCTAACCAGAGTAATCAATTTTGCATCCATCGATTGGTTAGCACAAGGTGGCATTACTATATGGAGAGTTTTTGCCTGTTTACTAGCATTAAACAATTCAAAACAAAGCAAAACTCTCCATATAGTAGTGCCATCTTGTGCTAACAAGAGCAGGTATTGAGCTTGGATTGAAAATATTAATTGTGTTTTCAAATTTCATTTCCATAGTTTTGTAGTTAAACAGAGTTAAAAGGTGGGTGCTGGAGGGTTGCATTAGATCCTAAGATCTAGGTGCAGTGCTCTCAGATCCAAGGCTCCTCACTGATGAAGGCCACAAGCCAGAAACTAGTTTGGGGATAATGGATGAGTAGGCACTAGATAGGGATTTCATGCACAAGCCTTCTGGCATCCATGGACTGCTCTTGTTAGCACAAGATGGCACTACTATATGGAGAGTTTTGCTTTGTTTTGAATTGTTTAATAACAATTATGTGCTAGTATGAGATAGTGATCATGTGATGTTTAGTGGTTTTACTAGCATTATTGTCTGATGTAAAAATATAACATTTTAAAAATTTGTAAAAATAATTTTTATTTTTTCACCCACTCCCAATTTTTAATAACGTTATTCTTTATTTAATTATTTTAATTAGAAGTTTTTATATAACGTTAACATTGTTCTTTTAATATTACATGGGGATATGCAAAAAAACAATGCATGACTTAATGCATACAAAAAAATTATTATGCATTTATTTGGTCTGCACAATAATGAATTCATATCATAATATTTGGCAACAGTAACACAGTCATTGTTAATACAATTTCTGAATGATTTTCTTGAACCTGGAATGGAATCTAGATACTTAAAAACATTCTTCAATGATTTTTGCACTATATCCACCAGAGCAAGTTGGAAACTCGGAAAGAATATACTAATTGAATGTTTTATGATTCACGAGTTCATAAGAAGTTCAAGTATCGGGTGTGACAGAGCTGGCCATGGGTCTTGAGCTACAGTGTCTATCACTCTACTGCTGCACCAAAGAATGCTGGGAACTCAGAAAAAATATCATACTCCATGAGCCTTGAACTTCAGAATCTGCCACTCTACCACTGCAGCAAAGCATGCTGGGAATTCAGAAAGAATATAGTAGTTGAATGGTTTATTATTCAGGAGTTCGTAATAAGTTCAAGCACCAGAAGTGACAGAGCTGGACTGTGATCCATGGACCTTGAGCTCCAGGGTCTGCCACTCTACCACTGCAGGAAAGCATGCTGGGAATTCAGGAAGAATATAGTAGTTGAATGGTTTCTTATTCATGAGTTCATAAGAAGTGCAAGAACTGGGCTGCAATCCATGAATCTTGAACTCTAGAGTCTGTCTCTCCACCATTGCAGCAAAGCATGCTAGGAACTCAGAATATAGTAATTGAATGGTTTGTTATTCAGGAGTTTGAAAGAATTTCAAAGCTGGGCTGTGATCCATGGACATTGAGATCCAGAGCCTGTCACTTTCAAAACTTCATCAAAGAATGATAGAAACAAAGAAAGATTATAGTTATTTGATAGTTTATTGTTCAGAAAATTCATAAGTAATTCAAGTAACAGAAGTGACAGCTGGATTGTGATTCATGGATCTTGCACTTCTGTCTCCCATTCTACTACTGCAGCACAGCATGCTGGGAGCTCCAAAAAATTTAGTCATCAAGTTTGAGCTCCAGTGTCAGCCACTCCACAAATCTTGGGCATTTATCATCGCATCAAAACAGGTGGAGCTTTGTATTCAGTTATAATTATTCAATAAAATATGTCAAAGTGCTTTTTCTGCAGTCTTTTATATATAGTTTGAATCATTATTTCAAATGTTTCAACAGCAGTTTTGTTTGATTTAAATCTGAGTGTTAGGGTGCATTGTTCTGTGTGAGTTAAGGTAGAAAATATGTTGCCGTATTTCATTTTGTTGTACTATGCAATTTATTTTTGTAAATTGGAACACTGATTACATCATTATAATCTGTGGCATAACCACACAACTTCATAAATTTTAACCTGCCTGAATATTAAGAGCTCTGATGATGCCTGCAAGATAGTCGAAACTGTAAGAATAAAGTTTTGATGTAAAAAATAGTATTGTTGAAGTGTTTAAGAAAGTGGAAATTATGATATGGTCTTATGAACTGTCGAGCAATAAAGCTATTCAAATGTTTTTCTTTTGGAGAGAAGAGGGGGGGAGGTAATATAAGTTGAAGTATTTTATATATCTACATTGCAATGATTGTTCAATATTCTGCAAGAGTGTTAATGGATAGAAAGTAGTCCCTATCTTGCTATGAGATTGGTGTTACAAAAAGTATCAAACTGTCAATATAGATATGGAGAACCAGTCTCATCTGAAGAATGAAAGTTGCTTGTAAACATAAAATGAGTAGAATGTTTTGACTTTCTGTGATGGTTGATTGTGATATGGTAGAGTTGATATAAGAAGTACTCACAAAAGCCAGAAAAACCTAGAAAATAGTTTAAGTTTAAGTTTATTGACCAGATTTCAATTTAGATTATAAAAAAATTGTATTAATAAGTAATTAGCCTATTCATTCAGTCCATTGAATGTTTACTATAGTAAGTAGAGGGATTTGAACTTAGGATTTTCAGTCTATATTTGTCCTCCACTCCATCTCAAACAACCAGTACTCTTGACTACACACATGTGAAAAAGATCCCTAATGTGAAAAAGATCCCTAATATACATATTTTGTTCAGAACCAGCACTCATCAGTTGGGCCAGATCATAATCTCCCACATACAATCAATGTTCACCTTATATTAAGTAGCAATTCCTTAAACTTTAATGAACAGACTTCAATCTTCTCACCCTTCCAACAATTCAACTGTCCATAACCCAATGATGGAATGCTCAAAGCTCTTGGTGGATTTGGTATTGTAGTCATGTCCATGTAATCCTAAGTTACTATAATAAACAGTATACTAAATGAATGGGTTAATTAAATATTGCTTTGGAAATAGGTTATCCCTCTCTTATTAATATAAATTGATGCATGATACTTCGATAATATGAACGGTACATGGGTATGACTACAATATCAAATCCACCAAGGACTTTAAGCATTCCATCATCGGTCTTCAAAGAAATGGATGGGGCAAATATTGGGAGGATGAGAAGATTGAAGCCTGCCTTTTAAAGTTTAAGGAATTATTATCTTAAAATAAGCAGAGTGTTCATTGTAGATAGGCATGGGAGATTATGATCTGGCCCAACTAATGAGTGATGGTTCTGCATGAAATGTATATATTGGGGATCATTAATCTTTTTATTGTGTGTGTGGTAATGTGTATCAGTTGTTTGAAAGGCAGTGGAAGGTGAATATAGACTGAAAATCATAAATTTAAATTCCTCTCCATATTAATAATTACATTTTGCATTATTTTCATCATTTAATATTAATTGTTAAACATCTTTAGAAAAATTCAAACTTCAGAATTTAAATTTTGTAGCCAGGTGGACAAAATGCGTTAAAGCTTACATTGAATTAGGAATAGTCTCGGAACAAATTTGAGATTCTGTTTCTAACACCAGGTATGTCAATACTTTGGGACTTGAATTCTTTCATCATATCCAACAAATCATTGTAGGATTTGGGGTCGATTGCCATATTTGAATTTCACTTGATTCAAATGAGATAATGCATTTTCAACTTTCAATCTTTGGAACTATCGCTGGTCTTGACTTTGAATCTGCATTGCATGCACTTGTGAATGCGCCTTTTTAAATACCTTCATCTGTAAGCAATATAACAATATTTTAGATGGTATAATTTATCCTCTCTTTAACGTTGTTGGTCTGATTTATAAGAATATTAGCATAGGAAGAAAACTTAAATATTTAGATTTGTGAATTATTAAAGTGATTGTATTCACCTAGGCTATTCTATCAAGATTACGGTCATCTTAAATTCAATGTTCATGAATCTAAAAATACAGATTCAATACTAATACTGTCATTGGTCAGGCCAACATCACTTTAAGAAGATAAATAATACCACCCAAAACATTATGTTATATATTAAAACAGACAAAACTCACTATACTTATTGCCACACACAGCAAGCTAGAGTAATCAATGAAAGCCAGAAAACTTGTGCATAAAATCTCCATCTAGTGCCTACTCATCCAATAACCCCAGACATGTTCTGGCTTGTGGCCTTTGTCAGTGAGGAGCCTTGGATCTGAGAGCACTGCACCTAGATCTTAGGATCTAATGCAACCCTCCAGCAGTCACCTTTTATCTCAACTACAAAACTACATGTGTGTGGCAATAAGTATAGTGAGTTTTGCCTGTTTCAACAACAGATATATGCAAGCATAAGAGGTAGTGGTCATGTGATGTTATATATTAATGCGCTATGACTAACAGTCGCATGTTTTTGACAAATTTAAATAGAGTCTGAAATTTTCGAAACACAATTAATATTGGTTGGTGGAAATATTTCGAAATATAATTACTACTAAAATACCACCATCATAAACTTCCAAATAAATATATTGTTGTACTGTTTTTCTGAAGGTTTGTGATGATGGTGTTCTAGCTGTATTTTTATATTGGACTATGTTTATATTTTTGAAAAATTTTATGTTTTATAATTCTTTTATTCTTTGAAATTAAATAGTTTATAAATATATGTTCATAATATTTAATTATCTCTCTAGTTTTTTAAGCATATGCTAGTATATTTGCATTAAACTGTATTCTATTTTAGAAAGGTTCCATTATCTTCATTCTCTAGATATAGGTGCTGTGAAATATCTGCACATAATAATATGACAGACTATTTCCACCATCTATCAATGTATAGAAAATGTTCAACTTTATCAAATACAGATATCTTGTTAGTAATAACACATAAATAGACAACACAAGCAAAACTCTATATGTATTGCCACTCAGTGCAAGCCAGAGTAATCAATGGATGCCAGAAGCCTCATACATAAAATCCCCATCTAGTGCCTACTCATATAACATCGCCAGACTAGTTTCTGGCTTGTGCCCTTTGTCAGTGAGGAGTCTTGGATCTGAGAGCATTGCACCTAAGTCTTAGGATCTAATGCAACCCTCCATCAGCCACCTTTTATCTCTACTTAACTACAAAACTACAAATCTTAAATTGAAAACACTATAATATTTTCAATCTCATCAGCTTATATAGGTCTGAATCCAGTTCAGTACCTATATATTTTGGTGTCTTTGTTTTTTGAATAACCATAGCTACCATTATTCTATTAGGCAGGATTAGTTTTAAGCCAATAAACATCACATGATCACCACTTCTTATGATTGCAGATGAGTAGGCACTAGATGGGGATATCATGCATAACCCCTCTGGCATTCATTGATTACTCTGGCTTGCACTAAGTGGCAATATGTATAGAAAGTGTTGCCTGTTTTAATAAGTTATAAGCAAGTATAAGAAGTAGTGATCATGTGATGTTTATTGGCTTATAGACAACACAGGTTAGTAATTACATATTTCAAGAATTCTTCACTCTTCTTCAGGTGTAATCACTAACTTACATTGTCTATATGTGTGTTAATACTAACAAGTTGTGTGTATTTGAAAAAGTTTAAATAAAGTTTAAAATTTTCTATGCATTCTACATTTAATGTTACATGATGGATAAAGTCCAATGTATTATCACATCTAATATATCATTATTTCAAACCTTCAGGCAAATCTATGCATGTGCTCTAAAATATTTATAAAGTTATTTAAAATCAAATAAATTCAAGAAGACTTATATAGAACATGATGTTACCTTGACAACAGTTTGATATTGTTGATTGTTATTGATATTGTCTAAATGTTGATGGTTTTAATGATATTTAATGATTATATTTTTTAAAGCTGAGTAAAGAAATTAAGCTAAGCGTACAACAATTAAAATACTGCACCAAAGCCACTTAGCATTTTTCTTATTTTTATACCATTAAAAAAGGGCTATAAAAATAGCTAAAAAATTGGGAACAAAACAATTAAGGTCTTAATATTAGTCTTTTTTTTTTTTTAAAGAAGATGCAAATTGAACATTATTTTAAAATCAATTTATCTATTATACAGAACAATAACAACTGATTATTGAAATCCCCAAAGCAAATACAAGTGTTGATAACAATTTGTGGCATTGTCTAATTTGCTGTTTCTATGATCATGTGTGTTAAAGTTTACACAAGGAAAAATTTGGAATTTATTGATGCAATAATGATATTCCATTGAGGAATATAACATTGGACATCAGACAATGGCAAAATAGAGCAAATATCACTGATAAAGTCAATTTTCAATACTATTATTACTTGATTGACAAATCTAGAAAATACAAGAAGACAGGAAGTATTGTGTATATAAGTTTCGTTATCAGAAAATAAGGTTTTCTGGAGATGATAAAATAATGACAATATATGTATGCTTCTATTTACAATGATGATATAACTTAGCATTTTATGTCCCCTTACAGTGGCCAAGATTGTAAATGCATAGTTATAGCCAGTGACAATCACCGTTTTGGAAGAATGCCACAGCTCATTCCAAAAATCAAACACTTGCAAACACCTTCACTTGTCTTGTGAAAAGTCACAGTTTGCCATCACCATCAGCTATTTCGGCTCCAACTTGCAAGAAGTGAGAAAGTGCTTACTTTCAAAATAATTCCCTGAATCTGTCTAACTTCTATCTGAAATGGACCTGATTTATTGCTAGTTTTTTTTTCAACTGCGAGCAAGTTCTATGATTGGCCTGAGTCAGCCATTGTTTTTTTACTATATACTAAAAAAAATTAGAAATTCTGTGCATGCAATTGAAGGATGTAAATGTTATGCAAACAGTCCCACTATCACAATTAGTATAGAGATGTCCGATGGCATGAGGGGCTCATGATGCTTCAACAACTGAGAAAAAAAGGGGAAGACAGAAAAGTCTATATCAGAAACTACCTAAATTTTCATGAACCAAACTCCTAACCTACAAGGTGACAGAAGATACTCTTGATTTAGCAAGGTCATTCCACTATACATTATCTGTAAAGCCTGTTGGTAGTCCTCAAAACAGTATCTGACATGTTTATGGTATTTTATTAATCACCATAATGTATTTAGAATCTTATCCAGAAAACTATAGTTTGATATCTATGAAAGAGAGTAAACTAAAGATGAGTCCCCAATAATCTCACAGGAAGGCTAGATTCCAGCACTCTGCTTCCTCCCCCCACTCAGTCATTTACCTGTTCAATTAAACTTTGCATCTGTGAAAAATTATGAATTTGAATCTATAGCCCTGGCAACTTCTTACATGCAACAGTGATAATAAGTTTAGGTCTTGAAGAGCCACTATTGAAAATTTTGCATTTTTCATGTACCTATACTTAGATAAAAATATTTATCTTTGTACCCTATGTGGTAACCATTACTGATAACTGTTATTTCTATTGCTTAAACAAATAATTAGTATAGTGGCCCAGATATATTTTGTGAATCAGATCTTTTTGAAGCATTTCCCCAAATTCTTCTACATATCTAAACAGTAGGAAATTCTAAATAGTAATGCTTAAGCATCCAATCATTTTCCAAGTGGAATTTCTATTTCTATTACTATTTTAAATTCACAACAAAGAACTTATTTTTTAAGCCTGTTATTTTTCAATGTTGAAAGTTTTGCAAACTTGTACAAATGTAGAAAATAATGAAACAGAATGTAATTGCACAAGCACACAACCCATTGTGTTGTAATAAGTATAGAATAACGACCAATGGTTTAAAAGGTTCACAATAAATAAGGCTTCATACCAACTTAAATGAATGAAAATAGTAAAAAACAAAAGTCACTAAACATCACATGATCACCATTTCTTATGCTTGCCCATAACTTATTGATACAGACAAAACTCTGCATACAGTAGTGCCACTCAGTGCAAGCAAGAGTAATCAACTGTTTGCCAGAAGGCTTATGCATAAAATCCCTATCTAGTGCATACTCATCCAATATCTCCAGACTAGTTTCTAGCTTGTCACTGATGAAAGCCACAAGCTAGAAACTAGTGTGGGGATATTGGATGAGTAGGCACTAGATAGAGATTTTAAGCCTTCTGGAATCCATTGATTACTCTGGTTTGCACTTAATGGCACTACTGTATGGAAAGTTTTGCCTGTTTTAAAAAACAAGAGTATGAGAAAATTAAGATTGCTTATGCAAGTCCTCCAAAGCAGTCTGTGATGCTTTTTACCAACTGTTCTTATTCATTATCTATAGTCAACTTTCATATTGAAAGCCATTCCATTATTACTATCTATGAATCATGTCAATCTCTGTGTTTTTGTTATATATACATCATATAATTTTTACAAATTTTGCCCAATATTTAGACCAAATCTTCATTAATATTAACACATAACCATTTCCTATGCTTACCTAAATTATTAAAAACAGTGATGTGATGTGATGTATTATGGCTTCTCCTTAAACGAAGTCAAGAATATCTCAGCAATTATGCCCAGATAAACCTGTTAGCCACTTTATTTCCCATTCCCCACTGTTTTCCCATATTCTTCTCCATCCCATTTCCACAACATAATCTTTGTCAACTCTATAACCTTTATATCTAAATCCCCCTTATCTTTTCCCAAACCCAGCATAAAAACCAATAATTCACTTTCTGTATAATCACTCTTTTCATATTTATTTTTCCACAACTTCACCATATAGTAGTGCCATCCAATGCATACCATAGTAATTAATGGTTGCAAAAAGGTTTGTGTGTAAAATTCTTATCTAGTGCCTACTCATTCAATATCCTCATATAACCAAAAATAAAACAAAAGGGGAATTCTAACATTTACTATTGAATATATATATATTGTAACCCAGTGCTTTTGGCACTTGGTTTCATTTACCATTATTTATGCATGAAATTAATGTTATTCTTTAGAAAAATAATAAAATAAAATAAATAATATTTGGTTAATAAAGTGTGCTATCCCTTTTACCTAGACATGGTTTGTATGAAGAAACAATATGTTCCCCAATGCAATATCATGTTTTTAAAATGACATGATATAATCTAAGTAAGATTGGTATAAGAGCAAATTAATATAATTTAAAACAAATGCAATAAACTGTATTTAGTTCTAACAAAATAATTTCATATATAATTATAATCACAGATTATTGTTGGTTTGAATGTATTTATTATTTTCATTTATTAAACTGTTTTGTAATACATTTTAAATAATATTGAAAACCACATGATTCTAATAACAATTTTTTTTTGTTTATGTTGTAATCAAATGATTTTTTTTTGGTAGGGGTCGCTGGAATTAAGAGAATGACCAATAAATACTCAAGTCAATTATTTTGTAGATAGTCTGCTTCTGTTCTTCAAAGTTAACAATGCTAAATTTTGTAACATTATTATTTTTAATTTTGTAAAAATAAATTGGTAACATAATTGAAATTTCATCCATAATGATCGGGTAAACAATTTTGTTAAGACATTCTGTATCTTTATGCTATTTTCTACCATTTAAAAACTTTCTACATTAATAATTATCATGTTTTGAAAGTTAGATTAGTTTTGAACAAAACTAAAAATGAAGGAATTAACTAAAAGTATCAATCAAATTCTTGTTTTATCTAAATTAAGGAAAACAAATATTTTCCAAGTTATAACTAATTATTTAATGACTTGTTATTCTTTATTAATATTTTCCTGGTAAGAAGAAAAATAAGTAAAAGGAATATTAGAAAAAAAAAAGAAAAGAATTAGAAACATTTTTCCTGCGCTTTCTAAAAATATATCACCTGCTTTTACAAATAATGAGGCACTTAATTTTGGAATATATTTAATTCACTAATAATCGTCTAGGAAAAAAAATATAATAATAATAAACTATATACATGCGGTCTTTTTTTTAAAAAAGACTTATTTGAAATAAATGTGAAGATTAAATAAATGTACATTCTTTGAAATAAAAATACTATTTGAAAGTAAAGTGCTAAAATTTATGAAAGCAACTTAATAATATCTTTAGTGACCTGAGAATAAAATTAAATGATATGTTATACTGTATGCATAGTGGAAATCTTACAGCTTCATTCATTCTCTAATTCAACTGCAGTTATTATCATACTAATCAGTAGGAAAAAGTATGCATCTTCTTCAATGTTTTAGTTAGTTAATTATGCATATAGTCTTCAAATAATGTGTATGTTTATCACTGATGTTATAATATTTGTTTTTTTAAGGATCCCGATCTTTATCATTATAATCCAATTGGGAATTAAGCTTTGTTTCTACTACATTTTTTTACATGTTTATTATTATAATTGCTAAATAAAAAATAAAAAAAACTTTTACATTAGGAAAAAAAAATGTGTTTATTACTTACAGTGCGTTGTGGAATGTGGCTGGATGGAAACTCTTCACCTGGATAGACAGCTCAGCAGAGAAATAGTTCTGCTAATGAGATAATGTGCATTTATTTATGTATTTTTTTTTTTAAAAGAAAAACTAATTGGTAAAAATTTTATTTTGTTTTATAATATTAATGTGTGTCAAAGTTTATATCTGTTATGTAATATTTTAAGGATCTTGTAATGACAAATGTGGGTCTTACTATCATTACTTTGGGTTAAGTTTGTATTGGATATGAAGTGATACCCATGAAATATATTTGATTTATTACATGCATATAAACTTTGCATGTTAAGTATTTACAGAAAAAATGTTTTATATTTTAACGGGTAAAACCGTACTTTAAATTTATCAGAAGTAACTATTTCACTAAAAAAAAATGCTATAACAAGATATTTCTTGTTTAAAGTCAACAGAATCTATATTGTAGTAATTAAGTAATTTAGTAACAGTTATTCCTTAATAGTACATCCACTTTATTTTAGTTTAAGCTTGTATGCTATACATTGCTGTCGAATGTTCCTTAATTAAATTTATTATACTTTTCTGCATGGCTGAGACATGCATTATAATTCATTGTTTTCAGATATTGATTGAAGTATACATTTTAATATAGGTTTATTATTATTAATGGGTTTTGCTATCTTGCTTAAGTGTAGAGTTGGTATACGCTTAATATTAGCATATTTTAATAGTTATAATGTATTTTGTTTTGTGGGGTGGAAATGCTCTCCTCAAAATACTTTATTTTCCATAAGAGGATTAGTTTTAATATAGTGTTATGATATGTTTTGTAGTCAATGACCAAGTCCCATGAAGAGGACGATCCAGTGTAGAATATTTAGTATAATTAATGTGTTAATCCCAAGAGAGGATTGTCTTTGGTGCGTGTTCTTTTCTTTAGTTGGTGAGACAGACTTCACACCTACATTTTATGCCTGAGCAATAGGCTAGAAACCATCAAATCTTTAGTGTAGTATTTTACTCTGCAAACATTAGTTAGTATTTTTGCATTCCTCATGTGAAATTAAATATATCTTTCCACCTTAGAAGGTGTAGATTATTGTGCTCTGTTTAAAAGTTACGGCAAGAATAAATGTTGGATTTGAAGTATTAATTCCTCAAGGTGCACTTTGTTATCAGTAGTGCCGTAGTATTTGGGATCAATATCTGTATGTCCTACTGAGCCTTGCTGGTACTTCACAAGCAAACCAATGGAGAAAATTAATTTAAAATTGCATAATTTAAAACGCTTATTTATTAAGGGAATATTCGAACACAATATTTTAGTGTTATCAATAGTTCAAAAATATTCTTTGCTTGAATTATGTCATCCATAATTAAAATATTTATTATAGTTTATGTGGACATTAAGTTAAGCATGAAGTGGTGAGTGGGACTTCTGATAAATGATCCTTAATCAGTCATATAAACCATAACTTGATTAACTTTATTAGCAATAAAGTTAATATTTTAATTGATTTCATATCATAATAGTAATAAATAAGATAAAAGAAAAATAGTCAATAACTCAAGGTAAGAGACTTATAAAAAATTTACTAAAACTATAAATTAGTGTAGTAGTAAATCAGCTGCACATTTCAGCTAGTTAATCCAGCGTAATAGCGGGATTTCAAACATGTATGAATTTATCATTTTAATTTATACCCTGATAGTGGACAGATTAATGTAATAATTTATGTGTAGTGTCAATGCTATATTATTTAATAAATTTGTGTATTTTGTTTCGTTCTGTGTTGGTAATAAATTGTAGTTTTTTTTAATATTAGTTCTCATTTTTTTTTTATACGCCAAGTATAAGGGTGTTTGCAAAATATTTGCAAAACATTTTCTTGAGTCCTAAATCAGTTCAAACTTTAGAAATCTTAATATACCAGATAGATAAATTTATGCACATCTGAACATTTAATTCTGATTGTAGTTATTTATTGGAATTGCAAACTTCAGACTAAACATTATGTAATGATAAAAATGAATTTATTTCCAAGTTATTAAGCCTGACTGCACATTATTCCAGTTACATTTTAGTTAAATTATTGAATTAATTAGTTTTAGTTAATTTATTGTGTTGTCGTGGATGATGGAAGGATACAAAAGGTACCCGTGTCTTTCTATTATTCTGGCTGAGATTCTGGATAAAAAGGCTATATTATTCAAAATTTTATGTAATTATTTATGTCATTATTGATCATATTTATTACCCCTCTAAATGGTTATAATAGTTATTATGATATGTGAGGACATATTAGCTTAAAGTAAAGCGAATGTTTCCTATAGCCTCCCAGAATACTAGTCATGTGTGACAGGCATAGTATTGTAAAGTATTTTCCTAAAGTAAACAAAGAAACCCTGAGATTAGTATTATCATTATTCTTTATTTAAGAAGTGATCGATTATTATTGATATTACAGTTATGTTGTGGCATAAAAGAGTTTAATTTTTCAATTGTGCTATAAGAAAGGTATTTTCAAATCCTATTGGCAAATAATTTACGTAATAGATATTTTTTTAGAAACATTAACAAAACATGAGAAGTTATCATTATTGTTTAAAGGTGCAGATACTTATAGCTCAGAGAATGTGTTTTGATAAAGAGAAAATGTTATTTTTATTCTAAATTATTAATTAGAGAATGATTGCAGTTTCTCTCTTTTCCCAAGATATTTATTTTACTGATAATTTATTTGATGATTTTAATTTTTCTTTATCTTAACTGCATATCTCTGCAGCTGAATTTTTATAACTAACCGACCACTCAGCATAGTCCGTGATTTCATTTATAGATCTAGATTCGTTTAATCACATTTAGTAGGTTAGAATATATATATTAATGAGCTACCATTTTCCGATCCTTAATTACCATGCCTTTCTGTCATACGTGTCTCCGTAAAATTTTCCTGCAAATCTCTAATTTTCTCTATTTTATCCTCTCTTTCCAACCTCTTATTTGCCTCTTCTGGTGTTATCCATTTCAGTATTTTTTTATTTTTCCTGAAACATTCTCTCAATGTTTACACCACTCCAATTCTCATGTCATTTAGTATAATTTGGTAAATATTTATTATTTCTCTAATTCTTTTTTTACTTACACATTCCATCCTTGACTTTGACAATAATCCATTTCTATAATCATCAGTTCCATTCTCTCCTTCAATTGCTAAATATCACTTCCACCTGTAATGCTAATATAAATAATAGATATTTGTAAGCCAGGGATTATGAACTAGTGCCCAGATATGATGTGTGTAGGCTTCATATCCAGCCTTGATTTCTTTTCTAAAAATCAATATTTCTAATATCCTGTGAGAATTAAAAAAATTCAAACTTGTTTTATGCTGGCTTTAAACAAACCAAAACATTAGTTTAATTCTCTGTGTCCCCTCTATCATTCATTGTTGCCAACATAGAATATAAGTTACTTATCAAGTAGCCATTTAAGCCATATGATATTGAATATGGTCCACATCTAATTGACTGTCTCTTTGCTGCATTTGACATCCTGTACTAAGCTTTTCTTTTCTTAATGCTACATTAGTATTTTTCTGTTTTTTAATATTTTTTTGTATTTTTATTTTGAATTCGTTATTGTCATACATTTTTAGTAAATTTTAACTTATTATTAGAAATGTTTATTTTTTTACTCATATTTTTTTGTTTGTTTGCATTTTGATTTATCTGTTAGTAAATTTTATATCTGTTTAATCTGTTTAGCATCTTTCTAAACATTTTAAAATCGAATTATCTATATCTTTATTTATCTTTGCTTATTTTTCACAATTTGATTAATCTGCTTAGCAAATTTTAACATCCTTTAAACATTTTATCTATTTTACTCAACTAGTATGTGTATTTATAATATATATTGATCATTTAATTTATTTACAGTTTTATTTTTATAAATATCTCTGAACCATTTTTTCTTAAATATAGTTTATATTAATTATGGAAACAGTTTATGAACTTGTAATTAGCTATTTATTCTAAGGCTAAGAACTGGTTTTCTGTAAGTAGTTTGACATTTTTATTAGTTTTTTGTAATAATAATTAATGTTCACAATCATTTACTTCAAAATTTGTAAAAATTATGTTTTATATAAAATAAAAGCAAGTTTTAAAAAGAATTTATGGAAGAAGAATGGTTTATAATAAGTAGTCTACGTTCAATTTCATGATCTAACTACTGGATGGTGCTTTAGCAAGAAAAGCAATAAAGAGGTTAATCCATAAGCAATTAAATGTACATATTTATTTTTGAATTTAGTCCTTAGCAAGTAAGTCATTACAAAAAGTAATCCATAAAAAATTATTGAAAATAAGTATTTTAAATAAAATCAATAATAAAAAAAAATACTAAGTCTCCATATTTGTGCTAAAAAAATGAGCACTTCTAAAACAAAAACTTCATTAGTTAAACGAATGTAATATGTTTGAAATGTAATTTCAAATTAAGAATAATTTTATTGTGAGGAAAATATTTCTAATATAAGTCGACAATTAAAACAGGCAAAACTCTCTACCCATATTGCCACTCAGTGCAAGTCAGAGTAATCAATGGATGCCAGGAGGCTTATGCATAAAATCCCCATCTATTGCCTACTCATCCAATATCCCCAGACAAGTTTCTGTCCTTCGTCAGTGAGGAGTCTTGGCTCTGAGAGCACTGCACCTAGATCTTAGGACTGAGTGTCAATATGTATAGAGAGTTTTGCCTGTTTTAATAACAGTTAAGAGCAAGGATAAGAAAGGGTGATCATGTGATGTTCATTGGCTTATAAGGCAATAATATGAATATATTGATATATATTTTGTTTTCAAATTTTTCATCATAAATAATTCAGTATAAGCAATAAAAATTATTTGAATGGCTTTATTGTTTCAGAGTTCATAAGAAGTTTGAGTAGCGGTACTGGAACCAATCCTAGAACCCCACATTCTAGAGTCCAACTAATGTGTTAAACTGCAAAGGGCAATTATAAGCAATGATATCCCCTTTCTTATATACTTATTCAATGCAAAAGATTGTTCTTATTATTGTTATATGTGCTCAGAATATTCATCGAAGCTGCAAAAGAGGCTAAAGATCTGAGTTTCAAGTCTCTTCTAATTACCTTAAGTTTAGTATTTACAATATACATGTGCTCAGAGTATTCATCAAAGCTGCAAAATAAGTTAAAGAAGTTCTTTATTACAAATATTATGTCATGTAATTAAGGAGCTTGAAAATCTTAGTTCAAGTCCCTTCTAATTACATTAAGTTTAATATAGACAATATATATGTATTTAAATATGTAATTTATTTAATATATCTTTTTTTTTCATTTGTAATTTTAAACATATAAATGTTAGACTATCTCTGTTAAATATTACTTCCATAAATGATTCAGGTGTGGTGGGTAAAGTTCTTGACAAGAAGCCCTGATCTTCGGTGAAACTTAGCTTTTATGGCAATTATCTTAAATAAAAGCAGTAGAAAATGTAATCCTAAACATGTTAAATAATGATAAATATTTGAAATATAATTCCAAAGATGTCATACTGAAACTTGATAGGTGCTTCAACTTTAAAAAATATAGATTTTTCATAAATAATTTGCCTTATTTTTCTAAAAATTTCTCAAAAATATATCTTTTATTTCCATTTGGTAAATAATCCTTAATAGTTCCCCCACTGATAAATCGAAAAAAAAATCTTCTTAGCGATAAAAAACCATATAATTCTTTACTGTGAAATTAATAAAGAATTGTTTGATATTTACATTTTCTTCTTAGTTCGAATCCCTTATATATTACATATATATATATCTGTTTGTGCAGGTGTAAGCCTGTACAGTGTCTTAATTTACATATTGATACAAAGTGCATTAAAGGTCTGCCCATCCCTCACAAATGTATGTAAAACGGATTATTCTCCTGTACATGAGGGGTCAGAATGACTAACGTCAACATGGGTAGGATGACAACCTTGGCACTAATGAGGGCTTTGAACATTCCATTATCAGATTTTCAATGAAATGGAAGGCTGAAAAGTTGCGAGTTTGAAGCCTGTCCATTAAAGTATGAAGATTGGCTATTTTAATATAAAGCTGAGCACTGATTGTATATATGTGTGGAGATGGTAATCTGGACCAACTGATGACGGTTTAGCATGAAATACGATTAATAGTGATTATTTATCCTTTCAACATGTGTGTGATCAGGTGGGTCAGCAATATGAGATGGCTTGGAGAGTTGAGGGTTGTGTGAAAGTCTGTGTTCGAATCCCTTATATATTACATATATATCTGTATGTGCAGGTGTAAGCTGTACAGGGTTTTAATTTATTTTTGTTTTTTTAATGAATAAATAGTATATATTTTTTGCCTTCACTGCCTTTTGTCTTCTAAAAAAGCCATCTGGTGCATAGATTGTGAAACTTAAGGTAAATCGTAGTACAATAGCAGTACATTTTTTTATGTGATACAGTTTGGTGTACTTGGTAGAGTGTCTGACTTAGAATTGGGAGATCCCAGGAGCGATTCTGGCACTCAGACTTATGAACTCCTGACCAATAAAATCATTAGCCTTTTTTTGCTATGTGTGGGTTTGGCATAATGGTACAGCATCAGACGAGATCGAGAAGACCTGGGGTCAATCCTGGCTATGAAATCCCAAACAATGAAATTGTACGAGTTTTTTCATGCTATATGGTTTGACATAGTTGCTAGAGTATCCGACTAGGTTCCAAGTTGCATGAACTTATGAACTCCCGAGAAATAAAGCTATTAGCCTTTTTTTAAAGCAGTATATTTTTTTACATGATGAATGGGTGAAGTATTTATTCGGAATACAATTGTGGACATATATTTGACTGATAGAAAGCCAACGAAAAATTAAGGGAAATAGTACTGATCAGAAAAATACTTTCACAACTATTAGTCAGTGTTTGAAAAACAAACTTACACCAAGAAAAGCTCTCCCTGCAGTTATGAAATCTTGCAAATTGCTTGTAAATATTCTTGCAACCCATGGTTTCACTTCTATACTCGGTCTGAATCATTTCAAATGTTTCGGAGCAGTTTTGCTCAATTTAAAACAAAATTCAATATTAGCCTTTGTATCCATTATGGGTTAAGGTCCAACACACACCACATTTAATGTCATGCTTTGTAATCTAGGCACACTAGTTGCCTTAAATTTTTTTTTATGAATAGCTGAATTGTACACATGCATTAAGATGTTGCAGGCAGCTTATAAAAGAAAATCAGTCGGCAATCACATTTCCATCGGGACACAGTGTGCATAAACATTATCAAATTTATTATAAACAGTTAATTAAAAATGCCACTTACACAAAGCCAAAATTTAACGTCCTTAACGGCTATTTAGGAATAACACAAATCATTCTTGTAATCAATCTGGATGGCATTTAGATGAGCAATGCATTAAAGCAGGGGTCCCCAACCCTATGCCTGCAGGCACCGTGGCGCCCGCAGACTATTTTACATGTGCCCGCCGCTATCTGAACATGATAAAAAAATATTTATCTGATACAAATAAATTTAATTTTTAAAATTTCTTATAAATTATTGTATTATATTGTAATCAAATTGTAGGGCATACTATACTTTTACAGCATAAACATAGAAACGTTAATTATATGTTAAAATTGTATTTTTGAAACAAATATTTTTTTTGTACATTATGTGTTTTATTAACAATATCCAACTATAAATTTACATTGAAAAAATAAATGGTGCCCGCCATCTGGTTGAAAAAAATAAATGGTGCCCGCCACCTGGCCAATATTATAGAATGTGCTCTTAAGGGCAAAAAGGATGGGGACCCCTGCATTAAAGTATAAATTTTTGCTGAACTGCTATTGCTTAAATTATGACAATTGAGAGAAATACTTTCAGCTATCTAAACAGCAGTTGAATCGACACAACATGACTACATAACATTACTTCATATTTTTATTATGACCTGCAATTGTATGAACTTAACAGTCTATAACTTGGGTGATTAAACAGATTCTTGTAACTACTTATATATTTTTAATATTGTTTTGCATTTAGGCTGATTATTTATATGTTATTACATGCAAACATTTTCCATAATCAGCTATTACACGTTTTCAGTCATGCTTCCTGTTCAAAGTGCGGTTCTACAATACATATAAGCTGCCTGTTTACCCAAATTTGGGCCAATACTTAAAAAGTTCTTATTCATCTACTTTAAAAATAGGTGGAAAAGAACTGTTAAATATTTTCACAAATATGGTACCATTCAATGAAGTACGAGATGTATGTTAGAAGTAATAAGAAGACACCGAAAACGAAATACATGAGGGAACAAACAGGTGTTATTGACAACATTGAAAGAATTAAGCAACAAGTGGAGTTGGGCGGGGCATATAGTTAGATGATAATAAATGGACAGCCAAAATCTTAAACCGGATTCCAAGAGATTTCAAAAGACCTAGAAAGAGACCACATGTGAGATGGATTGATGAATAAGAGTGAGCTGGGATGACCTGGAAAAAAGGCTAGAGATTGGAGATGATGGATTGAACTTGGAGATTCCTTCATTCTGCAGGGGATTGATAATGGTTGAAAATAGTGATCCAACTATTTCCTAAAATATTCTTTTAGATGTGTATATTTACTTTTGGCTTAATTGTCTATTCATTTCTTTAATTATTTCGTATTTATAGACATAGATTACAATTTTAATACACATACAAAAAGCAAATTTTAACTCTCTCTAGTACAGATTTAAACTTTAATACCAGTAATTCCTATTTTAATATAAACAGTTTAAAATATATCACATTAATATATTTATATAAGAAGTTATGAATGCCATTCTCACAAAGCCGACTGATTTTTACATCTCTAGCATACCTAATGAGATTAGGCTGTATCTGAAACATACGAAGTATAAGCTAAGTCTGTCTGTTACATACTTTTATTTAACTTACTCTTTATGTTTTGATTGCTTAAAAAATCTTTTAACTCAATTTTCACCTACTTTCTAATTTTTGATCTAGTTGAAACTTTGCAATATATTCCTGATGATAATATATTTTTTGGAATTTGCAAATTTTAACAAAGAAACAATGAAAAATTTAAATTAATTTACAGGGGATTCAGTACTCTTTACTGTATTGCCACCTAGCAGTAGTAAATTGTATCCAAAATTTTTATAAAACTTCAAATTTTTTTTTTTTAAGAAATCCTTTTATTTATATAAATCCATTAAAAAGTAAGAACAAAAAAACAATGCAATAAAAAATAAAATTTTCTTTAGTTTTCACAATATTCTTGATATTATGCAATAAAAATAAGAACATACGGTACTCACATAAACCCCGAATGCTTTTATTTTCGTCATATAATATAGAGAATACTGTGAAAGTTAAAGAAAATTTTATTTTTTTAATTACAATTTTTTTTCTTACTTTTTAGTACATTTATATGAAAAAAAGTATTTATTTACATTTTTTTTTTGTTTTAAAAAAAAATTTGAATTACTACCACTAGGTGAAGAATGCTTTAATTTGTATCCCATAATATCAAGAATACTGTGAAAGCTGAAGAAAACTTTTTATATTTTGGTGTACTTATGTGAATAAAACTGTTTATTTTTTTTTAATTTTCCACTTATTAGTTTTAAAAAAATCTTATAATTTTATATTGCTAGGTAATTCCCCATAAAATTAAATTTTGCACCATTTTTTAAAATAAAATTATAAATTCTAAAAAAAAAAATATTGTCATTTCCAATTAAATTGTGAAGTGGTGAAAATTGAGTTACAATATTCCTCAGACAGACAGAAAATAAAAACAGAATGAGTTAAATAAAAATATATAGTAAACAGACTTATTTTATGTTTGATTTTGAATTTTTTACTTGAGGTAGTGAAAAAAAGTATAAAAGTTTATATCTTCTAAGGATTGTTAAATTTTTGCTACTTATTATATTCACATTGCAATTATCAATATACTTTATATGTGTGTGTTTTTATATTTCACTTATTAAGATTAAATTAATTCTGTTTTATGTTTATATTTAGCCATTTTTAATGTAAGTATTTTCTGAAAGTCTTAGTCTGGGTAGTTTGAATATAATGCTCCTTACTCATGAAAATTCTCTTCAAAATATTCCCAAGATTGATGGAATTCTCTCATCTTCAAGAGCATAAAGTTAAAATTCTTATTAAAATTTATAATTTTAAAATCGAGATGTTAGAACAAACTTTATTAAAACATCAAATAATATGTTAGAAAACAGGCAAAACTCACTATACATATTGCCACATACAGCAAACTAGAGTAATCAATGGATGCCATAAGGATTGTGCATAAAATTCCCATCTAGTGCCTACTTATCCAATATCCCCAAACTAGTTTCTGGCTTGTGGCACTAGATAGGGATTTTACGCACAAGCCTTCTGGTATCCATTGATTATTCTAGCTTGCTGTGTGTGGCAATACGTATAGTGAGTTTTGCCTGTTTTAACAAGTTATAAGCAAGCATAAGAAATGGTGATCATGTGATAATATGATAGAACAGAAACTTTCAGTAATATCATAAAAATAGGAAAGAAATAGCTAAATCAGAAATATGGAGTGTAAAAATAAGTGGAGTTAAACTTGCAGAAACTAATCAAATTCATCTTTTTTATATCAATGCAAATAAAAATATTAATGCCATTTAGTATTCTATTATTAGATAGTATTTCTTAATACAAAAGTATTTATATACATACATTTGAAAAATTCTCCTTTATTTGTTCTAATAATCAAACATTAGTTATATGATTAGAGGGTATTGTTAATTTGGATTTTCAGGACCATCTCTTAAAAGGTGGTACAAGTATCTTGACTGGTTTTCTGATAATGATCTTATTTTATTTGGCAGAATAATAGATTAAATGTGGAACTTCATAATAAAGATTTGAAGGCAGAAGTTCAATGCCTGTCAAGGTTTAAAAATAATTATTGGATCAAAACTGGAAGATATGGCTATTCACTAATCATGATTATTCTAGATCTTTATACGATGCACTGAAAGCAATATATGGGCCTGAGAAATGGTATCACAATCCTATTAAATACAGCAATGGCACTTTCTTATGTGATGACAATATTTTAAACAGTTGAAGAGTATTTTGATTATCTTTTGAATAATAATACAAGAATTGAGATGATGACCTTTAATGATATATCCATTTTAAGTAATTTAGATTTGGACAAAGATATTCAGTTGATGAAGACAAAGCAGCTCCTTATAATTTTAAAAATGGAAAGATTGGAGAAGTTTTAAAATATGGTGCTTGATATGTTAGCTTCAAATACATTGCAATTTTTTAGGCATATCTGGAGCCATGAAGTTGTCTAAACTATCTCAAGGCTGCTTTTATTGTTCCAATTTTTAAAAACAAAGAGAATACACAAAAGTGCGGTTATTATCATAGAATATCATTATTATTCACTGCAACAAAAGTACTTTCAAGAAATTTTGTTGAATATGTTGTTTACCATTGTAGATGGTTACAAGAGACAATATGGTTTTAGAGATTTTTGTTGCCAGTCAAATGCAGGAACAGTATCAAAAACAAAGAAATTAATTTATATATTGCTTATATTAATTGGGTCAGAGTATTTGAGTCAGTTAATAGAACAGATCTATGACATTATTTGAAATTAGTTGATTGTCCACTAAAATTTATTCCTATTATATAGCTTCTACATGGAAGGAGGAAGTGTTATTACTTCAAGTGGAAAGTCTGAAGGATTGTGAAAACTAATATTAAACAAGGATATAGTTTTGCTCCAACTTTCTTTTCAATTTTTATGACAATAGTCTTTGGAATAATTTATAGGTGGCTTAATCAAATAGGCTTCAAGATACAATACAGGTTCGATGATGGAATGGTTAATTTGAATCGATTAAATGGAAAACAATAACTTCTTCAATTCTGGAATTATAGTATGCTGATGACTATGCTATTTTTTCCAGTTCAAAAAATGATTAACAGAATGTTCTTAATTTTTTGAATGCAATTTATGCAGATTTTGGTTTATTAATGTCGAAAAAAAGTCAACTTCTTTATCAGTCAGTAATGAGAAAAAATCCTCACCAATGTTTAGCTTGGAAGGTTATCAACTTGAGAATGTCTTAGCAAATAGGAAGATGTTTTTAGTTGTTGTTGTATAACAGATGCCAATATGCTAGTAAGTTAATTAAAACAGGCAAAACTCTCTATTGCCACTCAGTGCAAGCCAGAGTAATCAATGGATGCCAGAAAGCTTGTGCATAGCAGTGCTCAGATCCAAGGCTCCTCACTGACGAAGGCCACAAGACAGAAACTAGTCAGAGGATATTGGATGAGTAGGCACTAGATGGGGATTTTATGCATAAAGCCTTCTGGTATCCATTGATTACTCTGGCTTGCAGTGAATGGCAATACATATAGAGTTTTTCTTGTTTTAATAAGTTATAAGCAAGCATAAAAAATGGTAATCATGTGATGTTTATTATGCTAGTAAGTTAAAAGATAGAGTATCTCACCAAAAAGAAATAACTATGGCCACTAATTTTGCTGTTTGTAAAGCTGTTATTTTTACCTAATTTATTGTATAGAAGTGAAACTTGGACTCTCTATCAGCATGTTATAAAGAAGAAAAATTCCACTTAAAAAAGCTCTGTAAAATTTTAAAAATACAATGGCAAGATCATAAAACCAATCAGTAAATGTTCTTCAACTTATTGGATGTGATACTATAGAGTCCATTATTGTAAAATCATACCTTCGTTGGATTGGATATATAAAAAAAAAGACTTCTGAAAAGGATGCATCATGGCGAACTGGAGCATAGTTATTGTGGGTGAGGTAGATCCCTTCTATGTTATAAGGATTATCCCAAATATATTCTAAAGAAGTACAATATCAATAGTTTCCATTGGGAGAATATGGCGAAGAATAGAATACATTGGATGGCTACAATTAGACATGATGTTGAAGTATTTCAAAAAGTTTTCTATTAAAGAAAAAGGTAGTTTATGGTTGCGACCACAGTATACCTAACTGTAAACTACCAAAATGGATGATAAAATATCAAGTGAACAAAAAAATATATTGAGTTTTATATGTGGACGTAATTCTGAATCAGATTGGTTTGTATAATCATGGCAAGACTCCTTTCTAGTTTTTCTCTCTCTTCCTTTATTTGGAGATTGAATAGTCATACTTGTTTATGAATGGCTGTTTGTACTTTGTATGTTTAAATAAAAAGAAGACAATTAAGTGCACACAAACTTAAAGTATAATTTAGCACTAGTCTGCCAATCGTATCAATAAAGGGACTTGTATTAAGTTTTCGATTGAAAAAACTCAGTTCAAAAAAACACTAATTGAAAAAAATTATTATGATTATAAATACTCCATATTTATAAAAGACTAAATAAAAAAATTAAAAAAGCCACTAGACCACTGAAGCAAATATCTGGAAGTAGATGGATTAGGTCCAATTTATTCTTAGTGATTGTGCGAAATGGGATGTAGGATTACTTACCTAGTCTACATTATTTTAGTATTTCTTAGGAAAAATATAATAAATGCTGATTGGTGCAATCATAGCTAATATGGTTTTCTTATATTATATATATTTTACTGGTAAAACTAATGTGTATTCATTTATTCATGTTATATATAATTTGAAATAGAAATGTTTAAATTATGTTATTCTGATGTTTTCATTATTTTTGTTTTATGTAGCATTGGACTTCCTTTGCCTATCAACCACAGTTGTATAGTTGGTGGGAGTTCAGAGTAAACAGTGGCAAAATGTATGCAAATTCAATCACTTATATTAACCCTTCTACAATTACTAATTCAAATAATCATAAATAATCCATTTTAAACACTGCTAATCAACTTTTTTCCCCTATCTATTTTCATCATTAACTCAATCCACCTCTCCAATTTATCTTTCAGTCTCTAACTACATATCCTATCCAATCTCTCTTTATAATCTTTGTTCACTATATTAATGCAGTGTTAGTGATTGATCTGAGAGCTAAAAATACCTATATTGAAGTATATACATATAGTTTCTGGTGCTTCAATTTGTTTCCATTCATTTATTTATTCTTTTACAATGTCAATACTAGTTTTCCAAATTAACTTTTTCATCCCCCCCCCCCCAAACTTTGTCCATTTTTTCAATAATCTTAAGTCTGTTTTCCTTTATGTAAAGCTGCATTTCAAAGAAAATGAATTACAAGCTGTTTCTTAAATAAAACTTTAAGGAATCACCCAATATCTTAACCTTTACTAAAAGCCCATTTGCCATTCCAATCCATAATGGCATATTCTTAAAATTTGTCACTATTTAAATTAGCAAATAACCACCGTCCTACCTATTTAAAAATAGTAACACACACTTTCAGTTTGGGATTGTCATCTCTTATTAGTTTCATCTTTTAGCATTAGACACATTTATTTTTATTCTAAACTTTATAATATATAAAATTAAAAGCATGTGAAGCGCTTGAAAGAGAAGCTCTAATATTAAAAACTTATTTACAACTCATCTAGATGCGAAACAATACACAATATAGTGTCAAATTTATTTTTTTATCAGTGTATTCCTCATCTTATCCATCTATCGGTGTTCAAAATCAGATTACTTTCTCTCACTATGCATACATTTTGCAAACATACCTCATTCTGCAGACGAACTAGAGGTATTGAATACCTGAATGTCCACACTCATGTTAATAGTTTGATATATTTCATTACCACAGTGCTGAATGTTCATTCTTTCATAAAATGTTGAGTGGTTAAAAATCAATCCCAATCTTGCACGAGTAGTAAGTGAAGGTTATTGGACTGTGAACATGAGTATGGAGGTCCAGTATATTTGAGACTGCTAGATCACCTTCAAGGAGTGAAGTGCATATATGCGAAAGATGGGTCTGCCTTTTTGAATGGATGGTTGCGATATGATAGAATTAAGATTAGAATTGTGCTAATAAAGCCAAACCAACTTGAAAGTACAAAATATACATTTCTGACTCATAAATCCCCTCTATATCTCTGCGATCTGCATATTTTGCTCGATAATTTCCATCATCTCTTTAAATGTTTATATTTTAAATATTTCTTTTAAAAATAATTTTACAGTAACTTTTAAAAATCGGGTTCACTAATTAAAAAGTTCAAATCTTTACAAAATAATTTGTCACAAACCTACATATTTTTAGCTTTTAAAACTTAATATTTTTGTATAACCTATATGTATATGTCAAATGCCGAAATCAGGTAGAACAAGTAATAACAGATCCAAAACTTAATATTTTTTTAGAACCTATTTGTATATGTTCAATGCCGAAATCAAGTAGAATAAGTAAATAACAGATCCTATGATTAATTTATTCTAGTTCTTTAAACACATAAAATCTTAAGAAAACAGAGATTTCAATAAAATTATGTATAGTGCACTGGAAGACAATATAATAATTATGTTAAGAACAATAATTCATACAATTATACAGCACCCACGCATGAAAAGTTGGGAACTCAATGCAGCTTAAATATTATAACGCTTCGTCGCTTAGAACCATAATTAAAAGTCAGAAAACGGAAATAGCATTAAGTCTCATTTTAAACGAGAATACTAAAAACTCTCGCTCGTAATAAACAATTTTTGAAAATTAAAATTCTAGTTGTAAATGTATTAAAAAATTTGGAAAATAAATCACTTTTATCTTTTCTGAAATAGCACTTTTAGTAGTAAATGAATTTTTAATGTTATTATTTACAGTTAAATAGCAACGTCTTGTTTAAAAGTTCAGTCTTCGTCCACTAGGTGCCAAATAAGTCATTTTTCAAATAAATACGCTATGATTAGAGAAATAAATAGCTTTATCCTTACACATTCCACTTGTCATAATTTGTTTTTTATTTACTATTTTCGAAATGATCAGACTTGTGATTAAAATTTAATTTGAATTGAAAAGGTAAACCTTATTTTATATTATATGGATACGATATATTGTATTGAGACGTACTGTTAATTACATGTATGCATGCATTTCCTCGTAAAACATCAAATATATATTTACTTAAATATATTTTCAACCTGAAGACAAATTTACGATCTATATAGAAAGCTATCTTGACTAAGCATTTGGTTGTCGTTGATAGTTATATGCTATTGCATTTTTCCTATAACACCGTTCTGTATACCAATATATGTATCTTAAATTCTCGCTTCTAGTATAGGTGAATTTAATTAGACATCAAGTTTGCCGATCGGTGGCAATAGTTTTGCGGAATTGTAATTTGATGAAGATAATTCTGTCAGTAATGACATCTAGATGCCCAGATCAATTTATTTTTCAGTTCTATTTATTTATTTTTATCAGTGGGTTATTCTCGTTTTAAACCATTACAAAGATTATGATTTCTGAAATACGATATTTAAATCACAATTTTTGGGATCGCTATATAATGTGTTGAGCATTTAAAAAAGTGCAAAGTAAATCATAAAATCAATGCTATAGGTATGTGATGCTTCATTGGTTACTAATGAATGCTATTTTACCCAATTGGATTTACTGTAATGGTAAGTAAATAATCAATCCAAATAAGATTGAAATAACCAACCATTGGTGACTATTATAATATTTATCGAACTGGCTTTCATCTCCATTGAGACTTTCTCAAGATATTATACTATTTATCAAACCAACTTTCATCTTTATTGAGACCTCAAGATATCTTGAGAAAGTCTCCATGGAGATGAAAGCTGGTTCAATAAGTATTGTAATATAGTTATTAATAGTTGTTTATTTCAATCTTATTTTGATTGATCATTTATTTATTTATTTGTGACAACATTATGGACAAATAAATTGCATTGGATATTTGACCATTGTAGTGATGTAATGGTTTAAATATGATCCCCAAGTTAGTTATAAGATTGACTTTCAGCAAAGAATAACTGAAAGGAGTTGTTGAATGCTCAATATGCTATTATGGTGTTTGAGCATCTGATGACATTTGAACAATTACCATACAATTATATAAACCTAGATGGTGCTAATGTAGTGTAGTGTATTAAAATAGTATTTAATTGGGTTATGAGTAAAGGACAGGTAACAAGATGGGAGAGAAAGATAATGCGGTATGCAAAAGATTTGGATAAAGAATTTATATTAGTATATTTGTACAAAAGTTGGGATGATTGTGTTAAGAGGATTGTTGAGTGTTGTTGTAGTAAGGAATGGGATAAAAGAATAGATTTATTAATAAAGAATAGGGAGTTAGAGAGATGGAGAAATAGTATGGAGAATAAAAAGAGTTTAAATATATATAGAAATAAACAATATTAGGTGTGAGTTAATATATGATTATAGTAAGGAAAGTAGTTTATTATTTAGGGCTCAAACGGGATCTTTAGCTACAAGAGAATATACATGTAAATGGAAAAATATGGGTGATTTATTTTGTAGATTATGTAAAGAAGGAATAGAAAATATTAGGCATTTGTTAATTGAATGTTAATGCTTGAAAACAGAAAGGGTACATATAATGAAGTTATGGAAGAATAAATATGAAAAAAGTGATTATACAGAAAGTGAATTATTGATTTTTATGCTGGGTTTGGGAAAAGATAAAGGGAATTTAGATATACAGACCATAGAGTTGACAAAGATTATATTGTGGAAATGTGATGGAGCAGAATATGGAGAAACTTAGAGTGGGGAATGGAAAATTAAGTGGCTAACAGGTTTATCTGGGCATAATTGCTGAGATATTCTTGACTTTGTTTAAGGAGAAGCCACAGTACATCACATCACATCGCATTTGATGGAGTTATATAGTACTTAATATAAAGTAAAAGCAGAATTACTAAAATATAAAATGTCTATTTATTATTGAATTTATGAATATATTTTGCAATACAAATAATTTATTTACCAAAACTTTTACAGTTATTTAATAAAAAAATATATTGATGACAAAATATACGCAGAAATAAAAATTCTTGAGAAATAGCCACATTTACTTTAGAATTTATAATGTCTATACTTATTTTTGAATTTCTCTTACAAGTATATGTTAATTAAAATGAAGAAAATAATATATTTTGCAATAAAAAAGGGGAATTAAAAAAAAAAAGTCCATGTACAAGGTGTGTATGAAATAAAAATAAGAAATATTTAACATACACTTATCGTAAATTTAGCAATAAATATAGTTAAAATTCAAAACTAAATGTGGATGTTTATGAATTTGCATTTCTGCATAAATTTAATTTGCCATCCATAGATTATTCTGTTAAATAAATGACATTGTTTTTGTAAGTAAATTATTTATATTGCAAAATATATTATTTTCTAGATTTTTTAATATATTCATGTAATTATGAATTCAGGAATGCAGACATTTTATGTTTTATTAATTAGTTTTTCTTTTGCTCTATCATAAGTACTATGTAAATAAAGATGGTAGATCATATATTACCATAATCGTTTTTAAACAATATCAACATCTTATAAATCAATTATCTGCAGATTATTGATCAAGAATTGCTGAGATCCATATATAAACATCCTTGTGAAAAACTTCAGGTCATAATTATGGAGACAGGTACTAATATAAATAATTATTTTTATAAATTGTCATCAGCATTAGTTATTTGCCAAAAAAAGCGGATCATGCATTTCAGTCTCACAATCATGCAAGTCATTTTTTTGTTTTCAGTTTGAACAGGGCAAATTTTATCCTTTAAATTTCTCTGTCATGGATTGTAAATCCAAATGTTACGTCCAGCGCTCAAACTTCTTATGAACTTCCAATAAAGCATTTGATCATTTATTTATTTATCCTTTAAATCAAGGCTCTGTTTGGACGACATTAAAATATATAAAATTATTAGAGAGTCTGTCGTTAGTTCAGTTTAACAGACATATCAAAAAATATAAAAAGGGAAAGTTATGGTGTTTATAAATTTCAACAAAATTAATATTGTTCATAATATATTTTAACAAGAGATTTTTGGCTTCATTTACAAAACGGTGCAAGGCCACTTCTTTGACCGATTTTATATTTGAAAAATACTTGGGTATATAGTGATATAAAAATATTAATATCACAATTATTATTTAATAATAGATTTAAAATATCTAATAAGTATTTGATTCAAATTGTTATTTTATTTTTTTTACTCGAAAAAGTTAAAATTTCTAGACATGCCACATTTTGGGCAGTTCTGATTTAAACAACTTCTTTCTTTTCCTATCTTCTTTTTTTTTTTTTTATTTCTAACGGACTCTTCCAACATATCCTTCCTGATTCCTATGCTCCTAAATTTTCTGTAATGAAATGTCCACTTTATAATTTCTTTTGTAAATCTATTTTTATTTCCTCTTTTCAATGCTTCTGACTTGTAAATCTTCTTTTACAGCTTAATTATTTTTTCCCCAAATCCATAATTCCAAAGTTTTCAGTTTTTATATTTTTTACTCATTAACCATGATGATTCTATCTTTCCTAAAATTAAGCTAACACATCTGGTAGTATATATGATACCATTTCCAACTTTCTTTAACACTTAAAAATATTATTTTTTATACCAAAACTTTACTCTTACAGTTTCGACTTTCCTGCAGTCATCATCAGAGCTACAATATCCAAATGTATAATCATACAATTAATACATTATATACATAATCAATAACGTAATTAGGTATAACTTCATATCTTTCACAATCTTATAAAAGTTTTGCATTATTTTTCAAATTATTTAATTTCATTACCAATATCCATCTTTCCATCTTCTAATTCTCTAATAATATATACCATAATTACTCCCCAAATACTTTTGTGCTATTTTCTCTACTAATGTTTGCACTTCTATTACATCCTTATTTTTACATACTCCATATGGCACATATTTTATACCTTTACTTCATTACATAGTCTCTTAAAAAATCTCTTCTTTTTTTTTTTCATCTGGTAGTACTTAGTAAATTTAAGACTTTTTTTTTGTGCCAAATGATTTTTGACTCCGAAAGGTTTTTGGAATTTCTTCACTGCATCAGTATTTGGTGTTGGTTTTCCAAAAAAAATTTACGATGTTGTTTCTATTATAAAAATATTCAAATGAATTATTGTTCAGAAGTTCATTGAGAAGTTTGAATAGTGGCAGAGACGGAAATAAGGCACAATCAATGGATCTTGGGCTTGACAATCTCACTCTACCACTTCATCAACTGCATGTTAAACGGCTTCTTTTTTAGATAAAATCAGAAGTTTCTATATCCAGAAATCTTGTTAGTCAAGCTGAAAGTTCCCTCTCTTTAAACTAATCTTATTTTTTATTATTAAATCTTCTTTCGATCCTGATTCATTTTTTTTGTAGCTATTTTTTTATAAATTCTCTTTTGTTAATTCCTCCTCCCTATCCTTGTCATCATCATTTTTGTTAAACTATATAATTTTCTTTTCCTTTAAGTTTTTTCCAATCATCCACATAAATGATATCTGCAGTTCAAATCCTTATTTTATTTTTCCTTCTTTTCCTCCGATATCTAAAGCTCCTGTCTTTGCACCAGAGTACAATAAATTCTTTTTAGCGTTAATTGATATCCTTATGTATTTTATATATGTTTTTATTTTTAAGTTGCCCTAAACTGTTTTGTTTGTTCATATTCATTTTATATTTTATATAATTGAATTTATCTCTAACCAAACTTATCTACTTTTTAACATCTCTCACAATGATGTAGCTAATCTATATAATTTCGATCTTGACTAATGAACCAAGGCTTGAATGAACCGCTTTATTTACCAGAATGTTCAGTCAATGCAAACTGACCATTTGCATTAAAGTGTAAATAAAGAATAACAAATTTAATTAATTATTCAAATAATAGTGAAGCCCTTTACAATCTAGATATAAACACAGCCTCATATACATATGGTCTTTGGTGATTTTATATTGCTAAAGCTATTAATTAATATATGGGCTATCTGAACTTAGTTCAGTCCCATATGGCTATTTAAGTTATATCTGAATTTGAAGGCATGGATGTCTGAAAGTTTCAGATTTTCTACTTAATAGTTAACCATTATATAAAGTGCTGGGCTTGACCTGGTATTTTAAATCTAATGCTTGAATATCCTAGTGCCTCACTGAGGAATGCCAAAAGCACGAAACCAGTCTGGAGATAAGGATATTCCGAAAAGCTTGTTAAGAGCTATTGGCACACTGATTATATAACATATGGTCTAGTTCTAGCTTTCATGGGAGTCTGTTACTTAATCAATTTTTATCTCATGAAGTGAAGAATTTTAAATCCAATATTAATAATATAATAAATATGATATTACTTCCAATATTATATGTAATTTCTTGTCTTGATTCATAAACCAAATGCTGCTAATAAACATTTCAGCACTTCTTTACTTACTAGATTGTTTTGCCAGTTTATAATATCAGATGCCAAAAGCTAGACTTGTCAGAATAATAAATGAAGGACATCATTTTACAATTAAATCACCAACCAAAAATAAATTACAAATTATTTACCAGTAGTTTCCCTGCCAAGGTAGATCAAGTACTGAATAATATGACCCTAAACATGTATTATCCTACCTTCCCACAATTGGAATGACTTGGAATTGAGGGAAAATAGAATAATATATGAGCCATTTATTTTGAAAGTGACTTGAAGTCCATTTATTTTTAAATCGTGATATTTAAGGCATTGCATTTTAATTAATTTAAAAATATTTTTCTGTTTAGCTGTAAATTATTTAAAAATGAAAAGGTAATAGTGGTATTGTAAATATTGTAACAGCTAATTTGATTTTTCTGATAAATGGATTTAAGCCATTTTCAAAATAAACGGTCACTTGTTTTCAGTTCTTATTTTACAGTTGATAGTTTGCATTGGTAGGGTAATCATTAGACATGAATTTGTAATTTAATTTGACTAGTGATTTACTTATGAAATGTTATACTAGGTCAAATACATTACTAAATATTTATTCCATTTTGTATGTAAGGGCAAAGAAGTAAATTATGTATAAATTTTGCATATTGTAAAACTTTCCTTGTACAATGTGGCCGTTGTCTTTGTAATTCAGTTAAGCACTATTTTTAATTAGCTTTCATTCATATTTTGTAAGTTATTGAATATTTTTAATTTGCTTTTACTTCATTAAAAAATAATATCCCGTTATTTCTTGAATGGTCGGATTTATTACTCAGTCAAATAACTGATTCATTTTAATCCTAAGATTAGTTTCTCTCTGTTAATTTTCATTGATATCTTATAATAAGTGAATCACATTATCATTTGGTGTTCATTAGTTAATCATGTTTCCAATAGATGGCTCTAGAATACTGCTCAGAAATGGTATAGTCAAGTTTTTGCTGCCATGTTGAAAAAGTTTGATAGTAGATTGCAGTTTATGATTAATATTAGAATATATAAATTAGTTTTTAATTGGTTTTAAGGAAAGGATATGTATTAAGGTGGTGAAAAATGATAGGGTATTCTGTAGAATTGGACAAAGGTTTTGCATTAGGCTATGTGTAATAAGAATTGATTATAAATTGGAATAGTTATGATTGAATAAAGAGAACAATTTCATTAGTAAAAGACAGAGTTAGAGAGCTGGAAATATATATGGATAACAAAATAGTTTAAGCAGTTTGATCAGAAGCAAATCATTTTATAACTATAACAAGGAATGTATTTTTTTTAAAGTTCTTACAGAGGTACTAGCTTCAAGATGACTTTTTAAATAATTGAATACTTTATTCATTTTTTATCTTACTGTCTCAACTGTTTTGCAGTGTTCTTTAGATCTGTTAAATATGTTACATTTTATTATTTGCATTTGATAAGTTTCCAAACAATTATATTCCTATGCAGCCTTCACAATGTTTTATTCACTTTTTTAACTTACAGTTTCGACTATTTAGCAGCGTCTTCAGAGAAATTAAATAAGAATGAATAGAAGGACTCTTATTTAATATAAACAATGTACTAAGAATGAAAAAAGGTATTGTGCTGATTTCTTTGGTGGGATTATTGGCTCAGGAGATTTTTGATACCAATGAAAGAGAAGCTATATATCATTCGTATCATATCATCTTTGTCATAACTGTTACATGAAAAGTGTGAGAGTTATGTTTCTTTCTTTAGTATATCATCAAAATTTATTCTCAGAAGTCTTGTTTTCTATTTAGATCTAAATGATTTCTTATTTAGGCAAGTCCAAATTTAACGTTTTGTCAAATGTTGTTTTCAACATGGGCTAAGCATGTCAAACTTTTTAAATTCCATCTATCAGTGGACATTTAAAATAATCAATGATTCATCCTTTGTTCCTTTACTTTAATTTCGCTTATACTACTATGATAATTGCTCTTTTGAATTTGCTTCATTGTTTTCTCTTGCTGTTAATTATAACATTGCATCATTCAGCTCTCCAATTGTTCCAATATATAGTAAAACAATATTAACTTTCTGCAATAGTGCCATCTATATTACTGCATTTAAAGTGCTCATTTCCAGGTTGGTTTATGTCTTTATCATTGATGCTTGGGATTCAAAGATAAAGGCAAAAAAATCAGAAGTCAATCTGGAAATGAGATCTTTAAATGCTATAACTATTTGCTACAGTGACGGACCCTGGAGCTGAATGATTCATGAATCACAGCTTTTCTTTGTCACTTCCTGTGTTTGAGCTTTTCTTATGAACTTCCAGAGCAATAAACCATTTGATGTTTTTTATGTCACGGTTTATTCCAGCTTTTACAGATGCTGTTAGAGTAGAGAGTTGAACATTGGTTTCTCTTGCTATTAAAAGTCATTGTCTTTTTTACGCAACTTTTTCTAGAAATCTCTCACAGATCTGTTTGACACACATTATAGTGCTAGAGGTTTTTTTTAAAACCGTATTGCCATTGTGAATTTTTTTACTTAGTATCTTTTTTCTTCATTTTTTAATATTCAGTCTTCGAGAATAAATATCAATGAATATCTTTTATCTTTGAACTGGAATATGAGTATTAGAATAGCTTTTTTTGTGAGCAGCCCTAAAAAGGGAGGGTTGTAATAACCTAAATTCTTATTGGTCATTGTAGCTATTCTTGTTGGAAGTTTTATATCATAAGCCCAATTTTAGTATTACATAAAGATAAGTTACATTACTATAATCCATATGTTTTACTCATTGTCTTCTTTGAATAGGTACTTTGGCACTACCCCCCCCCTCCAACACATACACTGATAAAAGGCAAGAATGTTAAATAGCCTAAATCTTTCCTGAGAATTGTGATATATATATGTATTTCTTCATGAAATTTTAAGATAATTGGTGTATCCAAGAAAGGCATTTTTCCAGATTATTCCTAATTACTTGACAGGATGTTATCACAGATAGCAAGTTGATCAGTATTCAATGGCAGTTCATTTCTGTTTAAAGTTTCTATTAGAAGTGACTTACCATACCTTGCCTCTGTCAAATACTTGTTTATTAAATGCAGTTTTATTTCAATTACCTTGCAGGATAAAAATTAAACTTGTCGAATTTTCTTCTGATAACAGCATAACGATTTGACTAAGTTTAATCAAAACCTCATTAAAAATAGCATTATTTTCACAATTTTTTTTTTTTTTGCATTGTTTCCATTCAATGTGTATTTCAGTCGTAGATAGATCCTAACGGTTGAAATGAGAAAGTTCAATAACGTAAACCTTTTTCCAAGAATTGTGCTGTTTGTGGGAGGGAAAATCTATTGAAATTCATTTATTATTTTCTAAGTTATAAGTTTACGGACAAACAGACACTTTGTTTTATACAGTTAGAGATTAACAAATCAATAAGTGCTAATTTTGTAATCTTAAAATTTTAATTACATATCCTGAAGATGCACAACTTCCAGCAACAATTTTCATATATTTTTCTTAATTTACTTGTACTTCCAGGAATATTTTTTTTTACCCTACACCAGAACCATTTATTGTAACCCTGTGTAATCATAGGTATCAGTTAGTATAATGATTTAATATCTACACTTCCAGATAAGTTTCTAGATTTTACCTTCAAAGTGAAAACTTAAGATTTGAATCTAGAAGTACTTGACTGAGCAGCCATTTCTAATTCCTCAAGATAATAGCCCAAAATTAAAAAAAATTAAAGTTTGGGAAACCAATTCATAGATCTAACACCAGGTTTATCGCTATATATTTTGGAACCCTCAGTTTTATTAATAAGCCGAATAGTCGTGCGATGTTATTATTACCCTTTTTAGGTGAAAGATAGAAGAAGCCTACATTTGGCATAAAACTAAGATCTCTAAAATATGCAGAGACTGGTCTGATGTCAGATCAATATAGCTATGCAGAAGAGGTGGTTTGAGTTCAAAATCTTAGAGTTGTTTTCATTTTGAAAGCTTGAATGGCGTAAAAGACTAAATATTGATTTTTCAAACATGTGTAAATGAATTAGTTCCAGATTTTGTTTCTAAGTTCTCACTGATGAAAGCAAACACCAGAATATGGTCAGGAAATGTCATCATTATAGCATCCCATGTGGTATCTAATGATTACTCAGGCTTTTTAGTGGATGGCTCTAGAAAGTGATGAAGAGAACTGCTCTTGGAAATATACTTTAATATTATCTGGATTACTACATATGCGGTGAAATCAGGATTATCTCCCAGTCACTGAAAACTTTTAAATGTACTTCTGCAAACAATTTCCTGCTAGCAAACAACAGATTTTTCAGAATATCATACACAGCACCTGCTTTTGAAAAATAGCTGCAAAAATTCTTTAGGCACTTGACATAGTTGTTATTGCAAAATTAACTATGATATAAGGTTCAAATCTGGTTGGAGCTGATACATTCAGTTTTCTAATCCTCATCAGTAAAGATGAATACAATCAGTTAGCAGGGTGAAGGTTTTAAACCAATAAACATCACATAATCACCATTTCATATGCTTTTTTATAACAGTTATTAAAATAGGCAAAACTCTCCATACAATATTGCCACTCAGTGCAAGCCAGAGTAATCAATGGATGCCAGAATGCTCGTGCATAAAATCCTCGTTTAATGCCTACTCATCCAATATCCCTAGACTAATTTCTGGCTTGTGGCTTTTGTCAGTGAGGAGCCTTGGATCTGAGAGCACTGCACCTAGATCTTAGGATCCTAAGATCTAGGTGCAGTGCTCTCAGATCCAAGGCTCCTCACTGATGAAGGCCACAAGCTAGAAATTAGTCTGGGGATATTGGATGTGTAGGCACTAGAAGGAGATTTTATGCACAAGCCTTCTGATCCATTGATTACTCTGGCTTGCACTGAGTGGCCATATTGTACGGAGAGTTTTGCCTGTTTAATAAGAGTGAAGGTCTCAGAATATTGAAACCTGGTCAGATAACTGTCATTTCTTAAACTCTGAAACTTGATTATAATAAGATGTAACATTCATCATCTGTCAAAGAGTTGTTATCTATACACACAGACCACAAATCATTATTAATTCAGAAGAGTGTATTCTTGTTATGGAAATTCTAGAAAAGATAGATTAAAAAACTGATAAACTGACACTCATTAAACTTATGGTGTATTGCCATTATTTTTTGTAACAAACTAAAATTGTTCCAATGGACAAATAATATGTGAAGCAAACATTAAGTCATTATATACTCACAGAAGCATAATGATTCACAGTTATGTATAACTTGTAGGGTGTTCAAACCTGGAATACATGGGTATATGTGTGTGTGTATGGGGGGGAGGGGTAGTATTTTTGAATTACAAAGACTTGATGCTTCAGAATATTATAAAGCAATAAATTTATTTCAAAAATGTTGCATAATGTTGTTAGATTTTACATATTAAATGTTTTTGTCGTACTTGATTTATCTGAGTTTAACTATGTTTTGTTTTAATTAGATAATGTATGAAAGTCAGCATTCGAAAGGAGAAGTGTATGGTAAGAACATTTACTGATAATTTATCTACATTTCATAAAATTTTTAAAATAGTAATTCTGTATGCTATAGTTATATAAATATATTTACTACCGTATTACTTTGAATATAAGACACCCTTCTTGTCCAAATTTTGGACCTGTAATAGTGGGATGCGTCTTCAATTTGAAGCAAAAATGTTATTAACTTATAGAGTTTGTTTCCAATTTTCTAAGTTTAAAATTGTACTGCGTCTTAAATTCAGGGGTATCTTATATTCGAAGTAATATGGAGTTTTATACATATATATGAAATGGAACAGGAGCTAATTAAGCTCCCTCTAGTTCTGGAATAACTAAACAAATCCACTACCTTAATGCTAAGTATAGAGGATTTGAACTCAAGATTTTCAAGCTCCAGGTTTGTGAAGAGTACCTGGTTTTCATATATTTACCTTAATGCTAGCAAATTAAAGAATAGAGTGGATTCATCTTTAAATAAAGTACACTTCCTGCTCATATATCATTTTAGTACTATACAAAAAGTGGCCATTTTTTTTAGCTCAAGATAAATTAGACAAATGCTACTGTAACTATTAGATCATGTGATCTTTTTCATTTGTAGTTGCCTTGATTACATACAACAGAAGGTTTATTCTAACTTAGTACATGGAAAATTTTTCATTATAATTTTAATATATACGAGAGGGGGGACCCCAAAATAACCAGAATCATTCTTTGGTTTATGTGCTTGTTGTAATATATACTTCTGTTGATACATGACTCTTGCAAGAATTCTTTTGCATCAATCTGCCAAAATCGTTGGGACTTTGTAACACATTGTTTGTAAAGTGTGTTTTGCATTTTTGTCAATTTTTTTAACAATGGCTGAAAAGTTTGACATTGTGAAATTCTGTTTTCATTTATAGACGATAAGGATAAAAGTTGTAATGCTTGAAACAGATTACTAGAAAGCTGATCTCATGAAAACACAAGTTTACGAATGGTTTAATTGAAATGTTAAATTTTCCATATACCTGAAAAGCGTCACAAGTTAAGTCCAAAGTCAAAACAATGCTGATTTTTTTTTTTTATGCAAATGGCATTTTTCTCTCAAATTTAGTTCATAATGATCAGGCATTTTATCTGCAAGTTCCGAAACATTTACGTGATGCGGTAAAATATAAATATCCTGTTTTGTGATAAAGAAAAGAGTGCAAGCTCCACTCTCACCGAATGTCATCTCTCAAAGCCTTGAATGTGAATTACATTTTAATTAAATTCAGCATGATCCAGCTATCTATCAGCTGTATTTGCTTGATCTCACTTCAAGTGATTTTTTTTAATCTCTCAAATGAAAAAATGTCTTGGTTGTCTTTTTTTTATGTTGCGGATTTGGAAGTGATGGAAAAAATGTCAAAGACATTATTTTGCAAGTACTTCCGGACTACTTTAAAAAATGAAAAATATGTTTAGACTGGTCTATTGCATCAAATGGATAGTCATTTAAAAGAGATTAAATTTATAACACGTAAAAATAATAAATAATTTTTTTATTATAAAATTCCGGCTATTTTTGGATATGGATCCATCTCAGGCACCCCAGGTTGTATACAGCATTTCACGCCCTCAGGCTGGATGCAGCACCACATACTATGGGGAAACCAAGGCCACTGTCCATAATAGAGCTGTTCAGCACATGTATACGTACAAAAGAGCAAAAAGGAATAATGATAACTTCTCAATATTTTTCGAACATGAGAAGCAGGCCGGTCATGTGTTCGAACCCTGCAACCCCAAAATAGTATGCTCTGAAGCCAACGATTGTAAAAGAAAGATCAAGGAGGCGTATTTTATTATCAATGATAACAATGCGATCAATAGATGTGATACGTGTTTTGCTATTTCAGGAAAATGGACAAATTAATTTACATATGCATTTGCATACATTACTATTTAGTAATATTACAGCAATGGTTTATAATCTATTTTGTCCATGAATATGAGGGAAAAACCTCGAAAGTACTAGGGCTAGATTAATTTAATTTAATTGTTTTTATAACTACTGACAGCTTCTTCTTCAGCGTGTTAAAGCGCTTATATATAATATATGTTATATCTAAAGTTACTGTTATGCAGAAATTGACTGAATTTAGAATATTTTTATTTAGAAATAAAATATTATATCAAAATTATTAGTTATTGAACATTGAAATATATATGAGCATGATATAAAGGGGAAAACATTTTAAATATATCACCTATGGTTACACATAGAAAAGAAAAATGTTGAAGAGAATAAATAGATATTATTACTGTCTATAAATAATAAAGTATGTGATATGATTTTACCCTCTATTTTATTTTATTTTAATACCGCACTTCATGTAGCACCAAATATTGATAGGTTAATTATTAATGGTAAGGATGCTATTGGTAAAATCAACGGTAACCAAGTGTGGCTTCATTTATATCTATGGGTCAAAGATGCATTAAAAAAGAGTTCATAAACCAACTATTATTAAATTTTTGTTTCCGAACATTTAGTTATTTGCAGTGGAAGTTTTTGTTTTGACAATGTTTTTATTTTATATCTGAGAATATGTTGAGAAAAAGAAAAATCAAAGAAGCCTTAAATAAATATGATAAGTACTTTATTAAATTAAGTAATACAATTGTGTAAATATATACAAATTATGGAAAATTGAGCTATCATGTTGGAACATTATTGTGTGATTAAAATGAGATTTTGATTTTCACGTTTTAATTGTAAATACTATTAGTGATCACACTCATGCAATAAGATAATAACTGTAGTTGATATTTATTTATTTCATATGTTGAAAATTGTAAAGGTAATTCCAGTGTTTGTTTTATACGTGTATCATGAATTATTGAAAAATGCAATTGATAAATATTTAATATTTAAGTACAAGTATATTATATATATTTTTAAGCTAGTTGTAATTAGAGGTGATTTGAACCCAGACTTTCAAGCTCCTTTTAGTCATCCTTTCCATCTTATGCATTCGACACACATGACCACACCCATGCGAAAAAGATAAATGACCTACAATATATGTATTTCATGCTGAACCAGCACTCATCAGTTGATCCAGATTATCATCTCCCTCACATATATATATAATCAGTGTTCGGTGTATATTAAGATAGCAAAACTTCAAACTTTAATGGATAGTCTTGAATGCCCCCTGGTGAGATTTTTTTTCATAAAATCTCATGTAATGAGAGAGATTGATCTGAAAGATTTTAAACTGAGCAATAATTTAAGATTTTTACATGCTTGGAGAATGCATCACAAATTTAAAATATGTGAATAGTTATTTACTAATATTTATATATATATGTGTAAAATGCATCTGATGAAAACCTTTTCAAAGAATATAGACATCTTCTTTTACTATCAAATTATTTCTACCAAAAGAATTCCATCCACATTTAATTCTACGATTGATTTCTTCGTTATATTTCATACATATCAATTATTAACACAGTTGGAAACATAATGAATGAAATTAATTATAGAATTAAACTTGGATGTAGTGATTTTGGTGGAAATCATTTCATATTAAAAAGAAATATGGCTCTGTATTTGAACAAGAAGATTTTTAATAAGTATGCCTTACCAGTCCCTATCTGTGGATCTGAGATTTTGACACCTAACAGAAGAGCACTATTGAGATTTCAGAGCATTCAACAAAATATGGAAAAATATATCTTACAAGTTTGAAAAAGAAAGACGAGTGAGAGGAGAAATAAGTATCACTGAACTTCATTGAAAGAATTAAGAGACTGAAATGGAGTTGACTGGACATCTTGTTAAAAGATGTGATAATAGATGGTCAGTTGAGCCTTAAACTGGACCACAAAAGATAGTAAAATTCAGAGAAAGAGTCTACACATCAAATGGATGGATGAAATAAAGTTTTCTGGTAATAGGAGGACCAAACTCTCCATACAGTACTGTTATCAAATGCAAGCCGTCGTTAGTACCAAACTCTCCATACAGTAGTGCCATCAAGTTTAAGCCTTCGTAATCAATGGATGCAGGAAGGATTGTTCATAAAATCCCTATCTAATGCCTACTCATCCAACATCTCCAGACTAGTTACTGTATGGAGAGTTTGGTATTTTTATTAACTGCCTTAGTAAGCATATGAAATGATGATCTGGTAATGTTTTGATGGTTTTAAACCTATTCTGCCCATAAAATAATGGTGACTGTGGTTTTTGAAAAACCCAAGTCACCAAAATGTATAGAGATGCTGAACTGAGTTCAGATCTATATAATTATACAAGCGAATGAGCTTGGGTTGGAAACATTCTGGTGTTTTCATCTTGGGCTCCTAGCTTTATAGTTAGCCAAATAGGTAAAAGGTGATCTAGATGCAGTGCTCTCAAATCCAAGACTCCTAAAGCCACAAGCTGAAAACTAGTTTGGGGATGTTGGATGTGTAGGCAATAGATAGGGATTTTATGCACAACTCCCCCTGCATCGCCCGAAGGCTTGCACTTGGTGAGTTTGGAATTATTAACAGCATGTGTAAGCATATGGAATGGTGTTCATGTGAATGTTTGCTGATGTGTTGTGAAGAAGGGAGGCTAGGGATCGAAGAAAAGATTAAACTTCGAGAGACATTCTCCTCCTGCATTGGATTAACAATGGTTGAAAATGATGATAATAATAATATCCAAATCTAGTTTTATTTTTACGTAAGTGAATCCTAACTGATACTTGAGCACTATTGAAATGAGTAAATACTGGCTTTATGATTTGAATTTTATAAAGATTTTTAAATTTGTGTTCAAATTAGGTATAACAATCTCGATGAACATTGTTTTTGAAAATGATGTACAAGTCCAAAATGCACTGAGATAACTACTGATTATATATATGAAGGTAACAATACCAGGATCACAATATCTCTCTTATGCTTATTAATGTTTCCAAAAACAGTTATTTCTAGCGTATTCTAGAACCTTCCAGATGGGAGAGTGCTGTAAAATTTCTTCCTTACTACCCAGTTTTTTGACTTTTATCTTCATCAGGGAAGACTAGGATTAATTCTATCTTTGAATTCTAGTTTTCACTGATGATGGTGCTGGTTTGGAGATAGAGATTTTATGAACATTATACAGTCTGGAATCCAGTGATGACTCAAATTTATCTCAGGTAGTTTAGAATTGGGTGAAGTTACTGGTTCTTGAGAATGTACGAAATAGTTGAATTTATCCATGAATTTTCTTGGCTAGGATTTAGTTATACAAATTTATTCTAACAATTTTATAATATTGAAGTAAAATTCTTGTTCATACTTCACCTTCGAGTAGTAAGTTACAAATTGCGAGTTATGCAAATAAGTGCTTCGCTTGTTTGCATAACGCACAATTTGTAACTATCTAACAATTTTAACAAGTTTATAAATACATTATGGTTTATCAAATATATAATGCTGATACTTATAAACCTATTTGCGAAACAAGGTTACTACGATAATTCACAAGTCAGGTTCCCAAAGAATCATTTTAAAAACTTGCAAATAAATAAGGTCTGATTAGTGCTAATCCATTTATCAGATAAGAAAAGATTATTAGATTGGTATTGATCCAATAAAACGAATGTTATTTGCAAGTTTATTTAAAAAATTCTTTGATAATATGACTCTTGAATTATCATAGTAATATTTTCAGACTTTGTTGTTCGGACAATATGTTTACATAAATTTAGTATGTATAATTAAATCATGAATTATAGACATTACTGAATTTGAATCATGGAAACATTCTTTATATCAGCACAAAATTAGTACATACTAATTATTGATTCCAAAGCTAATTGCATTTATTCATTTTTTATAGTCTGCCATATCTCTAGTTTTGGTTAATCATTACTATAGTTGATTCATGGCAATTAGACAGCAAGTTCTAAGTAGATATGATGGTATCAGCATTCATATGGTCAACTGTTAATGATATACTTATTTACTTTGATAATTTATGCATTGATATATGAGAATTCTGGAAATTGCAGTATGTTTTATGTATGAAGTATGTATGCAGGATCCATGTAAATAATTTTATGGCTTAGCAAATATATAACACAGAGAATATAATCCTATTCATAGAACAAACAAGTCTGCTATATTACTAAGGAAATTTGATACTTATGTATTAGACCTACCTTTCTCCAATGGGGGACAATGGTGGTGGGGATGGTGGTAGTGTTTGCAATGGCAGAATACCATATTAAAAATCACAACTACCTGTTTTATTTAGTATCCTTTTTTAATACAGCAGTCTGCTGTTGCAAACATGGGCAGCAGGTCTAATATTTAAGTACTGATAATTCATAGTTAGATTTACCAAAAATTATTTAAACAAACTTATAAACAATGCCCATTTTTTTGTGATATGTTTTATATGGCAAAATAGATTGCCATTAATATAACAAAAAAATGGATGGTATTTACAGGTTAAATTTAAAAGATTTTTCAAGAATCTAGCTTACGAATTATCTAATTATCTATATAATGTATTCAGATTTGTTAATTTCTTGAATAAATAAATGTACAGTAATTCAAAAATAAATTATTTGATATTCAATTACATAAATTAATTTCATTAAAAATTTTAAAATTTTTATTTGACACAATTACTTATGCTAAATATTTAGTATAATTACTTAAGTTTTTAAAGTATTTTCATTTCATCTTTTATAAGCAATAGAATTTTTAACTATCTTTAAAAGAAAAGCTGGGAGACCATTGTTTTAAACTTTTTTTTAAAATGAAAATAATATTTTATTTTAAAGAATGCATGCATGTATTTATCTTTTTTTTTAAAAGTAAACTTTACATATTTCTTTTTTATTTGAGGGTAGTGGAGGACTTGTATAGCCTAGTCATTTTGAACCTTTTCCATGTCCATCGAGGATAGTCCAGAATTTATGTTGTATTTTAATTGTTGATCTTAACAACATTAAAGTCAAACTGCTTGAATTATGGTTAAAATAATTTTATTTTTCAGTGCTAATATAGTATATGCTTTACCTATGAATGGAGCCACCATCCATATATCCATGATTATACAGAAAGTGGGTTATTGGTTTTTATGCTGGGTTTGGGAAAATATAAGGGGGATTTGGATATGAAGGCCATGGAGTTGACAAAGATTATGTTGTGGAAATGGGATGGAGAAGATTATGGGAAAACTTAGAGTGGGGAATAGAAAGGGAAGGTAAAGTGGCTAACATGTTTCTCTGGGCATAGTTGCTGAGAGATTCCTGACTCCGTATAAGAGAAGTCATAGAGCATCACACCACAACAACAAAAAAATGTAATCAGCAAGTTTATAATTTTTATTAGTCATTCGTTAGATGAGAGATTATCCATTTAATGAATAATATATCTGTAGTATAAATTTTCACTGCACCACTTTTATGCAAGATAGGGATTGATTTCTATCCACTTTTAACACCTAGTGGGAGGGCTGTAATCATAAACATATAACCAAAAATGTGAAAAAGATGTATGATCCCCAAGATGCACATTTCGAGCTGGAGTAGCACTCATCAGTTGACTCAGATCACATTCTGTTGCACATATCTTTATCATTATTCATTTATATGTAGATACTGTTAATTGATGTGTCAATCTTTCTGCAACTTTAACACAAACCAGTTTATATTTTATTTATTTGTATATTATTTTAATGTTAGTATTATGATTTATATGTATGTGTATATATATATTGGTATATGTATGATAGATATTAATTTATATGTTTAATGTTCTCTTTGATGATGACTCTGCACTTGAAACTGAAAAGAAAAAAATAAATATGTTAAACTGCATTGTAGAGTGTGATTTAAGCTGTATATGGTGTATTATATTATATTAAACCACTTGATGGAAGTATATTAATAATTTTTATTAATCATTCATTAGATTAGAGGTTATTCATTCAATGAATAATATTTCTGTAGTGTAGTTTTCATTACATCACTCGCGCCAGATAGATATTGGTTTCTGTCCACCTTTAACATGCCTTTTGTCATATGTTTATGACTACACCTCTTCGCAAGGTGTTAAAAATGTACATAAATCAGTCCCTACCTTGCATGAGAGTGATATGATGAAAATTATACTACAGAAATATTCATAAAATGAAATCAGTAAGTTTCATATTTTTCCTTAAAAATAAAAAATAATATAAAATGTTTAAAAGTATGAAACTAAGGATATTATATTTAGAAAATAGATATGAGAACAATATGGTTAGTAGTCAAACTAATGCATAATGATTCTATAATAAATGCAATAAATAACTGGTGGTCAATACAAGCATTTCATAAGAAATAGTGATGAGGTAAAAGCAATTCCATATGAAATCAAAATAAGGATTTAGCAACTACAACAATATGAAAAACGAGCCATTGTTGATGATAAATCCACAAGAAATTAAATTCCAAAAAATTGCCTGTTTGTCAGAAAATAAAAAATGTCAGAAAATAAAAAGCATTGATGCCATAAAAAGGGCAGTTGTTGTGATAAATGAACATTAAACCATCAAACATCACATAATTACTCTGGCTTGCACTGAGTGGTGCTACTATATGGAAAATTTTGCCTCTGTGATAAATGAAAATTGTTGTCTCGTTATCTACTTTAATTCTTATACTTTACACAGTTATTATTATGAATGTCTGGCAGGGAATGACAAATATCAGTCATAAAAAATATACATGCGAAGCATAGATTTATGACAATACCTGTATGTTGTTTATCTTTGAAAGTAAATTATGGGATGAATACATATGTTTATGATAAAAGCCTTATAATTTATGGCATCTCCATTTTTCATTTTCTCTTACATGGATACCAACCATTTGGAAGTTACTTTCTTATGGATTACACAGCTTGTTTTTGGAACTGTATACTTCTTAAATACTTAACCGCTGTAAATGTATATATTTGCCTGTATACTTTTTATACTGTCTGTGTTTTTTATTTTACTTATAGACAGAGATCTTTTGGATTTTAATTTTTAAATATTTATTATCAATTAATTTTCTTATGGTTGCAAGCATTACTTTTTATATTGTTGTGCTTGTTAAATCCTGTTTTTTTTTTAATAATAAGGCTACTCTCTTGAGAGATGGGAATAAACATCACATGATCACCATTCTTTATGCTTACACAAGCTGTTTACATAGAGGCAAAACTCTCCATACAGTAACATCACTCAGTGCAAGTCAGAAACTAATCTGGGGGTGTTGGATGAGTAGGCACTAGATAGGGATTTTATGCACAAACCTTCCTGCATCCCTTGATTACTATGGCTTGCAGTGAGTGGTGCTACTATATGGAGAGTTTTGTCTCTGTGAGAATATAAGACGTTTATGCACCAAACTGTTTCCGAGTCACATTAATTGACCAATTTGAGGCTTTTTATGCTTTTCAGCTGGAAATCATTCAATACCCTTTAGCCTTAAAGTCTGCCACTCTAGCTAATGGTTTAAACCTTTCTAGAGTATATATTTTAATATTTATGTCTAAACTTTTTTTGTTAAAAGTTATGACAAATTCTTATATTATAGAACTATACATTATAATTCTGTTATAAATAAAACCATTGAAGTGCTCTTGTTTAGCTCACTATGAAAATACAATCTGTTTTATATAATATCTAAATTTTGAATTGCTATGACACTGTAAAGCTCACAAATCCATTTCAGGGATATTCTCTGTCAGTCTCGCCAAGACCTAAACATCACTAACAATAAATCAGAAAAACACTTGAATTGTAATAATCATAGTGAGTTGATAGAAGGCGCTTAACAGTGTTTTCATAAAATAAATATGATGTAGCTAGAATTGTATGGAAGGGAGTGGCAGTAGCAGGGTTAACTTATGATAATGATGTATTATGTGTCAGTAAAGGGGCGTTAGATTGCTTAGAAAAAGTACAAAGAGAAGTAGGAAGACGTGTTAGATGCAGATGGTGTGGATCGCAAAGGAAGCAATTCAAGGAGAAATGGGATGGTCAAGTTTTTAATTAAGAGATGCAAAAAGTAAAATGAAAAATGTTCAGTAGTTTGCAGTTTATGGATAATAAGAGAATAGCCAAAATAGTATTTAATCAGGTTATGAGTAAAGATCTGGCAACAAGATGGGTGAGAAAGATAATACAGTATGAAGATTTTGATAAAAACTTTGTCAATATACTTATACAAAAGGTGGAATGATTGTGTTAGGAGAAATGTTGAGTGTTATAGTGGCAAGAAATGGGATAGAAGAATAGATACATTAATAAAAAAATAGGGAGTTGCAGAGATGGAGAACTAGTATGGAAAGTAAAAAGAATTTAAATATAATAGGAAGGAAAGTAGTCTACTGTTTAAGGCTTGAACAGGATCTTTAGCAACAAGGGAATGTATACGTAAATGGAAAAATATGGGTGAATTAGTCTGCAAGTTATGTAAGGAAGACATAGAAAATATTAGGCATCTGTTAATTGAATGTAAATGCCTACAAGCAGAAAGGGTACAAGTAGTGAAATTGTGGGAGAATAAATATAAACAAAGTGATTATATAGAAAGTGGATTCTTGGTTTTTATGCTGGATTTGGGAAAAGATAAGGGGAATTTAGGTATAAAGGCCATATAATTGACAAAGATTATGCTGTGGAAATGGGATGGAGCAGGATAGAAAAGAATATGGAAAATGGAAAGATAAGGCCGCTAACAGGTTTTTTTGAGCATAGTGGTTGAGAAATTCCTGACTCCAAGAAAGGAGAAGCCATAATGCATTACATCACATCACAATAACATGAAAAACTGTATTAAGTAATTTAAAATATCTGTTTATTTTAGGTTTTGATAAGAACGATTTTGCAGAAAAGACGGAAAAGGATATTCTGCAACTCTCTCATTTTAAAGTCATTTTAGAAGAATTATTAAGTGATGTTTCATCAGAAAAGGTAAGAGGAAAATAAAGAATTATAATAAAAAAAATTTTGCATTAAAGTGTATATGAGGGGAGTTATTGTAAGCAATATATGAGTAAAATAACATATGAGAATTGAATGCAGGCTGTTCCAAAAGTCTAACTTCCTCCTAGGAGGCAGGGGATTTTATAAATGAAGCAAAAGAAGCTTCAATATTCAAAACTATTTTTTTCACTGGAATTCTCAATATATAAATTTAAATGTTAATTGACATGGTAAAGCACAGTTAATGTCATCAGAAGTAGATAACAACTCGATTACCAGAAAAGACTCTTATTATAAGATCTCCAGGAAATGGAATACATAACTATCTCATTTGCATAAATTTGCATCGCTCTTAATCAATTTATTTATTTACAAGATGGCCATGAATATGAGGACCCTGACCCTCGAAAGCGCTTAGCCACATACATAGATACAGATATTTAGTTTGTATCTATCTGTATTAATATTTCTTTCTTTTCAGCTTTGTGTGATCGTTCATGTTAGCGCATTTTATATATTTTATACTTTAGAATAATTAACCACAAAGTTTAAATTTTTTGCTCATTAAAATCTTATATAAGAATGATTTTTATTAATTGCAATAGTTAAATATGAGATCACTCTAATATAGCCATATCTGTTGTCAATCATTTATTTATTTATTGTAGGAGTATAGGATACTAAAAAGAATAAGAATGAGAGGGAAATTTAAAAGTGAAAAAGTTTGAAGTAGGTGAAGATATTTTTTTTTAGTTTTTTGTTTAGATCTTTATGATAAGAAGTGGAAAATGACAATAGGATATTTATACTGACAAAATAGCTTCTTTTAAAATGGGATAAGGGAGAAACGTAGTTTTGGTCACTCTAGATAAGGTGAAGAAGCAAATGGGTGTATAATGGTATAAAATGGTTTCAGACAGAGCAAATGTGTATTTTAATTATAGGAGTTCTGGAATCTCTGCTCATACTGGAAAAAAAAAATCATGTCAGCATTTGTCATAAGTTAATTTTTTAAACTATTTACTCAGTAGATGCATCTGGTAAATATTACTTCAATAAACTATGCAAATAATGTTCTTTTTCTGCTTTTTTCTAGGACATTTTTAACATTTTCCTAGCAACAAATAACATCTTTAAAATGTTTCTTGATTGTCTAAAACCATTTGTCTATATCTGGAAGCAAGGTATTCAATAAAATTTTTGGAAGTACTTTGCTCTAATGGGATAATAATAGGGAACAATGTTAAAAACTATTTATTACTGTTGGCATATACATTGTATTCCGGTATAATGGTAACTGGTTTTCTCTCCAAATTATCTGAAATAGCATCTGTTACATATAATTTAATTATCCATATTAATGGAAGATATCAAATGCAGGTTCTCGTGGGGGGAAAAAAGTAAAAGATTTTTATAAAGATTTGCAAAATGCTTCTGATTAGATCAAGATATAATCTGCATAGTATTTTGTATTCATGGAAGCAATTTTACAGAAATATAACCAAATTTACTATTTCCTTTATTTTGCCGTAGTGTCTTATATAAATAGAATTTATCCATTACTTTGAACACTTTTTAGCAAAAACCTTTTATTGATCTATATTCATACATACATTTCGACTGGCCTGCAGTCTTCTTCAGAGCTGACCTATATTCATGGATACATTTCGACTGGCCTGCAACCTTCAGAACAGCTCTGATGAAAATTGCAGGCCAGTCAAAACATATGTATGAATATAGGTTAATGAAAGATTTTTACTAAAAAGTGTTCAAAGTAGAGGATAAATTGTATTTATAAAAGCCATTTTACTTCACGTCATACCACTAATGCAAAAATTCATCATTTCTTATTTTGTTTCTATATACTTGCCTTTTCAAATGGCCCATTACTCTTGACATCATTAACCATGTGTTTGTTGATTGTTTAAAATGTTCTTTTTTGTTTGTATATGTCATGGTAATATGAAAATACGAACATATACAATAACTTTCTACTGATTACGAGACATCCTGTGTTCTTGCAGTAAAAATTTACACTGTTAAATTTAATATAGCATAGCTAATTTTTACTTAGAAATCATATTATTTTTTCCAGTATACAATCATTTATTTTATTAGATAAGTACATAATAAATTGGGATTATTTGTAGAGTTCTTTACTTTTCACAAATGAAATTTTTATGTTTTAAAAGTTTTCATCGGAATATTCACCATTTTTATTAGATCATATTTCAGCATTTCTTTGTAACATTTCAGCTGGTTAATTTTTGCACTGTTTCAGTAATGTAAATTCGGTTATTTAAATAAATCATCTCAGTTTGTATATTAGAGATATGTGTATTGTTTATTCAAAGCAAAAATTTTGTTGACGTAATTTACATAAATTTTTTTATTTTAATGCAGCATAACTATTGCCACTGTAGCTGTAGATTCAACAGTTATTAATTATTATATATTTTTTCCACTTCCTGTTCTATTATGCATTGAGTTATACATATATGTCAACAGATGGCGTTCTACCAAAAACACCGTCAAGCGTTTGTTTACATAAACGTCAGAGCATGCATTCACTATCTCTAACTTTAATTCCACTTTCAGATCATGATTTCAAGCTATTTGCTATTGTCAGTGAAAGACAGGAATTTGCTATCGTCAGTGAAAGACAGGAATTTTAGAAAATTCCTGTCTTTCACTGACGATAGCAAATAGCTTGAAATCATGATCTGAAAGTGGAATTAAAGTTAGAGATAGTGAATGCATGCTCTGACGTTTATGTAAACAAACGCTTGATGGTGTTTTTGGTAGAACGCCATCTGTTGACATAAATACAAGCATTAGCAAGTTTTTAACTTGTTTTTTGTTTTTCATATATATATAATGCTATATGCTTATGTGTTTGAAAAGAAATGTTTTTAATAAATGTGTTTTACCAATTCTTACTTATGGATCTGAGAATTGGACACTTAATAGAAGAGTAATACAGAGACTTCAGCATATGGAAAGATGCATGTTATGAGTAATAAGAAGAGATCAAAAACAAAATACATGAGTGAGAGAAAAAACCCACAGATGTTACTGACATTATTGAAAGAATTAAGATACTTAAGTGGAGTTGGGCTGGACATATTGTTAGAAGAGATGATAATAGATAGACAGTTGAAACCTTGAACTGGATTTCAAGAGATTGTAAAAGACAAAGAAAGAGACCAAATATGAAATGGATGGATGAAATAAAGTATACTGAAGTAATGTGGAGGAGAGAGGCTAGGGATCGCAGAAGATGGATTCAACTTGGAGAGACCTTTATCCCGCATTGGATTGATATGATGATGATATTATATCATTTATCCATTCATTGAACACATTTCAATGCAATCTATAAAATAAAATGTATTCCTTCTGATGATTACTGCTATAGCAATTGAAACCATAAGCAAGAAGGAATAAATTTTATTTTATAGATTACATTATAAAGTGTTCATTAAAGGTAAAAATGGCATTATAATCATTAACTATGTGTTTCACAATTTGTGTTTTACCATATCTATGGAGATTAGTGGCTCTTAAATTCCATTTATGACGCAGATGACCACAACAACTGTTGTCATGAATTCAAGGTTGCCTTATTGTTGGATACCGAAAAAAAAAATTTGTTAGGACCCTCATAAGGATTCTAATTTTTGCATCATAATTCTTTGAATGTAGATTCCTGGTTGAATGGCCAAAAAAGGGATCATAGTTTGAGGTAAATTGAATATGGGGAAATGAAACTACATCTTGAGTTATCCACAAGTTCAATCACTATATCAGCTATATATATATATTTATGAGGCAATTTCTCTTCTGATATCCAGCGGAGGAAGCTATTGCAAAGGGCAAAGGAGTAAACTTGAGTGTGTCAGTAATATTTCTCACGTAGTCCAGAAATTTAGAAAGGATTTTTAAATAGTTTTATTTAACATTTGGATTTTTTTTTAAAAACATATAATTGTTAACAAACTTTCTAAAATAATGTGTAAAAGATTGCAATCAGTAGGGCCTTCAGTTCTGACATCATGGCCATATATTTGACAATTATTATCTAAGTAATCCATGGTTGTGTTTGATCAAAAATACATAAATTGGAGGTGTCAAATTCCGTTTCTAAAGCAGGTAAGTTCAGCTATCCTTGGCAGTTTTCAATCTGTTAATGAGATTTGATATATAAAATCTAACCCTATTTACTTTTGGATCTGGAAATAGAAATTTGTTCAAGGCCTCACAAGAAATTAATTTTTGTGCCGTCACATTTGGGTTGTCTGAAGGATTTTTGATTAAGTATATCTAATATGGGGATCTTGATTTGAAGTCTGTTTTAGATAGTGAAACTATTTCAAATTACTGGAGACTTTTCATTTATGAAGGCTACTTGGCAGTAATTGTCCAATTTTTGTCAAATTTTCAATGTATTATCATAATGCAAAAACTAATAAAATGCCTCAGGGAGGGATGCAGAGAAACAAAAGAGCAAGGAAAAATAAAATAAATATAATTCTGACATTACTGAACTGCCTTAAAAATAACTAAAGCCTTGTTTTAAAGAGGATGAATAAAAACATTCCAATTACACAGAGGCAAATTCTCCATACAGTAGCAACACTCAGTGAAAGCCAGAGTAATCAATGGATGCAGGGAGGTTTGTGATCGTGATGTTTAGTGGTTTAACATTCCAATTAAATTGGAACAGGTTTAGTATATTTTTCAGAGATGTATCTGATTTTGCATTATCATACAGAATTGCTTCATATAAAATTCTTAACCCAGGAGTGTATTAAAAGGATATTGCTAACATTTTTATATAGGTGAGAATTTTAATTGGTAACCAATAATTTGTTCTGGTGATTACAGGAAAAGAATTTAAAATTAATTAATTGTAAAAATTAATTGATTCGGAGGATAGTGACTTCCGTAATTTATAATAGCAGTTTGAGCACCACAGTTTAATTCTTTTGGATCGAAAATGATTTTTTATACTTTATTTAGATTACTCGAGCTCAAAATTAATTCAGTAACTTTAATTCTTAATCGGCCACTAAATCAAACGGTGTTATTAATGAAAGATAAATCACTTCATTATGTTGAACTAGATTCTGATTTATAAACAATATATGTTTTCAGTTTTGTAATATTTTAATCATTTTATCAATTGTGCTAAAAATTATATTTTTAGTCTTGATTTTAATAGTAAGGTAATATTTTGTGTTCATTGTTTAAGGTTGTAATTGGATCTTTAGCAAAATAGTTAATATATCTTTTCATATACTTTTTAAAAAATCTTTATTCCTAATTTTTTTGTACAAGCCTACTTTCTAACATATATCAAAAGCTTAAATCATTTTTCTATTATTATTTAATAGTTCAATTGTTTTTTCGAAGCATAAAGCGATTCAGCTTACAAATAATTATTTTAATTAACTGTTAAATAAATATATATATATAAAGTGATTATAAAGAAATGTTTTTAGTTACTTGGATGTTGTATGCTAGATTTGGAAAAACGATAAGGGGGAATCTAGATATGAAGGTCATGGAGTTGACAAAGATTACTGTTGTGGAAATGGGATAGAGCAGATTATGGGAAAATTTAGAGTGGGGAATGAAAATATTAAGTCGGCTTTATAACGAGATCTATTCTGGGCAGTAATTGCTGATAGATATTATTGACTACATTTAAGATTAGAAATGAAGCAACTTAAATACATCTCATCACTGATCGTGCCCAATACATTAAACATTTAATTTTTTTGTTTATTTTTTTTTTCTAAAATTGTTCGCAAACTTTTTAAAAAAAAGTAGCACCAGAAGTATACATATGTACGTAAAGTTTCATCTAGATCAGAAATTAAGAAGTGGGTGAAAATTGATGATAATATTTCACAGACAGACAGTCAAAAATAAAGAGAGTACGTTAAATAAGATGTATACGAAAGTATTCTTTCTTGATTTAAACTCTCAAGATTTAGAAAAATTTCATTAAATGATGCTCAATAAAGTATTAAAAATGTAATGGCACTTGATTTTATAGAATCCACTATTATGTAAAATCACATTTTCATTAGATTAGATTTGTAAAAGAAATGAACAATAATAGACTTTCTTAAAAAATGCTTTACCTAAGCATTGTACCTATGAAATAAGAAGCAAACCCTTCTTACCTTACAAAGATTATCTCAAAGATACTTGAAAAATGTGCCATGTTGATTGCTTTCATTGTGAAGATATCACTGAAAATAGAATACATTGGATAGTTACAATTAGACACTGCTCAAGTCTTTCAAAAATAAAAATTTGCTGTATGTTAACGTATTTATAATTTACAGCTTGACTTGTATTGTTATTGAAAGACTCATATATTATTAATTTTTTGTGCTTCTATTTTTTTTTAAATTTGGTTTATGGATGGCTACTGCTGATTTGAGGATTAAATCGTAGCTTTTGTTAATTTTATATTTTATTCATTAAATCGAAACCATATATTAACTAACTTTGATTATGATTTAAATTTTATTAGTTGATATGTTTGACCCAAATTATCGATCATTCTCGCTACAGATTTCTAATCTTGAAGCATCACTTGCTGAAATGCTGGTTTTGTCCGCTTCTCATTTAGAGCCTGCTGTGTGGACAACAGAACTGTCTAACAAGATTGCTCAGGGTAAATATTTAATATTTCATGTTTTATTTAATCAATGATTTCCTTGCAATTCTTAATGATCAGTAAATGAAATAAAAAAGTAGTGATTAAAATAAATGATTTTATTTTAAAAAGATAGATTTAGCTAGCAGTGTAAGATAGCGTTCTAATTAAATCGCGACTCTGTTTAGCATATATTAGAAATATCTTTAGTTTCATAATATATTCTAATGCTCTTGTAATTTAGATCAGCGAATCACAGATTTTCTCCATTATTCCATTGCTCAAACTTTTTACGAACCCTAGAGCAATAGATCATCTGATTATTTTAGTATATTCTAATGAATGAGAATTGAGATTTTGTGCCATAGCATAACTGTTAAATAAAACAATTTTATGATTAGTGCTTTCAGAAATCATGTGATGTCAGGGGTCAAAAGAAAAGATCGAGAACAAAGGTCCACATTTGAGTCACTGAATAGATTTTTAAAAATTTTGTTTGGCCGAGAATCAGTACAGAAATTTTTACAGTTTGAATCCAATACTTCATAACTAAACTGGTCATAGGATTGCACAATTGGCAAAGAGGAGGAAACTTTATATCAATATTCTAAACAACCTTTTCATGGAAGAAAGAAATCCAAATTATTAAGATAATTCAAAAGTTAGATTCCCAAACAATCATTTAAATAAACTTGTAAATAATATCTAACTTTTGTTCTATCATGGCCATTCTTTGTTATCAGACAAAGTGGATTAACAATGATATAACAAAATCTGAGTTATTATATATTCATTTAAATGATTCTTTGGGAATAAGCTTGTGAATTAGCTTAGTACTGTATTTAAACTTATTTACTCTGCTACATATGTCTTATAATATCATCATTCTGTATATTTAAGTCACATTTTACCCTTTTGTAGCTTTTGGAATAAAAGTTTAATGACTTTAAGGTGGATATTATTTTATATTACACTTTGCAGGGGCTTTTTGTTTCATTTTTAGATACTGATGCTATTTTATGTGTGGGTGTGTAGATGTATAAACACATTTTTATATATAATGTGGACTTAGTGCATAGTTTTAGTTCATGAGGTAAAGACCTGTGGATTAATTCACTACAGAGTAAAAGTTTAAAAAAAAGTCTCAGTTTTAGTTAAGTATGTATGTGTGTTCAGCTTGTTATTTTGATATTCAAACATTACACCTCATGAACATTCTTTTTTTAGTTTAAATGAAGATCTTGGTATTATTTTTTTTATTCTGAAATGTTGACTGATTAATTTATCTAGCAATATTGTTTCAATATATTAACATTATATTAATATGAACAATATCATATGACATTCCCAAACGCTTATTCATGCAGTTCTTTTTATCGTTATCTGGAGACATCTCCTGCAAGCTTAAGTAGTCAATGGAGACAAATAGTACCGTTGATATAAACACAGGTTTTAAAAATATGCAGAAACCAACTTGATACTAGATCTACATAACTATGCAAGTTGGGTTTGAATTCAGATCCGTAAGGTTTTTTTTTATTTTTAATTTCAACTTATTAGCGAGAATGGTATAAACGAGTAAAAGATAGTTGTTAGATGCATTTAGCGCATTTGTTCCAACTGTGAAATATAGTCCTTGCCATCGAAGGCAATAGCCAGATAATAGTCTAGGGATCTATATTATAACATTGTACTGTCTAGGGTTTATTGATTACTCAAGCTTATAATAATGGATCTCAAATAGATGAAGGGAATCTTGTTAACAAGGTATTGTGCATTCATTCATGCACATATATATTTTGCAATAGATGTATGGATGTATATATTTTTTTGGAAATGGGTGAATGAATTCTGCCACTGGTTATCCAATCTCACAGTGTAGTTTTCAAGAGTAACTGCAGTACACTAATGTTGTGTTTTACAATGACATCTAGTAAGCCAGATAATGTATAAGTTTTCATACTTTTTAAGAGATATATTGTAGCAGTTCGATTATGCAGTCCAGAAAGTCAGCCCTAAGAAAAGGACCATCCAACTCGTATGTGTATGTGTAACATATAAAACATTACCACAAACAATACAAAGCCAAACATCATTATCTACACTCCAGGGCATTCTTCATGTGGCTATAGCTCTTCTTATTAACATCCCTTTTTCTCTTATATTCTGCTAGGTCAGGGAGATACAAGAGACTCTAAATTAAATGACTGTTAATTGCTCTCTAACTTTAAACAATTGTATAGATATATTGAAAAAAAACAAAAAAAAGGCAAATGATTTCCAAAGATGCATTTCAGGTGCATTAGCCTCTTCATTTAGCCCAGGTCATACATTCCTTTCACACATCTATATATTATCCCATGTATAATGTGGAACTTTACATATATGTTATTTAATGAGCTTGCCAATAGCTCTTAACAAGCTTTTCAGAATATCCCCAACCTCAGACCAGTTTCTGCTTCTGGCTTCCTCAGTGAGGTGCTAGGATATTCAAGCACTAGATTTAAAATACCAGGCCAAGCCCAGCATTTTATCTAATGGTTAACTATTAAGTAGAAAACCTGAACTTTTCAGACATTCCTATGTCTTCAAATCCAGCTGTCTAACTTAAATAGCCATATGGGGCTGAACTAAGTTCAGATACATAATATATTAATAGCTTTAGCATTATAAAATCGCCAAAGCCTTAATCGCAAAAAATATAATTGCAAAGAAATCAAGTCATATATCACATGATCTAATTTAACAAGCTTGTAAGTAGTTGAATTCTGAGTATACAGTAGATACATCATGGGTCAATATTTATCCGTAATATTAAAGAGGAGTGTTATGCTATAAGCCAACTAAAAAAGTTATTTCAGCAAAATTGCATCGTAGATCAGCAAAAGTGCATCTTAGATCATTAGCCTTTTTCTGATATCTTCATGCATTTGTTTAAAGTGTAAGAATGCCACACAGTAGTTATCAAAGATATGAACGTGTAATTAAATAGTTAGTCACTAACGACATCATGTGACATTTGAGCACCACTCAGGCTGAGTTTCGACCAAGAATTTTTACCTCTTGAGTCCATTATTGCACTAAACTATCTCGAATGAACATCAAGTTGTGATGTTTTGAGTACCAGAACAGGCTGAACTTTAATCCACACAGGACTAAACATTGCAAGTTAAAGTTCTTGGCATATCACATGATGTTTGAATACTAAAACAAGCGAATTTGATTTGCGTTGCCATGCTTAATCGCTTGGGAGGTAGGTGTCATTTGAGTGCCAGATCTGATTGAATTTTGATCCATTATGAGGTCGCTATTTTACCATTCTGCACAGGCCTAGAAACTGTATAGTAAATTGCTTGGTCAGTCATGCAGTCTTTGAACATCCTAATGGCAGACTGAGTATTTAATAGTTGCATTCAGTTTAATTCTAGCTGCACTATTTTATTTTTTAGTTATGTTACTTAACTGAGAATTAACGCTGAAATCTTCATCTACTCCGTAATCGTGCGATACCACATGGTGAAATTGAATGGTTGTTAGCTAATAGATAGGTTATTTGATGTACAGATATTTGAAGGTCACAGAGTTTAGTTGTGGTGCAGAAACTTCAGTTTTTGAATCCATTACTTTACTGCTGCACTAAATCGTTCCGGTATATTTCTCAATATTTCATATGAAATAGTATGTGGTTTTAAAAAGTTACATTAGTGTAGGAATGTATTCTCATACAGTGCATATTTATTTATATTGAACTTCAGATAAGTAGATGCAAAATATAGAGAAAGTTGTTAAGATAATTTATGTTAGAGAGAAGTTGAATGTTACTGGTGATAATCGAGTTGCTCAGTCTTTGTTCAATTGCCTATAGAATCTTTGAAGGAATATACTTACTTTCTGCTGAAAAATTATTCATACCATAACGTTAGATTATTTTATATGTATGTAGATAAATTCTTTGCCTGAAGGCTATAGGGCTTTCACACTGATTGCTAATGTTTGATCTTTGTTATTGCTTGTCACTTTCTTAATCCACTTTACTCTAGGGTTCCAAATTAGGAGCTAAATCATAAAATAATCCTTTTACATTATTAAGATATGAAGATTTTAAATTTTTCATTTTTTTTTACTTTTTATAGAAGTACTACAACTTCTTTGTCAAATTGGAGCGTGTTCCATCCCTGAACTTCTTCACGGATCTGACAGTCATTCCATACCTGTGTTTAAAACTGGTTTATTTGATGAAGTATTGAAACGGTTGGCTCCCAATTTAAAAACTAATACATGGAAAGAACATTATAGTGAGAAACAGGCCTTCTCATGGTGTCTTTTTCATGTTAAGGTAGGTATAGTTTTTTATTTTATTTTATTTTATTTTTACTCTGTGTGCATGTGTATGTAATTATATGTTGGATTATTTCCATTGTCTAGTTTAATGGGTTCATGTTTTTTTTTTAAAGACAAATCAAATTTTATTTATAGTTTTCAAATACATTCAATTGTTCATAAAATCACAGATTAGTATATAACAATGTTTTGAGTTGTATTATTGTCCTTTCTTCTTCAAATGATACTGGCTTGACCAGTGACAGTACTAGCATGGGAATTGAACTGGTGTTAGATTTGTGAATGTTAAATCTAAAATGATTCTCCAATCATTTAGGCTATTCATAGCAATTTTATGTATTTATCTATGAGAGTTTCCTAGATTTCTTTTTTTTTTTTTACAAGAGCAAGGTTATCAAATGGATTCCAAATATTATGCATCATCACATTAGATTGATTTAATGGTTTATTTGAGAAGCTTCTTTAAATTTTTTTCTTTTTGCATTTTTATATTTGTCCAATATTCTTGTGTTCTCCCATTCGAACATATATTTACTGGTATATGCAGGATCTATTATTTTCGAAACAGCTGTGCCTTTTATGTCTCTAATCATTATTTTGTGTTTATTTAAGTGTTTTTGTTGGTGTTCATATATCCTTTAAATGCTAACATTGTTTTTCAGCATTTGCATACTATGTACTATGGCTTTGGGAAAGCTTTTCTGATATTGCAATGATTACAGATTTTCTTTAGTATGTCTGCTATCCTGGCTATTGTAGTGTATCCATGCGCACCAGGGTAGTAAACAAGCAAATCGGCAATCAAATAGTTTTCAAAAGCCATAGCATACTGTAAGGAATACTGAAAAACAAAAGCAGCATAAAGCTTATCTTTAATATGGTTATGCACATATTTTGTTTATTAAATTTTCCAAGATATAATTCAAAAAATTCTCAAAGTTATATTTCAAAAACTGTATCTAGCACATAAATAGGGAAGGATATATATTAGTAAAACTTTCTACCATTTCAAAAAATGATTAAAAAAGCATAAAATAATTAAATTAAAAAAAAAAGATGTATCTAACATAGGAGACTATGCATTTATCCGTTAAATATATTTTCAATTATTTGATAATGTAAAAGTTGTGCAGACAGGAAAAAATAAAAAATAAAATCGAAGTTGTGCACATGATGGTAAGTAGCCCTATAAATCAGCCTGCTGTTTTTCATTTATAATCTTTGGAAACTAATTATTAATTACCTGTCCTTATGAAAAAATGGTAAAATCAGGGACCCCTCATAGATGCATGTGTTAGACCAGATGTGTTTGATGAGAGGAAAATAATTTTACCCAAAACATTATGTTCTATACTAACCTTCATGCTAATAGAAGAGAATATGTTTGCAAAAGTATAAATAAAATTAGAGTTTTTCTAAAAACTTTTAACAATGAAACCAGCTGATGGAAATACTCCTATGGACAATGTATGTAAAATTCCAGTGTCACAAACTTTTAGAAAATTATTCATCCATATCAGTTTAGAATCTTCTGAGGAAACTGTTTGCTCATGAGAAAGCTATTCTATCCATGGACTTAACTGCCAATAAACATTACATGATCACTATTTAATCTGAGGATATTGGATGAGTAGGCACTAGATGGGGATTTTATGCACAAGCATTCTGGCATTTCATTGATTACTCTGGTTTGCACTGAGTGGCAAACATATAGAGAGTTTTGCCTGTTTTAATGGACTTAACTGCTTAGTAAATTTGAGAAGTTCTTTAAAAAAATTATCGAAAAAAACATATACTATTACTTAGCTACTTCACTTTTAGTTCTGTAATGATGCTAGTGACATCTATATTAACAATTATTGAACTAGGGATTAGACTTGTAATGGAATAGTCTTTGCTAAGGTCACAACATATGTAGAGCTTTAAATGTATAAGCTTTTTATATGTTAATTACTGTAAAAAGAGGGGTAAATGTAAAATATAAAAATTATAACTTTGGAAGAAATGTTGTGGCGTAATTAAAGAATGCAGATCTGTATTATAGAAGCAACTCAAATAACTGTTGATATAGTTTTTGAGACAAATTTCTGACAACTAAAACTGGAGAAAAGGTTGAAATCAAGCGGGATCACAAACAAAGTTTTAGATAATGATTTTCTCTAATTTATAGGAATTTAATAGTCTTCTATGGAAAAAAAACATTGTAGGACCTACTTTGTAGTTTTTTATGGATAAGTTGCTTATGACTTTTTAATTAAGAATAGGTTATTGATCAAGTTTCAGGTGAAGCTGAATTGGGCATACATCTTTGTTTCTCACAGAGGCTAAACTCTCCATACAGTAGCCCCACTCAGTGCAAGCCAGAGTAATCAGTGGATGCCAAAAGGTGTGTGCATAAAATCTTTATCTAGTGACTACTCATTCAATATCCCCAAACTAATTTCTAGCTTGTGGCTTTTATCAGTGGGGAGTTTGGATCTGAGAGCATTCCACCTAGATCTTAGGATATATTGCAATCCTCCAGCACTTATTAGCTAAGTATAAAACTTTGAGGCCAAAGTGAAAACACAATAATGTTTTCAATTCAAGCTCATTAGCTTGTGAAGTCATACAGATCTGATCTCAGTTCAGCATCTATACTTTTTGATGTTTTGCATCCATTGATTACTTTGGCTTAAACTGAGTAGTGCTACTGTATGGAGAGTTTAGCCTCTGTGTAAACAGCTTGTGTAAGCATAAAGAATGGTGATCATGTGGTGTTTAGTTGTTTAATCCTTGTGTCTTTGATGCCAAATGTAAATTTTAGCGGACAAAATGTAAACACGAGAAGCCTCAAAAAAATTTACGAATTTACGTTGCTATAAAAGTCCAATAATTTGATGTTGAAGCAATTTTGCAACAAAGAAAGGTTGCTAAAGCTGTAAAAGCTGTTTGGCAGAAGTGGCAGAGAATTTACAACAAATCAATTATCATAAATTTTTTTTGTATATTGGGAATGTTAAACAATTATCTATCCATTGCTTTTTTTAAAGCTTTGCATGGTTGGATTGCGATGGAGCGGCATACTCTGGAGCTTAATACCCGTGGATTGTGCCTGGTTTAGTTGCTTCTGGCACTCCAAACGCCATACAAAATCTCAAGCAATTAAAGCCATTCGATCATTTTTCATACTATTTTAATGATTTGTTAAATATTTCCAATATTTGGAGTACTAGCACTGTTTTGAATTAGTTATGCATCTTTTAGCTTGGGATTCTAATACTTTTAACTATAATTATAATACAAGGAAAATCATTAAAATATTTAATAAATGAAAGAAAAATACAGTTTAAAATGAGGAATTGAATAATGTAACTGATAACGAAGAAAATTTGTTAGCAGTTATTTTCGCTAAATCAAGTTAGGATTTCGATTGTGTACAGACTCCATTTTTTTCATTACAACTGAGTAATGTGCTTTTTTTTTATTGCTGGGAATGGAGATTTGAAGAGGCCTTTACTCTGTAGCGAGGTATTTTTAGTCGTTTTACTTGAAGAGGCCTTTACTCTGTAGCGAGGTATTTTTAGTCATTGTTTTACTTGGTTTTTAGTTTATAGGTCAGTTGCTCAGGAGGTTCAGTGATCATTAACATCATAGCTGTGGGATATTTTGCAACCATTTTGTCATTTTTTTAAACTTATATGTCAGTTGCTCAAGAGGTCAGTGACATTTGAACACTAAAGCTACAGTGATAGAATGACAGATTCAAAATCTCTCACTTATTATATCACTTATTAAGAGCTCACTAATCTTTAATCTTATATTACTAGGATTAAAAAATATAAAACTGGAAACAATCAATACATATTTGAAAATTGCATTTACACACAAAATAATATTTTAGATTTATCGACGTTTTTTAAATAATATTTGTTGATATCATTTTTTGTTTTTTTATATCAGAACTTTTGCATGCATGAAGATGTAACGGTAGGTTCTCCACTTGCCTCACCTTCATTTGAGTTTGACTGTGGCTGTGTAAAACTTGAATTTTTTTTTTTTCTGATTCTAATCTGATTTAAATTGTTTTTCTGGGAGGCAGACTCTGATATTGGTCAGTAAATGGGATATTGTTAGCACACTGCCTAGAAATTGGAGCGCCTGATGAGTGATGCGCCTGATGAGTGATGCTTCCTTCTTCATTGTATTTCGCTGAAGAGATTGTTGGAAAAGTCTTTGCATAGCAGTGGGCTATATAAAGTCTATTTTATCTTTTTAACTATGTATCTATCTGTCTGTCTGACTATATATATATATATATGCATATACTCTTGATTTATGACATTATTTAAGATAAAGAATTGAACAATTTGTTATTGTTAGCATTTCTAGCCAGGGGTGTGTGCCTTGAGCTAATAAAAAACGGAAGATACTGTCGAGCAGGTTAGCTTGGGTTCAAAACCTTAGAGTGTTTTTAATTTTCAGGCTTTTAGTTTGAATAGTAAAATGGAGCTTGATGTGGCTTCTGTACTCATAATGTCAATCGCTTGCAGTTTTCGATCCAAATTCTCACCGATAAAAGCAAAAGACATGAACCAATCTGAGCCAATTTAAATGCACTATCATCTAATAATTACCGACATCTCTGCCTTACTTTAGATGACACTAGAATGGAGAGCTGTTTTATGTTTTATCCTATACATATATAATAGTCATTGATATTTTTGGTACACTTAATATTTTAATGTAAGAATTCCTAGGATAAAATTTTATTTGCTTACTGTTTAAATGCCGCATGTCTAGATTAAAAAGCTCGAACAGAAGCTTCCTGAATAACCCTCATGACGCAAATCGCTCATTTGGTTCAAGTACTTTTACATATCAGTTTAGCTTTATTAATTATGCTTTGGGGGGTCAGCCCTTAATGTTGCATTAAAATTTTTGGAATCTGATTGGAAATCGTGTAATAACAATTATAATACTCATAACTTGGCAAATCGAGTTTCAGCGGCCACAGAAATCATTCTAAATTTTATTGCTACTTAATAAATTTAATAGTTAGAGTTTCATGGCACAATGGCATGTTAATTTTCCAGGCTTATAAAAATAGGGATCAAATCTGCTCTTGGATTGAAAAATTGTTTTAGGCAGCTGAGAATCTCACAGCAATGTCAGGATTTTATTTTAGGTTGCTCAGTCTTGTAAGTATACGAGTGGGTGATCTTGCTATTAATTGAAGCACAGCGATATGGAACTTAAGATCCACGGATTGCTGATCAGCACTCAAAACTTTTTATGATTCCTGAACAATAGAATTATGAGTTGGAGAATAAAGATTACAGAACAATTAATATGGTCCAAATGAGTGTTGGTACAATGCTTTGACCCATGTGACAAAAATACATCTACTGAAGCCGATATTATGGCTTGTTTTTGCTTTTTCAAAAATTAATAATTATAAATAATAGAGTTACCTTCTAAATGAAAAGAGTCTAATTAAATTTTATTATTGTGGAAAATATTATTTCTGTAGATTAATTTTGCTAATATTTCTCATCATCAGCAGCATGAATTTTTACACACATTTATATATTTTCTCATTTAAAGAGAATTTATTGCATAGTTAAAGATTATTTTTGGTAACTCAGGATGCTTAAAATAGCCTGAAAAGACTACCGAGGGGTGGGAGCCCTTCTACATTGTTCGGCAGAAGAATAATGACCGTGATGGCACTTATTATAAGGGTAATCATCTCCTAATCAGTGGGGGTTTCTTGTTTTATCTTCTCACTAAGAATAGCTAAATATCTCTTTACTGACCAGTAATTTGGATAACTAATTGAATTGGTTATGTGTGTTTGAAAAATTCCAAACTTGCTTAGAAATTCTCCACTAATTGCAAATAATTTCCCAGTTCCACCCGAGTTCAAATTTAGATTATAGATATTGCATACATAGACTATTCCATCACAAAGCCCTTCACCAGCATAATAATATCAACTACTTTTAATAGAATATGCTGCTACATTTATTTGCAATGTTTAAGTGAAATACGTAAAACATTTAATTGGTTTGATTATAGGTTAATTACATAAACTTGCTGAAAAACAACTTTTAAAAATATGTCTAGTTTTATATTACTATAAATAAAGATAATTGAATGGTTCATCATTTGACATGTGACATTTGAGCACCAGAAGTGTTAGAATTGGGCTTTGATGCCAGAACTTAATACTTCTTCGGTTCACCATTCTATAACCCTGAACAGCACAAAGCATTAATAATTAAAGGCTTAGTTGCTTTGACAATCATAATGTTTGCACACTTAAAAATAGGATTGATCCAGGACCTTTAGTTTTGAATTCATCACTGTACCATTGTGCTTAGATTCAGAAGACAATAATTGTATGATTAGTTTCTTCTGAAGTCATGTGATGTTTAAGCACTCTAGTCGCAGATTGGCATTTAATAATTATTTAATTAGACTGAATCAAGTTTTTTTATTTATATTATTCCATTTTGACTCTAAATCTTTTACCCAATTTTTGCCTTAATTGGACTGTATTACTATGGTCCAGATATTTGCGAATAATATTAAAAGTATTTGATTACAATTCATGTCACTCCATTTCTGTGTCAACTGTCTAAAAAATTATGAGTAGTCAGTGAACACCAGATGGCTTACCACACAGATCTTCAAGCTAGTTTCGGACTATTTGCTTTTTTTAATAGGGAAAATGTTTCACATGAAAGTCAGTTTGGTATACTTATTATCTGATTTTTATAGATGACTTATACTTATATGAATGGCTCACATGTGAAGTAAAGTGGATTACCATTGACATGGAGAAAGTTGCGTTATTTTCTTTTGTCGAAAGTGTTTGGTTATTCTTTTATTTTAACTTCTGTCAAAAATCAAGATACTTGCAGTTAAATAATAATTGCTGATTATCAAAATATATAGTTTTTGAATTAATTTGAGATTTATTCATTGACAGGGTTTAAATTCTTAGAATATTGACATAATTGCATTAAAAATAAATCAAATCTTTGTTGCACAACAAATCATATGACATTCATGCGCTAGTTGTCACCCTACAGAATTTTACTTGCACCTATTAGTTTGAGCAACATATCAGAATCGAGCAACTACCAAACATCACATGACACCATTTCTTATGGTTGCTCATAACTGTTATTAAAACAGGCGAAACTCTCCATACAGTAGTGCCACTCAGTACAAGCCAATAGTAATCCTAAAGATCTAGGTGCAGTGCTCTCAGATCCAAGGCTCATCACTGACTAAAGCCACAAGCCAGAAACTAGTCTGGGGATATTGGAAGAGTAGGCACTTGATAGGGATTTTATCCACAAGCCTTCTGGCATCCATTGATTATTCTGGCTTGACTGAGTGGCACTACTGTATGGAGAGTTGTGCCTGTTTTAATCGAGCAACTACTGGATGAAAGTGATTTTTTGACAACCAGGTTCTCCCATTTATGGGAAGCCAATCAGGCAGAAATAAATTGAGATAAGGTAGTGGCTTTGCTGGTCGAATGTTCATTGGCTGATTAATGCTTTTATTAAGCCATTGGTGACATAAGTGGAAACATTGAGTTCTATCTAACAGTAGCTATAATTGGTCACCGATTATTTTTATCGCTCGATGATGCTGTCAGTTTCATCTTGCTGATTGGGTTTTCATTTTGACAATCATTACTTATAACTTTTATTCTGCTCATATGTACGAATAAAGACACCTGAAAAAGGTAAAGACCTCCAAAATTCATTTCATGGTCGAAGCAGCATTCTTCAGTTGAACAAGTTGCAAACTACCTTTTTCATGTTAGTATCACTTCTTTAGTACTCATCAAGACTGAAATTGACTATAATTTGATCTACAATACCTCTTGTATTCATAGCCTTCGAACTATTCACTTTAGATAAAATGTTGATGTTTATATTTGATGTTTATATTTGGGCTAAGAACGATTTGATAATCTCTAGTCTAATAAATGATTAATAGCAACCATTAATGTATTTATCTAAAGTGGATGGTACCAAAGATGCGAGTCAAGGAAATTTGATATTTTGTAATTTAAATTGTGGTAATATTGTAAATTTACATATGTTTAAGTTTTCCATTCCAAGGCAAATAGAGTATCAAGGTTAAGCAACCAAATCATAATGGGTGTTGATGATTGCTAGTGATATTTTGCACTGATTTTTATTTTCTTAAGACTATTTATTCTAGCATCTTGATATTGAGAACTTTATTAGTCCATTTAAATCGATCGGATGTCAAAAGTAAAGTTCTGCATGCCAGACTAGACCACTTTCTTCGAGCTTTTCTGTTTTTATCCTTCAATGCTGAATACATATAGCTACTCTTCTACATAGGAAGATCAGTTAATATTTTTTTTATTTTTGTTCTTTATAAAATTTTTCCTAATGTATTTTTCACGTTTTCCTTACTTTGAAATACATTACAACTTCTCTTTGTAATTTCCCCGCTAAGCATTTTTTTTTCACTTTCTCTTTTCAACACTTTTATATCGGTAATCTTATTTTTTGAATTTCCCTTTTCCATTCTCCAAGTCCCCAATTTCTAAAGCTTCCAATATACACCGAAAGTTCACTCATTTGTTAATATTTTAAAGTATATTTACTTTATTTTTAAATGTTGACATTTGTTCTGTTATTTACGGATTATATTCAGAATTTAATTTACTAATATACTCTAATATATATTTAAAATAAATAGTTTTGAATATTAATTTTTGTATTGCTTTATAATTAATATCTATATATTTATTAATTATATAGTTTCCCTATTTGTCAGAATATTTGGATTGGGTTGTATTTCCTCCTTTGGTTTTCCTGGATGATTATATTGTGGATAATAAAGTATTGGGAGTTCGTTGTTTTGCCCATATTATTGACAATGTGGTAAGTATTATTTTTATTTTATATTTATTTTTCTAATTGATCTTTGAATATTATCGTATGTGTAACCATATAAATAAAGGCAAAACTCTCCATACAGTAGTGCCACCCTGGATGCCAGAAGGCTTGTGCATAAAATCCCTATCTAGTGCCTACTCATCCAATATCGTGTGATGTTTAGTGGTTTAACCATATAAATACAGTAGCCATATGCTACTTATTTAATATTATCATGTGTGAAGGGTCTTTTTTGTTCTTATCATAGAAGTTTACCAGGGCAAATATTTTAGTTTAATCCTTGAGTGTTATTACGTCCAAGGACCCAATGCAACACTACTATTTTGGAATATATGTTGGGTTGCTAGAAGAAAATTTATGCTTTCTCCCTCATATTTAGAATTTGTATTGTTTTATTTGATAGAAAACTGCTCCATAGCTGCACCATCCATGTTTTCTATTAAGGCATGGAGTTTATACCATATTCGCTGTCATATTTATTGCTATTTGATTTCAAATCTTTTTTGTGAATGTGTTGAATTGTAAATAGTAACAATTCCTCATAATATCTGTTTATCTGTACGTACATATAGCAACCGCTCATAAATGAATATGGCCAGGAAAAAAAAAACTCTAGAAATCAGTTTTCCCACGACCATACAAAGCAATCTCTGAATGACAAATACTTCTACATATAAAATACACTACTTTATTTTTCTGTTTGTTTGATATTTTGCAATGGTCTTTTAATTTGTTCAGCAGAAAATCTTTCTTTTTGTAGTACTTCAATGCCTTGTTTAATTGTAGCTCTCCAATGTACTCAGTTCTCGGCCATATCTGCTCAAAGGAAGCAGTCAATATCACACTTCCGTAAAATGTCTTTGACACACTTTGTATAACATAGATGGTGTCTACCTCTTCCATGAAAACTACATACAGATTCACCATAAAACAGCTTATTAGGAAGTCTGGCATTGTTTATTCATTTTACATATCAATTCCAATGAAGGTGTGATTTTACAATATTGGACTTTATAGTATTTCAAGAACATAGTAATTGGGTTTTATCATCTTGCCATTGTATTTTTTTAAAAAATTTTACTGAGCATCATTACATGAAATTTTTTAACGTCTTTATATTACATCGATAAAATGTCGAAGATTCACTTCCATGTAATAAATTAGTCAAATAACAGCTAACTTAGTTGTAGTAATTATTTTCCTGTGATGAAATATCCAATTCTTGTCAAAAGTAGCGGTCTGTGTTGTGCCTTAACATCCAAGTCCATCTTTCTACTTATAAAACTATTTGGATATTTAAACTGGTTTACATCCTTAAGTTGATAATCAGCCAAGCTAAAAGTTACTGAGGATTTCATTGGCTCTTAAAGAACGAGTTTTTTGAACTTTAAGCACATCCTGTAAATTGTCTTTTGAGTCAGTAAATGTTGCACAATCATCATCATAGTGTAAATCAAGAATCCAAGAAGTAACAGGTCTCGTTTAATATCGTGTAGATATATGTATTTAAAATATGCATATTCACTAAACCTATTCACAGAACAAACAAGTCCAAAAATAATTCGCAAACTAGACTTCCAAAGAATCATTTAAATGAACTTGTGAATGACACTCACATTTTGTTATGTCAGTGCCAATCTATTTTGCCAGATTTAAGATTGGTATCGATATAACAGAACATGGTTGTTATGTACAAGTTTGTTTAAATGATATTTGGGGAATTTAACTTGTGAGTTACCTTATTAATGTATTTGGACTTATTTGTTCCTTGAATAGATTTCTATTCTCAGCTTTATGCATTTGATAAGCCATGCAGCTATTTCTATGCTCATTAAAATCGTTAGAATCTAGTCACATCAACACCATGCATGATTTCAAGCAATGTTGATTCCGAAGCTCAATAGCCATAAATCATGGATTTATTTCATCATTTCCAATACTTGTCTTGAACTTTTGAACATTAAACCATTCAATTATTTTTATTTTTTTTTTATTCACTCCTACAGTACAATTTGATTTTTAAATGAGCAGATTTAGCATCTTTAGAAATAAATAACATAAGAATAGGTTAGTGTATTTATGAAAAAGATAATACAGTAATAAATCTAGAGAGAGAGAGAGAGAAGAGAGCAGATGCAAAACTCTTCATATAGTAGTGCCACTCAGTTCAAGCCAGAGTAATCAGTGGTTGCAGGAAGGTTTGTGCATAAAATCCCTATATAGTGCCTATTCGTCCAATATCCCCAGACCGGTTTCTAGCTTGTGGCTTTCATCAGTGAGGAACCTTGGATATGAGAATCCTGCACCTAGATCTTAGTGGCACTGCTGTATGGAGAGTTTTGTCTCTGTTTAAACAGCTTGTGTAAACATAAAGAATGGTGATCATGTAAGAGAAAAGATAGAAAAAAAGAAATTGTATGAATGAGTGTGTATGATGAAGATGGTAGCTGAAAGATGATTGGTGAAATCAGAAATGCAATTGGGTGCACACCCAAAATTTGTGAATTCAAATTTATGAATTTATAATTTTTTATTAAAAGCTTCTTCAAATTATGAATCATTGAAGCTACGAGTGGTGAATCTATAATTTAAAAAAAAAAATTGAATGGCTCTATTGGCCGGGTGTTCCTAAGAAATTCGAGTGTCAGATATGCCATCTATAGAATCAATCTGAAGACCGTATATTCCAGAAGTTGATACTTTACAATTGCATTAAACCATGCAGGATAAAATTATTGAGTGGCTTTATTGTTCATAAGTTCGTAAGTTAAAGCGGCAATAGTGCCAGAGCTAGAATTAATCAAAGGATTATTCGCTTTAGCATCTGATATTCTACAATTGCGTTAAGTTGTATTTGGAAATCTGTGAATACCGAGGACTAACTGTTAAGTTTCGTTAAAGCTGATATATATTTGTCATTTGTTCTGTGTGGTTTAATGCAGCTGTAGATGATCATTTCTGGAGCTCACGGTCCATGGATCGTGTCTCCAGCTTCCTCATTTCTGATATTTGAATTTTATATGAATTCACAAGCAATTAACCACACCATTATTATTATTTGTCACTGAAAGTTCACAATGAAGATTTTGAGAACTGGGCTTCTTGTTCACAAGTGTGCAGAAAGACTGATAAATATCAGTAATTTGATATTTGGAATATTATGAATATAAAGGGTAAAAAGTATAATTGAATGTTTGGAAGACCTCATGATGATGTTCGCACACCAGTTGTGAGATGATTAGCTTCAAAGCAGCAATCTTCCCCTCTTGAGTCAATTATTCAATCTGTGTGCTAAACATATGCATGAAATAAAAAAAATCAAATAATTAATTACTCAAGAAGTTGTGTGCCATTCGAGCCTCATAAATAACAGTTATTTTCACATCCAAGACTTTTGGCTCTTGAATTCATAACTCTGCCAACACTGCTCTGGACTTCTGAATATATATGATATATATTACAAAAAGAAAAAGTAATCCCAAGAATTATGAATAAAAGAGATTTTCTTATCTCCCACATATTGTAAGCAGATTTTGACCATTTCAAAATTGTTAAGATGATCGCAGTTTGGATAATATGTGGTATTGGATTTGCTTTATTTGAGATATTGATCAAATGGTCGATCACTATTATTGGGTCTTTTGATATGGTACTGTGGTCTGTACTTCAGAAGTGACCATCATGTTCAAACATTTGGAAATACTACGATATTTGAATAATTGGAAGTTGTGTTTTGTCATTTAGTAGTATTTCTATATTGGCCATTTGGATTAGGCATTCTATGTGCACAGAAAATACCATGTTTTATCAAATGAAAGATCATTATGATTAACTGTTTTGAGTTATCACTGGATCGTCAATTTGGAGGAAGTTATTATGTTCAAGTATGCAGAAGTAGGGCAGTATTTGAATGTTTGGAAGTTGTGTATTAAACCTTTTTGGGGATTGACCTTTTGGAAAGTCATTGATTTACCCATTGCTGTGTTTGACGAGTGGCAGCATTGTTGGATTTAAGTGGTTAGAAGTATTACTATTGGTGTGATTTGTTTAACCACATATTTTACATTATCAATGGTTTTAATTGTAACTTTAAATTGTTTCATCCGTTTTATTTAATTTGGTAAGACAAGAGCAACTCTCCACTCTAGTGCCATCTAGCATAAGATTGATTAATCAATGATTATCAATTTCATACAAAATTTCTATTCTTAGTATTTAAATCCTCATCTTCAGACCACTTTTGGATTATTGCAGACCCTTTTGGATTATTGCTTTTGTCATTGAGAGTTGAGACCCAGGTCCACATATCTTTAATACCTATTTTGTCCATCATGCTGAAAACCTGAAACATAAGTAATGGTGAAGATTGGAGTCTGAAGAAGAAGGATAAATCTATTGATGGTTTTGAATTATAGGTCCGGCAAAGATTTGAGGCTAATAGAACAGCAAAGAAAATGAACAAGCAGGGTTTAATAAGATTAGACTTGAATTCTTGCTCAAACCATGAGTGATTAATTTGAAATTTTGTAATTACTTAGGTTAAAGGTTAAAAATTGAGAAAATGCCAAGGAACAAGATGAAATTCCATCATCGTAGTGTTAATCTTGTTGTTAAGGAGTCTGCTCTGCAGTAGAACCTCAGACTCAAGAGCTAAAGGGACTGAAAATTAATGTTTTTTTGGAGGCTGCAAATACAAAGTGATATAATATTGACTTGGCATTGCCTGATTGACAGTTGTCAAAATGTTTATTGTTAGATGTGAAGTTTAAACTCTGAAAGTGGCAGAGTGATCTATGGATCTTGAATTTCAGCGTCCACTCTACCACCAAAAGATAATCGATACTCAAGGAAATGATTTTTACCAATAAAAATGACCAACAACAAAATTTCTGAAATGACATAATTAATAATAGAAATTTGTTTCAATGGGAGTAATAATTCAATTAAGTTCAGAAAATATGTTTTTTTAGGAGCAAACTATTTTTTCCACTCCAGTCTGCCACCTGGTGTGAGCTTGAGTGATCAATAGATGCCATATGGTAGTGCTTATTAAATCCTATCGCATGCTATCCTATCCATATCTCCAGATTAAATTCTGGTTTATGGTCTTTATTGGTGCGCAGTTTTGAGCTTGGATCTATTTCACCTAGATTTTTTTGGATCTAATGCAGGTTTCATCACTTTTTATTCATTTTTGTAACATCAAGTGATCAGCTTGCAATTCCATAACATCTTAGGGTTTGTGTCTCTTGTTTGTATATTTACATAAATCTGGTATCTATTGGTGACTCAAGCTAGTGTATAAGATTGGATCATGTGATGGATTTATGGTTTTTTAAAGTACATCAGATATCGGTAAATGAAAGTTAAAGTATAATCCTATTCCATTTCCAATATTTCACCTTTTAACATTCAAATGCATTTAATCATTTCTATGTGTCACTAACTGAATCATCATTATTTATTTCTCCAGAGATTGTTTGGGTCAAATAAATGCTGTCTTTCTCTAGTTTATTTTTTGAAATATTTTGGCAATAAGGAGCTAAATAACTTCTTAAGCATCATAGAAAGTTTTTCTATTTGCTTCTATAATAGCAAAGCAAAACTGATATTGATTGTTAAATAATAAACATAACACCAACATCAATTTCCTGCAGGGTCTTCTCTACTCTAGTACTTACAAAAACACTGATATGGATGACATTATTTTAGGCAAAAAATTGAACCCTTCCTATACATTACAGTGTTTTTTCAGTAAGCTGAGATGTGCACTTCATATCACCACATAGAATTATCACATGACATTTTTGTGAGTAGCTGGATGTTTGGTCATCTTTCATCATTAGAAATGCAATTTTTTTATAGAGTGGAAGCTCGCTTGATATAATGTGAAGTTCTTGTTTTCAAGAATTTGAGAAGATTTATGGTTATAATGGTCCTTTTTTGTTCTTGGGAATCCCACACGTAGTGCTTTTCACCTAATAGCCAGTATAAATACTTTTTTTGCTTGGCCATTTGTCAAACTTTAGGGTTTTCTTGTTAAAATCAAGGCTTGCCGCTCCGAACAATTGGGGTCTTTCAATTATGTCATATTTTTATCTGTAATAAGAAGCAATGTATTTCCTTCAGTATATTGAAGCTGGAGTATATAGATGGTTTACATTTTTTAATGATCCCTATTATGTTATTGGATTATCATCTAGTCTGGCCTAAACACTCAATGATGCTCTGGTTTTATGTGGACAAATTGAAGATCAGAGACCATATTTCTGCTATCATTTCTCATTTTATATAGATTTCTGATAGAAAGCAATAGGTTGTATGGTTTTGGGTGTCATTGAAATTTGTACCCTTAGCAGTCTTTGTTTTTGAAAATATACATATGTAAACAAGAGCAAAGCCTTTGCTTTAATGCCATCTGTATTGAGATTGTGTAATCACGATTATCAGATATTAGTGCATTTAAACTTCATCAGCAGATTGATTTATGGATTTTGCCTTTATTAGTAGTAACCTGAGATTCAAAGCTGGAAACATGTTTTTTACGAAACTGGCAAGCTGCCTTTGTCTATTATCAAGCTAATAACCTGAAATTGAATTTTGAATCTAAACAAATCTACTTGTGTAGTTATACAGATCTGATCCCAAGACAATAGCTTGATAATGGACAAGGAATTAAAATGGATTTCCAGATTTATAACTGCAATGATTTTTACTTTGATTCCAAAGTCTCATTAATTAAAGTAAAAGCTAAAAGTTTGTTTACTGGTAAGGATTTAAATTGGTTTAACTCTGATAATCACTAATTTATTCAAATTCACTATAGATGGCACTAAAAAAGAGAGCTGCTCTTTTTTAAATATCATCATGAAAGGTAAAGAATCAGATGTTAATATATGTAGGTAAAACAGATATTAGAAAAACAAAGTAGAAGCTTATTTCCCGGCCGATGCTATGACACATGAGGAAAAAAAAAGTAAAAGCTTATTTTACAAACTTGACGATTGGGGCGCTAATGGATCGAACTGAAGATGAGAGAAAGTAGATTATGAGACAGTGTTGATAGGAGATTCACTAATAAGAGAATTTGGGGATATAATTGCAAGGGAAAATAGAAGCAGGTATGTTAGAGTATGTATGCCTGGAGCAAAAATTAGGGATGTGACAGATAAAGTAAGAAAGCTAGGTAGTAGAGATGTATATGTTATGGTAGGGACTAATAATTTGTTAGAGCCATCAGAGAGAGTAATGGATGAGTCTGTAGAATTGATTAGAAATTTGAGGGAGATTAAAGGAAGAGTAGGGGTAGTTGGAGTATTACCAAGATTTGATGAGGCATTTGTTAGATAGAGCATGTTCTATAAATGAGAGAGTAAAAAAAATTGTGTGAGAGAAATAATGTTGTGTTTGTGGATGTATGGGATTGGTTTATTGGAAAGAGGGAGTTATATAGTAAAGATGGATTGCACTTAGGAAAACAAGAAAGTGAAGTTTTAGGGAGTTTGATATTTAAAGAATATAATTCGGGAAACTTTTAAAGGGGGGTGGGCTTTTAAATTGTAATATTATCAAAAACAAGAAGAATGGAGGGGATATAAGAAATAAGCAAAAGATGGTTGATTTAGATATAAGTGTAGATGTGGAGAGGGAATGGTTTTGTAAGATTAATGGTAAGAAAGTTTGTTGTAAACGTAATGGAGAAGAAAGAATCAAAAGAATTTATAAAAGAATAGTTAGGAAGGAAAAAATTGTTAAAATTGAGTTTTTGAATATGCAAGGTGGTAGGAGACCAGAAAAGTGGCTGGAATTAAATAAAGCAATTGAAAATGAAGAGCTGGTGGTATTAGCAGTAGTGGAAACTCATCTAAGAGAAGAAGAAAGAACCTATTTTAGAAGAGGTGGTATGGCAGGGTGTGAACAGAAAAAAAAAAAAAAAGGAGTGGTGGTATAGGTGTTATATCGAGGAAATATTTAAATATTGTTAAATGTCAAGAGCATTTGTGGTTTGAAATAAGGTTGGGTAGACAAGAATGGATGGTGGCTGTAGTGTATATAGCTACTGGAGATAGTCAAACTGTAATGGAGTGGAACAGTAGTATATATGAATGCCTAGTTAAGGATAAACAAATTTTTAAAGAAAAGGGAGAGAGAATAATGGTTATAGGGGATATGAATGGACATATTGAAGAAATTGATGATGTAGATAATAAGAATGGTCAGTTGTTGAAGGAATTTTGTCAAAGAGTAAATTTGAGCATTGGGAATTTATCAACTATGTATGAGGGACAATACACATGGTCTAGGAATAATGTATTTCACACAATAGATTATGTATTGGTAGAGAAAGAGGGAATGAATAAAATAATAGATTATGTATTGGTAGAGAAAGAGGGAATGAATAAAATACGGAAAATTAAGGTGTTTGATAATGAAGAAAGAGTATGTAATAGTGATCATAATTTTATTGTAATAGAAATAGTTAGTAATGTGATGGAGGATAGAAATAAAGGTAGAAATAATAGTGAAAGATGTGGATGGAGAGTGAATGATAAGAATAAGTTGGAAGAATATAAAATAAAAGTTGAAGAAACCATGGAGCAGTTGGACGAGGATGAGTATGAGGACTGGTGTGGTGAAATAGAAAAAGTGGCAAGTAGGGTTTTAGTTGAAAATATGCAGAAGAATAAAAGTAATAAAAAAATGAGAGGAAAGAAGCATGCAGAGAATATAAGTGTGCTATTAAGAACAAAGAAAGTGAAAATGATATTAATGCTAAATGGGGAAAATACTTAGAAAAGAAGAAGTTAGCTAAAATGGATAATTATAGAGAGAGGATGAAGTTAAATAGTAAATTGTTGGAGAATATTAATAAAAGTGGAAGAGATGGGAGTAAAAAATTTTGGAATTACATTAAAAGGAGAAATGTAGGGGAAAGAGAGATAGTATTAATAGATGATGAGGGAATAGAGTGTAGCTCTAGAGAAGAGGTAGAGAGAATCTTAAATAGATATGTAATGGATATAGAAAAGATGTTAGATGTGAAGGAAGTAGTGATAGAAAAAATAAAAGCAGTTAGTAATGGGAATATTAGGTTCACAAAAAATGAATTGAATGAGGCAGAGAAGAGATTGAAAAGTGGAAAGGCAAGAGGTTTAGATGGATAGGCAGCAGAGATGGTAATGAATTTAGGGCATAGAGCAAAAGCAAAGTTATTATCATGTTTTAATATATATATGTGCTCTGCGCACAGGTAATGAAGCTATTAATAAATTTGTCAAAATTTTTTTTTTTACTGCCAAGCGCTTTCGGGACAGTCTACAGTCCCATATTCATGGCGAGTTATTCTGTTAATAACTGTAAAACTATGCAAATTTTATGCAAATTTATGTGCAGATGTTACGTGGACCATTTACGAGATAGGGAATAGCAGGCCTCTCTTCTGTTGATTGCCGATGGGTCAGCCACAATGAAGTAAGCTTCCCTAACTTTATGTTTGGTGTCGTTTGTTTCAGAGCAAACGACACTGGCTGTGGTAGGTAGAAAACATGTCCAGAGTTTCTCTCATGTTCGACAAAAATCGATACCTTTACAATAAAACCAAAACAAAGTTTGAAGGTAATTCGATTTTTGTCGAACATGAGAGAAACTCTGGACATGCTTTTCTACCTACCACAGCCAGTGCTTTTCTACCTACCACAGCCAGTGTCATTTGCTCTGAAACAAACGACACCAAACGTAAAGTTAGGGAAGCTTACTTGAATGCGGCTGACCGATCGGCAATCAACAGAAGAGAGGCCTGCTATTCTCTATCTCGTAAATGGTCCACGTAACATCTGCACATAAATTTGCATAGTTTTACAGTTATTAACAGAAGAACTGGCCATGAATATGGGACTGTAGACTGTCCCGAAAGCGCTTGGCAGTAAAAAAAAAAAAAAATTTGACAATTTATTAATAGCTTCATTACCTGTGTGTAGAGCACATATATATATTAATTTATTTAAGCGTTAATGAAGTAAAATCTTAACTATATCATGTTTTAATAAGATGACACAGAAGACTGTTTTTTTGGTTAGTTGGAGTAATACAAGAATAAGATTATTATTTAAAGGAAAGGGTAAGGATCCTAGAAAGTTAAATAATTATAGACTGATAGCGGTAACATCAGTTTTTCATAAAGTTTTCTCATATATAGTAGCTGGAAGAGTTGTAAAATGGATGGAAGAGAATAATGTAGTGGGGAAAATGCAAGGAGGTTTTAGGTCAGATAGGCGTATAGGAGATAGTTTGTTTGTAGTTACACAACTTATGGAGATGAGTAGGAATTCAGGTGGATCATTATATATAAGTTTTATAGATATAGAGAAAGCATATCATAGAGTAAATAGAAATAGATTATGGGTAAGGTTAGCCAATTTGGGAATGGATGAAGCTTTAGTAAATATTATTAAGAAATTATATGGAAATAATTATTATACTTACCAGTTAGGGGATATAGAATTAGTTAAAGCTAAAAATGGGGTGGGATTAAGGCAAGGATGCCCTATGTCACCTATTTTGTTTTTGTTGTTTTTGAGTGAAATGGAGAAAGCAATAGAAAGACTAGGAAGAGGGGTAGAGATACCATTAATAGGTGGCAAGGGAGTATATATTTTGTCGGTCTTTTTTTTGCAGATGATATCTTTTTGTGTGCAGAAAGAAGAGAAGATATGGAAATTATGTTGAGGACATGTGCAAGGGTGGGTAAAGAGATGGGGATTAAATTTAGTGAAGAAAACTGGGGAAAGAGAAGATGTAGAATTTTTATTGGGGGATATAAAGTTAAGTGTGGTGGATAGATATAGGTATTTGGGAATCATTTTATGTAATCAGGAAAATTGCTTGGATGAATGGGAGAAAAAATTGGTAAATGAAGCAAAGAAAAGAAAGGCTTTGGTAAAGAAACTAACAGTATTTTCATATAATAAATATGATGTAGCTAGAATAGTATGGAAGGGAGTTGCAGTAGCAGGATTAACATATGGTAATGATGCATTATGTGTTAGTAAAAGGGTTTTATATTATTTAGAGAAAGTACAAAGGGAAGTAGGAAGACATGCATTAGATGCAGAGATGTGGACAGCAAAGGAGGCAATTCAAGGAGAAATGGGATGGTCAAGTTTTTATATGAGAGATGCAAAAAGTAAAATGAAAATGTTTGGTAGATTGCAGTTTATGGATAGTAAAAGAATAGTAAAAATAGTGTTCAATTGGGGTATGAGTAAAGGGCAGGTAACAAGATGGGTGAGAAAGGTAATGTGGTATGTGAAAGATTTGGATAAAGAATTTATATCAGTATACTTATATAAAAGGTGGGATGATTGTGTTAGTAGTATTATTGAGTGTTATAGTGGTAAGGAATGGGATAAAAGAATAGAAGCATTAATAAAAAATAGGGAGTTGGAGAGATGGAGAACTAGTATGGAGGGTAAGAAGAGTTTAAATATATATAGAAGTAAACAGAATATTGGATGCGAGTTAATTTATGATAATAGTAAGGAAAGTAGTTTATTATTTAAGACTCGAACGGGATACTTAGCAACAAGAGAATATACATGAAGATGGAAAACTATGATGATTTAGTGTGCAAATTGTGTAAGAAAGGTATAGAAAATATTAGGCATCTGTTGATTGAATGTAAATGCTTGAAAGCAGAAAGGATACAGATAATGAAGTTATGGGAGAGTAGACATGAACAAAGTGACTATACAGAAAGTGAGTTATTGGTTTTTATGTTGGGTTTGCGAAGAGATAAGGGGGATTTAGATACAAAGGCTATGGAGTTGACAAAGACTATGTTGTGGAAATGGGTTGGGGCAGAATATGGAAAGACTTAAGAGTGGGGAATGGAAAATAAAGTGGCCAATAGGTTTATCTGGGCATAATTGCTGAGATATTCTTGACTTCGTTTAAGGAGAAGCCAAATACATCACATCACATCCCATTTCATTGTATGTGAAATTGATAGACAGTTTATTTCCATGTATTTTATATAAGAAATAAAAAAAATAGTGAATGTATTACAGATACTTGATTATGAGAGGTGGAATAAAAAGATAGATGAATTGTTAAAGAAAACGAATTAGAATTATGAAAAACTAATATGAGCAAAAAGAAAAATAAGAGCTATATAAGAATAAAAATTATAAAATAAATAATGTATGATATGCGAGCTTATTGTTATTTGGTTCAAGGGTAGGTGGTTTAGATACAAGTGAATGGAAAGTGAAAATGGAATAATGGTTTGGGCTGTAGATGTTATTTTTGTGGAGCTGAGGTTCAGGATAAATTATGTGTAAACAGTAGTAAATTCTCCAGACAGTAATGCCATCCATGCAAACCAGAATAATCAATGGATGCAGGAATGTTTGTGCATAAAATGACTATCTAATGCCTACTCATCCAATATCACTCAGACTAGTTTCTCGTTTAAGGTTTTCATCAATGAGGAGCCTTGAATCTGAGAAGACCGCTCCTAGATTCTGGGATATAATGCAAGTCTCCAGCAGACATCTTTTACCTATATAGCTATAAAGCCAAGATGAAAACAGAATAATATATTCAAATTTAAACTAATTAGCTTGTATAGTTGTAATGGGTGGCACTGCTGTTTGGAGAGTTTGGTACAATTTTAGCAGGAGATGTTAATCATGTTATGTTTTAGAGATAAATTATGTGGAGGGTGAGAAATCATTTAAAGGTAAAGGAGTGGAAGCGGTAGAGATTCTATGATTTTTTTTTGTTTATGTCTTTATAACCGAACTGGAGAATATGAGGACAAGATAGAAAAACCATGGAAACAGCTTTTATTAATATAAGACATAAAAAAAGAATAAATTAAGATAAGAAGAGTGATTTGTCAATAATTTTTGGATCTAACGCAACTTTCCAGCAACCTCCTTTTTAGTTAACTGTAAAGTTATGCACATTCATTGATTACTATGACTTGCATTGGGTGGCATTATCATGAGTTGCTATAGTTTTAACAGATTATGTAAGCATAAGAAATGGTGGTTGTATGATGTTTTAGTTGTTTAATATAAATCCTAGTCAAAGAATGTTGGTGACTATGGCTATCAAAAAACCAAAACACCAAAATACATAAATATTGAACTGGATTCTGATCTGTATGACTATATAAGCAAATTTTCTTGAACTGAAAACATTATTGTGTTTTCAGTTTGAACTTATAGCTTGATAGTTATTTTAAAAGGTAAAAGGTGGCTGCTAGAGGGTTGCAGTAGGTCGTAAGATCCAAGTGCAGTGTGCTTAGAGCCAAGGCTTTTCACTGATGAAAGCCACAAGCCAGAAACTAGGCTTGGGATATTGTATGAGTAGGCCCTAGATAGGGATTTTATGCACAAACTTTTTTGCATCCATTGATTATTATGCCTTGCACTATTATATGTAGACTGAAAGAGCTGATATTGTGGTTAAGATATAAGAAGCAGATAAGTTTATTGCAGTATATAATGATTTCAGAGAAGAGGGACATTGAACTTGGCTAACAAGGTTTTTTGGATATATAGCCTATTTACAGAAACTTCTGACATTATTTAAGGAGAAGTCATTTCACATCACATCATCTGATCATATATTCTCAAAATAAAGTATTAAAATTATTCACTTTGAATGAGGTCCATTATTCTTTGCACCAAGTTAAGTTTATTAATCTAATTAAAAGCAAACTAAAATTAATCAAAATAATATATGTAGAATATCTGTGCAAAGTTTAAACAATTATATATCAGCAATCTGATGTCAAGACAACACTATAATTTGGCAGCAAGGTATAGATTTACTGCATAATTGTAGTATTGTCTTGGCAACAGATTGCTGATATCCTATTGGTTTAAGCATTAATGTTATTGTGATGTAATTTAATTACAGCAAACAGTTACCTACTGGCATTTATGATTTAATATATATACATTTATTAAAAATGTATTCAGATATATATGAGTATTAAAAAGAGCCTTTTTTTGGAAATTTTGTGCAGGAGCCCAAAACTGATTTGTCATTTAATTGATGCTAATTTTCAGAAAGTCATGAACATTTTTTCTAATTCTGTCTGTTGAAGTAGTTTTCTGTGACAGTTATTAAAACCTTAATAAGCATTCAGTGAATTTCTTTTTAGCTTTCGCTAATTGATAATGAGGGTGTTTCTCTTCCAAATTTCAGAAGTCACAATGCAGGTGTCAAGTATAATCCAGTTTCTTCCATTAAAAGAAGATCACAAAAGACTGATCATAAATATCTAGTTTCATTGCCATTAAGTGAGTGCTGATTTTACTCGTAGCTTACATTGTAGCTTTTGGAATTAAAAATGGCGATGAGGCTAATGAAATGGCTGCAGTATTCCAACTAAATAAAAAAACTATTTGCATATCCAAGATCAGCAATAAAGAATGAATTTAGAATCGTTGGAATGGTGTTCTATTATAAGGATATATATAGGACGGTGAAGAGTTGTATGGCATCAAGTAATAGATAGATACACATAGGACATATAATGGAAGGAAATGTTTAATATCTTGAGTGTGAGTCACATGTTATAATACACTAAAGATCAGCCTTTCAAGCTAACATACATGCGCTTTTTACGAATATTAATACTAATAAATGAATACTTTCATTTCCAACACAAGATAAAGTCTTTGCGAAAGAATAAAATGAATCCACTTATTCTTTTAACCCAAATGCTTATATATATGGGCAAATCTTAAGTCCTGGATATGAAAGCGTGAGGATAAACCACTCACTTTAAATTACTGTTTACTATGTCTGAATGAATGATGTAATAAAATATTTAAATAGATCGCATAAATTAATTTTTATAATAAATTATTTAAATAGATCACATATTATCTAACAGATATATTAATCATAATTTCAACACAACAACATGAATAGAAATTTGCAGAGTGATAAATATTTTTTTTCTGAATAGAAGTTTTAATATTCACAAACTCCATATTTGAATAATAAAAACTCATGTGTTCTAACAGATATTTCTAGAGTCATTGAAAATCTCATTATATGTGGCTTTCTAGCATTATTTGATTTTGAATTCGTATTATTTGGATACTTGTTTATACAAATACTGTTCAGCAGCAAATTTTTTCTCACCACATTTATGCCACCTGTTCTATCCAATAATCCAAGACTTGTTTCTAGTTTCAAAATGCAAAGCTCCTGATTGATGAAAGCCCTAAACTAGAAACTAGTCTAGGGATATTGGATAGGACAGCACTCTAGAATAGAGATTGCTTTAGCACTACCATTTGGCATCTATTGTCTTCTAAAGTGTACACTAGATGGCATAAATGTTATGTGAAAATAATTTAAATAAGACTTGTCATTCATATGTTTTCTTCAGCACATTTGCCTGTTTCTAAACTTTATAACTTTTGGCTATAAAGACACATTTGAAATTACTATGAATGTTTTCTTCAGCACATTTGCCCGTTTCTGATCTTTATAACTTTTGGCTGTAAAGACACATTTTAAATTACTAGTCCTGGTTATATTCAGTCGAGCCACCTTGAAAGATTATGCAAAATGATTAGTATCTTAAAAGGCACTAGAAACACATTGAATCAAAGTAAGTCATGAACCTTATCTGTAAAAAAAAATAGTGTTTAAAAATTATTATGTCGTTGTTTTTTCCTAACCATAGATGCTTAGATATTATTTAAATTAAACATTTTCTTTTAGAATATGATGGATATCTTTTTTTTTTAAATAAATTCTGAAGATGACTGCAAGTCTAGTCAAAAATGTTACAAAGAAGAAAATAAAAAAAAGGCATTGAAATATTGCACATGTCATTACTAGTGTATATATGTTTTGCTGCTAGGAAATAATGTTTCCCCAGTAAAAAAATAATTGAGATCAGCAGTGGCTGACCATAAGCACTGAAGCGTTCCCAGAAAAAAATTAGTAAATTTGTAATATCGGTACAATAACAATCAAAAATTTTGCATAAAAATATAACTAATTAAATCATTAAAAAGAATTATTTAAGCAGTGCTTGAGATTCTATTCAAAGATGCTGCTAGTTACGTAGTGCCAGGAACATCATATTTAGCGAATTTCAGCACGTTCTGCCGAGATTTATTTGTTTTTAATCAACATGCACGATTAGAGCTGCCTGCTGCAGCAGCGCCAGTAGTTATTTGAGAGCAATATATTCATCAATTCTGATTTCTCTTCAGAGTGAATACATTTTTAGTGTTTTCATTTAGGGTGAGCAATAAAATATTGTGTTTTCTCTTTTGATTAACATTTATAGATTAATATATAAGTATTTGTTACAGAAAAATGTAGCAAAATAATTTTAAAAAAACTATTTTAAATATTCATCACAGTGGATGTCAGTGTTGAATATAAAAATAAATCCATTATATTTTCCCTGTTGTCATTACATAAAAAAATTCAAATTAAAAGTAAAGATTGATCTATTTCAGATATTATTTTATCAAACAGCAGTTAGAGGGGATTTGAACCCAGATTTTCAAGCTTCCTTAGGTCATCCACTCCATCTTATACAACCGATATGCTTGACCACATATGTACGAAAAAGATAAATGATCTCCAATATACATATTTTATGCTGAACCAGCATTCATCAGTTGGTCCAGATCATCATCTCCCTCACACACATATAATCAGTGTTCGGTTTATATTAAGATAGTAAATCTTCAAACTTTAATGGACAGGCTTCAGTCCTCTCCACTCTCCAAATCTTCAGCTTTTCATATCGTTGAAAATCTGGTGGTGGCACGTTCAAAACCCTTGTTAATTGTCATATCCATGTTGACCATAAGTCACTCTGATACACAAAATGATATCTCTAGATTTTCAATGATATGGACAGCTGAAGAGTTGGAGAATGGAGAGGACTGGAGCCTGTTTATTAAAGTTTGAAGATTTGCTATCTTAATATAAACTGAGCACTGATTATATATATGTATGGGAGACAGTGATCTGGACCAACTGATGAGTGTTGGTTCAGCCTGAAATATGAATATTGGAGATTATTTATCTTTTTCACATGTATGTGGTCTTGTGTATCAATTGTATAAGAAGAAGTGAATGATTAAGGAAGCTTGAAAATCTGAATCCAAATTCCTTCTAATTACATCTAGATTAAAAATATATATAATGTACTTGTATTCAAATATTACAATTAGCAATTAGTAAAAATAAAAAAAATATTTTAGATCTTTTAACAATGAGTGATATGGGAAAATAAAATGGTTGTAAGATTGTGAAATTAGAAATGCTCTGTTTTATTTTCCTTGCTTACTTTTTGATAGCGATACTATAATAAGGCATCCTTGATTAAAAATTTCATGGGCTGCCATTAATTGAAATAAAAATTAAAGTAGCATCAAAAAATGGTGATCATGTGATGTTTACTGGCTTAAAAAATGTGGATAACCAATGTGTCTGTGTATAACCAATGTATAAACATGCCCAAAGGGTCAAACATAAGTATGGCCGATATGTAAACATGTGGACAAACCCACCATTGGTTAGTATGGGCCAATGCTCTCTGAATCCGATTGCTGTCAGTAAAATAAGGAATCTTGCAATAAATAGTCAGCCTTCTTGGAAGCAAGGAGAAATACAGAGAGAGATGATGTCTGTCTAACCTGAATGACTGAACATGCTCTCTATTGAAACCACTTTCAACTGTGAAGGTATTTCTACTATAGTCATTACCGATGTGTTTACGCAGTGAGGCAAGTCTGCGATAGGATTGTAAGCTGCTATGACTATGGCAGACTCAAGGCAAGCTGTCCATTACAGCCGGAAGAGTCTGGACTAGAACTCATGAGGCAAGCTAATATGCAGCTGGGAATGAGTTCAGTTATTCAGGCATGACCAGCTCATTATTTTGATATTACTATTGGTTTGACTCTAGGTAAGCTGTCTACTACTGCTGGAAAAATCTTGACTAGAACTCGTGAAGCAAGCTAACATACAACTGGAAGTGAGTTCAGTTATTCAGGTATGACCAGCTCATTATTTTGATATTACTGTTGGTTTGGGTCTGAAACCTGCAATTCAGCCAAACACAACAAGTAATATAATTACAACAATTAAAAAAAGTTTGCCACCCATTATGATTAGCAAGGTTACAACCGATAACAAACAATGAGTTGGTGGAATGCCACAATTCTTTCAAATAAACTACTTCCACTCACATTGGCTTGCCCTGTGAAGTGCTGCCTGCTGCCAGAAACTTCCTGATCTGACCTGTTCTTGTCTTCATTCTGCAAATATTAGGCAATATGTCAGAGAAATTCTAAACTGATGAATTACTATTCTGAACATGATCTGGGAACCCATGTCCAAATCTCTCTCTCAACTTCGCTTTATTGTGAACAATCGGGATTACCAACTTAGTTATTTGATTGGGCTATACGAGTCATTAGTTATTTGTTTACACCATTGTTTCATTGGTCAGCCACACTGTATTCTGAATCAGATCTAGAGAGTTCAATAGTTTGGAAATATTTATTACTGAGATCATGCTTAAGAAGAGTGTTTAATCCTAAATGAGATATTATTAATGAATATTGAGTACTTATTATATACCAGACCTCATTTGCATTCATGTTTTAGTAGCAGAATATTGGACTATTTTTTTTTTTGTTTTAAAGAATATTTATACCAAGAGTGTTTGAGATTCGTTCAATAGGTGTTTTTTTTTATGGGACACGGTTTTTGATATTTTTCATTAATTGTGATTATTTTATATATATATAGATGTGAAAACAAGTTCAAATCGATTACTTTCTTTCGTAGAAAATATGTCTTTATTATAAATACATTTTTTTATATTCCGTCAAAATTGTCCAGAGCTCAAATTATCCCGTATCATTTAGAAATCAAACAATTTTAGTAAAATCTGAATTCTAATTTATATTACAAATTAAATCCAATCGGTAAGATTAGAAATATTAGGAATATTCGCGATAAAAATAATTTATAAAGAAATGATTTGTGGCAGTATATATATATAATATTATTTTTTAAATATTCTGAATATTTAATCGGACCGCCGTTGCTTTATTTTTTCCTAAATGGATTTTAAATTCGCGTTCAAAAAAAAAGTCAAAGAGTATAGCGATATAATTCTATTTTAATTATGTCTTTTGAAAATATATTAACCCTATAGATATAAATGCACACGCTATATATTTTAAAAATAGATACTAAAGAAATAATATATATACTGTATATAGATCTGATGTATTAATACCAACTGTTTCTCCCTATTTGATTGTGGACCGTTCCTTAGCTGAATTCTACTTGGACGATGAATTTTTAAAAACTGTTGTTTCGTTATCATAGGAAAAACATTTTTTATAATCAATAAATTAAGGAATTGTTGGAGTTATTTTTTTCGAATATTACCATCATCTTTTTTGACGATATCGATTTTGTTATATGTATAATTATTTGCATTATTGTTAATAATATTTTTTTAATGCGGCGTCGAGGAATATAAATATATACATATTTGATATATATTAATGCTTACCTCTTTTTTGTTTTGTTTTATATTTTCTCTGTCTCTCTGAGTAGACTGTTTTATATATTATATTTATTTTGATTAGAGATTTAATTAATTAATTCCCAGCTCCCACAATGTACGATAAAATCAGAACAATTATAAATAATAAAACTTAGCTGAAGGTGCTAAAATGTATAATTACTGACTTGGAGTCAGATTTGAATTACTATTCAAACTGATCGGCTTGAGTTCTAAACCTTAGGCTGATTTGAATTTCAGACTTTTGACTTGAATTATAAAATAGAGTTAAGTGTAATTACTGACTGCTTGAATGCATTACTTCCAGTTTTGAATCCCAAGCCTCATTATAAAGGCAAACGCCAGAAACTTTATCTACAGTTAAGGATTTTGACAATTTAATTTTACAGCAGATGGCACTGGAGTAGCTAGCTATTTTGGGTTTATTATGTACGTATTGAGATAACGAATCAAGTAATTTATTTTTATTAGTATTCCTAATCATGGAATAAAAATGCCTATAATTAATAAAAAACAAATATATTAAAACATTTCTAATATGAGCTGTACTGGGGTCTATATATGTGTTCAAGCTGATTGATTTGGGTCAAAACTTTATGCAGATTTGAATTTCAGGTTTTTAGTTCGAATAGTAAAGTGTAGTTAAAGATTGTAGCTAGATGCTTGTCTGCATTGTTTTCCAGATGTGAATCACAAGTGTGAATAATAAAATATCAGGTATTTAAACGCAACAAAGTGTCTCATAATCACTGATTATTCAAGGTTACAATAGGTGATAGTTTCTCGTGCTTTAAAATTATGTTTCACAGCCATTAAGCTGTTGCTTCAAGAGGAAACCAATCTCGAATTGATATATTAAACAATGAGCTTCATGTTTAGATACATATTCTTTTTTATATATAAACTTACTAACAGTAACTAAGTCCAAATATATCATCATAACAATAAATTATAAGTCAAATTCAGTAGAACCATTTTAAAAAATTTGTAGAAATAATACCCACTTATTCATCATCATCATCAATCGTTATAAATCCACTGCATGATGAAAGTCTCTACAAGTTCAATCCATCTTCTCTGATCTTTAGCTTCTTTTCTCCACATCACCCCTGCACACTTTTTTATTTCATCCATCCATCTCACATGTGGTCTCTTTCTGGATCTTTTACAATCTCTTAGAATCCAGTTTAAGATTTCAGTTGTCCATCTCTTCCAGAAATATGTCCAGCCCAACTCCACTTCAGTCTTTTAATTTTTTCAATGAGGTCAGTAATACCTGTTTGTTCTCTTACCCATATATTGCATTTTTGATCTCCTCTTGTTACTCCCAACATGCATCTGTCCATATTTCTTTGAGTGATCTGAAGTCTCAGACAAAAAGTAGAAAAAAGTGTGTTACTTACAGATTTTTTAGAATGGTTTTCTCAGTTTAACTTATGAATTGTTGTTATGATAGTGTATTTGGATTTAACTGCTCTGTATATAAATTTATATATTATCAATGCTCATCATTAAAAATTTGAAATAAATGTAATCCATTATGCTGTTTTTCCAAATAATTTATATGTAAATAATATAAAATAGAGAATTACAGTAATAATCATATATATAATATTAATACCATCTACTTTTACAATGCTTTTTTTTACATCCTAATATGACAGTTTCTATTGTCCCAGCAACCTTCTTCAGAACTTCTACTTATATCTCCTAGAAGTTCTGAATAAGATTGTTGGGGCAATTGAAACTGTCATATTAGGTTGTAAAAAAGCATTGTAAAAGTAATAAAGAACATAGATGATATTAATATTATATGGTTTTACCAATGCAGTAGGAAAAATATATATAATAATATGTAAAAGCTTATTTCAGCAAGTAATTTTATGCCCGCTTACATTACATTCGTAATGACATTTAAAATTAATCAGAACCAATAATAAGATTATGGTAAAATTACAATATTTACAACATAATAAAATTTAATAACAACATAATTTACAAGTGCAGTTTTCATTGGTAATTCTTAATCAGAAGGTAATCAGTCTTTGACATGAGCTGTTTATTATGTTACTATCTCACCGATGTTATAGTGAGTATATTGGACAATCTAGAGACTTTTAAAAGATAAGAACAACATCTTATCTTTATATCTAAATGCAGTTATATAGGCGAAGCATTTCAGAATGAGACCATGAAGGTTTAATTTTCATAACTTTTATATCCCTTACATTATTAATTTTTAGTTAAACTGGTGAAATTTTCAAATTTACAACTGGTAACTATTAGATGATGTTAGAATCTATTTAATAACATAATTTACAAGCATAGTTTTTGATCATTATTTTTAACCAGAAAATAATTAACTCTTGACATGTGCTATGAAGATTAAATCTTCATGCTCTCATTCTGAAATGCTTTAGATTGGCCTATATAATTGCATTTAGGTATAAAAATGGGATGCTGTTTTATCATTTAAAAGTATCTATCTTGCATTTGGGTTTGAGGCTGTCCAATAGACTCACTATAAGATCAGAGAGATAGTAACAGAGTAAATAGTACATGTTGAAGGATTATTACCTTTTGATTAAGAATAACAAATGAAAATTGCGCTTGTAAATTATATTGTTATTAAATTGATTCTAACATCACCTAATATTTACCAGTCATAAATTTGAAAATTTCACTGATTTAACTATAAATGAATGATGTAGTGGACATAAAACTTACAAAGATTAAATCTTCATGTTCTCATTCCAAGATGCTTTAGGTTGGCCTATCTAATTGCATTTAACTATAAAGATAAGACATTGTTTTTATCTTTTAAAAGTCTATATCTTGCCTTTGGGTTTAAGATTGTCTGGTATACACACTAGGAGTTAGGTGAGATATTAACATGAGTAGACCGCACATATTGAAGGCTGAAAACATAACAAAAGTAATAGTAATATATATTAATTATCCAACACACAACAATTATACAATATGTATAAAATATACAATTTGAAATGCTGAAAAATATCTATAAAACTTAAACTTGAAATGCTGAAAAACAAAAACTGCATCTATAGATTATGATGTGATTGTGGGAGAATGTATTATGATGAAAGCAATAACTCCATTGAAAAATAATTGAAAGAATGAAAACTGTTGATTAGAAAAGAGAAAACAGACATATTCAAAGTAGCAGACCATGCATATATGAATATATGTTTGATTGAGAAAATACAAAATTAATAGAAAATACAAAGAAGAAAATTCAAAGAAGCTGCTCGTATGACTATGGCAAATAATTCCGTAAGTCAAACCACTGTGATTGTACATGATGTCCGGAAGCCATTAATTAACCTTGCTCTTGAGGAAAAAGTAGGAGAAATCAGGAGGATTCTTATAGATAAGTATATGAAATTTCTACTGACATTAACCCTTGGTGAGATAGCTGAGTTGGTTAGACCCTTAAAATTCAATATTCAAGAAGCTAAAGGTCCAGATTTGATCGCCATGGTAGTACTGTCACTGCTGAGGCCAATGACACTTGAAGAAATGAAGAGAATAATACCACTTAAAACATTGTGTTAAATACTAACTTGTGTCTATTAGTACCAGTTGAATGTATTTAAAAAGTTTAAATAAAGTTTAAATTCAGTTGCTTAATATTAGATGATGGAAATAGTCCAACAAATAATTGATACTATGTAAGGATATATATTATATACTTTTCTATCATTTTTTATTAACCAATTATTAATTGAATTTATTGATGTTTTATATATTATAATAGATAGATGTCTCTATGTGTGTAATGCAAATTAAAGATTAAAATAAAATACATTTACATTGAGGACATAAAAATATTTTCTGAAAAAAAGCTTGTATTATATATATATATATACTGTATATATATATTTTGACAAGGATAAAAAATTTAGAATTACCGAAAAAGGCTTTTATATATATAATTTTTCTGTTGATGTATTTACAAGTTGTTATTATTATATAATAAAGATTTATATTATATTTCATTGATATATATATATTGAAATATGAATTTTTCTGCAGTACAGTGCAGGTACGAAAAAGCCTGTACTGAAGAAAAATTCATATTTCCAAAATATAGTGCTTTAAGGTATGCCCATCCCTCGTATATGCATGTAAATGGACTATTCTTTGTACATGAGGGGTCAGAGTGACTTGTGGTCAGCATAGGTAGGATGAAAAGGTTAGCACTAAGGTGGGCTTTGAGCGTTCCATCTTCAGATTTTTAATGGAATGGATGGCTGAAGAGTTGTGGGGTGGAGTAGTTTGAAGCCTGTCCATTAAAGTATGAAAATTGGCTATCTTAATATAAGCTGAGCTTTGATTGTATATATGTGTGGAGATGATAATCTGGACCAACTGATGAGTGCTGGTTTAGCACAAAATATGTATATTGGTGATTATTTATCTTTTTGACATATATGATCAAGTGTATCAGCGGTAAGAGATAGCATGAATGGTTGAGGGTTGTGTGAAAGTCTGAGTTCAAACCCCCTATATATTATATATATATAAGTAGGACTGTTATATAATATTTTATTTACTTATAAATTATCAACATTATATAATTAATAGCAATTATTTGTTTACAGGTTTATTCAAATTATTTGAATTCACTTTTTAAAAAAAATATATTAATGTTTCCTTTAGTTAGTTTTTTAGAAGCATTGTATGTGCAAATATATACCTATGAAAAAATAGAGAAAAAATTGTGGAAACTTTGATGGAAGTAAGAATTGATAGATAAACATTTCTTAACTTCTGATTCCTCACAACTTTCTGCTCATATTGATGTAGAGAAATAGCTCAAAAGTTTATAATGGTGAACAAACTATGAAAAAAAAAACTAAATGTTGGGTTAATCTCCGAAAGTGTGTGACACATCTCTCATTAATCATGTTTTTTCTTTTATAATCATTGGGTTGGTGTTTATCTGACCTGCACTGAATGCCTGGAGGCTTTTATCTCCAAACTGGCAATAGATTAGACACTCATTTATCTATAAATATTGGATAGGTAGCTTGGTTGGGTTTGGCCAATTTCTTGCCAAATTGTTGGGAAATTCTAAGCTACCCGGTTATGCTATGTCTGAACTTTAGATCGTGAATATTGAAAATGAGTGCACTAATGACTTCTTTGATAAATATTTGCCATTCCTAAGTCACATATTTATTTAACTTAGAAATTGTATTTGTTTGCTTATTTGTATCAAATGTCCAGCCCATATTTAACATACTTCTGTCGAACAGATTTTTTCCAAAAATAAATATTTGTCGAAAAAAGCTTTTCTATGTTATTATTTTTATTATATATTATCTGTAACCTTGGGTTTGCTCGCATTATTAGATTAAAAGATTGTAATGTAGTTGGTAATTATATTTAGATAATATTTACATAAAATAATAATGCGTGAGATATTAATAGCAACTAAAAATAACTATTGTAATGCATTTTTATAAACAATGTTGTAAGTCATTTTTAACTGCTCTTGATAACTCGTGTATTATTATTTCATAGAAATATTCTTTAAATATATTTTAATTCTCAACTACATTACATTGTTTTGTTTTACTAACGTGAGTAAAGTCAATCTGTTGTTTTGCACACATTAGTAGAATAATAATAAAAATAAAAGAATATAATGCTGTTGATTATTAAAATATATTTCTAATTTATATATATATATAATTTTTTTAAATGTTTTATTATCTAAATTGCATGTTTAGATGTATCCGAATATCAAATAAAAATTTTCCTCACTAATTTTCTCCATTTTTCTAGCTGTCTTATAACCATTATTAGAAAGTTTGATAGTTAAAAAACATATTTATGTCTTCCATTTTTGATGTATTGAATACCAAATAATTTTACCTGCTAATTCTCTTCATTTCTTTAGCTGTCACCTTGCACTTGTAGAAAGTTTGATAATTAAAATATACCTACGTAATATTTCATGAAATAATTATCTACGGCAGTATTGCAAAAAATATAACTTTTATTAAATATAATAAATAATAATGTTTAAGTAGCTCATTTTATATTTCTCATGAGATCATTTTTAAAATGGCTCTAAAATTTTAATGTCATAATATATGCAAGTGAGAAATTAAATACGTGGTCCAAATAAAGTATAAATAATTTAAAATATATTTATTTAAAGTTTTACCAGGATTACCAAAAACTAGTATCTCTTTATTTCTCTAGTATGTATTTCAATACACAGTTTGCAGCATCTTACTTTATCAAGTGTGAATATACTTAAAGTAAAATAAGTCATTTATTTTATATAGGGCGATGTTTTATAAACTGTAATATTAATAAGCCAATAAACTAATGCACATGCCCTTTGTAGATTTAACTATATAAATGAATACTCCCACTTTCCAAACACAAAATAAAGTCTTTGGGAAAAGATAGAATGAATCCATCTATCTTTTTGACCCAAATGTTTATGTATGGAAAAATCTTAAGTGTTTGGAAATGAGAGCGTGATGATGTTAATTGATCACTTTAAATTACTTTTTTACAATGTGAATGAATGATGCTTGCACATGTGTATTAGCTTATTGGCTTATTAATATTAAAGTAAAATAATAAAAGTTTATCAAATTCAACATTTTCTTGCTGTACCTAATGCATTCAAGATTTATTGTTTCTTGTGTTAAATGTATATAAACAGACATTGAAAAAGTTTATCAAATTCAGTAGCATTTCTTTTACTGCATGGTGCCATTTTAAATTTTACGTTAACACATGTTAAAGTAAATATATATTTAAACTGAAATCCTAAAAGTTTATCAAATTCTTTTTTATAACTAATCTAAATTGTCATTATTCAAATGAGAAATTAAATATGTGGCTACAAATGTAATTTAATTAATTTAAAATATATTTACAAAATGAAATTTTACATCGCTTTATCAAAAACTATTCTTTTTGTTTAAAATTTTTTCCAACTCTGTAATTTTTTTATCAGTACTGCTCTCTTTTTGTTTTAAACAAAGGCAAAACTTCCCATACAGTAGTGCCACCCTGTGCCAAACAGAGTAATCAATGGATGCCAGAAGGCTTGTGCATAAAATCCCTATCTAGTGCCTACTCATCCAATATCCCCAGACTAGTTTCTGGCTTGTGGCCATCATCAGTGAGGAGCCTTGGATCTGAGAGCACTGCACCTAGATCTTAGGATCTAGGCACTAGATAGGGATTTTATGCACAAGCCTTCTGGCATCCATTGATTACTCTGTTTGGCACAGGGTGGCACTACTGTATGGGGAGTTTTGCCTTTGTTTACAACAAATTATGTGCTAGGATAGAGATGGTGATCATGTGATGTTTGATGGTTTCTTTTTGTTTGTTATGATGTTATTCAAAAACAATTACGATATAGATTTTCCGTACATTTTTATATTGCATATTACAATGTTTTTTAAAAAACAAAGCAAAAATTTATATGCTAGTAAAATTGTGTACAAAAAAAGAAAGAAAATCATGCAAGATTCTTTAAGATCGGTGCAATATTTGTTGAGTTATAAAGTCGCACATAAACACATTTATATGGTAATATAGATATACAATTATCGCTGTTTTATAAAGATATTTTATTTTATATTGATTTATTTATATAGATATTTTATATTGATTTATTTAAATATATGAAAAGGCAGAATAATCGATTACGTTTCTTTACATTTTTGATGGTTTTCAAATTTTGTACACGTGTTAGAAATTGATGATATTACAATATTTCAAGATTATCTATCCTAACAGTATTGGTGGGACTACATTTCAAATCGCATTGAAATCAGTTCCATAAGATTTCAGTGATTTGCAACAGATGGTGGTAAATTTTTAAAAAATGCACTTTGATTGAATTTCATGACTAATTCAATAAAAGGTTTTTACAGTAAATTAAAATAGAAAGAAAAAGAAATGAAGGATGGAATCTTAATTTCTCTTGATTATTGAAGTAAAAGTTGCTTTTTTAAAATGATTCTTAATACGTGAATTTGATTTAAAATGGTCTAAATACCGCAGCATTGTTTAGTTTCTGTTTTTTAGTTTTTAAATTTCAATATGAATAGTTATAACAAGTCAGTTATGAAATATCAAAAAACTAAAAAATAATATATATATTATAAAAAGCCCTTTTATTTAATCTGATGGGTAATGCATTTCTTCAACTACAGTTTTGGTTGTCATAGTAACTTGAAATATAAGCATGGAACATTCTTAAGCTAATTAATTCAATCAAATCATGGTGCATACATAAATTAATTAATTCAATCACTATTTTTAAAACTAATGATTTAATTAATTAATTTATGAATATTTCACACTTTTATTTTATGCTATGCATAAAAACCAAAATTATGGTTGAAGACAAACATTTTGGCGATTTTAATGCATTACTCATTAAATTAAAAAAGAGTGTTTTTCATACTCTATATATATATATTATTTAACGTTACTTCCAAAATATTTTTATCAGAATTTTTGTTTTGCACAAACGATTGTTTTTGAAAGTAATTTTTTTAAAGAAGTTTCACAACAACATATAAATGTAATGGATGTGAGTATAAAACAAATCAATTATTTTTTTGATGTAAACTCCGTCAACATCGATTCACTTATCATATCGCTTTTTCAATTCCAGCATCATTGAAGTCTATTGGTTCAATCATTTGTACATTTCCTCATTAGGATGATGTTGTTGGGGGCTTATCATGACAAGCATTTCCATTTGTAATCAAATAATATCAAATCAGCTACTGAATAGTTATATGTGTATCTGTCACTAGAGATCATTTGAATGCTGGTTCTGCCTTCTATTGATAATTAAAAAACTTATTCCTGTTTAAACTTTATTTAAACTTTTTAAATTTATTAATGATGTTAAGCTAGTGGCTTGGAATTTAAAAAACCCTAAGATTTGAACCCAGATGAACTTGATTGTATAGTTATGTAGACCTAACACCAGGTCAGCAACTATACTAGAATGAATGGTTTATACTTTCTAGGGTTCTGAAGTTGTTCAGGAACTGGAACTGATAGGAATAGGACCATAATCCATCTATCTTGAGTTTTGAAGTTTGCCACTCTACCATTACACTAAATCATACACGACAGTAAAATACTCTACTTTTGTGAAATCAAAAACATCAAGAAAGGCATATCAACTTTTGGTCTTCACTTTTTTGGTAAAGTTGATTGGCTGACTGAGGTAACTAATGGAAACAATGGTCACCTTTTTTTTTTATCGTGTGACCATGCACCAAAAGTATCATCGATGTATTTAATCCAAACTGAAAGTTTAAAAATTCTTGATACTATATGGAAATGGAATAAAATGACAGTCTTTCTCCAAAGAAGGCATCATACAGCCCTCTGCATTAGGTATACTAAGGCAGGTTCTGGATATGTGTAAATCCACTGCTCCTCACTGACAAAAGCGAATAGCTGAAGATTCATTGATTACTCACTAATACAATAGTTGATGTTAGAGGAGAATGAATGGATTACTATTTCTAATCAAGTCTCTTAATTAAAGGTTCTTTTGTTGATGATGAGATAAAGAAATAAAATCATTCCAAGAAAGAAATATTCATCATGACCCAAATTCTGAGACTTTTCAAAGATTCTTAATTAAAACACCGCTTTGGAATTCTGTTGAAAAATACCATATTGTGGAGTGTATCTTAAATTTGAAGTGAACATGTTAATATTTTATTTCTGCCGATCTTGCATTCATGAATGATCATGTGTTTGCCTTACGCTCTACGCAAGTATAATTGTTGATAGCAGTTTGTGATTCTCCGCACTTTCCTGAGTTAATGCAAGTGCTGTTTGATAATAGCTATGTAGAATTCCATCGTATGTGACCATATTTTAATTTTTTTTTATTACCCATACTAATTCTAAGTGAATATTTTAACATTTTATTTCTACAAATCTTTCACTACCCAACTATCGTTTGCTTTACACTCTACACATGCGCATAGTATTACGACCATTGATGTGTAGAATTGTGTGCTATCTAGAAATATTATAAAATCATTTTTAGATTTTTTTCCAATTTTCCAAGATTAAAATCCTACTGCGGTTTAAATTCAGGGTGGCTTCTATTCAAACTAATAAGGTAATAGCTTTTTCACTCACAGATTAATTAGATATATTACTATTCTGCTAGAACCAATGGCTTCTTTGATGATATCATTTGTTAAGTCATCTTTCTTTTACTGTTAAAGATCTAAATATCTTATTTAATTATGTTATAATTCACTTAGAAATTATGTACAGTGGTTTGGTGAAAAAGTGATTGATTCTTTATTTAAACTGCCTGCAGCGCCATCTCTGACTCAATACATGTATCGTATAATAGTGACGTTTAGCTATTTACACAAAAATTTTAAGATACTAATATGTTTAGATCATGAAATAGATAAATAGAACATGATAGCATGTTTTATATCTTTATCTACAATGGAAGAATATACTAACAATACATTTTGTTTTAAATTGGATACAACTGCTACTGAAAAGTTGGAAAGGATTCTTACCATGTATGGTATTGAAACCATGAATTGCAAGAATGTTTTCAAGTGATTCAGATTTCGTAATGGCAGGGAGACTTGAAAACATTCCACAAATATTCAAAACACATTGCCATATCACTGTAATTCCTGATTTGGATGTGTTAGTACCTAAAAATTTTAGCATTGAATAGGAAAACTATGTCACTATGTAACACTTGATTTTAGAAAGAAGCAGTAATTTTTTCATTGGGACAGATTGTGTAATGTTTTTTATCGGTACTACAATTGATGAAATATTTATGTCAACTCATGTTGTTGCTTTCTCCCTGATCATGTAATTTTTGTCGTTAAATGTTGCCTGAAATAATTTTTTCATATTTATCTGCCAACGTAACGATTTTTAGACTCCAATGGATTTATCTGTCACAAGTACTTGCTTGTCAAAAGTTTTAGACTTACCAACATTATCTTTCACTTTAGTATTTATCATGTGGTCACATGATAAAATTGACAAGTTTTTGTTTATGTCAACACTGTCTATCCACACGAAACTTTTAAAAATCTTAAAACAATTTTTAACTGAGAGCTCTAAAGTTTGCCTATTGTTGATTTATAAATATTCTAATCATATTTGCAATTTAATATAGTAGCGCGGTCTCTGCCATACATAGCATGGGTTTAACGTATATTATTAAAATCAATATATATTGGTGGGATTGTCTGTTAGTACATTCACACACTGAACACAAACAGGTCTTATATTTATATGTAGGATGGATATCTATTAGAATAGGTGGTAGAAATATCTGGTAATTATTTGTCTAGCTGGATGGCATGTGTAGGATCTGAGGATTGGTTTGTTGTTGCAATAGAGAACCATATCCTAGCTGCCTGCAGTGCCACCTGTGAATCAGCACATGTATTATATAAGTTAATTTAGTTATTCATCAGTTATGACATGAATTATGACAATATGTTTGATATTTTAATCCATGGTTATTTTGTTTTAATTGGCAAAACACCTACTGAAATATTTAAAATGATTCAAATCATATATGGCAAGAATAGAAAACAATCTATGAAGATATGAAATACAATGTTACATTTTGTGCCACACCTCATGATTCTGACACCCTAGCACTTTAAAGTTTTTATTGTATTCAGCGGACGTATATAGCTAAATAAGACAGGTTGATTCAGAAGTGGAAGTGCAGATGACTTGGAGAGAGAGAACTGGTCATTCTTTTTTCCTGCCACATTTTGAACTTACTATTTATTGCATGTCATCTTCATTGTGGAAACAGAATTTGAGTTATCCACCTTTCCTGTAAGCTTCATTTCAAAGATGCATAGCGGTGATTCTTTGATAATCATTGTTTTTAGAAAATCCACACACAGGCACAAGTAGATGTTTAAAAACATTCTTTCAGCAACATTTTCTGCACCAAAAAATCAATTTTATATGAGCTATTCTGTTGGTTGGTTGAATCATATTTTTTTAAAAAAATATTGATTTGCAATGTGTTGACGTCAAGTGGTTACATTGGAGCCAAATATGTAATGGACAAAAAAAATGAGGATATTGAGCTGATGATGGTTATTAAGCAAGGGACTGAAGATTGTAAATAGAGAGCATGTATATAAATTTTGTTGACAGCTTAAATTAAATGGAAGAATGGCTGGGTATCATTATTCATGCAGGTAGCATTTTTGCAATTAATGAATACTGTAATGGGTTGCCATAGAAACAAAGATTCTCTATTCAGTATGAATAAGTACCGAGTATAATGATAAATAAAGCTGTACTCTGTGTTCTCACAGTGTCGAAAAAGATTAGACATTTATAATTAGGGCTATTTTATGCTTATATAAAAGGAACAACTGGCGAAATCAGCCATATTTTAAAGCACTATAAGATCAGAATGGTTTTACTGTTTACCAGATGAACAAGATTTATACAAAAACCTAACATTTCAATACATCTCAAGACCGATGGTGTCTGTGAAATTCTATTACATGAGTAATCATCGCTTCACTTTTAAATGAAGGTTAGTGTAATAGAACGGTGATTATTATCAGTAACAGTGCTTTGTAGTTTTTGTCTTCAGCTACACTGTAAATATCATTTATACGGAAGTACAAAAGTAGATACATGCTACCATGATTTATTCAAAGAGCCCGTTGAAATATTAAAAAAACTTAACCACGTTGATAAATTTCTTGAAATGGCGACATTTTTATTTTGTAAAAAAATTTCTTGCAATATGTTTACCAAAAACAAAATATCAGATTAATTATTCACTCCCACCCCCTTTCCTTTTTTAATTAGTTCCCTTTTAAAAATTTGAACTGGACAATTTATTTGGCAGCTAATCAAACATCAAATAAGTTTACTATACTTCTAATATTGTCCTGATGATGGTGGGTGAGGTCCCGCTCAAATGTCTGTACTATGATATTAATCATATGCGCAAGAATTTAAAATTTTTATTTACACACACACACACCCTTATATAAATGAAATAGGCTGGGGAAAGAGGTTTGCTTACAAGCGGAAGGAGACCTTTAAGATCTTACTGAAGTCTCAATGGATTTGGATAGGGTAGATTAAACTAATGTCTGAGCATTTGTACTTATCAATGCGCCTGCCATTATCTTGTGAGTATTCACATAGTAAACGAACACAGACAGATTTCTGACTAACACAATTTGGATTACCCTGTGTGATTTAATGCAATGGTAGTGTGATGGATATGAGCTCAAAGTCCATTGGATTGTCATCCAGCTCTTTCCATTTTGGTGACTGAATTTCATACGAACTCTTAAGCAATAAATCATTTGATTATTATTTTTACTGATCTGGATTTGAACTTATTCTGGGGAAATGTGCTACTGTGCACCATGATATTCTTTGTATTAGATATAGTACTAGAGAAGTTATGCATATCCTATTGACCAATTACAGTGAATTTCGTAATATATATCTTTTCCCCACAATGACATTGTGAGAAATATTTAAATATAAAATGTTTTTTTTTAGCTCTTCATATTTTACCGAATAATATTTTCGGATATTGTAAAATTAAAAATCAAGATTTTTTTTTTTACTAATGAACGTCTTTGGTCAATGTTTACAATTTTTGATTTTCTAATATGCTTTTATTTAGCTGTTTCTATTTATTTATCTATCTGTTTGTCTGAGAAATCTCATAACTCAGTTTTCACCCCCTTCACAATATATGATGTACTTGAAGCTTGGCATATATTTGTATCCCTGATGATATTTTTTAGAGTTTGGCAAAAAAATTTGCATTTTTTAATTTTATATGGCATTCAGTACTCTTTATGGTGCTGCCATCTAGCAGTAATAAATTATATCTAAAATTTTTTATAAAACTAAAAAGTAGAAAATAAATATTAAAAAAAAATAATGAAGTGCTTGTAATCACATAAATACACTAAAAGATAAAAAATAAACTTTCATCTGCTTTCAATGTTGTTGATATTATGCATGCAAAATAAAAACAGATGGAGAGGGCTACTAAAAGCTACACAGGCTCTTTCCCTGCCAGATTGCAGAGGGTGCAATGCACTTGGGTACATACTGTAGAGGTGGCACAAAGACTTGCCTTAATAAAAAAATTAGTGATAGATAATCAAAAGACTAATTTAAAAAACTGGATGCTTCAATTCTTGATTTTTCTGATGTTAACTAATTATTTTATTTTATTATAGATATTATTTATGTATTTGTTGTGTTTTATTAAACTAGGTCTGTGATTATATGTTAATGCTGTTTTTAAGGCAAACAGATTTATTGTATTTGAAGCGATTTCATCAACATTTTTATTATACTTACATATACAACCAATCTTATAGTCTAATTAACAAATATCAGAAATTAATGCTACAAAATACCATGGAAAGCCATATAGTGACGGATTCATTAATTAACCTTACTCTAGAATTAAATCAAATAAAAAACAACATAAATTTGCACTCGGATGGCACAAACCCATGGAATGGGTGTGTTCACAACACCTCTCAGCAAAATGATTGATGATTGGTTCTCTCTCCAAGTTACTTGCATTGCCATCTGTGAATCCACATGTTATATAGCAATATAACAATTGTTTGTCACAAGAATTTTGAAGTGCTAGTATCTCTGGATCATGAATTATGATATAAAAGGTGGCCATGTGTTTTGTACCTTAACTTATGATGTAACAACATGCTAACCTTAAATTTTTTTTTAAAATTGGGCAAAACTGCACTTGAAGCATTTGAAATGATTCAAACTGTGCATAGCAATGAAGCTGGGATATGGGCATGCTCAAAATAGTTTGTGAGATTTTGAGATGGCAGGGAGAATGTTGATGATGGATCTATGAAGATATGAAACACTATGTCACATTTCAGGTCATAATTTATGATTCAAAATATGTTAGCACTTTAAAATACACACCGCATGATCACCATTTCTTATGCTTGCTCATAACCATTATTATAACAGGCAAAACTCTCTATATGTATTGCCACTCAGTGCAAGCCAGAGTAATCACTGGTGAAGGCCACAAACCAGAATGGGAATATTGGATGAGTAGGCACTAGATGGGGATTTTATGCACAAGCCTTCTGGCATCCATTGATTACTCTGGCTTGCACTGTGGCAATACATATAGAGAGTTTTGCCTGTTTTAATAACACTTTAAAATGTATATGGTAGGTAGAAAACTGTCGCTATGTAACATATGTTGATTCAGAAATGGGGACGCTGGTAACTTGGAGAAAGAATGAATCTTTTGTCACTGAAATACACTGTATTTTTTTTTTTTTATATATATTAGTTTTTTAATCGAAAAGACTTTAAAATATCTAATAAGAATTTTCCATAATAGTATCATCATCAGACAAGCTTCACCTACACATTACCTTTAAGCAGTAAATCTATATCTCCAGTTACATTTTTGCCACCTTGTGTAAGCTTTAGTAATCAGTTGATGCCAATCACTAGTGCTTTCATTGCTGTCGTATAAGTTTTTAGCTTCTGGCTTGATTACTCAAGCTTCCACAAGGTGGCCAGAACTGAATTAGGGGAAATAGATACTGCCTAATATTCTGTAATCTTTCATTCTTTGTTGTCTGGATTGATTTATTATACATTATACATCCAGATACCAGTTGTCTCTGCATAGTTGATATATGAAGGTAAGATTAGATCTCTCTCTTAGCTATCTTCTCAAGTATCTTTTATCACAGCTCTGAGTAAATTGGAAGGTCACAACATATGGTTGATTTAATTCAACCGTCTGTGTTATCATTTGACTGTTTCCTTATCTTCATCATTTTTTTTTTATCTCGCATAGATCAATCTTTTTTTCTCTTATCAGGCATATAATGTCATTATTTGATTGCTTATCTTATCTTCACCATTTTCTTTTATTGCTGCTTGGCAGCCATTAATTATCTTTTGTATCACCCAATTTTATTGTATTGTGTTTTTGGTCCATTATTTAGATGTAATGTTATAATTGTGTGCATTAATGTTTTATTAATATTAATAGGTCATCGTCATTAATAGTTTGAAATATTTATATGTCCATTACCTTAAGAAAAAAAAAAACGTCGGTTAAAGTCTTTACTTTGTTTAATATTTATAATTTTAAATTCCTCTTTTTCATTCACTGTATTTTCTTTTTTATCATTTGTAATAAAAAAGTTCTATTTTCAGGCGGCATCCAAGCTCCGCTGGAATGGAATAGCTGATCTGATATACAATGCTTTGGAACACCAGCTCTATCTCCATGAAGAGATATTGATTAATGTCCTCCATCCTTGTCTTCTGAGCATGCTCAGTGTGTTAGAGAAATCACCTTCAGAGGCTGACCAACCTAGAAAAGTAAAAATAAATCTTTCTTTGTCCATTTTTTTTTTATGTCAAATTTATTGGAGCAGCCTGGCTGAATCTCCGGGGTTATTGATTTTATGTTCAAGCACTTTTTTTTTTTTGCAGGTTTCTTTTATTTTAAAAATAAAAATGATTTAGTTGCATAATATGTGAATTAAAAATTCTTTTTCATTAATACAGAATAAATTTTTAACTGCTTATATTATAAAGCTTTTTTTTAAAAAAAAAAAAAAAAAGGAAAAAGAAAACTCTAAATTGTCAGATTTCACCTCGACTTAAACAATGGAATCGGCGGATCCTCTAGAAAGACAATTAAAAATTTTCATTTCATTTTTAACCATTACAAATCCACTTCCAGATTAAGATCTATTCAAGTTTAATCCAGTTTGGCCTATCCATAACCTTTTCCACATAACACTAGCAAACATTTTTATTTCATTCATCCATCTTACACATGGTCTCTTATTAGGTCTTTTGCAATCTCTTTGGAATCACTATCCATCTGTTATCAACTTTTCTAGAGATATGTCCATTCCAGCTTCATTTCAATCTGTTAATTCTTTCATGATGTTAGTGATTCCTCTTTGATATTTTATTCAAATATTCAACTTTCAATCCTTTATTATCCTCAATGTACATCTCTCTTCACTTTATTGAGTGGTTTGAAGTCTCCGAATTGTTAATTGCCCAAGACTCTGATTAAGAAATAATTACTTGTAGAACACATCTATTGAAATTTTCCTTTTTAAATCCACAGTCATATTTTCTTTTAATACTAAGTTATTTAACATAAAATTATTCAGGAATTTAATTATTTTGAATATCTAAGATAGGTTTCTCTGCTTTATAGTATTTTATGTGAGAGTCAATAAATTCAATATATACTAGTGTTTTATCCAATTTAGTGATAGCTGTGGATGAATCATATATGCATTGATAATATATATATTATTTAAGGTTTTACTAAATTGAAGCGAGGAGAAATGATTATTCCATATGGTAGTTGGTTGCTAATTAACCATGTCAGAGAAAACAATCTCAGATTTTGATTTCAACAACTGTTAGAATGAAGTAGGATATAGATGTCATAAGTGCTGCACTTGTAGAATGACAAACTCTAGAACTCATGATCCGAGGATCATAGTCAAGCTTGTCATTTCCGATGTTTGTACTTCCTTTGAATCCCTGACCAGTAAACCATTCATTTATTTTTTATTACTCAAACATGATCTTTGAATTAGAAATCCCTTGTCTACACAAAATTGGATTTTTCTGAAAAGTATTCAGTAAGGGCACAAGTTCTGGGTCTTAAGATCTTGGACTTATGATTTGGTGCTTGGTTTATTTTAGACCATACCTCCAAGAAGCCATGATACCTGAAATGAATTTTGGAACCGAGATATCAACACTAAATATCACATTGACTTTTTCTAGCCCATCTTGCTCATTCTAGTTTAGAATTAAATTACCTACCAGAAAGTTGAATAGTATCACCTCCTCAAAGGCCAGTGATCCAAAATCCAGTCATTAAAATCAACAGATATTGTCTGCTCCATTATATAGTTTAAATGGAGTCCTGGACAGTTAAGTAAAGTTGCAGGTGGAGGTAAATATCATTATTGTATAAAATATATTTTGAATAGTACCTACTCTGGCTCATGGATTCATCTTAAACTTGATGAAATAACTTTGAGAATCTAAATCATAGCTATCAGGATCTTACAGGAACAAATCCTCATGGGCAGTAACCAGACAGTAGAAATATAGTATGGAAAGCAGTTTTACCAGACCATATAATAAAAAAGAACTGATTGGTTTCAAAAACCTCTTGGAAGGATCATTCCATAGCCTTTAGCCATATTTTCTTAATACCTGTTGGTGTTATCAATAACCTCAATTACCCACTTGGAGACCTGTAGGACTTTTGTGAAAGGATCAATAACTAATTGAATGGAAGCAAGAAATAGTGATATATAAATAAATGATAATAGACTATAAAAGTTATGATATGAAATTATTATTATGAATGAAAGCACTTAAGCTACATCTGTCAAATTATTGTGAAAATAAAATGAAAGATTTATATAATAACCTCATTTTGAAAGCTCACAAAACTGATTTTATCAGCTGTGTCCAAGCCTTATGCATCAAATCAGAATAATTTTATTCTTACTTGTAGTTTGTAATATATTTATCAAAATTATAACTCAGAAGTTAGTTATTATATATGAGGTTGTGGCTTATTTTTACAATATGCTAATAGAGGTCGATTTAATGCTGAAAATAATAATATAGAGTAGGTGACTTGGAAAATAAGGAATATGGATTGCATATGCATTCCACAATGCATATATAATGGTCAGAAAGAAATGAGGCGTGCTGTGGTAGAGTGTACTGTATGTGATGAGGTTTATCACTTGAAATGTTTAAATAAGACTAGGAATTATCTAACAGGTTGATGGTTATGTAGACAGTTTGTAAATGTGATAAAAGATGTGAAAAAGTGGTTTGTAAGTGTAGATAGTTTAAAAGAGAAAGTCTGCAGAAATGGAGCAAAATGTAATTGAGGAAGATATGATGGAGTATGGTTGTAGTAGAGTGACAGGAGATATGGATGGAAAAATTAGTAGTGAAATGGAGATGGTTAATCAATGAATAAGTAAGGTAGAGGAAGAGATAAATGATGTAGAAGCAAAATTAAAATTATTAGAGACGAAGTGTGAGAAGATTAAGGAATTATTGAGTACTAATGATAAGGAAGTCCAGAAGGTGGTAGAGAATGTTACAGATGAAGCAGAGAAAGTAGACTATGAGATAGTATTGATAGGAGATTCATTAATCAGAGAATGTGGAGATATAATTGCAAGGGAATATAGAAACAGGTATGTAAGAGTATGTTTGCCTGGAGCTAGAATTAGGGATGTCATAGATAAAGTAAAGAAGCAAGGGAGTAGAGATGTGTACATTATGGTAGGGACTAATAATTTGTCAGAACCATCAGAGAGAGTAATTGATGAGTACATAGAATTGATTACGAATTTGAGTAAGATTAAAGGAAGAGTAGGAATAGTTGGATTATTACCAAGATTTGACAAGAGGTATATGTTAGATAGAGCATGTTTTATAAATGAGAAATTGAAAAAATTATGTGAGAGAAATGATGTTACGTTTGTGGATGCGTGTGATTTTTTTATTGGAAAGAGGAAGTTATATAGTAAAGATGGATTGTAGGAAGTGAAGTTTTATGAATTTGGTTTATAAAGAATATAGTTAGGGAAATTTGGAAGGGGGGGGGGGTTTAAGTGGTAGTGTTATCAGAAAGAAGAAGAATAGACAGGATGTAAGAAAGAATCAATGGGTAGCTGATTTAGATATAAATGTAGATGTGGAGAGGGAATGAGTGTAAAATTAATAGTAAGCAAGTTATTTTTAAATGTAATGGAGGAGAAAGAGTCAAAAGAATTTATAAAAGAGTAGTTAGGAAAGAAGATATTATTAAAATTGGGTATTGAATATGCAAGGTGGTAGGAGTCCAGAAAAGTGACTGGAATTAAACAAAGCAAATACAAATGAAGAGCTTGAGGTATTACCAGTAGTGGAAAAACATCTAAAAGAAGAAGAAGAACCTGTTCTGGAAGACTTGGTATGGCAGAGTATAAATAGAAAAAAAAATGGGTGCTGGTATAGGAGTTTATATCAAAAAAGTATTTAAATACTGTTAATCAAGAACATTTGGGTTTGAGATAAGGTTAGGAGATAGTCAAACTATAATGGAGTGGAACAGTAGCATATATGGATGCTTAATTAAGGATATACAGAGTTTCAAAGAAAAGGGGAAGAGAATAATGGTTATAGGGGATATGAATGGATATATTGAAGAAATTGGTGATGTAGGTAATAAGAAGGACAGCTTTTGAAGGATTTTTGTCTGAGTGAATTTGAGCATTGGAAATTTATCAAAATATTTATGAGGACAATACATGGAATGATTAAAATACGGAAAATTAAGGTGTTTGATAATGAAGAGAGAGTATGTAATAGTGATCACAACTTTTTTTAAATAGAAATGTGTTAGTATTGTAATGGAAAGTAGTAATAAAAGTAGAAAAGATAGTGAAAGATGTGGATGGAGAGTGAATGTAAGAATAAGTTAGAAGAGTATTAAATAGAAGTTGAAGAAATCTTGGAAGTGTTGGTTGGGGATGAGTATAAGAACTGGTGTGATGAAATAGAAAAAGTGGCAAATAAGGTGTTAGGTGAGAATATTCAGACGAATAAAAGTAATAGGAAAGTGAGAGTTAGTTAAAGTGTAAAAGAGAGCAAAAAAGCATGCAGACAATATAAGTGTGTTATTAAGAACAAAGAAAGTGAAAAAGATGTTAATGCTAAATGTGAAAAGTACTTAGAAAAAAGAATGGCTAAAATAGATAATTATATAGAGAGAATGAAATTGAATAGTAAATTGTTGGAGGATATTAATAAAAGTGGTAGAGATGGGAGTAAAAATTTTTGGAAATACATTAAAAGAAGGAATGTAGGGGAGAAATAGTATTTCTAGATGATGCTGGAATAGAGTGTAGCTCTAGAGAAGAATTAGAAATAATCTTAAAATAAGTATGTAATGGATATAGAAAAGATGTTAGATGTGAAGGACAGTGATAGTAAACATGAAAGCATATAGGAATGGGAATATACAGTTTACACAAAAGGAACTGAATGAGGCAGGTAAGAAATTGAAAAGTGGAAAGGCAAGAGGTTTGGATGGATGGGCAGCAGAGATGGTAATGGATTTAGGGCATAGGGCAAAATTAAAACTATTATGTTGTAATAAGATGGCACAGAAGAGAGATTTTCCGGGTAGCTGGTGTAATACAAGAGTAAGGTTACTGTTTAAAGGAAAGTTAAATAACTATAGACTGATAGTGATAATGTCAGCACTATATAAAGTTTTCTCGTATATGGTGGCTGGAAGGTTTGCAACATGGATGGAGGAAAATAATATAGTGGGAGAAATGCATGGAGGTTTTTGATCAGGTTGGCATATAGGAGATAGTTTATTTGTAGTTACCCAACTTCTGGATATGAGTAGGGATACTGATAGACAGTTATATATGTTTTTTTTATAGATATAGAGAAGCTGACAATAGAGTAAATAGAAATAGATTATGGGTAGTAAATTTTGGGAATGGATGGAGCTTTAGTGGATGTTATTAAGAAATTATATGAAAATAATTATCATACGTATCAATTAGGAAATGTAGAATCAGTTAAAGTTAAAAAATGGGATGGGACTAAGGCAAGGATGCCCTATGTCACCTATTTTGTTTTTGTTCTATTTGAGAGAAATGGAGAGAACAATAGAAAGTCTTGGAAGAGGAGTGGCAAGGGAGTATATACATTGTCGGGTCTTTTATTTGCGGATGATGTTTTTTGTGTGCATAAAGCAGGAAAGATATGGAAGTTATGCTGAGGACATGCACAAAAGTGGGTAAAGAGATGGGGATTAAATTTAGTGAAGTTAAATCAAAAGTAATGATAATTAATACTGGGGAAAGAGAAAACAAATAATTTTTATTGTGGGATATAAAGTTAAGTATGATGAATAGATATAATTATTTGGGAATTGTCTTAAGTAATCAGGGAAATTGCTTGGATAAATGGGAGAAAAAATTGATAAATGAAGCAAAGAAAAGAAGCAATTGATAAAGAAATTAACAGTGTTCTCATATAATTAATATGATGTAGCTAGAATTCTGTGAAAGGGAGTGGCACAGCAGGATTAACATATTGTAACGATACATTATGTGTTAGTAAAGGGGGTATTAGATTACTTAAAAAAAGTACACAGAGAAGTAGGAAGACATGCATTAGATGCAAATGTGTGGACAGCAAAGGAGGCAATTCAAGGAGAAATGGGATGGTCAAGTTTTTATATGAGACATGCAAAGAGAAAAATGAAAATGTTCGTTAGATTGCAGTTTATGGATAATAAAAGAATAACCAAAATAATATTTAATTGGGTTATGAATAAAGGCAGGCAATAAGATGGATGAGAAAGGTAATGCGATATGCAGAATATTTGGATGAAGAATTTATGTCAGTACACCTGGGTCTCATTTTATGTGGTAGATAGGTTTCTCAGAAAACACGCACAAAAGAAATCGCACAAAAATAAACGTAACTTACATTGAAAAATGGGGGATAGGTTCCCGTAATTTTCAGAAATTGGCATAAAAGCAAAGCAACAAGGAAAAATTACTTAAAAATTCGCATTAAAAAAATAAGGAAATAAAGTATGGCTAATAAAAAATTTCAAATATATAAAAAAAATTAATATAAGACAAACTTTTTTTTATTAACTACAGTATTTAATTTTACATTTTTTCATACATATTTTAATCATTACCGCTACTTTACAATAAAAGTTCATTTGTGAACTAGTAAGAAATCAGATTCATGACGTGTTGTACAACTAGCGCCACTTCCAGTCTTGTGCTGTTTCTATATTAAAAAAATGAGATGCAATGAAAACAAAAAGATTTAGACCTTATCATTCGAAAGATTATTTTCAGTTTATAAAATCAATAAAATCTTCGTTATTATTTATTTTAAGAATCTAAAAAAATATTTATTTCTGTTAATATTTAACAAAATATTTTTTAAAAGTTTAAAATTTTTGAATATTTATTGCGATATTTTTATACATATGTATAAATCTATTATTATTATTTACTCATTAGTATAAGTAGGTTATTTAGATAGAAGCTAAGATTCTAAATACAGCTTATAGCCATATTAACGTAAGCTGCTAATATAATGTTATATTTTTGAAAGAAAAAAAAAGTATTTCAAGTCAAAATAAGTTATTAATAATTTAAATTTCTTGATATCTAATAAATATAGTGAAATATGGGATAGTAAGAAGAAACATGAATCGCATAACTTCAAAACTGCATTAAAATAATCTGCATAAAACGAGACCCAGGTGTATTCTTATACAAAAGGTGGGATGATTGTGTTAGGAGAATTGTAGAATAGATGCATTAATAAAGAATAGGGAGTTGAAGAGATGGAGAATTAATATGGAGAGTAAAAAGAGTTTAAATATGTAGTGAGTTAATTTATGATAATAACAAAGAAAGTAGTTTACTGCTTCTGGCTCAAACGGAATCTTTAGCAACAAAGGAATATACCCATAAATAGAAAAATGTGGGTGATTTAGTCTGCAAGTTGTGTAAGGAAGGTGTAGAAAAAATTATGCATCTCTTAATTGAATGTAAATGCCTGAAAGCAGAAAGGGTACAAATAATGAAGTTGTGGAAGAATAAATATAAACAAAGTAATTATACAGAAAGTGGGTTATTGATTTTTTAATGCTGGGTTGGAAAAAGACAAGAGGGATTTAGATATAAAGGCCATGGAGTTGATAAAGATTATGTTGTGGAAATGGGATGGAGCAGGATAGAGAAGAATATGGGAAAACCTTAGGGTGGGGAATTGAAAGGGATGTTAAAGTGGCTAACAGGTTTCTCTGGGCATAGATGTCGAGAGATTCCTGACTCCATATAAGAAGAAGTCACAGTACATCACATCACAACTATCATTGCAATTTTATAGTTTACAAAAAGCTTAGAGAATGGATAGAAAAGATTATGGGAAAATGTTGTTAATGTGAAAATACATTTAGAGTGATTAAAAGTCTTTAAAGAGTAATTTTTATAAATACTAAATGGGGAATGTGGAATTAGTAAAAATTAAATGTGAAATTTATTTTGTTGCTAAGCAAATTAAAAGTTGAAGTAGAAAGATTAGATATAGTAGTGGGCATTTTTCATATTGAAATCCAGAGAATACATAATATATTGTTTTTTGTTTTTTTTGTGTGGATGAAGTTGTTATTAGAGATATGTGGAAAGGTAGGAAGAAGTATGAAAATTTAAATCTGTGAATTAAAATCTACATAATGCTAAGGATGAAACTGAAAAATGGAAAATAGATGATATTTGTCTTGAAGAAATGAAAGGAATATAGATATTTAAATACTTTGTATAATTTCAAAAATAACTTATTAGTGTAAAATAATTGATTATTTAAGAATATGTGAATACAATGTCTTTCTTGGCAAGAAGTTCTAGAGGTAGATAAATGGACTCAACATCCTGATTGAGAATCTGTGATGGATCTAAAGTTTAATCCCCTGTAGAATCTCTAATGAAAATGCTAGTATCAAATTTCATGTGTGATTGTGTACGTTTTAGATGATTTTTGGTATTTGAAAGAGTCTCCATGTCTCATTATAGAGGAATTTTGAAGACATGATAAAGTCTTTACTTTTTAACTTATTCAGGTGATTGATAAATATGACATCCTGATTTGGAGGTGGGAAGGTGAATATTAGTTTTGTATAATGGAAAAAGAAATTACCATATTTACTAATGTTGCATAGGATACAATTGCATTTAAGATGCACCCCCTTTCTTATATTTTAAGAAAAAAAAAATCTACATTCTTTTATGAATTTCCATAATGATTTACTGTAGTAATTTTATAATTATTTACGTCTACAAAAAATATAACTAGGGAACCCTGTAGTTAGGTACCTTTTAATCTTTATTCTCAAAACCAAGAAATTCATCTCAAGAGTAAAACATTTTGAAGATTGTCTCTTTTTTTAACTGTATGTTATTTATCTTCTGGATAGATCTATATTTTTGAGAGAACTTTTTTATATATATTTTAATCATTTAAAATATTAAAAAAAAAAATTATGTGAATATTATGTTATTCTGAATGTTCTGCTTTGATAGCGATATGATTATGAGAGTATATATATATATTAATAAGACTATATCATATAGCTATATATAGTTTACATGCATGCTTATATACATGTGTATTTGTTACAAAGAAATCAAGTCGTATATCACATGACCTATTTAAGTTGGATAGCTGGATTGGAAGACATAGTCTGAAAATTTCTGATTTTCTACTTAATAGTTATCCATTAGATAAAGTGCTGGGCTTGTCCTCGTAGTTTTAATCTAATTCTTGAATATCCTGGTACCTCCCTGAGGAAGCCAGTAGCAGAAACCGGTCTGGGGTTGGGGATATTCTGCAAAGCTTGTTAAGAGCTTATTTGCGAGCTCTATATATAACATGTGTTTTGTAAATGTTTTTTGTTTCGCAAAAAGACAAAATGCAGTGGAATACTTATATAAGTATATTAATATAAACCAGAAGTTTTAGACTGACTGAATTTTTAATTCATATTTTTTGAGTACTGCTGCATAAGACACACCCAGTGTATTTTAAGGGGAGAAAAGTGTGTCCTATATGTTGGCAAATACAGTACATATATAAATAATTAAGAACTAAATTTGAAGAGAAAAAAAATAGACCGGGATTGATTGATTTTCCTAAAATAAATATGAGATATATCAAATTATTTGTCAGGGAAATAATGTTCTTGGTATTGATTATGGAATTTGGACACTTTTAATTAAAAGAAGTCAATTGATATGAAATGAATTGTGGTGAGCAGATGAGGTTTTCAAGATAAAATGGAGTGGATTTTGTTTTTACTGGGAAAAATTAAAAATAAAGTAAAAATATTTGGGAGGATTTTGAGTATACAAATGAAAATAAATTAATAAAAACAATGTTTAATTGGATTATTTGAAAAGAACAATAAACACATTGATTGATAAGGGTTTTACAATATGTAATGTTAATAGGTAGACATTATATATATATATATATATATGGATTTATATAAGAAATGACATAAATGTTTAGAAAATGAATTACAGATATATGATTATGAGGGATGGGAAAAGATAAATTGATTAAAGAGAAAAAGAAGTTGAATTCAGGAAATTAGTATGAATAAAAAAAATAGGTTGGAAGCAAATAAGAATAAAAACACAAAAGGAAAGATGATAACATTAGAAGGAGTTTATTGTTATTCAATGCCAAGGCAGGAACTTTAGCTACTAGGGAAAGTAGGTACTGTTCGGTGTGCTGTACTGTGCTGCTAGGCGACGCTGCAGTACCCATCAAGAACCATACAAGCGACAAATTTCTATCGAAGAAATGGAAGAAATCACTGTAAAGTACAAATTACAAAAACAGTACCAAAATTTATCGCTTGTTTAGTTCTTGATGGGTACTGCAGTGTCACCTAGTGGCACAGTATAGTGCACCACCAAACAGTACCAGAAAGTAGAATAAGGATTTGGACTGTAGATGAAATTTATATGGACATAAAAAGGAACTGAATACTTATTTTTTATATCATAGAACATCAAAAGAAAATCAGAAATTACATGACGAGTGGGAGAAATTTAAAAATAAAGGGAAAGAAAATCAGAAATTATATGACGAGTGGGAGAAATTTAAAAATAAAGGGAGTGACTTCATTAAAGGAGAAGTCGTTTTACATCATATTAATAACATTATAAGTTATAGCTGGCTAACGTATTAGTTATATAGTAATTGGTTATAAATTATTAAATAAATAATTAAAAAAAAAAGGAAAAGTGGACATTTGAAATATTATTAAGGAAAATTTATATCCGTATAAAGACGTTTAAATTTAATTGTTGCAGTATTGTTAGAAGGAATCTCACAGCAGCAATTGGTAGGACATTTTTTCGTAAAATATTCTAATTAAAGACAATTTTACTCTAAATAATAGTTTATTCCCCCTTTTTTTTAGTATTATGTTAATTGCTTCTCTTTGATATTCCAGATAAACTATGCAGGAAAAAAATTGTCTTCAAGAAACTGCCTTGACTAATATTAGCTTGCTCTTGAGAAAAAAAGGTCATAATGATGGGAAAGCATTTTTGTTTTTCAGGAAGATTTTGAATGAAAGAGACAACATTTTTTTATGTAATTCCAGGAGTCATGGCATACAGAGCTATGATTCAATAATCGACACACAATCATGATCATCATTAATTTTTAATCACTTCCAATTCCTTGTGTGGTAACCCAGGATCAATTCTTAGCTCCATTCACTGGAACTGAATGGAACTATTAGTTACTTAAACTGTCACTAGGGTGCTTGAATGTAACATGACATCCAAGAAACTAGTCGGAGAATTATTATTACAACTTTTCAATAATTGTTAACAAAATTGTTTCAGTATTCATTTTAAAGCAATAAACCTGATATTTGAATTGCAGCAAATCAGTGCATTTCAATAAGTGAAAAGTTGGCTGTTAGAAAAAATAATTAATATTAATAAAGTTTTAAAAAAAATGTTCATGAGTTAAGGACTTATTGGATTAGTAATCTCTATTGTAATTGATTTAGATGTATGTAATTATGTTTATTCTAATCTCATTTCATTTTCTTTTTCTGAAGCTTTTTGTTCATTTTTCCTCTTCAAGTTATTTTCTTCGATTGGTTTTTCATTATCATATTGTTCTAGATTCACTTCCTTTTATCGTATTTCTTGGCTTCGTATATTTACATATGTATGCCAATTCCAATAGATGAGATTATTGTTTACAATTATTTGACAGGGAACTCCATGTGTATGATTTAAAACTATCTACATTTGACTTACCAAGTGCTTGTCAGAAACGGATTACTCAATTTCTTTACTGAGTTGTTTGAGTTTGGCAACAATTTTAGTATCAAAGTACATTGTGGCAATCAAATAAAATAATTTTATGGAAAATAAATAAATTTACATACATGCATATATGAAGGGATCAAAAGTCAGATGCATAGGTCTGAGAACCAACATTTATCAGTGAGGCTATTAAAAGAATTAAGAAACTTGGAAATAATGCTTGGCTGGACATATTTCTTAAGGAGATAATATTAACTGGCTATCAAAAATCATAAACTGGACCCTAAAATATTTTAAGACCTACAAAGAGATCATATGTGAGAAGGATAGATGAAATAAGACAGTTTGTGGAGTTATGTGCTGAAGACAAACTATGGTTAGGAAGAATTGGAATAAATCCAAGAGGTGTCAAGAGATTTAGAAAGAGATTATATGTAAGATGGATAAGATAAGGCAGTATTCTGGAGTTATAAGAAGAAGAAAGCTATAGATAGGAAGAATTGGTACAAACTTTTGAGAAGCCATCCTGTTGTGAGTTGTTGGAGGTTGTAAACGATGGTTCACGGTGTTAGATAGTTTTAATAATTAAAATATTCATTATTTTTTTTAAGAATGGAGAAGTGATATGTGTAGTTTTTATAACATTTATGCACACACACACACATGTAACAAAATTCTTGAATTGCAGAGAAATGTAAAATTATATTTCACAAGTGTGTGTTAATAATTAATAAATACGGTGTTAAAATCTAAAATTGCTAGCCCAGGCTTTCGACACACTGCATCTTTATCAAAGCTTAGCATTTGATAAAGAAAAGATGCATCACACGAATGCTTAGTTTAGCATTTTTAAATTTTAACATTTTAATATATATATATAGATCTACATTATATAGTATAGTCTAACTTTATTTTTAGTTTTCCAAATACGATAAAATATTTGAGCGAATTTTGATCGATATGGAATTGACTATTCAAATTTCTGCCCGGAGAGCTTTTTCTAAACATTTACCAATTTTTATTCTGAAAATGGATATTACTGTTGTCAGATATATGAAGGTTGGTCAAATTTTAAAAAAAATAAATATGTATATATGTCACATGATCACCATTTCTCATGCTTGCTTATAACTTATAGGCAAAACTCTCCATATAGTAATGCCACTCAGTACAAGCCAGAGTAATTAATGGATGCCAGAAGGCTTGTGCATAAAATCCCCATCTAGTGCCTACTCATCCAATATCCCCAGACTAGTTTCTGGCTTGTGGCCTTTATCAGTGAACAGCCTTGGATCTGAGAGCACTGCACCTAGATCCTAGGATCTAATGCAGTGGCATTACTGTATGGAGAGTTTTGGCTGTTTATGTATATATGTAATTTAAAATGAAATAACAGCATGTCTGGAAGCTATATAAAAATGGCCCTCATATGTTAATCAATACAAAGAATAGAATGCGCAAAAATAAACTACGTATGTCTTGAGTTTTCAAAAGTTTTAATCATTCATTTGTTGATGTTAGAAAATAGAGAATAAAATTTGTATATTAGCCTGATTAAATACAGCAAAAATCGGAACAATATACAAATGTCACTCTAATGCCTAAAACTGCCAAAAATTCAAGGAATAAAGGATCCGTTTTTAGTACATTCTATTCTTTACATTTATTAACATATGAGTATTATTTATACATAGCCTTAGTTCCATTTAAATTTTATATATATTTACACTATGTGTATTTAATATTTGTGCATATGTCTGCATAATACATCGAGATTAATATTCAAACTATTAGTTTATTAAGTTAATGAAATACTCTCCATCCAAAGCACAAATCAAAATTTTTTTAGAGAAAAGAACAAAGTCTTCTCTTTTTACCTGCTTTTCAAGGTGCTTCAGCTAATTCTCTATATAAGAAAATGTAAAGAGGGAAGACAGTCCATTTTTTTTTAAAAACAATTTTGACTTTTGCTTTGATTTGAGAATGTTTTATTAACTTAATAAATCATCTGTGCTTTTTATTACCATTTTACAATGCTTTAATTACAACCCTCTATGACAGTTTCGATTGCCCAGCAATCTTCTTCAGAACTTTAATTTCTATCTCCAAATCTCAACTGTCATAGAGGGTTGTAATTAAAGCATTGTAAAGCAGTAATAAAGAGCCATTATCCCAAGTTCGCTCCTGAATCTGTATCATTACAAATGATGCCCAACTGTTGGTCTGATGATGATCAAGTACTGATAGCCATTACTACAAAATTGCCACTCAACTTGATCTCAACTATAACCACTTCTGAGAAAGAAAGAAGAATGCATTTTTAAATAGAAATATGGTACATATACTTAAGCTAGATAAAATTAGAGAGATTTGAATCCAAACTTTCGAGCTCCTTTCAGTCATCCACTCTTTCTTATACAATCGATACACATGACCATATACATGTAAAAAATATAAACGATCTCAATTATATGTATTTTGTGAGCACACAATACATATTGAAATGGGACTAATTATTATTATTAAAAGAGGGATTAAACTGACAGCTATCAGTTATATTTACTAATCCCCTTATTTGGATAACCATCACTAGGGTCAGCCACACTTTGCCAAAATACAAGTTAAGAAATTTGAAGTAATGATAAAAGAGAAACTACGATTGTTACGCTCTGTCAAACATCGTAGTACAGAACTTATATGGTACTTTAAAAATTATAAAGGCAATTTTAAATTTGAGAAAAGAATTTCATAACTTTATAATGACTTAATAATAATTCATTTAAATTTAAGAAGTGAAATTCAATCAACAAAGATTTTGTTAATTGATTTTTTTTTACTGGTTTTGCGTTAATTGTCCAATAAAAAAAACTTATTGTTCTCAGTATGTAGTATTCCACTTTATTATTACTTTTTTTGATATATTTGGAAAATCCAAATATGGTTTTTTAGTATGTATTTTATTTGTAAATGTATATATTTCCAATAAATCAAGTATAATTTATTGATTCATAATATAGAATAATGGTTTTAATACTAAAATAAAATGTGGGAACTATTAATTCAAATTGCCACTAGGGGATGAAAATATTGAAATGCAGCAGGATTAATAGACAAGGCGGGCTTTTAATTAAACTTATTTTTAAACAATCTCGCTTTCAAATAAACATTTAAATAAATGGCACATATAAAATAATATTACTAACATTAATTTTAAATTATTCTCTCCATAGAAAATTTTCATTATTTTTTAAAGTGAATAATTAATTAAACACCATATATTATTAGCATTAATTTTAATTTAGTTCTTTACACATATTTGTATAATTTTTCAAGTGACGTTTCTGTCACAACCGACATCGTCAGCCAGTGACAAACCAATTGATACCCTATCAAACATAGAATCTTAATATCTCTTTAAACACTATTAAAACATTTACTTTAAAATTAAAGTTTGTTCATAAAATTAGTGGTAATTTAACTAAAACTTTCTTTGTATTGGATTAACATTAATACTTTTGAATTCTAACATTTTCTATCGTTTCACCTAGTGGAAGTTTTTGAAAATGCTCAATCTTTCATTTCTGTATAAAATTTTTATTTTATACTAAAATTTAATAAATTGGATTGGTTTTCTTTTTAATTTAATCTTATAAATGAATGATATTCTAAAAAATTATATTTCAATTTTATAAGTATTTAAAAATTGAATTATAAATAAGAAAAGACATCAATGTTAACAGTGAAGTTAGTATAAATACTATTTCAGAAATGAACAAATTATTTTTTATTTGAAATGTGAATGAATGAATGCAAATTTGTTATTAGTTATCAAATCGGCTTTAAAATCTGATATTTGCTGTATAATTATTAAAATATTTGAAAAAATTCTAACGCTGGGTCCGTTTTAACAGTTGATGATATTGTGTGTTGAGTTTCACATAAAGCATAGTCAAAAAGAAAGCAATACTTCTAATCTTTCCTTTAAGAACAGTAGATTAAAGGCTCTTGATATTTGCTGACTCTGTAAGATGCTTTCCTTTTCAGATTTTTTTCTCCAATGAAAGCAGTACTGTTTTATTAACATTATAAAAGAAATCCTACACTAATAAGAGTTATGATAACAGTAAAGAAGTAGTCTAAAAAAGCCGAACTACCAAACCTTCCAAAGGAAACACCCAACTATTGTCAAAAAATATCAGAATTATCAAGTTAATAGATAATATAGAGTTTTTAATTGAATTCATTTTTAAATAACTATGCTTTGAAATAAACATATATCCATTGTAATTGATTGATTTTTTTTTCATTAAACATTGCTGTTTGAAAGATTGTGGGAAATTTTTATTTGTGTCTCAGTCTTTTTTTTCTCAATTTCTGACATTTTATTTATCAATCCAATACGTCCGGGAGTGACGTTAGTTTTAATATTTAAAATGACAAGTATTACAACTTAAAGCAATTAAAGAGATAGTAAACACAATTAATTTTAATAATGCATTGTTAGATAGTGTAATATTTGCAATTGGTAATAATATGATCTCCAGTACCATCCGAACTCAGTATATATATATTTATATATTACCTATTTTAACAGTTATAAAGTTTATTTTTAAGACTATAAAATGTTTGGCCTATGGTGTGCCCATTACTAAAATAATAATAAGATTACCTTCATAAGTTCTCTAGTATAATAGCTTAACCTTCAGATAGATCCTCTTCACCATGATGTCCATTGACACGTCTTCCATTACATCACATTCTATTCTGTCCTCCAGCAATCATTTTAGTTGGTATCATTCATTGTATTCTAGAGTGTAACTGAACACGGGAACATTGTGCATCATACTAAGTATATTGCTGTGTTTCATCTTTTGATAGAGTTTATTTATAAGCGTAATACATCTAGAAGTGAAAAAAAGGTTTGACATATAAAATGAATAATATAAATGCATGGGCAACTCAAATAAATGAAATAAATAATGAGCATAATTGCTTTAATAATAAGTATTTATACTGTAATGTTTTTCACATTTAATAGATTCTGGTAGGCCTTTTTTTTACACACTACGAAGTGAAAGTTAATCAAGCTATGGATAAGAAAATATCTTGTTCCTATTTCTAAAAACATAGCTATATTTCCTGATTAATCGGCCTACTAATTATTGTGACCGGAATTGCCGATGAAGTTAGTTTTAATTTATAAGAGGGCGCCATAGTCAATAGACTCCTAACTTCTTCACATCCCATAATTTTGATGCAGGTAATTAAAAAGATTGGGGTTATAATGTCCCGAAACTTTATTTATATTTTTTTTTTTAGAGAATATTATTCCCAGAGCTTAGTCATCAAATATTTGCAAAGGTAAATTATACACTCGAATCCTGATAAACTAACATTAATAAATTTAATAACTATCCTTAATAATGCACAATGAAAAGTTGATATTAGAAATAAATATTTTATTCTAACAAATTAAAATATTAAAAACACAAATTACTAATAAGTTGGAAAGAATACATGCATGCTAATCCAGACATAAATCAATTAATTAAAACAGTTTCACCATTAAAGTTCACTTCCAAGTTTCTTCTAGAAAGTTCTTTAAATGAAAGTCTCTATCAGGATTATATTATAAGCTTAATTTAGTCATAATCGGGATATGAATAATCTTAGCTTACCAGTAAGTTTAGCAAATTTCTGTAGACGGTTGGTTACCATGCATGGTTTTTTTTTATGTGAGAGAATGAGCTTGTGGCCATTGGTTTTAACTTGCTCTTGGTCTGTCCTAAGGGCTAATCATGAAGGCTTCTCTGGGGTAGACAATCTTCATGATGAATGATGTCAAAAGCTTTGGTCCACTCCAGCATGAAGAATTATTTCAGCGTAGAGTGGTCCTGGATTTCGTGAACCAGGACCAGCCAAAAGAAAAACAGACAAGATCCTGATCACACTAGTATTCTTCCTTTTATACTAGATGTGTGATTTTCAGACTTCTGTGCATGTTTTCTTTTGTCCTTTTATCAACATACAAGATAATGATCTTGTACATTCTTTTTTAAATTTAAGTTACAAGTCTTTTTTTAAACATAATTCCGCCATCTTTAATTGGAGTTAGAAAGATTTTACTAATTAAAATCTGCTTGTGGAATTCTTTCTTTTAGTTTATCTGGATTAGTAATCTGCATATTTTATTCTTTCCAATTTTAACTTTTATTTTTAATTACATAAAAAAAATATGAATGAAAAATTTAACTTTCATTGTACGTTTTAAAAAAAAAAAATTGCACAAACACACAAAAAAATTTTAAAGTGCGTTAATTTAAAAGATCTTTAAAATTATTATTTTTTTTTTAGCTTTTAACAAATGCCAATATATTTGTACCATATATAAATAAACAGTACAATACTTAAGTAATATTTGCCAGTAATTATAATACAAAATGCTGACTGAAATATATTATATTCATTTATATATCATACATTTTAAAAATTATAGTTAAAATAATATTAACTATTAGCTAACTTTATTGTTTAGGAATTCATAAGAAGTTTGAGTGCGGGATATAATAGAGCTGAGTATGATCCATAAACCTCAAGATCTAGAATCTGCCAAACTACAATAGCCAAAATTATACAAATCATAATTACAATTAAGTTTATTTAACTGACTCAATTTAGTAGATGAATGTCAATCATATTAACACACATGTGAGTAAATACGCATGAACGAACATATATGTAGAGAGAGATTGAAAGACGCATTTGATTCTAATAATAAGTTTGATATGTAAGCCTTCCCCTTCCCTTATTTATACTGAATCACTTTTACTGTTTGAGTTTATTGTTTCTGTGGATTAAAGTATATGTTGTAAAGAATATTTGTCCTCAATTTAGTATCTTTTGGATGAGGAGAAAATACAATTGGAAAAGTATGATGTTGGTTTTATTACGTTTTTGCACGAAACTTTACTTCACATGCTACACTCACAGTTAAATGTTTTAGATTTTAACATCCATGACTTGTTTAAGATCTATTGTTTTTAAATTATAGAAAAAATAATAAGGTTTATTATATTATTGTTTTAATAACGGGTCATTAAGTCGTAGTTCTACATAATGAAATGGTTGAATCAGTTATTTGAAATGCTTGGAGAGTAATGATGAATTACTACTGATAAGATCAATCCCATTTTTTTTGGGCAGAAAATGATGTGCATGCAGATGATATGTGGGTACTGAATAGAAATATGCACGGAAGATGTATTTGTTTTGAGAAAAGATTGTAGAATGTTTTGGCATAATAGAATCATGCTAAGCAGATTTTTATAATTTCCACAGTGTGGGTTATGATAAAAAATTATTACTCTGAAATTTTTTATTTTTGAAGTTGGTACCTACAAAAATAGATGAGCATGTGGGAGTAGTTAATTATATACCACATGTATATCCTAATAAAAATGTGACTGGTCCTTTTTTCAAAGCTGCCTGTGGTTCCATCTTTGAATCGATGCACGTGTTATGTAGTGGCTTAGTTTAGCTATTATCCATAAAAAGTTTAAGAGGATATCTTATCTGGATTATAAGTTACAACATAAAATGTGACATTATGTTTCATGCCTTAACCCACAATGGAAACAACATGCGAACATTACATTTTTGTTCTAAATTGGGCAAAACTGTTATTAAAATATTTGAAATGATTCAAATTCACTAAACTATGTTGCTACATAACTTATGTTTTGATTCAGAAATGGCTTTGCAAGAAGTTTGGATAGGAAACCAATCACCTTTTCACTAGGACATACTGATGTATATATAATTAGCAAAGGCCCATTCACATACTTTAAATACATCCAAGATTTGGGTTAGTACATGTTTAAATATATGTAATGAAATGAGTTAGTTAATGCCATCACACGAATGTAAAGAATTCATTCATATCAATGTGTAGAGAGAAACCAATCATTTACTTTATCGCAGTTTGTTATTTTACTCGGGAGATGTAACACCAGTTTTCCCTATAGATTAACATGGTAAGGTTTTTTTGATACTGTTCTATTAGCCAGTATCGGCCACTTGATGATGATATTTCTATGCAAAAACATAGAAATATGCCATTTACATGACTGGTGCTGCCACTGCTCCTGGCGTTACTGCTATACAAAAGTACAGAAAGATGCGCCCCAGCCTCCTTTGGGTTATGCACTTTATACGAATGCTCACCATTCAAAGTCAGCTATAGTACTGTGTGAGGGTGTCTGGACTTCAGCCTGCCACAACTCTTCAAATATGCATGGTAAAGTAATTAGCTTCAAACTCATCTGTCACAACTCTTCAAATATGCATGACAAAGTAATTAGCTTCAAACTCATCTGACATCCTATTATCTACTAACTATTGTAAATCTGGCACCACGCTTCCTTATTTAACATGGAAGCTTCCAAAAATTCGGAAAAGATTGGCCAAGCAGGATTTCGATGAGCTCATGTAAAAAGTCAAGTTTGTGTGAGAACACATATGAAACAAATAAAATGGCTATCAATTTCAAATTGTGGCAACTGCCATCTACAAAAGCCAACATGGTGGTGTTTCTCCAGCAGAACAACATACTCCTATATGCCAAAAGATGTGGGTGCGATGAATCCATAAAATTGGAGATATCTGTAAGTCGCGTTGATGTCATCAAAAGTGTTCATTTTAAAAGGAAACCTGGTCGACGGCTTCAGATTCTTGTTCATGAAAGGCTTACAGCTTGTGTATTTCTGGAGCCATGATGAGCTGACCCTAGAGCATGTCAATGCTGATCTGGAGATGTGTAGAGGTGTCTTGGTCAACTGACACTCTGTAGGAGTTGTGCCAGCCTGGTCTCCCATTCCTGCCATCAAATAGACGGGCCTAGTTTGATAGTGGAGGTGGATGAAATGCTTTTAAGCCAGAGGAAAACCCACCAGGGCAGAATGCTTCCTCAGCAGTGGATCCTCAAAGGACTATGTCAGGAAACTGGTGAATGCTTTGCTGCAGCTGTTCCCTCATGCCCTGTCGCTATGCTTGTGCAGGCACTATGTGATAATGTGAAGCCCGGATCAACCATCTACTCTGACTGCTGGAAGGGCTACAAAACCTCAGAGCTGGAGGCTGCAAGTTTACAGCACATGACCATCAACCACTGCTACAACTTTGTAAACCCTACTACCGGTGCCCACACTTAGCACCTTGAGTGTTTTTGTGGCTAGCTCAAATGGTGCAATAAAAAGCAGCGCAAGAGAGCCAGGCAATCCCTGGACAACTACCTGTGTGAGTTCATGTGGCAACATCTTCACAAGAGTGAAGATGTGTTCCAGACAATCTTAGCGGGGATGAGTCTCAGCAGAAAATAGGAGACTGCTTTTTTTATGCATTAAATTGGCGGTTGTTGTTTTCAAGTTGATTTATCTACCCCATGTGGTTGTTGAAAAGAAATGTGACAATTGTTAATAAGCATGTTGATGTTATTTATTTATTTACTTAGTCTTTATTTGTTATATATTTTTTTTTGTTAAAAGTAAAAGAAAAATTAATTTTTATGCCGTGGCCTGGTAACATTATATTTCTGTGTTTTTGCATAGCAACTATGCCATTGAGTGGCCGACACCGGCTAATAGAACAATACCTTTTTTTCACTTGTGAATAGAATCTCATCTTTTTAATTTTATATTGGCCGACACCGGCTAATAGAACAATACCTTTTTTTCACTTGTGAATAGAATCTCATCTTTTTAATTTTATATTGCACATCACTATGTTAGTGTAAGGCTGGTGTTGATGTTACATTTCCTGGGTTCCATGAGGAATTCTCAGAGATAGGATGAAATGATATGATATGTAATGATGAGGTAATTGTTAATTCTGTGTATGCATCAATAGGAGTGATTTGCTATTAATTTGTTTACGTGCTTGTGTGAAGTTTGATTAATCAAATTTGTTATGCGTATATATATTTTGTAGCGACTTCTTCGAGTTATTCAAAATTATTTGGAAGTGCCTGATGTACCTAATGAAGATTGCCGATTTAATGCTTTACAAATCTTGAAATCATTTTTTAAAGTAGCATGGCCGAGGTAAATATATATATATTCATGTGTACATAAAACTGTGTGGGTATATGATTTTTAATAAACTTACTAGTAATGACCCAGTGCTATAGTTGTGCGATTAGTACTCCATTTCATAATTCTACTCATTTTGAGCAAAAAAATGTAATAGACCTAAGTATAAGAAGATTAATGTTAAAATTATTTATCTCACTGAAGTATTACGACAATTACAAAAACCTTAGGCATTGTACATATGTTTGAAACCCAATCCTTATCTATACGTATAAGCAGCTTGATTGTAATTTAATAGCAGGAATTCACTCTATTATTTTACCACTGAGATACCTTTGTAAGCATGAGCAATCAATAAATGTTAGATGATAGTGCCAATGAAATTCTTGGACTAGTGTTAAGCTATCGGTCTTTGGTAGTGTAACTGTATATCTAAATTGTGAATAACTATATTTTTAATGATCTTATTTGTACACTAATTGAAATCACCTTTGATGTATGGGAAAATAATATATATTCTAAATCAGCCGTTATATATTGTACCACTCTTATTTCTACACCAACTGAAGATACTTCTGATTTATGGCAAAGTGGTCGACATCTTCATTTATCTATCTGTCGTCTCTTCTAGCAATATTATCCAGCCCAGTTCTATTTCAGTCTCTTAGTTCTCAAAATGACATCAAGGATAGCCATTTATTCTCCCACTTATGTATTTGACTATTTGCCCTTGCTTATTAATTGTACCACTTTGCTGTCATCTGGAATCTTTAAGTGTCCAAGTTTCACATTCATAAATAAGCGTCGGTATATTTTTGAGACTCATAAGATATTTTTAAATTGTAACTTTTAATTCTTTATACTTATTGAATGTATATATACATATAATCTATTAATGATATTTTTTTATTTACACCCTCAACAGAAACATATGGAAACTTAGGATCTAACATATGGCAATATTTGATGTAATATTAACTAGCTTCATATATGACATGTTTCTGTCACTCAAACCTAATGTCATCAGCTGCTCACAACACTAGTTGAAATCACATCAATCATAGCATCTCGATTTTATATAAATAGACTCACTGTGCTCAATTTTATATTAAAGTCTGAATGTGAAGTTTAATGGGCATGTATTAATTTAGTGTTAATTGATGACAGCTTTTAGTCAAATTCATGTTTTCTTCAAATTAACATTTTAAATATGTAAATATGAAATAATTAAGCATTTTATAAATATGTAATCAATAATTTTATTTATGTCCTCTATCGAAATTTATAGAAATGTAACATCTCATACATGCCAATGTTTGATGAAAAATCATCTAACCTCTCTTGCAGGACATGTATTTCTGCTGATCAAACCTGGAGTTGGTAACTTTTTAGAAGAATAATTGAGATCACATAAAAATAGCAATTCAGTTTGTATATTATATCAAAGTTTGAACATGAATTTTATAGTTGCTTAACTAAAGCCTTCCTTCTATCAACTTAATGTTAATCAAGAATGCAGAGCTGATTATCCAACTAATTTTAAAACAATCTTGCCTTCAAATAATCATCTCAATTATATATATGTGTGTGTGTGTGTAGAAATATCTTTAAATAAAGCATTACATGATTTTTTTCATTATCGCTATTAGGGGCTGGGTCATATTCTATACCCCATTTTTATTGCAAACTTAAGTATTCAGTAAATAATACATGATAATGCTCTCTCAAGTCTTCTATTGGCCTTCATCAGTGAGAAGCATTAGATCTGCACATACACTTTCACCATATCTTTTATGCGTATCCAGGTCAGTGAACTTCAGATTCAAATAGCCTAAGGTTTTGAACCTAAGCTAGTTTGATCTGAATTTGCAATAGATATCTCTGAATGAAAATAAACAGAGTGAATTACTATTATTTATGCAAATGTTGACATGTTTTTTTGTTTTAGTATTTATAAACATCAAGATTACAATAGATAGTTGTAGAGAAAAGTGAATTATTAATGTTTATGCAAATATTGAAAGTATGCAAAAGAAGAAAGTCATGTGATACTTTGCTTTAGTGTAGATGATTTTTCTCAAGGAGTCAAAATTTTCTGAGACCACTGAAGTGTATATATCGTTTAGTGTCACTCCTATATAGTCATACATGCAAACTAGCTTCGACTTTAGATATTTGGATCTTAAATCATTGGCTCGGCCATTATAAAAGGAGGTGCAGGATATACTGGGAACAAATCCAATATTTCTCATCAAAGAATGCAGAACTATCATATTCATCAGTTATCTAAACTGACACTAGATGGCTTTGGAACAGAATAAATACAGGGAATTACTATTCCTAAAGAGCTATTTTTATGTTTCATATACTCATTGGGTCTCATTGAAAAGATGGCTCATGATAGGTTATCTCTTCCAGGTGCTTGCAGCACCATCTCTGAATCAACTTGGATTATATAGTGACAATTTAGTTAATTGTTACAAAAATTTTAAAACCCTAGTGTGTTTGGATCACGAGTTACGACATAAAATGTGATAGTGTATTTTCATACTTTAACTCGGAATGGGACGTTCAAATCAGGCAAAACTGCTATTGAAACATTTGAAAAAATTCAAACTCTGTACGGTGGTGAAATCATGAGTTTCAAGAATGTTTTCAAATGGTTTGCAAGATTTCGCGATGGCAGGGAGAGCATCATAGACTATTGATGGTTTGAAACAACATGCTGTCATATTTCATGCCATAACTCATGATTCAGACACAGTAGTGCTTAAAATTTTTCTCATGAATAGCTAAAATGATTCATGTAATACATGTATTGCCTCAGAGATGGCGCTGCAGTCAGCTCAGAGAGAGAACCAGTCATCTTTTCATTGGGACACATTGTTTTATTACATGCAGATGTAACACAGATATTTATCCTTTTTTTAATTTTAAAACGATTACATATTTTGCATTTCAGGATCTCCTTGTTATTGAACTTATTATTATTTTTATCTTAATTAAATAAAATTGTTTGAATTAAGTAAAATCATTGAAGCTAGGATAAATCGTTTTTATAAATTGAAATAAAATTGTTTGTTATCCTGTTTATTTTTAAATAGAACCAATTTCTTGTTCAGTTAAGATATTAATTAATAAGTAAAAAAAACTATGTATATTTTGAATTGAGAAAATCAGCAGATGTTAAGGAAAATTAATTGTTTCTTTATAATAATTAAAAGTTTGGGAATTATTCAACTAATAATTAACATCAAAGGTAGTCTTGTTACATATACAGACTTTAAATGAGATATCTCTAGTGAGAGTTAATTAAAAACCACTATCCCTCTCCCTCCAGCAAAATCTGCAAATGGAATTCACTACTATGGCACTTTTCAATAATGATCAGTTGGGAACCTGATCCTTGCTATTATGCAAATATTGCTATTAAGTGAATTATAACTTGTTAAAAACACATAAATGCTTAGAGAAATAAAGTCACTAAAAATATATAACCAAAATTAGTTGCTTGAGAGGTCATTTGATGCTTGAACAGCAAAAGTTTCTGGTTGTATAGTTATTTTCACTTTACTCTAGAGCCATTCATTTATCATAAGTTTAAATCATCAATAGACACCGAATAATATAGCATGATAAAATCTCCAGACTGACTGGTTTCTGACTTTCATCTTTAACAGTGAAGACTAGGATTCGAAACCTGGGTCTAACACCCTTCTACATCTGTTAACTTTTTATGCCTTTATACTATTCTATTCAAGCAAATAATCTGATTTTTTAAAAAAAAACAAGGTTTCAAACTAAGACTAATTCATTTGTTTAATGGTACAGATCTGACATCAGGCCAGTTTCTGTATATATTTGAGACTTCATTTCTGTAAACAACTGCACACCTGAAGGTTAATGCCAGCAATAACATCACATGATTTCTCATATGCTTTCAATATCAGTTATCTTCATTCTACTGTAGAATCATCTACTAGTATTTTTAATAAATGTATTTAAAAAAAATCAAATGGATTATTCAATTCTATAGATCACATGATGTTCGAGGACTGGAAATGGCAGGGTTGAGCTGCCTACAAGACTTTTTAGTTTTCAATCCACCACTTGATCCCTGCACTAAATTATGCAAGCAATATATTGTAAAATGTGCCCCTTACTCCCTCCAACATCAATTACACACCTTGTAGCCTAATTCAAATCCAAAACCCATGATAGTAACGTTCTTTATTAATCACTATATTAATACTATAAATACGTATCTCTATTAAATTATAAAACCCATACATGAAAACTAACCTTTAATAATTATTATCTTGCTAAGTGTGATGAAACTCCAACACACTACTACAATACGTGAGGAATATGATCGGATAAAGTGAACGCAAGCAAGAAATGAAAATTTATATTTAAGTAAAGAAATACCGAATAAAAATTTTTGTTGTTATTAATACATTACATATATTAATAAGCACTAATAATGACATCAACAATGGACCTAAATCAGGGGTGGCAATTATTTTGGCTCAGGGGCCACAGTGGTTGGCAGAGGGCCACATCGGGAGTCACTTTGTGGAAGTGAAGGTTAGCCAAGGGCCGCACCTTTTTTTCATGCACAATAAACACTGCTTTATTTCCTGTATTATCAAAGAAATATTTGTTTGTCCATTCTTCATTAAACACACGACCTTCATGATTGATTTTACATTTTTTCGTGGTTTCACTAAAGTTGGAAATGTATATATTTGCTAATGCAAAGACAAAATTGAAATTAACCAGATCAACTGGAAAAGTACTGCACATTTGTATCACACTGCCCATGTGTATTGACATGGCCATCCTAGTCGAAAATATGAGATGAATCTTCGGTTGCACACAGGAAGGATGGCCATCCTAGTCGAAAATATGAGATGAATCTTCGGTTGCACACAGGAAGGAAATCTCAGTTCAAGTTGGATTTTTCTGATTGTCTTGGTGGGCCGCATAAAAACTTTTAGCGGGCCGCATGTGGCCCTCAGGCCACTATTTGGCCACCCCTGACCTAAATGATAACCACAAACTTTTTTCAACAACAAGCTTCTCAAAAGAGAGATAAAATTTCTCATTTGCTGAAAAACATGAGAAATTCGAATTTGCTTTTTGAATAGAAACCCAGTCACCTTTGAATTGAAATAATATTAAAAACCAATATCTGAATATCTGAGAAAACAAGGACAAGCATATAGAATTGAAGCTAGCCAATTGAGGAATTCAAACTGAAGTCTTCAAAATTAAAGTCGGATTATTCGAATTTCCAAAGTGTCTATAATTCTAAATCATAGATCGAAGTATCTAGACTTTAGGATATTAATAATACAAGAAATATTGCTCTTCATTCACTCAAAATAATTTAGTAAAGAAATATATAAATAATGATGGAGAAAAACATGCATTGCAAAGTGCAAAAATGATATTGGGGAAAGAAAGTTGTCGTTCATGATGTTATGATTGTCAGATCTGGGGAAAATTTGACCAAGCATGTAACATTTGTGCCATGAAACATCAAGTTTACTATTAAGAAATGGATATGGCAGTTTCACATTTCAAATCAAAGCAAAAGTTCCATGGATACAAAGGATAAGTGATTTAATGAATGTTCTAGAACCCTCACGATTTACAATCTGCTCCCAAAATGGATTAATGAGGATTACCAAAATGATTCATTAAGTCATTTTTCCCTATGAACTTTAAAACTACATTTATGTTGATATCATAAATTTTATTTATTTGTATATTTTGTAAAAATGTTTTTTGTTCATGTCTTTACTTTAATATGAATACAAAAGGGGAACGTAAGTGTTAATACATAACATAATGGAGAAATATTTTTGCCATTAGTGTAAGTAAAATGAAATATATGTTACAACCAGCACTTACTTACATACAAATCTCATCATCAACAAAGGGGAAAGGTAATATTTTACCTAATACATATTTAGTCCAAACATTTGTACAATTGCACCATATATATTTTTGTTTGTTTATACAAGTAATTGTGGTAAATGTTTTCAGTATACTTAATTAATTATTCCTATCATAAATGGTCTTCCTTGTCATATCATAACAACAGTATATAACAGGAGGATCCCATATTGATACTATGTTAGATAGGAATTTAATATATCAAGTTAATTAAAATAAAATGAATTATGATTTCTAAATAAGAATACAGTAAGCAGAGATGATTGTGACAATCATAACCACAATATAAAATTAATTTATGTTGTTATGGATATCAAATGGCTATTCTTTGTAGAGAGTAAGGGTTTGGAATAATAATTAGAATCAATTATAAGCAAAGAGTAATCATAGATATCAAATTAAATGTTTTATAATTTGTCATAAATTTTCTTTATTAAAAATATTGATTATCATAAATATAGTTATTAAATATATACATGTGTTAAATTAAAATCTCTTGGTGTAATTTTTTAAATTCACTTTTCAATTGGTCATATTTTCTCACATTCGTATAAATATTTTTGCACATTTACATCTATTTTTATATATTCACACCTACCATTATGCCTATCTGTATTTTAAGTGATATTAATATATTCTGAACTAGACAAATATACAGATTCTCCATGTGTTTGAAACTTGGGAATAATGGAAGAGAATAAGGACGAATTGAATTTAGGTATATGGTTTGATATTTATTTGATCACTAACCTTTCCTCACCTAAGAATGAAATTAAAGTGTATGTTGGTCTATAGGTGCAAGGATCAACAATAGACTCTTTTATTCACTGTAATGACCTAGCTAACCTATTTTCATACCAGGTAAAATCCTGTTCCGTTGCAATATGTATGTATATTTCTTGCATTATTTAAAAAGGACTATATTGTAGCAAATCACCAAGGGAGCAGCTGCTTTGAAATGTATTGATTAAATATCAGGTACAGACTGTGAAAGATATTGTAACTAATTTTAAAAAGATAGTTATTAAAGTACTTAGTCTTTTTTAATCTGGCATTAATGGATAGCATAGTTTAACTATAATATTATCTTACTCGCAATCCACTTACATTTTTGTCTGACCATGGAAATTTCATCATCCGATGCACATATCAAAATTCTATATGGAGTTACTGATGAAGCATTGCTTTGTTGTTACTGAAATTTACTGCAATATAACTACATATTCTATCAATTGTTTTATTCACTTATGATACTCTGTACAGTTTGTCACAGTTGGTAGAACTTTAGTCCTAGGATCTATTCTAGCACCCATAATGCTGACGGTTGAACTTCTTATGAACTCCCGAGCAATAAAGTCGTATGTATTTTTTTATTTTTTTGCTTATGATGTTCCAAATTCTATATACCTAATCTCATTTCACATTTAATGTAATTATTTTTGTAAATAACAGAAAGGTTCAAAACTCCGATTTCTATAATAATAATGGAACCAATCTTAACCAGAATAAAGAAGATCCATCTTTTAATTAGTCTAAAATTTATATTTGGGATAAAAATGACAAAGTAATCTTTAGTCTAATTAATGATTAAATAATAATAGCTGAAGTTCTCATCTGAAGTGGATGTTAAACCACTAAACATCACATGATCACTATTTCTTATGCGTGCTCATAACTGTTATTGAAACAGGCAAAATTCTCCATACAGTAGTGCCATTCAGTGCAAACTAGAGCAATCAATGGATGCCAGAAGGCACTAGATAGAGATTTTATGCACAAGTCTTCTGGCATCCATTGATTATTCTGGCTTGCACTGAGTGGCACTACCATATGGAGAGTTTTGCATGTTTCAATGAAGTGGATGATGTCAAATGCCCAAGTGCTAGAAATTCAATACTTGTAGATTGAACTGCAATAAATAATGAATCAAGATGTTAATGATGTGTGAGAAGTAATGACGATCTACTGAAGAGTGCTGGTTCAGCCAGAAATGCATCTTGGTAATGATTTGCCTTTTCCCGATGACTTTATTTATGTGTTTAAAGTAATTGGAAGTTTTGAGTATATATATAATATATTATAGATAGGGTTTTCAGAATAGGGAAGAGCTTGGAGATAATTAACCTATTGTACTTTACATTCATGTAAATCAAATTAAATCGTAATTTATGTAGTTTATATTTCTAACGATTAATCTGATGGAGTTTATGAATGATTTACTGTAATTTTTAAACACAGAAATCAAATTGTATGTAATAATCGATGTTTGTTGATTACTCCTGTGACCTTGTAGCTTGATTTCTGCATAATGATATAACCTTCGATTGTGAGAGTAATGGCTGACTAAAGGAATGTGATAGTTTGTCATCATGTATCAGAAAATATGAATAACTTCATGTTATTTTTGGATTAACAATAACTACAAATTATGAAATACCCGTATTAATAGATAAAACAAGAGTAGCTCTCTACTTTACTTCCATTTAGTATAAACTTGAGTAATCAGTGATTACCTGATGCATATAAAATCCCTATTTTTTTTCTCATGTGTCATAGCATCGGCTGGGACGTGAACCCGCAACCCGGGCAACCACTTGTAAGGCAGTCGCACTGACCTCTCGACCACCAATGCAAGACAAATCCCTATTTTTTTAATATTTAGATCTCCATTCTCAGACAGGTTTTTGCCTTTATCAATGAGACTGAACATTCAAACACAAAGGGGTTTGCTGGATATATATTTGCACTTCTAATTTTGAATCCCAGGCCTCATCGATAAAAAGCCAGAAATGGGAATTTAAACACTAATGATAGGTAATCTCTAATTACTCAAGTTTGATTGCAATAAAATGGAGAAATACTCTGATCTTATTCTTGAATATGTTAGATGAGATCATTCAGAATACCAGTCTTTATCCCTAGTGACAGTTAAGTGAACTACTTTCCTGCAGGTTGGGGAGGTAACTTGATTCTTGGCAGTTTCATGTGCAAACATTCTGATATTCATTTCATGTTGCCCTTTTACTGTTAATCTCTTAATAGCAATAATCAAATGGGTTATTGCTTGTTCATAGCTGCAGCTAGGAATATCACATTTAGAACAGGCAAGACTCTCTATACATATTGCCACTCAGCACAAGCCAGAGCAATCAATGAATGCCTGAAGTCTTGTGCATAAAATCCCCATCATAGTTTTGTAGTTAAGTAGAGATAAAAGGTGGCTGCTGAAGGGTTGCATTAGATCCTAAGATCTAGGTGCAGTGCTTTCAGATCCAAGGCTCCTCACTGACAAAGGCCACAAGCCAGAAACTAGTCTGAGGATATTGGATGAGTAGGCACTAGATGGGGATTTTATGCACAAGCCTTTCGGCATCCATTGATTACTCTGGCTTGCACTGAGTGTCAATATGTATAGATAGTTTTTCCCGTTTCAATAACAGTTAAGAGCAAGCATAAGAAATCGTGATCATGTGATGTTTATTGGCTTAATATCACATTTAACTGGCTTTATTGTTGGATCGGGAATATCTGTCGATTATTTAATTAGTTATGTTAATTATTCTGAGGTTTAAGTGCTTGTGTGAGAATGCTGGAATATAAGTACGATTGTCAAGCATAAAGATCTATTGAGTTTTTAATTCGTTCAATTATATTCTTTGACTGTTGTAATAATGTAAATGGAATTATTCTATGGTTAACTCATTTATAAGTATTGTATTGTTACGATGCATCTTGGGTATTTGAAATGACGTCATCTCGCTTTACGAATGTAAATAGATTTTTTATAGTGTTTTAATTATTAACTTGAACGGTTTTAATATATAAATGAACTGATTTTAACTTACATTTTAAAAAAACAAATAAAGCGAATATTTTAATCTAATTTCGTTATGAGACGATTAAATCATTTTAAAATTTAAAAATGTTTTCATGCAAACCCCGTGGGAATTGTTTTTATTTTTTTTTAAAAAAGAATCAAATATTTCAAATGGCCGTTTAATAAAAAAAAAAAAAGAAAACATTCATCAAGTGATTAGCAAATAATTGATAAACGATTTTTTTTTTTAGTTCAGTTTCTTTTTGGAAAAAAAGAAAAAATTTGACCTTTTTATTTCTGTTCATAATGTTTCTCATTTTATTGAATTTTATTTATCAATTTTATAATCATAACAACCATTTGCCAAGGAGTATAGCCATTCAACTTCAAGAGAGAGAAAAAAGAAAATAAATAAACAAAACAATAATAATAATAACAACCTAGTAACAATTGAACAAACTATTCCACGAACTAGCAAATATATCCCCATATAGAACATGCTAGTCCATTATTCTGTTCATTTAATATTTTGCTATGCCATCTTTTAATTTTAGAAGCTTTTCTTTCCAAAATGCTTCAGCACCATGTCTAATTGTAATTCTCCAGTGTATTCTGTACCTGCCATGTCTTTTCAATGAAAACAATGAGCATTGAAATTCCTCAGAAATGTCCTTGATATAATCATTATATCATAGATGTGATGTGATGTGATGTACTGTGACTTCTCCTTAAATGGAGTCAGGAATCTCTCAGCAACTATACCCAAAGAAACCTGTCCACATCTACTAACATCACTACAAGAAATTTAACATTGTTCATTAATTTCATACATCCAATCCAATGATTTGGCAATAATGGATTTTATAGTATTACATTTGGCAAGTTGAATGTATTTATTGGTTTTATTATCTTGCCATTTTTAAAGGACATCCTTAAATGAAATTTTTTTATTGGCTTTATGCTATATAGGATGTCCAAGTCTCATTTTTTAAAAATGTCGGAAACTTCTTTCACTTTTATTGCATCACGAAAAGTGCATTATGCAAAGTGTGGTTTTTTTTTTCATAAAATTTTTTTAGTTCAATATAAGGAAATTCTCTGTCTTTTAATTCGTTAAAAACAGTAGCCTATTGGAGTCTGTGCTGCACCTCATCATTAATGTTTACCTTTCTCCTTAAAAATCTATCGAGATATTAAAATTGATTCATATTCTCAAATAACTACCCATGTTAAAAGATGATGAGGATTTTTCTTCCATCACTGGCTTATAAAGAACTTTAACATTAATTATTAAACCAAAATCTGTATACATTATGTTTAAAATGGTAAATCTACTTTGTAGATTTTCTTTTGAATGGGTAAAAATAGCGCAATCATCGGAATATTGTAAATCCCAAATCCAGGAAGAATAAATCTTGTTTTTGCTTTTAATCGATTCATTAAAATTTTTACCATTAAACCTATATTGTATCTTGATTTCTGATTCATTAAACTGCTTATAAATGGTTTTAAAGACTACAGTCACAAAAATTGAAAACAATGTTCAAACGTTCAGTTTTTATTTCAAATGCCTCATATTTGTTTCAATAGTAATAACCCTCCTCTCATTCTGTCATGTAGAAGCTATGTAATATGGATAAATCCATTTTAAACAATGTCATATTATTAAGTGGACCAAATGCCTTCCTCTCATTCTGTCATGTAGAAGCTATGTAATATGGATAAATCCATTTTAAACAATGTCATTATTAACTGGATCAAATGCCTTGACTAAGTCAATAAAGGCAGTATATAAATCACTCTTTTATCATACTTTTTTTGCATTTTTTGGGCTACAAAAACTACATTTATGGTGGTTCTTAGTTCTCTAAAACCACATTGAGTCTCTGATAATCATTCATATACGATTGGGAGCAACCCATTCAACAAAATTTCTTGAAAGTAACTTTATTGCAATGGATAATAATGATATTCACAATAATGACTGCAGTCTTGGCTATTCTCTTTGTTTTTAAGACCAGACAACATACCATATTTTGCTAAAAATTTTCAATATTTTTGAAGCTAACATATCACTGTCATATTTTATAATTTCTGGTATTTCATGAATATCTGCAGCTTATCTATTTGTAATATTACAAGGAGCTGTTTTAATAAAATGAATAAAGTATTAAAAGTCATTGTTTCACTTATATTATTACTCAAAAAATGATTATAATACTTCTTCCACTTTTCAGAATATTATTGGTATCATATGGAAGAATACTATTAGTGGATTTAGTAGGTCCATATGTTATTTTCAGTGCATTAAAAAGATCTAAATTGACTATGATCAGCAAATTTTGCAATTCTAAGTCACCAATCATTTTTAAACTTTATTGTCATTTTTACTTTTAAATCTCCATATTTAATAGGAAGTTCCACTTTTATTATTCGGCCAAGTAGAAAATGATACATTTCATTTCCTAATCAAGTCCTAACAGTAAAACCATTGTCAGAAAAGCAGACATGATTTTGCTTTTTAATGAATCCAAGAATAAATTTTACTTATATCCACAACACACTTTTCAAGAAGATTCTATCTCTTAGTAATACGACAATCATGAAAGTTGAAATTAGTAATTTTAATATTTATAGTTGTTAAACTTTAGTTTGAATTCCTAAAACCCAAACATCAATTTCCTTGCAAATATGATTAGTATAAGACCTTTTTTTAATTCACTTATCATTTTATTTTTGTAGTGTACTAATCTTGTAAGGACTTGCATAAATATTTTTAATTTCTAAATGTAATCTATTAAATGCTATTTGTTTTGAGTGTGGATTCATCCTTTGCCTTTATAGCAATCTTATACAAAATTTCAATATATAAAACCAACATTTTTATGGATTGCTATCATAATAAAGAATAGAAAAAATTCTCCATACAGTACCGCCACTCAGTGCAAGCCAGAGTAATCAATGAATGCAGGAAGGTTTGTGTAAACATAAAGAATGGTGATCATGTGATGTTTGATGGTTTAATACCAATCCTGCACAATATAGGATTATGGTGACTGATTATTAAAGAACCAAAGACACCAAAAAGTATGGATGCTGAACTGAGTTCAGATCTATAAAACTGAGCTTAACTTGAAAACGTGTTTTCATTTTGGACTCAAAGCTTTATAGTTAGCTAAAAAAGTAAAAGGTGGTTGCTGGAAGGTTGTATTAGATCCTAAGATCTAGATGCAATGCTCTCAGATCCAAAGCACCTCACTGATGAAAGCCACAAGCTAGAAACTAGTCTGGGGATATTGGATAAGGAGGCACTAGATACAGATTTTATGCACAAACCTTCCTGCATCCATTGATTACTCTGGCTTGCACTGAGTGGCGCTTCTGTATGGAGAGTTTTGTCTCTGTGAAAAACAGCTTGTGTTACCATAAAGAATGGTGATCACGTGATGTTTGATGGTTTAAAGAATAGAAATGAGATTATATTCATGTAAACAGAGATAACTTTTAGCTTTTGATGTTGCCAAAAAACTATCAATTATTATATATATTGACAATTCCTGATCTAACCAAGTTTTCTCATTAACATATAATAGCTCCTTTTTTGGAGTTTTTGTTGAAGTAAAAAGAGGGTAATCTCATTTATAAAACCCAATAGTTTAAATTCTGATGTGAACTACCAGCCATATTGTCTTCTGTCATACTCTGTCTCTTATATGTACCCACACAGACAATTAGAAGTATTGAAATAATTGCAATTTAATCATTATGTGTACTTTTCTAGAGCCAATCCCTTGCAAATGCATGTAATCAATTGATAGCAGATGGCATTGCAAATAGATTTCTCAAGTTTAATAAAATTACTGTTAAGAAAGCAATAAACTTATACAGGCTAGAAATAGAAGAATTTCTTTCTGTGTATTCAGTAGAAGAAATCAGATAAATATGTAATTATATAGTACAGGTTTATAATTATGAGAGAGTTGAAAAAGAGGACAAATTGGTTAGAGAATAAGAAGTAGAATTTTAGAAAATGAATATCAATAAAAACGAATTTATATAGGATTAAAGATAAACACAAGGAATATTAATTTCAGAAACTATGAAGATAAACAGTGTTTAATAAATAGTATAATCTAAATATATTTTTGGTACAGAGTACTTTTATCAAAGACAGTAGATTCAAATTTAAAAAAAAAAAAAAAACGTTAGTCAGACTTTGACACGAAAGTTACGAATCTAATTGTGCATATTCCAAAGAGTACTCAATTGAAATTTCTATTCATTATAAAGTTACCATTAGAAATAAACTAAACCTCTCTAATTTTAAATTTCCTATCATTGCGTTCATTACAAACCATTTTTATTTCACTAGGACTGAAAACATGGCGAAATAAATGCTTATGCCCCAAATACCCTGATGACATTGAAGGATTTAACTTTAGTGTAACAATACACGTTGTTTAAGCCATACTGTTATTCATCAAATATTATTTATCTCTGTAGTTTTTGGAATTAATATTTCTTGTGTTTACATTTATTTTTGTGATGGGGGGGGGGTATTATGTATTACTTAACTGATAGAACATTAGTGTTCTATCAGTTAAGTGAGAAATTATTTTGTTCATTGACAAAATGCTAGCGCAAAAGTATATGATACATACAGTATCACATGATTGCTTGCATATTGGGGGGGGGGGTAGCATAGTAATCCATATACTGTCGGTAGCCGAATTCGTTGCTTTTCATAGTTGTCATATTAATATTACATATGTACAGCATATTGGAATGATAATTTTTCATGAGTCTCGATTGTAAATTTAAGGTCTTGTAGCATTAAAAGTATTTGTGAAACAGACAAAAATGAATCCGTTTTCATCTGTAGAAATAAGATTCAGAATGGGATTAATTCTTCATCTACTTTGCAGGTGAACTTTCTTAATGTGAGATGCTGAATTTAATACAGATAGCGCACAATATTATATATACAAGTAAATAAGTGGAGTGACCCTCTTCCCCTTCAAGCTTTGGATAAATAACATTCTGTATGTTTATCAAAAGTCGAGAATAAAATGGATCCATCATTACAATATTCAAGAATTTAGTTTAGCTTAACGGCGTATGTAATTAATAGAAGTGAACCACTTTAGCCAGGCTATGAATAAATAACATTATGTTTAGCAAGGATCAAGACTAGAATGGGTTCCACCTATTCTTTAAGTTGTGATAAATCTATCTTTGCCATTGTCGGTGGAAGTCAATAATCGGTTATACAAGGATGGAGACAGAATCTCACTTTAAATAACTTTGTTTTTATGGACTCAAAAGCTACTGGTTCTTGAATCAAAGTTTAATCAGCATTTCTGTTGCTCAATCATCACACGTCCTCCCAAGAAATTAACCATTTGATTATTTATGTTATTTTTTAAGTTGCAGTTATTATGCCTTAAAAGACAAATATGTAGATTTCTTTTTCAGCCGTACCTAAGTTTCTTGGCTTAAATAACATACCTCAGTAAAAATGTCACTGGTCCTCTCTCCAAATTTCTTGCAATGCCATCTCTGAATTAAATCATGTATTATGTAGTTACGTAGTTTAGCTATTCACCATGAACGATTTAAGGCACTCGTATGTCTGGTTCACAAATTATGAGATGAAATGTGTTAGGGCGCTTTGTACATTAACGCATAATGGAACAAAGTGCTAACCTTAAATTTTGTTTTGAATTGGCCAAAATTGTTACTGAAAAAGTCCAAATGATTCAAACTGTGTATGACAGTGAAACTATGTGTTGTCTCAAAAATATTTTCCAGGAGTATGCAAGATTTTGTGTTGGCAGGGAGAGCATTGAAGACGATCCACAAAGGTACAATCACATTTTGTCACAACTCAATATGCTATTACCTTAAAATTTTTGCAGTGGATAGCTAAAGTATGTTACTATATAATACATGTGTTGATTTAGAGATAATGCTTCAGCCAGCATGGAAAGAGAAGCTGTCATCTTTCACTCCAGATATATTATGTACAATTTAAAATATACATCCATATTTATGAATATATGTATATTAATAAAGAATGTTTTTTTATTGTAGTTCTACTTGTGCTAATCATTTTTATATTTTATTAGGATCCCTAATAATCTTTCTACAATTTTAAAAATTCTTTTACGGTTTTTGCATGATATCACTAGCGATGATTATTCAGCAACCAAAGAAGGTAATACATAATTTTAATATCAATTAATAATTAATAAAACCAAAAGAGAATATTTTTATTGTTATTTATGATTTAGGTTCATTATGTTGGATAGTGAATACCCTTTTTCTTTCAGATAACTTTTTAGTTTTACTATCTTGGAAATGGAGCTGGTATTATCTTCGGCTTTCCATTGCTTCTCTGCAGCGATCTGTACTGCTACAGTTTCGGATTCATTTGATGGTAGAAACTGGAATCAGAATATACACCTGGATCTCTTTTTACGCGGATTTATTTAACATGATTTTGAAGTTACGCGATTCGTGTTTCACCGGAAGTCGAACTCTGATATTGCGCTATTACTTTAAACAATAAATTTCGCGCACTTACGTTATATTGAAAGTAATAGCACATTATTGGAATTCAACTTTCAACTTAGTAATTTCAATATTTTCAGTGCTTTATAATAGTAAGATTTTATGCAATAATGAAATTAAAATCATGATTTCCACATTTTATGTATACACACATTAAATTTTACAAGATTATACTGTAAATTTGTTCAAACATTGTGCGTGTTAATTTTGAATTTTAAATCACATTCTGTTTTTGCTTTTTAAAAAAGAACGTAATCAATTTTTAATCATTTAGTGTCCACAAGTTTATTTTTAAAAGGTCAGTAATAGCAGTGGGCACAATTAAATTTGACAATTAAAAATTAAAATCTGATTTTTAATTGTAATTAACAATTTAAAATTACTTACGGCGACTTGAAATAATGTGATGTGAAATTTGATTTTTAAACGGAATTGAAAATTAAAGACAAAAATAAAAATTTAATTTTTAGTTGTTAGTTTCATAAACAATTAATAAAATCATCGTCTCAAAGATTAATTACTAATTACGTTGACACCAGAAAACCATTGACACAACATGAGTGTGAAGTTGGCACTAGTTGTTTGCAAACGAACGTGTTTTTCGGCAAATAGCTATAATAATTAAAACGTGTATAAAAAAATGTAAATTACTGTACTGTAAATTATGCATAAAAATATATTATTTTGAATAAAATTAAATATTATAGTTAAAAAAAGTTTGTCTTGTATCAATTTTTTTCAAATTTGAATTTTTTTATTAGTCATTTTATTTCCTTATTTTTTTTTGTGCGAATTTTAAAGTAATTTTACATTGGTGCTTTGCTTTTACGTGAATTTTGAAAAATCACAGACTGCATCCCCCCTTTTTCAATGTAAGTTACGTCTATTTTTGCGCAATTTCGTTTGCGTGTGTTTTCTGAGGAACCTATCTATCACATAAAACGAGACCCAGGTGTATATTCATTTTTTAGTTTTAAAAAAAATCTGAAGATGTCAGTATTCTATACAGAAACTATTATACACAAGCTGACATTGCTATTGATTGATAGATTCTTTGTTCTTGGGCTTTGAAAACCTTTGAGCGAGTATTTGAAAACTCCATTTCATTGCAATTTTATAATGGATAGAAAATTTGTATATTTGTGATTATTTTTTACAAAATATTGCTTTAATATTTATTCAAAAACAAAAATATTAATGATTACACTTAGATTTTATTTGAGTATGTATTATTTTTAAAAATACAAGTTAAGAAATCTTCTAACAATGATAAAAAGAAAATTACGATTAGTCACGCTTTCACAAACTTTGAAGTACAGAATTTTTGCATTATTTTCATAATTATAAATGTGATTTTAAAATGTAGAGCAGAATTTTATAGCTTTATAATGATTTAATAATTCATTTAGGCTTTAGAAATGAAGTCCAATTAAAATTTCATTAATGTATTTTTTTTATCAGTATTGCAGTGATTGTCCTATAAAAGAAAGTTATTGTTCTATATTTTACATATTTCTTTTTATTATTTTTTTTATATTTGCAAAGTTTAAATATAATTTTTTAGATTGCTTTTCATTTATAAACTTATATTTCTAACAAATGAAGTTCAATTTATTGAATTCTAATATAGAATAAAGAATTAACACTGAAATAAACATTGAATGGTAACACAGATTGCCACTAGGGGAAGATAAAATAAATATCCACAGTTAAAGGATTATTCTTCAAGTGCCAATGTTCCCACTTCTATATATTTAATATCTCTCATTTTTAGATCAGTATATTAATGATTATTACTAATCCTGTCTTAGGTTAGAAGTTATGTTATTCATAGCCCACATGTAAATTAAAACTTAATTAAAAATTAATGTATGCACGGCTGTTGTTTTATAGTATCTGCTGTTATAAATCAACATTTTGTTATTTTAAATTTTTGCCTGACTTTTTTTTTTTCAGAAAAAGTGATCTTTTTTCGTGATCTTTTTTCCTATTTTTTTACTCTCACTCTTGCCCATTGTAATGATAAGGAGTAACTTAGAAAAAAGGATCCATGGATCTCAGCTCAGCTCTGTCATATAGTGTTCAAGACTGCTCAACTGCCTTATGACTTGTTGAGCAATAAACTGTTTGATTATTTTATATTTTTACTCAAATTCTTTATTCATTTTTGATTTTCTCATTTTATTATTATTTAATAAAATATACATGTCAACAGCGAACTGGTATCGTATATAAATATCATTATTGCGTCCAGTGCTTAAATAAACCAATGGAATAGCAACAATCTGTTGCCAAGGCGACATTCATTTTTAGGTAGGCAGCCAATGCATAAATAAACTGATAGAATATCAATTATTTGTTGACAAGGCAATACTCCTCTAGAAATGAGTGTTACCATGACAACAGATTGTTGATATTTTATTGGTTTATTTAAGCATTGACTGTAAGGATGTGATTATTTTTTAACCATATTACTATACTCTGAACAGTTTATCCCAGAGGGAATAGGATATACTTTAGCTTTAGAAGTTTTTTGATCGATAGCAAGAAAAAACTGAAAATTTAATATAGATGGAAACTTAATGGATGAAATTAATCAAAGAATTAAACTAGGATGAAATATGTTTGATAGAAAGAATTTAATGTTATAAAGAAATATGCCTATGTGTTTGAAAAGGAAAGTTTTTAATAGTTGTGTTTTACAAGTTCTTACTTATGGATCTGAGACTTGAATACTTTAGCAGAAGAGCAACATAGATGCTTTGGATCTCACAGCAAAGTATGGATCACTGAACATTCTTGTTTTAATACATTATTCGGAGTTATTTGCAGGCAGATTGACTACTATATATATGGATGGAGGTCAGGTGGTTTGTTATGAGTCTGCCTACAAATAGTTCTGAGTAACGTATTAGAACGAGGATGTTCTATGTTATGATTATAATCCTACATGTTACATGTTCAAGTAGTAGTAGAAGTTATTTACGTACTGTTGAAATTAGTAATATTCAGTTTAAAATAATATATGAAACATTAAGCTGGCTTGTTTAATTTGTGAACGAAGATTGCCGCTAGTAATAAGTTTCAGCCTTTTCGGATATCGGGGTTGATTTATTTACAATATATGAGGTTGGAGGCCAGATGAAAGAGGAATTCTCCTTTTATCAGACAGAATGAATGAGCATTGATAAACAAAAAGTAAAATTTTGTTTGAAAAAATGATTCGTTATGAGTCCATCTACAAATAGTTCTGAGTAATGTATTATAATGAGAATGTTCTGTGATGTGATTGTAATCTTGCACGTTGCATATTCTTGCAGTAGTAAAAGTTATTTAAGTACTGTTGAAATTAGTAATATATTGGAAGTAATGGGTTGGGATTGAAAGGTGATGTTTTTGAATGAGAGAATAGCATCATTGATATCAATGAGGAATTAAAAACTGAAATAAATATATATGTCATTAAGATATGAATATTGGGTTCGATTGGATTTCATTCTCCATTTGAGATAGACAGAAGGTCTAACATGATAATTATACTAACAACTTAATCAAATCAGGATACATGCGCAGTATAGTTTATAGCAAGATTAGACATTTTATTAATAATATTGGAACACACAGAGTTGGAGACAACAAGCCGGGGCTATTGTTGCCCTAAGTGCACTCTTTGCATAAAACATTCTATAGGACTTTCTCTACAGAATTTTGTTTGAGTTTTCATACACCTATCTCAACTAATAGGCTTATTAACAACACTAAAGGCATGATAGCTTCTGATCAGACTCCACAGGCCGTGTATAGAGTGGCATGCTCTCACAATGGAAGCAAAGCTTCATACTATGGTGAAACAAGAACCACCATAGCTACTAGGATGTCACAACATAAGTTTAGATATAATAAGTCACATACTAACCCAGAATGGACTTTAATTTTTGCATAACATCAAAAAGTATCAGGACATGAGTTCGAACCCATATCTGCAAAATTGGTTTGTACTGAGAGACATGATGTTAAGCGTAAGGTAAAGGAGGCTTACTTTATAGCAGAGGATTTCTCTGCTATTAATCGTAAAGAAGCATGTTTTGCTATATCAAAAAGATGGTCTTAGTGACTCATTTGCATATCGTATTTATATAATGATTTCAAAGAACGAGTTATAACTGGCTATGATTATGAGAAGTACATCTTCTTGAAAGCGCTCAGCCATTTAATTTATTTTCTATTTGTTGTTACAGCTTTATGTCGTAAGTGTGATAGCACGATTTAATATTATCATAATTTAGACAAACGTAAAGTATAAATCTACAGGTTATTATTTAATCTTAGTAAACTAATCAATAATTTTAAAGCCAAACTGAATATTATGACATACATAACGAAAATATATACTATTAAATGTACTAATTCTGATTCCCCATTTATTATTGCAAAACAAATTCTATGTTGAATATAAGAATCAAATAGTGTTTTCACCAGTATAAAAGAACATAGGTTAATTCTTTAAATACTTCATTGTTTCTGAATACCCTGCATGATTTGCAACAGTTAGCAAAGTGTCTGACTTGGAATCGTGAGGTCTCGGGATAGAATCTGGTGCTTGTAGTTCTGATATTCAAACTTCTTATGAACTCACACGATCACCATTTCTTATGCTTGCTTATAACTGTTATTCAAACAGGCAAAACTCTCCATACAATATTGCCACTCAATTTGAGACTCATAAATTTTGTAGTTAAGTAGAAATAAAAGGTGGCTGCTGGAGGGTTGCATTAGATCCTAAGATCTAGGTGCAGTGTTCTCAGATCCAAGGCTCCTCACTCCTAAAAGCCACAAGCTAGAAACTAGTCTGGGGATATTGGATGAGTAGGCACTAGGTAGTGATTTTATGCACAAGCCTTCTGGCCTCCATTGATTACTCCGTATTTCACTGCCTGTTTGAATAATTCTTATAAACTCCCGAGCAGTAAAGTCACATGTGGTTTTTTTTATTGGGTCTGAACTATCAAGAAGAAAATAAGCATATATTTGCTTCTAAAAATGTCAAAATTGTATATGGAAAGATAACAGCCAATGTGAGACCAAGAGAACATGGCACATCATGCATTTAAAATATATTCCTAATCAAAGAGCTAACAATATTGAATTAAGTTTATAATAGAATAAACAAGTTTGTGTGAGATCCCTAGCAAAACATTAGCATTTATGATATGATAAAACATGACAAAGTCAAGCTAGGATTTTTTGTAATATAAAATATTTGCTTTGGGGGACAGCCACCTTTATGTCTTACAATTAATTACACAATTCAAATGACATATCATTATATATATATACACACACACAATCAAAAGAGTGGTTTTATACGCTAAGCATCATTTTGTAAATAATATATTATACATAGCAAAACATTAACATTTATGATATGACTAAACTTGACGAAGTCATGCTAGAACTTGTGTAATATTAAGTATATGTTTTGGGGGACTGCAGCCTTTATGTCTTACAATTAATTACACAAATCAAATGAAATATCATTATATATATACACACACACACAATCAAAAGAGTGGTTATATACACTAAGCATCATTTCATATATAATATATTTTAAAAACGACTACATATGAACTGGACATTCAAAGAGGGAAATTTTAATGATAGTCCTGTTTAATTATAATATTTACTCTTTGTAGGTGAGATATTTAAAAGCACATGATAATATATTCCAATTAATTGTTAAAATCAACATTTACCTATATTAATACCATAGTTGTGATTGTTTTGCAAGTTTTTGGTACGTCATAAAGTGTGTTGTTATTCATTAGTGGCTTCTATATGTTAAACTTGGTATTAATAATCAGCTCAACTCAATTGAACTCAGCTGAAATAAAGAACTAATTAAAAAAATAATTAAATGGATTATTGTTCACTTGTTTATAAGAAATTGTGCATTAGTAATGACAGCTGGACCCTGATCCATTGGTTTATCACTGCACCCTTGCAGAGCCAAAAACAATTAGCAAATGCTTTACTATTTCAGGAATTCCTAAGGATTTCAGGCACCAGAAGTCACAAAGCTGAGTTGTGATCCATCAACCTTGAACTTCAAAGTTTGCCACTCTTTCATAACCACACAATACAATGTACTACTACATGAATGAAAATGTTTTGGTGATGTCGCCAAGAAACATGTATTCTTTTTAAACTCCAAGAGTGTTGTTTATTGATACCTCACTGCATCTTATGTTCACGCTGGTGCATACAGGATTTAATTTAATTTTGAACCAAATATCAGATGGAAAGAATATATTGATTAGAAGCTTTTTATTTTAAATATAAGGACAGTATTTCTTTAAATAATTTTTAAAATATGCTTCAAAGCCATTTTTAACTTTTTGCTCAATTCCTCTATCCATTGGCTTTAGCAAATTTTTATAGGTCTTGCCATTTTCATCTATTATCGATTCACTGCAAGATGAAGGTCTCTTCAAGTTTAACCCAGTTTCCAGGACTCCTATCTCTCTTTTCTAATTACTCCAGCAAATATTATTTCATCCATCCATCTCATTTATGGTCTCTTTCTGGGTCTTTTAAAATCTCTTAGGATCTGGTTTGAGACTTCGATTGCCCATCTATTTTTATCCTTTCTAGCAATATATCCAATCCAGTTTTAGTTTTGTATTATATGTTCTTATAGAACCAAAGGGATTCAAACCCAAGGTATTTTCCTTTAAGTCTTTTTTAATTTCAATATCTTGCAATACAGTTTTTTTTATAATTTAGCCTTTTTCAAATTACTTATAAATGATTATATATATATTTTATTTGCACCAGCAAGTGATTTTGGATATCGTTTGTCGTCACAATAATGTTTGATCACGACTGTCCATCTACTAATCCTTTTACATAAGAAAATCTAAAAAATATTTGGCATACATATATAGTATATAAATAAATAACAAAAATAAATAAATAATAATTTGAAAATAATTTAAGTATTTTATACTCTATTAAGTTAAAAAGTAAGAGATAAATGTTTTTGTCAAGCGTTGATGGCCTAGTGGTTTGCATAGTTGCCTTCCTAGCAGCTGGTCCGGGTTCGCTTCCCGGTGAATGCATTTGACATATGGAAGAAAAAAAAGTAAGAGATAAGAGATGGTTTAGGAAAATATCTAATTTATAACTGGAAAGATATCAGTTTGTTGGATGATTATAGAAATGCTTGCGATATCATTTGTGGAAAAGTGTTTGAAGAGTTTTTGTTTTGCAGTAGACAATAGAAAACATAATGATTTATATATATTTTAAAATATTTGAAATTTAAATTCTTTTAAGTAAATACACATGTTAAAAAAAAAAGTCTAATGTTCCGTGTGGATTACCGTGAATAAGAATTCTAAATACCTTGGTCAGATTAGAAATACAGATAGAAACATAATGGATGAAATTAATCATGGAATTAAACTTGGATGGAGTGCTTTTGGTAGGAATAATAATATTAACAGAAAATATATTTTTGTGTTTGAAAATGAAGAATTTTAATAGATAGACATGTTTTACCAGTTCTTATGTATGGATTTGAGACTTGGACACTTAACAGAAGAGCAATATAGAGACTTCAGACCACTCAACAAAGTACGAGAGATGTATGTTGGGAATAACAAGAATGAATTGAAAAATTATAACTTCATCTTTCTTATTGCATTACCAAATCCATTTAATATTAATATCTATGTTTTTTAAATTTCTTTATACAATGCTTTTTTACAATCCACTATTAACAGTTTCGATTGCCACAGCAATCTTCCTCAGACATTGCTGGAGCAATCAAAACTATCAATAGTGGATTGTAAAAAAAACATTGTATAAAGTAATAAAGAATATAGACAATATTAATATTATAAAGGGATTATAAACTAAAGACATGGGTGTGAATAACAAATAGATATATCAGTGAAAGAGTAAAGAGACTGAAATGGGATGGACTGGATATATTGTAAGAAGAGAAGATAATAGAGGGCAGTTGGAATCTCTATACTTAGATTCCAAGAGATTATAAAAGACCTAGAAAGAGATCACATGTGAAATGGATGGATGAAATGAGGACAGTTGGAATCTATACTTAGATTCCAAGAGATTATAAAATATATAGAAAGAGACCACCTGTGAAACGGATGGTTGAAATAAGGCTCAGAGAAGCTGGATTAAATTTGGAGAGATTGTCATTCAGCAGTAGATTAATTATGATCAAAAATGATGATGACCCATATGAATTAGGCTTTGTGCCTGAAGTAGGTTGTTGTGTTGATGCTTTAAAATACTATCATCGGTATATCACATATCATTTTATAAATGCAGTGAATCGAAATTCAATCTGCTACTTCGACGCTTGAATGTCATATGACCTCGTGAGCAATAATCTTTCGATTATTTTTATTTTTAATGTTGCTGGAAGTTAATCATTATTTGTCACTGTGTTGTTTTTTTTTTGTAATTTATTCTAGTTTCTCGCATTTTGAGATCCGTCACCGATTATTAAATCATCAGTATTAGGAAGATGTTTACCGTAAATAATGACTTTTAAAAAAGAAATAACAATAATCGGGTCATTTTTTCATTTAAAAAATATTTTATTTAATCTCTTCTGACATCACAAACTATCATTATTTTTTTGTTTCTCTGATTCATCTTAGAATAATACTCTAAGTCAAATAAATAATCTTGACATTTAACTCAAAACATCCACCAGGAAAAAAAAATTAATTGTTTGTTAACATGTAATTTCGCTGAAAACTGATATTTTACATATTTGATTACTAACAATTTGATTACAAACAATAACATCACGCTGGAAAAAAAAAGGCATTATTTAAATTTCATTAAAAAAAAGAAAGATAGCACACATATTCGGTGCAAATAAAATGTCTTAATTTGGGAAGACGTCAGTAAATTTACAAAGATAAAGGCAGCATTTACATTATGCAAATTTATCTTTTTCGGTATACGAGAATGATTTAAGTGCATTTTAAATAGTTTTGAATAGAGTGTTGTAGTGCCGATTGAAATGTGTATGCCTTAAGTAAAATAATATATCTAGTGCTCCCCCCCTCCCCATATCCTTTGCGGATGGTTCCGAGGATTCATGTGAATACGTGAAACTTTGTATAATGTAGCTGTTTAACATATATTCACCCAGGATCGTGTGATATAACTTAATTTTTAAAACGTATATAGTTATGAATAAGTGCATAATAATAAAAGAGAGCGAGAGACCAACCACATGACAAGCTGAATGTGGAAAATGAAAAAAATGGCAGATGTGGAAAGGGGAATAATTCATCCCAGCGCTCATATAGGGAGCACTTACGAAATTTATAAATTCAAATTTATAATTTTTGTAGATTTCATATTTTTTATTAAATATTTTTTTACAATCATGAAATTTTAGATAGTATATCCATGTTTTTGAAGGGACTACCGGACATTAAATGATAATGCAATAAAAATGGTGGTAAGATGAACTGGATTTTCACTGTGTTCACCAAGTGGTGAACCCATCCTTTTTTGGGTTCAAACCCTTAGAACCTGGATTTTTCTCATTTTCCATCCCCAGAAAGCCATCAGTCATTGGTGAGTGGGTATGTCACTATTCTTAACTGGAGATGAACGTCCAGGGATAGCTGGTGTTAGTCACGGGAATATCAATGCAGTAATGACATCTTGATGATTGGAAAAGAGGGTGCTGTGAATGTAAGATACCAAACTTATGGTTTAACTTACAGGTGTATAACAAGAATGGTAGCACAGCAAATCAGTCTATTTGTTAATATCTAAAATACTAATTTTTATTTAAATTTTCAGGATATTAACTTGGTTTGGTCAATTAGTTGTAACATAGTCTATCGTAGTGGTATTTTCTTACATTTGGTGTCTGGGATTTTCTTTCTGTTTAACTTTAAAAGAGGCTGTAATGAGGCTAGATATTTTCCCATAAATAGTATAAAATTCATCATGAAATGATGTATGTAGAAGATTAAATAAATAATGGAATAATTTGTGGCCCAAGGATATTAAGAGGTTTGGAAACCAGAAGTGATAGGCTACAATCTATCTATGGATCGTAAGCTCCAGAATCTGTTTCTTTACCACTGCATTAAACCATACAAGATTGCAGAAGATTGATTTTATTTGTATGTATAAGGAAAGTATGGTCACTAAGAAATTAAGAGAAACCATTAGAATAAGATTTGCCATATAGTGTATCTTGTAAATTGATAATCAGCAAATAGATTTCAGCGTGGAGATCAAGATTTAAAGAGAGAAATCCTAAAATATTGGGCAAAATTTTCATTATAAGTAATTGGCATAGAAGAATATATATATAAACAAGGAACGGGGAGAAATAGGAAAAATATTTATTAGATCTAGGTGAGGAATGTTGATATATATAAAAAAGAAATCGAGAAAAATAAGTAGTGGATGGGATTTTTTTGGGTTCCATAGAAAACATTTGATACCAACATACTTTTATGGATACAAATAAGCAGTGGTTTTTGGCATTTCTTTTAATTTATGGTTGCAAAACAAGGCCTTATCTCTTATTTAATCATTTATCTATTGCTTTATTTCACATTCTATTTAAGCATTTATGTACGCTTATGCAATTAGTGGATATCTAAGTATAATAAATTTATTTCCAGATTAACATCTACCTATTGATCTTTCTTAGAAGTGGTTAAAATTTTGTACTATAGCCATTTTTGTCTTTATTCTTGTGCTATTGAACCTAATGGTTTTATTTATTAAACACTAGAGTTTAAATTTGAGCACAACTTCTCTAGAGATGTGAACCTGATTATAACTTGACTACATATTTTAGGGTTCCCACTTGTGTGCTAATTACAGCAACATTTGATTCTTGGCTGAATTTGGTGCATAATAGGAGTACACGTGATTGCTAGATGGCTGTATACAAAATTATTCTTTCCCGAATAAGGCCAATTATCAAAAAATCAAGATTAATTTGGCAGTACCATCTGGTACTTATCAGTACATATGCTATTTAAAGCAATTTAAATTAGATAAATGTTTCTATTTACTGAATTTTATTCAGCTGTGGGTTAAAAAAAATTGCCTAATGGAGGTAATAACATTTTATCTAAATACATGTTTAAAATAATTAAGTAGATGTTTCAGTGATCAGTGACTTCAACATGAAACAGATAATGCCTGAATATGTAAATAACAACAGTCATTTTCTATATGTATGTATTACATTTATTTCCTAACCTAAACTGTCAGTTTCGACTATTCTCCAGTCCTCTTCAGAGTGTTTATTTTATTTAGCAGAAATTGTTAATCACTTAGATTTTATCTCTTTACCTGTAATTACTCATGGCTAACATTTTCTGAAAACTTTAGGAAGACTATTGAAAACGACCAGTTTATGTTTGGAAATAATAAACAAATGGAACTATATTTAGTATATATGGAAGATCAGTTATGATATAATTGTTATATAATTGATAATGCATGAAATTACAAAAAAAAAAAAATAAAGAAAGATTGAACTCTAGATACTAAGCTAAAATTTTTTTCTTTACCACAGCTTTTCTATTCAGTATGTTTCTTTTATAGCTTTATTGTTGTTTCCCTTTGCATAATATTCATGCTAAATACTTATATTTTCAAATCCGTTATTCATTTTTCAATATTACATTTTGTTGCATTCTCCCATTTGTTTTTGTTAATTTACTTACATACTCCATTTCCTATATTGTTCTATTAATTTTTGAGTAATATAACTCAAAATTGTCATGATCACGAGCCAACACTATTTGATCTCAGCATAGAAAATTTTAGATTAACCATTCGATATTGAGTCCCAAGGTATTGTAAAATATATATTATTTATAATACTTCACTCATATACACTTTAATGCAATTAATTTTCTTAAAAACTTCTTTATTTTCTTACAGTTTCGACTGTCCAGCAGTCTTCTTCAGAGCTCCATCTTCCTTACAGTTGTTTTACCTGTAAGGAAGATGGAGCTCTGAAGAAGACTGCTGGACAGTCGAAACTGTAAGAAAATAAAGAAGTTTTTAAGAAAACTAATTGCATTAAAGTGTATATGAGTGAAGTATTATAAATAATATATATGATTATATGAAGATATGCAAAAAAAGTGAAGGAGAAAAATAAGAGTATTGTAGAATACTTGGAAAGAGACCACATGTGAGATGGATAGATGAAATAAGGAACTATGTTGAGTGATGTGGAGAAGAGAGGCTAGAGATCAGAGAAACTGGATTGGAGGGATCTTTATCCAGTAGTGGGGTGATAATTTTCTCGTATTAACGCTGGTTTATCAAATTAAACAAAATGTAACTACTTTTATCCAATTTTTACCATCGTTTATACAGTGAATAAACCAATCACAAATATTTGAATGGGGTGAAACCTTAATTTAGCTGCAACTTTTTGTAACTTATTAATCAGCCTATGTTTTCTAATAATTTTAATCAGCTTGTAAATAAACTACAGCCCAAAATGACTCTCCTAGTTAAATTGATGAATTATTGTTATGGTAACATATTTTAGTTATCCATGAATAAGTTTATATATTATTGCCTTTATATATTTGATAGCTGTAATTTGCTTCCAGGTTTATTAAAATTATTATAATTTATATCTTGGTACTATATATTTTATGCTTTTTTTTTTATAGTTAAAGAAAATTTACTTTGCGAAACTAAAGAATGCTTACGGTTATTACAAAAAATTTGCGGAGAGAAATTTCAGGTAATGTATTTATATTTATTGTATAGTAATTACTACCATTTGTTTATTTGAAATTTCTTCTTTACCATCAATTCTTTTCTTTAATTTACATGTTATCGAATAAATTGTTAAATTTTGAATTTTCAACTTCATCCTTTCCATTCTTAGCTACACACATGTAGCTCTACTTCATTTCGTTTATTCAATCCCAATAAATCCTTCTTTAAGGTTGTATTTTTATTTTATCTTTCTGTATGTATATGTTTGTATCAATTCTCTGTCTTTATGGCAATAGGTTGTTACAATCAAGAAATACTACTTTATTATTAATTTGCTAGTTCTGATTGGTTATGCTCTTAACGTAAGTTATTTTAGACTGCAACTAGGTTTATTGTATATAGAGCCATTGTTTTATTTAATTTATTGCATGGAAGTGAAACTTGGACACTCTATCAGCACAATACAAGGTTTTAAATCAATCAATATGTACTGGATGTGGTGCCATAGAGTCCACTATTGTAAAGTCTCACACCTTCGTTGGGTTAAACAAATGAACGATGCAAGATTTTCTAAAAGGGTGTTTTATGCTGAATTTGAGCATGTCTTCCTTGGGAGAAAAGGTGCTATCTATGTTATAAGGATTATCTCAAAGATGTTTTAAAGAAGTGCAATGCCAATTGTTTCCATCAGGGGGATATGGCAGAGAATCGAATACATTGGAGAGGTTTAGGACATGGTACTGAAGTATTTCAGAAGGAAAAGCTTTTCACTGAAATAAATTAAAAGACAACATCGTAAAATATCAAGTAGCCAGACAAATGGATTTTCATGCTTTATATATGGATGTATTTATGGTTCAGAAATTGGTTCGAATAGTCATCACAAAACTTATTTCTAGCGAATTTTTTTTTTACTTGGAGTAAGAACGGCTATACATTTTAGGAATGGTTGTTTATTATTATTTATTATTTTATTTATATCTACGGTATAATCTTTAATAATTGCTTTATGTCATTAAGTTTCTGTGATGTTTTTTTGTCTATCACAGTTTTTTGTTTTATGATCGTTCATTACTTCCTGTAAAATGTGACAATAATTATTAACTCTGCATCCCTAGGAGTATTATTTTACCCCACGAGCAATGACATCCTGTATTCACAATTGTACTCTTCAGTTTTATATTTAGCCTATCTACATTCATTTGATCACCCAGAATACACCTGTTATGGACTAATTCTGAGCTGAACCTCAATAATTAACTCATCCAAACTATAGGGTTTTTAGATTAGCTGCTGATCTATGAAACAACAATAGCATAAACAAGTAGCCAATGACACAAACAGGCCAATGTTTTCACTATAGAACTGAGAATTTATTTGAGAGAGAAACAGATATTACTAAGTTATATTCGGAATGGTAATTAATTAATCTGGAATTATTTTGAAAGTAACCTACATTGCAACTACTTTCAAAATGCAACCAGGCACATTCAAGTTTGGAGTGGAAAACTGCTAACAGCAATAATATTAGATGTTCCATGGGATGAGCTGGCATGACCAGAAAGTGTTAGGTTTTTTAGAAAGAATTATGGCATTCCTCATTCTGCTGGTTGTTATTTGCAACAACTACAGATTTGTAACCTCACGTAATCAGCAGCAAACTTTTACAACTATTGTAAATTTATTATTACTGTGAACAGATGCAATAAATGTTTAGACATTAACTTTAATTGTAACTCAATTATTTATTAGCCAGGAAACATTGCTATTAGTCAGCTAACTGGTTTGCTCTGCGCCATCTGTTAGAAAAAACAATTATAAGCCTGTTTTGCAAAACAATTAAAAGCTTATCTAGTGTAGACTCTAATCCCATGCCATTGCTGGCCAATATGTTTTTTACTGCATTGCAAAGCTCTCAACATGCTTATTTATAACTTAATTTAGTTTATATTTTTCATGTGAAAATTTCTTGATAATCCTGATATTAACATTAATATCTGAATAGTCCGACCACTAGATGGTGCCATGTCATATTAAAGAGTTTTTTTTTTTATGAATATGCCTGTGTATCTATTATGTGATTGTGGAATCTATTTAAAATTATCATTTAATGTTCTACGACTTAAGAAAGGACTAACCACTACACCCAGACAGATAAAGATGTGTCAAAGCTTAAATTTTTTTTTAGGTATCCAATCTATGGCTAAGTAGCAAGGCATATCTCTCCTATTGAATGTGTATCTCAGTTAATCTTAGTTGAAGAATAAAGACCTTTAACATATTCTAGGCTGATCAAGTGATTGTTGATAGTTGACCAGAAAGCATAATTGTGATTTGATGACGCCTTCATATTGGGTGAGGAGGGATTGTTGCATATATATTGGCATTGAATTCAGTCAATATTTTATTACAAATGAATAAAGGGGTCACATAATTTGCATAAACCACGGGAATGCTAGCACACTTAACTTGTTTGTGAACTAGTCTTCTGACGAAAAATCAAACTCAGCTATGCTTAGCTTATTGCTGTGGTTATGGAAATGTATTATTTATAGTTTGAGATGTAGGCAATTGAATAAAGAAATTTAGCTTGAGTTCAACCTTTAGGGTGTCAGAACTTTCAATTAATAGTTTTGATAGCAAAATAAGAGCTAAATTGTCACTTTGGAGCAGAATTTTCTATCAGGGTGTAAGTGAGCTGTTTATTTTTTATTTTTTATAATGAAGGTTGAGTCATAACATTTATTGTGGCTGTGATCAAAGAGAGATGTCTCCACATCCTAAAATAATAAAATGGCTTTACTGCTTGGGAGTTCATAATGGGTTCAAACATTAGAAATGCCAGAAGTGGAATCCATCTGGGAATCTTGCGGCCCAGAGTCTGACTCTCTATCATTCTAACATTATACAGTAAGGTATATAACTTAAGCAATTTGGAATTGATATAAACCAATAAGAATGCTCTACATAGCTTAATGCAGTGGTGGAGAGGTTGACGGAGGCCAAAAGTCACTGGATCGCAGCTCATTTCTGCCCCTTTTGATACTCACTTATTCCGCTAAGTGATGATTAAGAATAAAAAAATTTATTAGATGATCTTTTCTAAGGATGAGTGAGACCAAAATGAATTAGTTGGCCTGAGAAGATTATAATGCCAGTCCAGATCATACAATTGTCACATTCGCTTTTTTAGCAATTAGTGAGATCATTATAATGAGATCAGCCAAAACTCATGCGATGTTTATTAGCTTATAATAAGATCACTAAAATATTGTAAAGTTTTTTTTGTATGTTTTGTTAATGTAAGCAGTTCAAGTTCCAAAAGTGATAAGTAAACTGAGCTACGAGTCACAAACCTTCAGTTCTAGAGTCCACCTCCATACCACTACACTAAGCCTCACAAGGCATTTATGCATTAATAACGAATAATAAGAAACAAAACAGAAATAGTGAAGAATTTACTTATACAATTATGGCAAAAGAGTAGAAAGAAGAAAACAGGAAGTAGAGAGATTTAGAGAAGTTTTCAAGGAAATACCGCAAAGGCTTGAAATTCAGATATTTTATTGCAAAATGTGTAGTCAGATATTTAGTTCAATTATGTATATTTTTGAAATAGCTGAAATGAAGGATTAAAAATAATCAGAATATATTTTTGAAGTAGAATATATAGTGAGCCATGAATTGTGCTATATCAGTGCACTGCTTTAATTATGCGTTCTCTAAAAAAATGTAAATAAATAATAACAACAAAAAGTGTAAATAGACAAACAAGAAAGGCATTAAAATTTGTAAATATATTTTACGATATGTCAGCAGAGCCTTTTTCCCCATATTGAATTGCTATACACGATCAGGATTTTTAAAAAAAAAAAAAAAAATCTGTAAAAATAATACGGACTTAAAAACTAGAGAGGGTTTAGCCTATTGAAATAAGACCATTATTATGTTTCGAAAAAAGGATATCAATCAGAATTTGTTTAATTGTGATGAAAGTCAGACATTTCATTATTATTTTTATTTAAAAAATAAAAATATCATAACGTAATTTTTATTTTTCCCAAGAGAATGTGAATAAGTGGATATGCAGTAACATATGTGAAAACATGCTTTTTCAATTTATTATTAATAACTACATTATTATTTTTTAAATTTTATATTATAATCTTAATTTATATATGCATACTATACATAAAAAATGTCTTTTATGTGCATATTGAAAAGTGCTGTATACTTGCAATTCAATAAACAGTGAATTTTATTATAACCAAACTTTATCATCAAAAGGTGATTTATTATACACGATGTATGTGAGTGAGGTTTAAATAAAATATAACAGTATCGTAGCTCCATTTCATTATAGCAAATTAAGATATTCATGTTTTTTTTTTTAGATTTTACATCCATAATTTGGAATGCCGTTAAAATACTTGAATTAAACATAGGTTGTGATATATGGTCCTGATTTTGGCAAGTGATGAAATAATTATTACCTGCACAGAATGCTTATAAGAACTCCAAGATACCTTATAAGCTTTATTTCTTTTAATTTTTTATTTAAATTATTTATAAACCAATAAACATCACCGAAATCGATCTCTGCATTCACATTACTTTTAAATAGCAAGTCCAGTTCTTCTTCTGCCATCTTGTGAAGTGTCAGTAATCAAAAGGTGTAAATGATGGTTGGTGGAGGAATAACACTTAATTACGGATTTATTAAGCATTATCATCTGGCACCTATTGATTACTCAAACATACACTATGTGGCGGAACTGAAATAGTAAAAATGCTACTTGCAACATATATCACATGACTATTGTATGTATAAAACATGTCGTTAGGAGAAATTCCTTTCTTGCTACAATAAATGGGTGTAGAATGAAGAGTAATAAGTTTTCTGTCAAAATTTCTGACTTTGTAAACTTTGAACATCAAATAAAAATTAGACTTCTCAAAGTGAATTTAATTAAGGGTTTGATTTCAATGTCATGCAAATATATTTTTTTTCATTGGTTATTTTTGTTAAAAATTAAATTATGTTTGTACAGTAATGCCTCACACAAATGCCACATAAAACCATGCTATCATTATTAGTATTTGCATATTTTAAAGATATAAAAAGTTTCGTTATTATAATGCTATAACTGGTTTTTTAAAATTATTATTGATAAACATAATACTTATGGATTTACAAAAGTGAAATTAATAACTCCTTTTATAACTTATTCAGTGTAAACATACTGTTTCTACAAATAGTTTTTTTTTTTTTTTAAACAGTTTCGACTGCCCAGCAGTTTTCATCGGAGCTACAAAACATTAAAATATATATAACTACATAGAAATGATATATTATGTTATATATAGCTTTCACAAATAAACTCTTAACAAGCTTTGCAGAATATCCCAACCCCAGACCGGAATCTAATGCTTGAATATCCTAGCACCTCACTGAGGAAGCCAGTAGTAGAAACCGGTCTGGGGTTGGGGATATTCTGCAAAACTTGTTAAGAGCTTATTTGCAAGCTCTATATATAACATTTGTAATACAAGCTTGTTAAATAAAGTATGTGACATATGACTTGATTTCTTTGTAAATGATGTACTATACTTTAATTACATCTCAACCCACACAATTGTACAACATTTTACATATACTTTTATAATTATATTCAGGTATATGTAAAAATTTGTACTGTTGTAATTAAAATATGATTTATGTATGTTTAGATATAATTATAATACATCATTTCTATATAATCATATAAGAAAATATCATAAAGCATAACGCTAGCTGAAAATTAAATAAAAAATATACAAATTATTCTTCATGACATTAAAATGTGAATATTTATTCACAGTTGCTGAAGTTTCTTAATGTTGTGAAGAGTGATTTCTATATATGTAATCGTATGTATTTAAATATTTTGTGGCTCTGATGAAGACTGCCATGCAGTCGAAACTGTAAGAAAAGAAATACAATTATTTCTAGGAACAGTATATTTGCATTGAAAAAAGTATAAAATAAAGGTGTTACTAATTTTATTAATTGATAATTAATATATAAAAGATAAAGAAGGAGAAATATTAATAATATTTACAAAATATTTTTTTTATATTTTAAATTATATACTCTAATGTATGATAAATCCATTAAACATTATTTGCCATTATATATGTTAGCCACTTTGGACATACTAATAACATAAAAATTATATTATTCAAAAGAATTATTATAAATTTTTTTTATGGATATGTATGTACATAATACAAAAATATTTCAAGATGCTTTAATTTTGAAAATCTTGTATAGAATATATATCTTATGCATGAAAACTAATGTGGAATATTTATTTTGACTCAGAATTTCCTATTAAGCTCGATATACCAAATAGTTTGAAAAACAAACCCATGTTTGTAATTAGAGGGATTTTAACTCGGATTTTTCAATCTATTCATCCACTCCATCTTAAGCAATCAGTACACATGCCCACAGACATGCGAAAAAGATACATGATTCACAATATATGTATTTCATGCAGAACCAGCGCTCACCAGTTGGGCCAGATTATAATCTTCCACACATAGATACAATCAGTGCTCAGTTTTCTCAAACTTTAACGGACAGGCTTTAATCTTCTCACTCTTCCAACTATTCAACCATTCATTTCATTGAAAAATCGATGATGGGACACTGAAAGCTCTTATTGGATTTAATATTGTAGTCATACCCATGTAGACATTACATCAATCTAACCTCTCATATTATCGGGCCATTATGTATCCATATCTATTAATAGAAGAGGGATGGGCTGATCTTAATTTGGAAGGATTAAGAATATTGAAATCTGTCCATTAAAGTTTGAGGTATTCCTATCTTAATATAAACCGAGTTCTGATTGTGTATTTGTGTGGGAGATGATGATCTGGCCTATCTGATTAGTGCTCGCTCTGCATGAAATACATATATTGGGGACCATGTATCTTTTTTGCATTATGTGGTCATGTGTATCGGTTGCTTGAAATGGAGTGATGGATGAATAGACTGAAAAATCCTGAGTTCAAATCCCTCTATAAGCAATTTACATACTGCCTTAGAAACCCATGTTTTGTTGCACAACGGAAAAAAAAATTGTAGACTGCCAAGTTCATAAAAATTTTAATGAACGTTTCTTTTGAATATGTTGGATTTTTATTATCGAATATAATGAAGCGGTGTACAAACCACATGACTCTAAATGTGTAAATAATTAAAATTAACATATCATATCATTTACGACTTTCTTAAACACTTTATCAATACTTTTTATTTATATCAAAAGTAACAGTTTCGACTGTTCTGCAGTCATCATCAGAGCTACAATATTCAAATATATAATCATATAATTAATACACTTATACACATATTCATATACATAATTAAATACACAATATAAACAAAAATATACATTTTAACCTGACCATTATAAATAAATCATTTCCCATTTTATTACTTTACTCTTAAATAATTCTATCAATATTTACCATTTTGAATGTATCTCGATCTTCCAATCCTCTAAACTGTTAGTTTTGATATAAATAAAGAGTATTGTTAAAGGGTTTAAGAAAGTTCTAAATAATATGATATGTTAATGTAGAAATCAATACATAGGAAAAGGAAGAAGAAGAAGAAAATTAATTACAATTAACAAATTAAAATATAGGATGTTTCATCACGTCAAAATAAGGACTATGACTAAATTAGTTGTATGTATAGCTGTTATTTTACCTTATTTATTGTATGGGAGTGAGATTTGGACACATACTTGGTGAAATATAAATATATTAGAGGTGTCATTTAAGGATACTCTGTAAAATTTTAAAACACAGTGGCGAGATTATACGACCAATCGATATATTCTTTAATTAAAGGTCATTAAATGCAAAGTCACATCTTCATTGGATGGGACATGAAATGAATGAACAATAATGGTCTTCCTTGAAATATCTTTTATGATGAACTTGAGAATGATTTTTATGGGAAAGGCAGACTGCGTTTACATTATAAGAATCATTTCAAAGATATTCTAAAAAGAAGTGCAATATTAGATCATTCATTGGGAGGATGTGGCAGAGAATAGAATATCTTGGAGAATAGAATTAGACACCACACTGAAGTATTCTAGAAAGGAAAGTTTATTGCAGAAGTAGTTAGAAAGCAGAAATGTTAACTGTCATATGAACAGAATAATGGATTGGTGTGTTCTCTGCGCGAATGTGTTTGTGGTTTACTGACTGGTCCATATAATCATCGCAAAATTCATTTCCAGTGCAACACTATTATTTTCTTTTGGAATTGGAATGGCCATATTTATTTGGAAGGAATTGTTGCAGATGATGGAAAATATCTGAGGTATGAGATGAATAAATAAGGCTATAAAAAAAGGTGTTTGAATAATCTGTATTAAATTTTAAGCATTTATTATTTGCTCTTGTTAGGGATTTCTCTGTAAGAAAATTTTTTTTGCATTGCATTGCCTACATGCTCTTGCCATGCTTTTTGTTGTCTTTTGAATTAAGAGAATATTTAATTATGAAATTATTATTGTGATTATTAACATTTATAATTCAGTTAAGCATTATGTTTTTAAGTTACTATCTCCAATCTCTTAATATGGGGCCTGTGTCTCCTGATGTCGATCATTGCAGTAACCATGTCAGTGAGATTCCCCATTTTATTACACCCTCCAAAACTCTGGCTCTGGCCTAAAATTATAGTTATCATGAGCCTCTCCTGCTATTGGCCATCTTAATATGGGACCTGTGTCTCCTGATGTCGATCGTTGCAGTAACCATGTCAGTGAGATTCCCCATTTTATTACACCCTCCAAAATTCTGGCTCTGGCCTAAAATTATAGTTATCATGAGCCTCTCTTGCTATTGGCCATCTCTCTGTATTGACTGTGACAATTAGATTGTATGTTTGTGCAAGCAAATTTTGGTTCTTTAATTACGAGCTAGTTTTTGGGTTGAGATCCAAGTTATCACAAGTTTCTCCAATTATCTCTCAGCACTAACTGCAACAATTATATTAACAAATTCTTTTATTCTCACTGTTTTAACACCATCTATTGTAGGCTTGAGTAATCAATAGATACCAAGTAGTTGTACTTAATAAATTCCTATCCAGTGCTATTCTATTTGAATATTCACAGAGGCAAAACTCTCCATGCAGTAGCGCCTCTCGACGCAAGCCAGAGTAATCAATGGATGAGGGAAGGTTTATGCATAATATCCCTATCTAGTGCCTACTCATCCAATATCTTTAGATTTAGTTTCTAGCTTCTGACTTTCATCAATGAGGAGCCTTGGATCTGAGAGGACTGCACCTAGATCTTAGGCTCTAATGCAACCCTCCTGCAGGTCACCTTTTACTTTTTTAACTAACTATAACTATCCGAATATTCCCAGACTAGTTTCTAACATATCTTTCATCATTGAGAAATTTTTTGGATTTTTTTTTTAACCTTGCACATAGAATTTTTGGATTATTAAGCACTATCATCTGACATCTATTGATTGCTAAAACTTACACTAGATGGCCTGAAACTAATCTACCCTTAATTTACTTGCACAACAATTTTGTTTTTCGGTGTTTTTTTTTCCTGAAGTTTGAATGGCTATACCTATCCACAAGTGGATTCTAATAATAATGATGATGATAAAGTCTTCAGGATGATCTAAATAAGCTAAAATAAATTCTATTAAGGGAAGAAAAGATGGCAAATTATTTCCAACTATTTGAACTCAGATTTTCAAGCACTCTTCAACTATCCACATTATCTCATACAACTAAGACATATGACCACACACATGTACAAAAGATAAATAATCACCAATGCGTATTTCATGCTAAACCAGCACTCATCAGTTGGTCCAGATTATCATCTCCCATATATATATATAATCAGTGCTTAGTTTATATTAAGATAGCAAATCATACTTTATTGGACTGGCTTCAATCCACTCCAACCTCCAACTTTTCAGCCATTCATATCATTGAAATTATGATGATGAAAACTCAAATCCCATGCTGATGCTAATATTATTGCCATGCCCCTCAAGTCACTCTGACCCCTCATGTATAGGACCTTATCCATTTAAATACATATAAGTGGATGGCTGAAAAGTTGGAGGTTGGAGTGGATTGAAGCCAGTCCATTAAACTATGAAGATTTGTTATCTTAATATAAACTGAGCACTGATTATATATGTGAGTGGGAGATGATAATCTGGACCAACTGATGAGTGCTGGTTTAGCACAAAATACGTACATTGATGATTATTTATCTTTTCTACATGTGTGTGGTCATATGTATAAGTTGTATGAGATAATATGGATAGTTGAAGGGTGCTTGAAAATCGGAGTTCAAATCCCTTATACTTACAATTAAGCTCCCAAGTTTGTGAAGAGTTCCTGGTTTTCAAATATTTGCAACTATTACTTAATTTTTAGTTATACTTATGAAGATTTAATCTGGTTTTTAGGGGGGGGGGCAGTGATTTTAAATACGGGTTACAGCAAGACGGTCATTCATTTTTCCACCACCATTTAATGCCCTAGTGTCACCTTAGCAACCTGTTTCTAGTTATATATTATGCTCTCCGCATAATAATTCCATCAAGTATTACTTTTAACTGTGAAATTCAATTTTCATATATAAAGTACATGAAAAGATTTCATCTTTTATATTCTTTATTAAAATAAATGCTTTTTATTTTTATAAAAATAAAATTATAAAATCTAGAAGGAGTTCTTTGTGAAATTGTTGAACGTAGAATATAAATTGGGTGCAACAGCTGGTGTCGGAATATTTATATTTTTCTTTCACTTTCTGCTAATATTATCAAAACAGACAGAATTCCCCAAGATAGCATCAATCTTCCTTAGAATACGATGACTTTGTTTATTAACATTAATAGCATACCTAGCTATTTCACAGTTTGAAAATTTATCGATACAGTAATATTAGTGTTGAAAATATTAGCTGTTTGATTTTTGCTGACTTTCTGGTTGATGTAAGCACACACGCGCGTATAAGCTCACCTGCAGAAAATAATAATTCTTTTTCTGTGTGTGAGTTCATTTTCACTATATATGCGACATTAATTTGAAGGTATATAATAGCATGTAAAGTTAGAAATAGTACTATACTTTAAATGATGTCAACTAAAGATGGAGGTGCTGCGGAATAGAGTAGAAGAGAAAGTATGAAATCAAATATGGAATAGGTGACTTGGAAAATAAGGAATAATGGATTACATTTATATCCCACAATGCATATATAATGGTCAGAAAAAAATTAGGTGTGTTGTGGTAGAGCTGACTGTATGTGATGAGGTTTATCACTTGAAGTGTTTAAATAAGACTAAAAAGGACATAACAGGTTTATGGTTATGTAGAAAGTGTGTAAATATGATAAAAGAGGCGAAAAAGTGGTTTCTAAGTGTAGATAGTTTAAAAAGAAAGGAGAAATGGAACAAAATGTAACTGAGGAAGATAAGATAGAGTATGGTTTGTAGTGGAGTGATAGAAGTTTACTTAAATGCAGATTTATTACATGAGTATGTACACATTTACCCACATATCTACATTTATATTCCACATCTGTTTCATATCTATATTACCTAGTAATGTCTTATAAAAATCAATAATCTTTTTAATGTATAAATTGAGTAAAAATTATAACCAACCATTCATCAAACAATATCAGTCATTTATACTTTAAAAATGTTATTAAGTTTTGTATGATCTTATAAAAATCAATAACTTTTATAAATATATATGTAGGTATGGAGTATAAGTATGCAGATGCTAATAATATATATGTATCTAAATAATAGTCAAGTAAAAAATATTTTTTTAATATGTAGATAGAAAGGTATATATATCTAGATATGCATTTATAGATTTATATGTGTCTCTGTAAAAAGTATTATGAGTATATGTATCACATGAACCTAGCTTACACAATACTTTTACATAGCAAATGTATTTCTCCTATTCAGTTCTGCCACCTAGTGTATGCTCGAATACTTAATAGGTGGCAGAACTTGAGTAGAAAAAATGGATTTTCTACACAAAAATATTTTGTTATCTGGAACCATGTGATGTTTTAATGGTTTTATGATAGTCCTTGTCAAGAAATGATAGGTGCCTAACCGAGAACATTATCATGGGTAGGTACTAAACTGGGGTCAAATTTATATAAGTATGCAAGCAAATTGGCTCTGTTTCAAAATGTTAAAATGTTTTTAAATTTCAAGCTGTTAGCTTGATAGTAAATTTAGGAATAAAAGATGTTTGTTGGAAGAAAGGTGCATTAAATTTAAGCAATCCAGGTATTTCCTTATTGAAGAAAGCAATAATCTAGAAACTATATCAGGCATAAGGATAGGATGGCATGATATTTGTTAAGCACTATCATTACATGACCCCTGCTTACATTATGCAGTTTAGCAGCAAGTTCCTTTTCTCACACTACATTTTCGCCACAAGCTTTAGCTTGATAGTAAAATAAAGATGAAATGTGCATTGGATCTAAAAGATCTAGGTGTACTAATCCAAAAATCTTTTCTCTGATGAAAACCATAACTGATTATATCAAATAGAACAGGTCTGGTTAATAAGCATTACCATTTAGCATTTATTAATTATTAAAACTTACACTAGGTGGCAAAACTGCAGTGAGAAAAAAGAAATTTCTGCAGTTAAGTACTACCTTTTGGCGTTTAGCAAACTCAAGTTTATTCTGGCTGGTGTAATTGTAGTAGAAGAAATAATATAATCAATGATTATATGGATTAATGTAATCCACTTGTAAATTACAACTCTGAAGAAGATTGTTAGATAATCGAAACTGCAAGAAGAAACAGCAATAAAATGCATTGATAATTTGGAAATGCAAGATATATATTTTTATTACTGCAATGCGAGAAATAATGAATAAATTATTATTCTTAATTAACCTGAAGCTTAATTATCCAATAAATAATAATGAAATATATATTTGCTGACCAGTTATTAAATGACAAGGTTGATTGGCTACTTCAAAGAAAAACTTTAAGTATTTCAAAGTTTGAATGCTAGATCATGTGCATTGGTAAGCCAATGTGCCAATCGCTATGCCACAAGACTTCTGTTTATTCTTCATAGTATTTGCATATATTCTCTTACGTTTACTATCTTAATGCATTTTCTAAGTGACCGTTATTCATAGTGTGATCAATACCTTATCCCTGATTATTCTTATTCATCTGCGCAGGGCTGGTCAAGATGTTGATGGCGATTGATCATTGACCACTGAAGTTTATTCTCTGAATTAAGATAAACTATTGTAATTTTCAAAAAAATTATGTAAATATATTTTTATCTCATTCATATCAATTCAAGCTTCCCTGGTGGAAAAACAATTTGGGTATCTACTTTTTGTCTCTTTTTAAATATACTTTGGCGTGAAATATGCGATAGTATGAAAATTTATAGTGTTAACAATACTTGCCATTATGAGAGGTGGAGTTTAAATTCCGCTATATAATATTAAATGTAATAAATTTGCATTATTGTATAGTGAGGATGGCAGAAGATGTGTCTTAAGATAATTGGAATGAATAATACTAAGTGATAAATTAGAAGGATGTATGGAATGTGGAATGCATATTAACATTGAGGAGATTAAATGTTTATGGATATGGAGAAATGCAAAAAGACTGCAAATTGAAATCCATGATAACATAGTTCAACGGGCAAAAGGATTTAGATAGATGATTGAGTGAGAATGGAATAAGTGAAGATGAAGTTAAAAGAAGAATAGTATTGGCAAAGGAAGCATTTATTAATAGAAAGAAAATATTGTGCGGACCTTTAAAGAGAGAATTAAGAAATAGATTAATTAAATGCTATGTGAGGAATTTACTAATGTAGACAATGAGTGATAAAAATTAAAAACAGATTGCGAGATTTTGAGATGTGGATATTGGAGAAAATCAGTTGGATGAATAAAATGACAAATGAAGTTTTGAAATCAGAGAGAGAGAAAGAGAAACTGGATTGGACACATATTAAGAAGAAATTACAGATTAATGAAAGATGTTTTGGAGACAATGGTGAGTGGAAGTAAGAAGAAAGGACAGAAGAGATTGACATTGTAGGATGATAGAAGAGAAGGGAAGAGTAATGTGGAATTGAAGAGCTGGCTAATGAAGAGAAGGGAATGGAAAAATGGATGAATTGATGATGTGTCTGCTTTCTGGACCTATTGAATTGTGAGTCAATTTAACAGTTGAAGTAAATAAATAATAAATTGCCATATAAGTCCAAAAGAGTAAAAATACTAAAAAAAAAAAGAGTTTTGCCATTACTATACAAACCAATCTGTAAACCACAAATATGTCCACACATAGATCATGCTGATCCAGTTTTCTGCTTACTTTATATTTTGTAATGCTGTCTTTTAATTTCTTCAAGCAGAAAATTTTTTTTCTGAAATACTTCATCACCATATCTAATTGCAGCTCTCCAATGCGGCCTATTCTCTACCATACCTTCCCAATGAAAACAGTTGACACTGCATTTCTTTAAAATGTCTTTGATATATTTCTTATTTTGTAGACGGGATCTATCTCTCCATAAAAACCATGTTCAGATTCATCATAAAACACCATTTTAGGGTGTCTTTCATTGTTCATTCATTTGACATACCCAATCCAACGGAAGTGATTTTACAATAGTGGTCTCAACAGAATCCAATGGAAGTGATTTTACAATAGTGGTCTCAACTCAATCCAACGGAAGTGATTTTACAGTAGTGGTCTTGACAATATTACGTGCAACAAGCTGAAGAATGTATTGATTGGTTTTCTGATCTTGTCACTATATTTTTAAAAGTTTATGGAGTATCCTTTAAATGCAACTTTTGTAAAAAGCTTGACAAGGTATCCAAATTTCACTTTCATACAATAAATTAGGTAAAAGAACAGTTCTAAATACAGCTAACTTAGTTGCAGTAGTTATATTCCTGAAATGAAATATTTCTGTATTTTAACCAGTTGAAAGCAGAATCAGCATATCGGAGTCTGAGTTATACCTCATCATCCAAATCTAATTTTCTACTTCTGAAACTACCAAGATATTTAAACTGGTTTACATTACTCATATGTTGAAATGCAGTAAAATGCAGACAATGGTGAACAAATTGTAATATTAATTGGCTGAGCGCTTTCGAGAAGTTTTATCTTCTCATAATCGTAGAAGTTGGGTTGTGTGCGCATGATAGAGAATTATACGACAAATATTTAAATGTATGCAAAGTGAATTAGAAAGCATACTTTTTGGACAGAGAAAAGTATGCTTCCAATTTATACCATAGGTGTTATTAGCTATAAGTCATGCTTCTTAGATTTTATGATTAGAGTCTATGTATGCAGTGGAAGCAGAAGACGGTTCAAATATATGGCCAGTGGACCTTTGGTGTTCTAAAAAGATGGAATTATATTTGGGTTTATTCAGAGCTCTTTTGTATAAGTAACAGTACTGAAAGACACGTTTAGAGTCATGGGATTCTATGCAAGTGATGGAAGAGGAAGACAATTCAAATATATGGTCATTGGACCTTTGGTGTTCTAAAAAGATGGAATTATATTTGGGTTTATTCGCAGCTCTTATGTAAGTAACAGTGCTGAGAGACACAAGTGGACGGAGATGCATGGGATTCACCATAGCACATGTAATTGCAGTCGGTTTGGGGGCATGGGATCTTGTACACTGTGTGTGAAGTTGCTGAGGATTGTTCTTCAGTCACTGGGTGATAAAGAATTTGAATTTTTCGAACATTAATTAATAAACAAATGTTTATATATTGTATTCAAAACATTAAGAACATTCTGGAAATCGCCTTTTGAACAGGTAAGAATAGACAATCATGAGCAGACTGTAAATCACTAACATCACATGATCACCATTTTTTGTGCTTATACAATCTGTTAACACAATAGCAACCTTCTCTATATATTGCCATATAGTGCAAGCCATGGTAATCAGTGGATGCTATAAGGTTAGGGCAACAGATGTGAATTCTAATGACCTAGCATTCATTGGTTACTATGGCTTGCACAGGTGGCAATATTGATTGGAGGTATATACTGTATTTCCAGAAACAAAGAAGAAAAAAATGATTTCACTTTTAATGGATCCGTTTGATCCACCTACACAATTCCAACGACCACTGTTATAAAAATTGAAAACGATGTTGGAGCAAGTACACATTCTTGTTTAATGGCAGTTCTTGGCTCAAATGCCTCAGATTGTCTACCTGTTAGTAATAACACTTTCTCTCGGTCTATGATGTAGAAGCTATATAATATGAATAAATTTGGAGGCTAAAGAACTAATTTCAAACAATGCTAACTGAATCAAATGCCTTAATCAAATGAATATATAAATCACTCCTTTATACCAACATTTTCTTTTCCATTTTCCTGGTAACCAAAACCATGTCTATAGTGCTTCTTGATAAAACCACATTGAGTCTTTGATAAACCATTCATCTATTACTGGAAGCCATCTATTCAACAAAATTCTTAAAAGTACCTTTGCTGTAGTAGATAAATAATGTCACAATAATTACTGCAACTTGTCTACTTCCCTTGTAGTTAAAAATTGAAACAAAAGCATTCTTAAGATTGGATGGCATAATTTCATGGTTCCATGTTTTTAAAAACTCCAATAATTTTGAAGCTAACATCATTACCATATTTTAAGACTTTTCCAGATTATTTCATCCAGACCCGCAGCCTTTCCATTTTTAAGATTATGGAGAACTGACTTAAATTCATTAAATTGGATTTCTTTGTCCAAATCTAAATGAGATAAAATGGATATATCATTAAAAATTGTCATGTCATCCCAATTTTTATATACAATTACTCCTTTCACCTACGCAAAGTGAGTTGTAACATCACTGACCTTTCGCTGATGAAGCATGAAATTACAACAATAGAAGATACTAAATTAGATTTTACAGCAAATCCAACGCCATGCATTTTTCTTACACGATTTTGGCTCCCCCCCCCAAAAAAAAAGTATCTTTCTGCTCTATTAAACTTCTTTTCCTCTGGAAGATGGTTTTCATTATGAACAGCTATATCATTCTTAAATATTGACACCTTTTTAGCGACCAAGGCAGTCCTCCATTCTAGTTTTGAAGGGTTTGTATCTAGTAATGTTCCCACATTCCATGGACCTATATTTGGGGAAAAAATTAGATTTCTAATATTTATTGCTGATACTGCCACAGCGTTTTGCTTTACTACTACTAATACTGATATTACTATTACTACTATTATTTCTACGGCTGAAATGAGTGATCTACCAGGAGCAATAACTTATCCAGACTATATGAGACAGACCATTTTAGATCGCATTTTCTAGGTACTTCCATTGCTGGTATGGGGATCCCTAAATAGGACTGCCTAAACATGCAGTCTTTACTCACAGAAACTGCAGATATCCTGTGATCATAGTGCCTTGAACAAAGATCACAACTAAAGGACTCCTGGCCTACTAAGCATATCTCAATCACTTTTTTCCTAATTCTCAAAGACTTGAGCTAAAATATGGAAAAAGGAAACTGGTTAATGCTGTGCATGTAGTTAAAGGATAGAAATGTTCTTGCACACATATACCCAATCCTTCTGGCACAGTTGTTATAAGATGTTGGGTGGCATGAGAGGCCCATGAAAACAGCCCTACAAAAATTTAAATGATCGAAGAAGAGGACTACTGAAAAGTATACATATGTTAGTAATTACACAACGTTTCAAGTAATATTATTCTCCACTTTTCTTCAGGTGTTGTTGGCCTAACCAGTGACAATATTAGCATAGGAGGTGAATTTAGATCTTTAGGTTCTCAAATATTGGCTGTTTGTATTGGAAACAGTACCTGACCTTTGATATACCAACATCCTATCTTACAAGGTAATAGCAGCTCCTGATTGGACACTGTTTGTTTGTTATTCACAGTTGGCCTTCATATCTAAAGACCATGCCCATATCTGACACTTCCGGAACTTGCTATATTTTAGATATACATATTCATTATTTGCTGATGTTATAAACATCTCTGCAAGTAGGCAGTTTTTTGTATGCCATTGAGTCTTACATTCTCGTTACTGTTTTATTGAAGTGAGAGAATATTTAATTTTGAATGGATGTTGTCTTCAGTCAATTTTAAGTATGAACAGTGGTAGTAATCAATTGTCTTTCTACATTAATTGTGACTATGATGCAGAAATGTAGTGGTAGAATCTGGATTATTTCTTTCATCGCTCTTCTTATGAACTCTCAAGCAATAAACCATTTGGAAACATTACCAAATTCATCACTTCCTTTATTTTGCTGTAATATCTTATATAAATGCAATTTATCCCTACTTTGTAAACTTTTTAGCAAAAACCTTTTATTGTACCTATATGCATACACAGCCTTCTGTTTCGGCTGTCCTGCAGTCTTCTTCAGAGCCAATTTTAATTTTTAAAAATTGAAGTAAAATTGGCTCTGAAAAAGACTTCTAAAAAGTGTTGAAAGTAATGGATAAATTGCATTTATAGAATAAACCATGTGATTATATTTTTATAGAATTTTTTTCATATTTCGTAGTTTTATTTCTTTTGGTGTTAGAATGACTATGCCCATTTATGAGTGTCTATAACTAATGTTGATATGATACTAAAACTTCTTAGAATGTAACAAGCTCTACTGCAATAATGGCAATCTATTTTACAAGGTGGTTGTTCCTAAAAAGTATTTTAGATCTAGCCTTTGATCAATGATGAAAAACATTCATTACAGTTAACATTTTAAATATTTTTTACACGAATTATAATAATTTTTTTTTGGAGTTAAAAAAATATTAATGGCTTTTATTATTTGATAGCCTTCAAAAGCCAGGAGTGGATTTTAAACACCAAAGTTCATACTCTACTATTCTTTTAAATAATGTAGGGCAATTTTAAGAGTTATTACTAGTAGACTCTTTAGAATCATCAAATATTTACTTCCATGTACCCATGTTTATAATAAACTGAATCTCTGTCATTATTGTATTAAATATAAACTGTATAATGTAATGTTTATTTTTGTAACTTAATAGATAAGATCGTTCTAATGTTGTATATGCCATGAGGTACAAGTCAGACCACACATAATATGGGAAAGCTAGGGGAACTGAAGGCAAGGATTACACAGCATTCACTTATATTCAGTATTTTATAATAAAAAAACAAAAAAATGGAGGTTTGTTCCCAGGTATTGTTGAAATGCAAACACAAGAGGCACCATACAGTAGCACCACTCAGTGCAAATCAAATCTCTATTTAGGGCCTATTCATCCAATATCTCCAAGCTAGTTTTTATCTTGTGGCTTTCTTCAGTGAATATCATGTGCTATTGTTGAAATGGTTTGTGACCAAAGAAATGATAGAAAGAGGAAAATCAAAGAAGCATAGTTTTTTTTTTTAATGAAATGAACGTGATGAACCAAAGAGCCAATAGCATTTAAATAAATAAATAATGACTTTTTGGACGTTATTTCTTGGTGAAATTTTGTAATGTTAATAACCATGAGTAAGTCAAAATAAGAGTCATAGATCACATGACCATATTCTCTTAAGCTTGTAAGTTATAAACAATGAGGATTGCCAATTCCTCAACAAGCTTTGTGATAAATGCTTAGCCAGAGCTAGCGTTTAAAATATCTGTCAGGAAACCCCCCCCCCCCAAACCCCTGACCATGGTTTCGTGCTTTGGCCTTCCTCAGAGAGGTATCAAGGTAGGTTCAGACACTAGATCTAAAAATAACAACCCAAAGCCAAGCACTTATCTAAAAGTTATCTATTGAGTGGAAAATCTGAAAATGTCAGACACCTACATGTCTTTAAACCCAGCTATCCAACTCAAATAGGTAAATGTAATCCTACGCCCCCCTCCCCAAGTTATTTATATATATTAAAACATACACTTATAGTGTTTTTATATATTTTGTATATGTGCTTATGTTTATATTTGTATATATGCGTGTAATGTTTATAATTGTATCTTTATACGTGCATATATGTATATAGGAATAAAGTTGTTTATATTTTCATTCTAGGTAATTTTTAAAAGCCTTTCATCCATTGACATTAAAACATCACAAACCGAAACAATTCTAGAATTATTCAACACGTTATAAAGTGATTGGCTGAAGACTTCGGGAGGACGTAGAAAATACAAATGGCTTGCAGCTATTTTAACAACTTATTGTTTGCAGAAGAGAAACAAAAATGTACATATTTATTTTGTGAAAAGAATGTTTCATTTTTTATATGAAAAAATAAAAATATATATAACTTCTCTACTGTAATATATTGTGTTTATGTATATTTAGAGATTGCAATGCACGTATAGTTTCATTTATTGATAAGTAATTGTTTTTTATATTTACAGATACAGGCACATATATACACTATTCTTTTCATATATATATTAAACCAGTATCGTTTTAGCAGACACTCAGGTATTTGATTTCAAGCCTTTCACTAAATACCTGAAACCGAGGGCAATAGCGAACCTGTATAATGATATACATGTTTAACACATTTGCACCCATCTTAGATTTATATCTTCACTAGAAGCTGTAAAGTCAGCAGACATGGCAACAGTTGATAACCAAAGACAGAGAGAGAAGACTGCCATATGATAATATTTAATCCTACTGATCAATGAAAGGGTAAAGTGGTAGATTTTGAATCTTAATGTCGGTGAATCGTAATTCCGGTATGTCACTTCCGGTTCTTGAACTTTTTATGAATTCTTGCGCCATAAACCATTTGATTATTATTATTTTTTATTTGGCTATCTACGAATGTAAATCATTTTCAACTGAAAGAAGATTGCACATATTGGAAGAACAGTCTAAAGTGGACATTGTTGTCCAAGTTAGTAGAAAAAGAAGAGACAATCAATTTGAAAAGCGATGTTTATTTTATTATAAGATTGCAATGGAATTTATTATTAAAAATATGGATCGAGTAGCATTGTGAAGATTATTGATATATTTGATAGAGTGGCAAGATTAGTTATTCAACTTAATGCAAGCTTTTAAATGCAAATAATTCAAGTTTATGCTGAAGCAAGTTGTCATTACTATAAAGAGTAATGGTTTTTATTTAGATTTACAAAACACCTTTGATCAAGCCAAACGATGTTTTAAAATTATGATGAAAAATGCGAATGCTAGAATTTGGAAACAGTTGAAAGACAACAGGGCTTTGGTTAAAATCGTTCATGGATGCAGAACTGAAACATGATGTAGATTTATAGAAGTGACAGAATCTGGACTAATCTTGGGGAAATCATCCCTGTATCAGATCAAAAATGGTTGAACATGATAGCAATGGTACAATATTTTAAAAAATGCAATAAACAATACAAATAATTTAATAACAAAAAATACAATAAAACAGTTAATGAAAAAGCAAAAACCTAAGGTAAGAAAGAAAATAATTACGTGACTGACTGACTGCTTAAGGGATCGGCTGATTGGAAGATGATTGATTGGAAGATGATTGACTCATAGCAGTATTTCTACTGTTGAGAATTCATGTGAAATTTATAAATTCAAATTTTTAATTTTATGACTTTCAAACTATAATTGCTGAATCTATGGGTGTAAGGGCCAATTATATATATATATTTATTTATTAATAAGTATATACAATATCTTAAATAACACTTTGAAATAATTCTAATATGGGTATAATGGAAAAAGTATGCCAATGATCTAGCTTACATTTGATGTCTACATTAATGATTTCAAAACATTCTATATCATTGACCAATAGAACTATTATGCAAATACTTGCAATTAATGGATTCTACAGTTGATGACAATATCTGATTTCCAAACAGTATCATTGTCCTACAGAACAATTATGTAAAAACTAGCAGTCAATGGATTCTTCAATGATTTTCCAAACATTCTATATTGTAGTCCTATAGAACCATTATGTAACTATTAGTAGTCAATGGAGTCTACATCAGTGATTTCCAAACATTCTAGATCATTGCCCTACAGAACAATTATGTAAATACTAACAATCAATGGTTTCACTACATCAATGATGTCCAAACATTTTATATCATTCTACGTCAATGATTTTCAAACATTCTATATTGTAGTCCTAAAGGGACAATTATGTAAATACTAGCAATCAATGGATTCTACATCAATGATTTCCAAACGTCGTACAGATTAATCATATAAATATTAGCAATCAATGAATTCTACTACATCAATGATTTCCAAAACATTCTAGATTATTGTTCTACAGAACAATCATGTAAATACTAGCAATTAATGGATTCTACTACATCAATGATTTCCAAACATTCTATATTGTAGTCCTAAAGAACAATTATATAAATACTAGTGATCAATGGATTCTATATCAATGATTTCTAAACATTCTATATCATAATCCTACAGAACAATTATATAAAACTAGCAATCAATGGATTCTACATCAATGATTTCCAAATGTCCTATAGAACAATCATGTAAATATTAACAATCAATGAATTTACTACATCAATGATTTCCAAATATTTGATATGATTTCTAAAACATTCTAGATTATTGTCCTCCAGAACAATTGTGTAAATACTAGCAATCAATAAATTTTACATCAATGATTTCCAAACATTCTATATCATTGTCCTACAGAATAATCATGTAAATACTAGCAATCAATGGATTCTACATCAATGATTTCCAAACATTTATATCATTGTCCTACATCAATGATTTCCAAACATTCTATATTGTCCTAAAGAACAATCATGTAAATACTAGCAACCAATGGATTCTACATCAATGATTTCGAAACATGTTATATCATAGTCCTACAGAACAATTATGTAAAACTAGCAATCAATGGAATCTACATCAATGATTTCCAAACATTGTCCTACAGAACAATCATGTAAATACTAGCAATCAATTGGATTCTACTACATCAATGATTTCCAAACATTCTATATTGTCCTAAAAACAATTATGTAAATACTAGCAATCAATGGATTCTATATCATAGTCCTACTGAACAATTATGTAAAACCTAGCAATCAATGGATTCTTCATCAATGATTTCCAAACATTCTATATTGTAGTCTTACAGAACAATTATGTAATATTAGTGATCAATGGATTCTACATCAATGATTTCCAAATATTTTAGATCATTGCCCTACAGAACAATCATGTAAATACTAACAGTCAACGGTTTCACTACATCACTAATTTCCAAACATTATTCTACATCAATGATTTCCAAACATTCTAGATTATTGTCCTACAGAACAATTATGTAAATACTAGCAATCAATGAATTCTACATCAATGGTTTCCAAACATTCTACATCGTCCTACAGAACAATCATGTAAATACCAGCAATTAATGGATTCTACTACATCAAGGATTTCCAAACATATCATTGTCCTACATCAATGATCAACATTATATTGTAGTCCTAAAGAACAATTATGTAAATACTAGCAATCAATGGATTCTACATGTGATTTCCAAACATTCTATATCATAGTCCTACAGACTAATTATGTAAAAACTAACAATCATTGGATTCTACATCAATGATTTCCAAACATTCTATATCATAGTCCTACAGAATAATTATGTAAAAACTAGCAATCAATGAATTCTACATCAATGATTTCCAAACAATCTACACCATTGTCTTACAGAACAATTATGTAAATACTAGCAATCAATGTATCCTATATCATAGTCCTACAGAATAATTGCGTAAATACTAGCAAATCATCTCCATGGATTCTACATCAATGATTCCCAAACATTCTAGATCATTGTCCTACAGAACATTCATATAAATACTAGCAATCAAAGGATTCTACTACATCAATGATTTTCAAACAGTGCCATTTAATAATTACTATCAGATTATTTATCTTCATCACTGATAAACACTTAGATTTTTTATTGTCGAATGTCTGACTTGAAACTTTAAATGCTCTAAAGTTTGAACTCACGCTATCTGACTTATGTAATCTTACACTAGGTTAGCAACTATATATTTAGTAGCTAGCTGTGTGATAACTGTAAGTACTTTTGACGTTTTTTTTAAATAGCAACAATGAATAATATATACTAAATGCTATCACATGATTCTTCCCTGACTTATAATAGCCACCTATTTCATATTGGTCTACTCTAGAACCAGGAGATTCTGAAGTGGTATTTAAAATGAATTGATTTAGTCGGATTTTTTTTTGCTTTTCGAAACGTAAAAGATTTTATTTATTTCTTTTCACAAAAGTATTATAAGGCAAAATAATTCTGAATAGAAAAAAAAAAATTTCATTTCGTAAGATCAATTTGGCGGCCATTGTACGGTTATAAAGAATTCAATACATTCGGCCTTAAATCTCTGCCGCTCTTCTCGCGTTAATATTTCAACATGTCAACTCAACAGTAGCCGACAAAAAAAAAATATAGATAATTTCATTTATATATGTGCAGTATAAATTAGTTTATTTCTTTTATTCATTTTAAAATAATTAATAGCCACAATGGCGAAAGTAATTATTTATGCAAATGCTGTAAAACATTTAATGAGATTCAAATTGCAACCAAACTGTTATTTTATAAAACTAATAATAAACTTATCACACAATTAATCATTTACTTTGGCGTTTTTTTTTTAAATATGTTTTTTTTTTTAAATACTGTTAAACAAAATTAAAAATATTTCGTGTTAACCTTTAATTTCCTTACCTTTATAACAATAATAAAAATCATAATTCTCATCAAGGGGATGGATTTGAACCCTAGATTCGAGTGTGATAAAAGTAAACAAATATTAAACAGCTACTTTTTTTTTCTTTTATGTGTCAAAGCGTCCCAGGAAGCGAACCCCGAGTCAACTGTTTGTAAGGCGGCTGTGCTAACCACTCCGCCACCAACCCTTGACAACATATTTGCTGCCGGAAAATAATGCTTTTTGACTAATAAACGATACAATTAAAGTAAATGTCAAAATATTTATTACTTCTTGCAGGTAATCATAGTACATTTACAGCAAGTAAGACTTTGCTGGCCATTACCAGTGAGTTGGAGGGGTGGTATGATTCTAATAAACCTAGCACTTCTAATCAAATTGATTCGTCTCATGAAAGACATGATTCTATTTGCCAACAATACTTACTGCTCCAAACCTGAGCAGGCCTGACTGCTCTTTGCAAATAGTGGGCAGTGTACATTATTAATATACTAACTCTGTCCTTGGTGAATTATTGTTTTGAATGTGACTAAGTAACACTATTACTCCTCCTTTAAATGTTTAAATTTTAAGGTACGTGGTTTGGCACAGTAGGTAGAGTGTCCAACTTGAGATCGATGCTGGCACTTGAACTAATGACCTCCCAAGCAACAGTCATATGCCTTTTTTTATAGGTAGGTCCTCTATCTTACTGTGATCAATTGACCTAGTTATCTGATTGATTCATTTGTGCCATTGTCTAATTGTTTACATCATTATCTTTCATTGATCAGCCATATTGTATTCTGAATCCGATTTAGAAAAACTTTAGTTTTATGTTCATCATTATAAATAATCTTAAGGCAAGTCCACAACAGCTAAATTATATCATTTTTGTGGTACTCTAATGCTATTTTTAGTGAATTTGTACTTTTAGTGAATTTGTACAATAAAAGTACATTGACATTTTAGATCACAAAACCACTAATATTAATCTGGTGTGGTTTAGCTCAGTGATGAGTGAGAACAAGATCGGTCAACTGTTAATGAAAAACTTGCCCTGTGCAGCTTAATTCATTAGTAAAGTTGAGATTCAGATATTAAAGATATCAGAATTGTTTCTCAGCTGAGTAGTGGAAATATGTTGGGTTCAGCATGTCATTTAGATGCTCGAGTGTCTCATGAGCTCCAGAGCAATCATCATCATCATTTAAACTTCACTTTGCTCCAGAGCAATCATCATCATCATTTAAACTTCACTTTCCAAATACAATGAACTGTGAGTAAAAGTTAATAAATAACAATGTTTTGAATAGTATTACTAGGATCGGAACTGAATCAGTGACCTTACAAATATTGGAGTTAAGGTGATATTTTGATCAACTAAGCCTGACCTGACCAGTAACAGTACTAGCATAGGAATTGAACTAATCTTCAGTTTCATGAATATTGAATATTTAAATAGCTAGGTTTAAATTTAGTATTTCCCAAATCTAAAGGTCAGCATTTCAACAGCCATGCTTATCCTATCACTGGTCAAGCTGAGCATAGGAATTAAACTGGTGACTTTTAGATTCTGATTCTAAGGTGATTCTTTAACTACATAGTTAAATATCACAATTCTTGAGTCACCTGTTCAATTTGCATGTTAGCACTGTCATTGGTCAGGCCAGCAACACCTGAAGAAAAGAGTAACATTGCTAGATAGGAATTATGTACTAACCTGTGTATTGTTACCAACAGTTAATGATACAATTATTTTATATTAAACTATTGTGCTTCACTTATATTGTGGTGTTTTAAATATCACATGACTTCTAAGTTACTGACCATATAACAAAACAGTTATTTTTCCGTAATCAATCATTATTATGGGGCATCTTCATAGTCCAGAGAAAAGTTGCTTGAGATCAATATTGATGATAGTTGTCTAGAATGAACTAGACTTAATGTTAATATTTAATGTTAGTATAGTATTTTGTGAATCATGAAGTCATTTACTTGAAATACATTTATATAGCATCTATTCCACGGGAGTCTTAAGATGAAAATCATTGCATTTTTTTATGAGATTAAAAATGAATGCATTTTAAAAATGTTTGGGTAAAACAATCTATTGTTTTTCAATCTGATTTCCCTCAAAATAACAAGCAGAAGCATGAATCTAGAAAATGGAATATAGTTTAACACTGTGTTATGAAAGAAGATATATTAAGCCACTAAATATCACATGATCCCATTTATGCCTACACAAGCTGTTTACACAGAAGCAAAACTCTCCCTACAGTAGCGCCAACTAGTGCAATTCATATAAAACATTGTGTTTTCATTTTGGACTCAAAGCTTTATAGTTAGTTAATAAGATAAAAGGTGGCTGCTGGAGGGTTGCATTCGTTCCTAAGTTCTAGGTGCAGTGCTCTCAAATCCAAGGTTCTTCCACTGATGAAAGCCACAAGCTAGAAACTGGTTTGGGGGATATTGCATGAGTAGGCACTAGATAACTTTCCCGAATCCATTGATTACCCTGGATTCCACTGAGTGGCATTACTGTATGAAGAGTTTTACTTCTATGTGAGAAAGAAGATATGATAGCCCCCTCTTAAAATCCTAAAATTTCATTACAGATATTTTCTCTTTAAATTATCAAAAGTTTAGCACAATTTGCTATAAAAAATATTTAGATTAATGGAAATTGAAAGGGAAATGGTAATAATTTCACAATGTTATTTGTTAACTCAATGAAGGGTAACCCCGGTCCTTGAAAGCCTACAATTCAGCTTGTGTACTTTTTAAAAATGTGTCACATTATTAAAAACATGGATTATAATAAATGTATGTCATTTACAATTCCTAAGGATTAATCTTCTGTTTATCATGACATTATTCCATTTGCAATGAAGTATGCAGTTCATTGACAAAATATTTTGGCTGTTTATTTAGCCTTAACAGTGAGCTAAAAAGCGTACATGTGTGGAGCGGAGCCATTCTATATTTGAAGGCAGAGCTCTCAATACCACTATCATGTTTACTCAATTACTTCTGTAATGTGTGATGACTAATAGTAATGCGTAGTCACTGGGCATCTACTTGAATATTGAGATCATAAAAAATACTAACAGCTTTATTGCTCAGGACTTCATAAGAAATTTGAATACCAGAACTGCGAGCACCAAAATGAGACCTAGGTTCTCCCAATCCCAAGTTGGACACTCTACCAGCTTGGGAGAGTGCCAGAACTGTGACTGCCAGAGTTGATCATAGGACCTACCGACACCGAGTTGAATATTCTACCAACTTCGGAGTTTATAAGAAGTTAGAATGCCAGAACTGTGAGTGCCAGAATTGATCATGGGACCTCCCAATCACAGGTTGGACCCTCTATCAATTTGGGAGCTTATAAGAAGTTAGAGTGCCAGAATTGATCATGAGACATCCTGATTGCAAGTTGGACACCTACCAATTTGTGAGTTTATAAGAAGTTAGAGTGCCAGAAATGCAAGTGTCAGAATTGAACATGGGACCTCCAATCCCAAATTGGACCCTATCAAGTTGGGAGTTTATTTAAAGTGCCAGAACTAAGTGCCAGAATTGGATCATGAAACCTCCCAATCACAAGTTGGGCACTCTATCAACTTGGGAGCTTATAAGAAGTTAGAGTGCCAGAAATGTAAGTACCAGAATTGATCACAGGACCTCCCAATACCCAAATTGGAGACTACATCAACTTGGGAGTTAAGAAGTCAGAGTGTATCCGAATTGATCACGGGATCTCCCGATCCCAAATTGAACCCTCTGCCAACTTGGGAATTTATAAGAAGTTAAAGTGACAGAACTGTGACAGAACTGTGAGTGCCAAAATTGATCATAGGACCTCCTGATCCCAAATTGGACACTACCAACTTGGGAAGTTTATAAGAAATTAGAGTGCCAGAATCGATCATCGATCCTGGGATCTCCCAATTCCTAATCGGACACTCAACCATGTCAAATCATACAAGGTATTAAAGTCATGCTATTGGTGAATGCATTTTTATTTTTATTTTGAACCTCTAAAAAATCTGCCCCTCATTTACATAAATGTAAATTAGCTGTCACCAAAAAAGATTGCCCATCCTTGATTTAAATAATGAAAAAAATAATTGCAATTAGCCCATTTAAGTGTTTGTAGAAACATAAGCTATGTGGAACAAGTTTCAGTTATCAACAAGGAGAAAAAACAGCTTTTTAAAACATGTTTGGAAAAAAAAAGGAACTGATAAGTTAATTAAAATTTAAAGTAATTAAAATAGTATTAATAAAAATTTTTTATCACAAAATAAATATAAAACCATTAAATATTGCACGATCACCATTTCCTATACTTACACAAGCTGTTATAACAGAGGCAAAACTCTATACAGTAATGTTCCAGAGTAACAATGAATGCAGGAAGGTTTGTGCATAAAATCTATCTAGTACCTACCCATCCAATACTCCCAGACTTATTTTTAGATTGTGGCTTTCATCAGTGAGGCACATGCACCTGAGAGCACTGCTCCTAGATTTTAGGATCTAATGCAATCCTCCAGTGCTCTCAGATCCAAGGCTCCTCACTGATGAAAGTCACAATCTAGAAACTAGTCTAGGGATATTGGATGAGTGGATACTAGATAGGGATTTTATGCACAAACCTTCTTGCATCCGTTCATTATTCTGGTTTACACTGGGTGGCACTATTGTATGGAGAGTTTTGCCTCTGTTAAAATCTTTTGTCTTTATTTTTTACCACAATATTATATCAAACAACACCAGTAATTAGATGCTTAAGTCTGAATGAAGACTAGCTAGACAGGAAATATTCTGGAAGTTATAAAAGGGCATGTCCTTTGATGAACCAGAAATTTTTATGTATAGGCATATATATATCTAAAAACCCTGTCAGCTAAGTTAATCTTCCTCCAATAATGATCTATACCACAATAATTCATCCACATTTTACTTCTTACTTCCAAATCATTTCCTCAGCTGTTTCACTTTTTTTCTTCTACTCAATTTTAGCAGGCTGTTTTGTTAATTCCATTATACTATCCTCAAATTTTCCACTTGTTAAAAAGATAACAACAGTCACAAAAAACCCACGAAATCTCCACTCTTTTCATTTTCTTGTCTTTAAATGTATCCCACTTTCTACACAATTGACCTTGACCTTGAACTACAAATGTATTGCTTTTCCTATCCCAAGTAAGCTACAGTCCAAATTCTTATGTTCTGATGTAATATAATGAATGCGGTCAAATATTTCCTTACATCATGTCTGCAGTTTCTGTCCACAGATTATATGCCCAGAAGTTCTTGTTGAATACATTGAACATCCTTTCTTTCAAATTCAACATTGAACATCCTTTCTTTCAAAACCATTACATATCCAATAAACTCATCTACTTCTTACTCATTATTTAATTATTTTTCCAATCCTGGTCTATTTATATTTTGTTTCCATATTCTATTGTATTAAAAGTGTTTTGATAATTCTACGTTCTTTCATATTTATCAATTTTATTATAAGTAATTGAAAATAATTGAATAGTTTTAAGTTTGAAAGCCACAAGTAACAACTAGGTACAATCTATGGACTTTATGCTCCAGATTTTGCCATTCTACCATTGTGGCAAACCACACAGGGCATTTCTATGCCCCCCTCACAATATCAATAAAAGGCGTTTTGATAGTTCCACATTCTGGCCCCATTCTTCAATTTTATTGTAAACACCTAAACTAAAAGTAAAAATCCTCTTCTTTGTTAAATTTCTGCCATTCTCTGAACAATTTACCCTAATATGACTCCAACATCTTATTTGACAAAAGTACATTGTGTAAGTATTTAATAGTCTCTCTTCCATTTTCATATAAACTACATCTACAATCCAAATCGCCATCTTTTCCTGGTATATAAAACTTCTGCTCTTGCATCAGTTAATAATAAACTCTTTAGTGTTATCACACATCCTTTCATGGTGTTCGTAAGAAGTTCAAAGTACCAGAATGGATCCTGGATCTTCCTGCACCCATATCAGACACTCTACCTACTGTGCAAACCATGGCCATACTTCATATATAAATGTTTGATACTTAGAAGATATTTGAACTCAGACTTTCAAGCTCTCTACAGGTATCCACTCTGTTTCATACAACCAATACACATAATCACATATATGTGAAAATTATCTCCAAGTATATGTATTTTGTGCTGAACTGGCATTCATCAGTTGGTCAAGATACACATATATATATATATATCATCAGAGTTCAGCTTATTTTAAGATATCAAATCTTCAAACTTTAATGAATAGGTGTCAATTTTCTCCACCCTTCACCTCTTTGGCCATCCATATCATTAAAAATCTGATTATGGAACAATCAAAACTCTTGATGATGCCAATATTATTGTCATACCCATGTTGACATTAAGTCATTCAGATCCCTCATGTTTAGGACCTTAATATGTTCATGGGTGGAGAAGGTCGAAGATTGTCTATTAAGTTTGAAAATTTTCTATCTTAATATAAGCTGAGCACTGGTTATATATATGTGGAAGATGATGATCTCGATCAACTGATGAGTGCTGATTCAGCACAAAATACATATATTGGCGAGCATTTAACTTTTTCACATAAATGTGGTCATTTGTATTGGCTATATAAGATGGAGTAGATGGCTATAGAGAGCTTGAAAGTCTGAGTTCAAATCCTTTCTAATTACCTTAAATTCAATATAGACAATAAACTTGTATTTAAATGTTATATATTCAGCCTGTATTCTGTCCATTTTTCTTTTGTGTATTTAAATAGATATATTAATAATCTATACTTGAGGGGTCAGAGTGACTTAAAGTCAACATGAACATGACAACAATATTGGTTTTAAAAGAGTTTTGAACATTCCATCATCAGATTTTCAATGATAGGTATGGGGAAGAGTTGGAAGGTGGAGAAGACTGAAGCCTGTTCATTAAAATTTGAAGATTTGCTATCTTAATATAAGCTGAGCAGTGATTATATATATATATATATATATATATGTATGGGAGATGATGATCTTGATGAGCTAGTTCAGTACCAAATATGTATATTGGAGATCATTTATCTTTTTCACATAAATATGGTCATGTGTGTGTCGGCTATATAAGATGGAATAGATGGCTATAGGGAGCTTAAAAGTCCGAGTTCAAATCTTTTCTAATTACATTAAGTTCAGTATAGACAATAAACTTGTATTTAAATATAAAACAGATACTTTTTCTTTCCACACTTTTTACAATGCTATATTTTATTCTTGATTTGACAAACTTTTCAGATTCAATTGACTAGTGGTCTTCATCAGAATTATATGTAATACATAACATATATTGTTTAAATTACATATAACTGAATATAATCAATTTTTCAACTTGATACTTATTTGCTAATATATATGGATGAGCCTCAAGTTATAACAATGGTTATACTTAGTTATATGTAGTTTAAACAGTATATGTTATGTATTCATATATTATAACTCTAAGAAGACTGCTGGTCAGTCAAAACTGTAAGAAAGTTTCTCAAGGCAAGATGCATCGTAAAAAGTGTATAATGAAAGGAATATATATTTATTTCATTGTCATATTAGGATTAAGCAGTGTATAAAGAAATTAAGATATAAAAAAATAAATATGTTGTTTTTCTTATGTAAGTTCAAACTTCATATCATTTCCCCTCTAAATTACAATAAGCTTTTTCTAATGTTATCATGCATGCTTTTTAAATTTATATATAACTCTAAATTATATTTTATTTATATTTATAGTTCTACTTCTTTTTTTCTAACATTTTCTCTAGTCTCTTTTCCCCTCTTCATAGTTATTACATATCTGTAATATATTTTGTGTGTATTTGCCACATATATATATAAATTTGTTATCTAATAACATGGCATATTGTAATTTTTTTTATACAAAGCATTAATTATCGTCTTGCATTGGTGGTCAAGAGGCCAGCGCGACTGCTTTGTACTTGCAGGCAGTTGCCCGGGTTGTGGGTTCACGTCCCGGCCGATGCTATGACACTTAAAAAAAAAAAAGCATTAATTATCAATTAATAATTTTTAGTAGTCATTCATTAGATTAGAGATTATCCATTTAATGAATATTTCTGTAGGTAATTTTCACTACACGACTCTCATATAAGATAGGGACTGGCTTCTATTTGCTTTTATCACATTGTGGAGGGATGCAATCTCAAACATATGACCAAGGACATGTGAAAAAGATGTATAATTTCCAAGATGCAGATTTCATGCTGAAACAGCACTCATCAATTGGCCCAGACTACAATACAACAATTTGGTGCAATAGGCAACCCCCCCCCCCCGATGAGCGCTGGTTCAGCATGAAATGTGCATCTTGAGGATTATATGCTTCTTTCATACAACTTTGATCATGTTTATGATTACATCTCTCCACAGAGTATTAAAAGTGGAGAAAATATTTTAAATTTGTATTTAATTTTTCTAGTTAAAAAATAATTATAATCCATTTTTTAAATTGCTTTTAATATTTGATACTCAATATACATTTACTTAAGCGTTTTTTGTATCTTATCAAAAAATTTCTGATTTTCCTGGCTAATGTTAAATATCCTATTTTTGAATCCTTTCAAAATTATTTTTCATATTTCAAATTTGAGAAACGACAGATTTTTATCAATTCCATTCTATTTTTTATAAGCTTTTATTTAATAACTGAAATACAGGCTTATTATATACCTGTATCGATGTATGTAATATATAGGATATATGAGCACAGACTTTCACAAGACCCACCATATATATGTTCAAGTGTATCAGTGATATGAGATAGAGTGGTAAGTGGTGGGTCATGTGAAAGTCTGTGCTCATATACCCTAAGCTTTTATTTAGTTTATTCTATTTATGTAGATTAAATCCCATGATTCCATTTTCACATTCTTTCCAATTATCATTCCAATTGAAACTTTGCAAAAAAAAAATTGAAGTCAGTTGACAGGTTATTAAATATGAGATTCAACCTTTCCCTCTGAATAAGCCCATTTGCGATCATTTATCTTTTTCACTTATATATGATCATGTATATCAGTTGTATAAGATGGATTGGATGATTGTGGGGAGTTTGAAAGTCTGAGTTCAAGTACCGTATATATATATAAGACAAACATATGCCCACTTACTTTGTCAGAAAATCACTAAGAGTAAAGTAGTTCCAAATGATTCTGTTCATTTTCGTATCTGCAAATTTTAATACAATTAGTTTTATCACATTACCGTGTGCATGAATTTATATGGAAAGCTTCTGAAAATGTATCTGCTTCTATTTTAATAAATATATGTTTAATGATATATCATCATCATCAACCATTATCAATCCACTGCAGGATGAAGGTCTCTCCAAGTTCAATCCATCTTCTCCAATCTTTAGCTTCTCTTCTCCACATCACCCCTGCACACTTTTTTTATGCATCCATCCACTTCACATGTGGTCTCTTTCTGTTTTTTTTACAATCTCTTGGAATTCAGTTGAAGATTTCAATTGTCCATCTATTATTATTATGTCGAACCCAACTCCACTTCAATCTTTTAATTTTTTCAATGAGATCAGTAACACCTGTTTGTTCTCTTACCCATATATTGCATTTTCGATCTCTTCTTGTTACTCTCAACATGCATCTCTCCATACTTCTTCGAGTGGTCTGAAGTCTTTGTATTACTCTTCTATTAAGTGTCTAAGTCTCAGATCCATAAATAAGAACTGGTAAAACACATTTATTAAAAACCTTCCTTTACAAACACATTGGCATATTTCCTTTTAGTACCAATTTATTTCTACCAAAAGCACTCCAACCAAGTTTAATTCTATGATTAATTTCATCCATTATGTTTCAGTCTGTATTAATAATCTGATAAAGGTATTTATTTGTAGCTGTTAACTTCTTTTAACTCATCATAATCAATCTTTATTTTCATATTTTGAGAAAATCCATTAAACATTACTTTAGGCATTTTAACATTTATCTTTAGTCCTACTTTTTTATTTTCATCTGATAACTCTTGCAACATTTTCTGCAGCTCTAAAGCATTATTTGCAAAAAAAAACTACATCATCTGAAAAAACTAAATGACTTAAATAATCTCCATTTACTTTCACTCTTTTAGCTGCCCAAAATACTTCTTGCAGCATTGCTGTAAAATTTTTTGGAGACATGGAGTCACCTTGTCTTACAATCTTCCCATTGTTGACTTTCCTAGTATCATTATGTAATCTAATTGTTGCTGTTGCATTTTTATAAATATTCTTTAAAATATGACAATATTCTGGATCTATATTTTGATGATCCAATGCTTTAATCACTGAAGAAATGTTTATAGAATCAAATGCCTTTTTATAACCTACAAATACAAAGCATAATGGCAACCCATATTCATTTGTCCTTTCTGTAACTTCTCTCAATACTTGGATATGATCTACTGTACTAAAATCATTTTAAAATCCAGCTTGTATTTTGGGTTGGTGGAAATCCAATGTTCTCTGTAGACAAGTTGTAATTGTCTTGGTAAAAATTTTGTACAAAACTGATAAAAGGCTGATAGGTCTGTAATGATATATATAACACTGAAAGAATTAAGAGATTCAAATTAACACACTTCTAGAAAAGATGATGTTTTATGCTATGCATATTATGGAAAGAATTGATATTGAAATTAACACACTTTTAGAAGAAATGATAACAGATAGATAATTGACATCTTAAAATAGATTCTAAGAGATTGTAAAAGATTAAAAAGATATCACATGGGACATGAATGAGTGAAACAAGAAAGCTTTTTTGGTGTAATGTGAAGAGTTACAGATCAGAGAAATTGAATTAAGTTTGGAAAGCACTTCCCCTGCAGTGAATTATCAATCACAGAAAATGATGATTATGATATACATTTAATTAATGAATGATTACTGATATTTTATTTTGGGTAATATCAGAATGCTTCAACACATTCAATTCTATCTTAGAAAAGGTCTCATGTATGTGCACGTGTGGGTGCAATTATATACAAACAAACTGAATACATTTATAGAAACTAATATGTTTTCAAAATCACAATTTATTGCAATAAATTTATTCAGGAGCATAAACTTTATAAATTTCATTAAGCATATTTTCAAAGTGGGCCAGATGTTGGTCATTTGTCTTCTCAGCTTTATTCTCTGACAGATCATTTTCATTTGTAAAATATGGCTTGTTTTTTCTATTGTCATAATTGTTTTTCTTATTATATACATTTCCCTTGCTAATATGCACAATTGGTCGATTCAGTCGGAGGTCACTTGGAAAGTCTTCACCATGTACTGAAATATCAATCAAAGGTTTTTTTTTTATTTGTTGCTTTTTTCTCCAGTGAGGCCCAAAATAATGCTCATATCTATCATCCTTAAATCCACCAGAATTATCATTTATAATATCTTTAGTTCCCAAATTAGTTCCCCACTTTGGTCCCATTTCATATTTCCAGTCTCCTGTGTTTCTAAAATGTCTAGAGTTTTTCTTAAAATTTTTCATGTTTCTAACTTCTTTCTTCCACCATCTTCTTTTATTTCTAATATTATCAAGTAATAATTTTTTATTTGACGATGGGAACTTTAAAATAGGTCTTTTAAATTTATAACGTCTTCTACGAGGTTTAAATTTTTTCCTGTATTGGAAATTTAAAAATTTGTTTTCTTCTGATTTAGGAGACAAAGGAAATGGAAATTTAATTAATAAATGAATCGATTGATTTTTAAATTCCCTGGTCACTTCTGGAGATAAAACTATCTCCAATTCATCAACACTTACATTAGGCTGAAGGTTTGCGACAACATTTCTAGCCAATCGGATTCTGTTATTAAGTTTTTCATTATTTTTAAAAATCCCCTGGTGATAAATTCGAGAATCTATATCGTGAGTCCACATTAGTTTTGCTATTAAGTGTTTTGATAAAAAATTTAATATTTTTTTCCTCTTATAATTGGAAAATAATTTTTGCAATATTTGGATTGTTCTTTTATTACAAATTATAAGTTGTCTAGTTGGTACTATTTTATTATTAAAATAATAATAAGATAAATGAAATAGGTTTGAACCTCGTATCCTTCTTTCAAAAAGAATCATTCGCTGAAAAACTGAAGATTTAGTGTTTAGATTATGTAAATAAATTAAAATATCATCTATTTGCATCTTATTATTAATGGTATAAATAATGATAAAAAATAAAAGCATGACAATAAATAAAGATTGTTTACCGATGAAGTTTTCTGTATACACGCCATTTAGCAATCTAAAAGAATATAAAAAAGTAATTAAAATTTTATTTTAATAAACCTTATTTACTTTATATGCAGCAGTGATTATTTTAATATGGTTACTAAGATATTGCAGGGGTATATGCGATGATAATAACCACAGCCCCGCATAATATGTTTAACTATTTTATTAAGAACTTGTATACAATATATATTTACGTATAATATAGGACATTTGAACCCAGACTTTCAAGTCCCTTCAGCTATCCACTCTACCTCATGGAAAAGATAATCATGACGTCACGTATGTGATAAAGATAAATGATCTCCAACATAGGTATTTCGTCCTAAACTAGCATTCATCAATTGGTCCAGATTATCATCTCCCACACACATATATAATGAGTGCTAGGTTTATATTAAGATAGCAAATCTTCAAACTTTAATGGACAGGCTTCAATCTATTCCACCCTCCAACTCTTCATTCATCAATACCATTGAAGATATGATTGTGGTATGCCCAAATCCCTTGTTCATCCCAATATTATTGTCATGCTCATGTTGACCCTAAGCCACTCTGACTCCTCATGTATAGGATCTTGTCCATTCAAATCTGCAGAAGAGGGATAATAATATTAGCATCAACAAGTGATATGGGCATATCACAATCAGATTTTCAATTGTACGGATAGCTGAAGAGCTGGAGAGTGGAATAGATTGAAGCCTGTCCATTAAAGTTTGAACATTTGCTATCTTAATATAAACTGAGCACTGATTATATATATATGGGGAGATGATCTGGACCAACTGATGAGTGCTGGTTCAGTATAAAATACATATATTGGAGATAATTTATCTTTATCACGTGGTCTAGAGTATTGGTTGTATAAGATTGAGAGATGACTGAAGGAAGTTTGAAAGTCTGTATTCAAATCCCCTCTAATATATATATATATATGTGTATATCTGTGTATTTGTGTAGGGGTTTTATTCCTTATATTAAGTGTATCAATCATGTTTCCAGCATCATTTTGGAAGAGTGTTTCATAACTACACTTCTAAACTTGAACCTTTTTTAAATGTCATTTTTTCTACTTATCTTCCCAAAATTATGATGAATTAAAATGATATATTCAATTGGAACAGATAAGATTAAAGAGCGTTGCAATTCTTAAAAATGTAAGAAAAGAGATTTTTTTAATGGGAAAATTATGAAGCGGCAAAGAATTGAATTGGACATATAATTGAAGGCAGAATAATATAGAACATATATTGGGAAAGTTTGTAGAACATAAAACTGAGAGAAATGAAAGAAAGAAGCTGATTGGAAATTTAAATAGGGCAAAGCCATGACTATTTGAGAGCAGATTGATGCTCTTATAAAACTATAATCAAAGGCAAAACTCTCCATACGGTAGTGCCACCCTGTGCCAACCAAAGTAATCAATGAATGCCAGAAACTAGTCTGGGGATATTGGATGAGTAGGCACTAGATAGGGATTTTATGCACAAGTTTTCTGGCATCCATTGATTACTCTGGTTGGCACAGGGTGGCACTACTGTATGGAGAGTTTTGCCTTTGTTTACAACAATTATGTGCTAGTATAAGAGATGGTGATCATGTGATGTTTAGTGGTTTAAAACTATAATCTTAAACTAATTTTTGGATCAGCTAAGTCTGAGTATATTAATATAATAAATAATTCACAAATCAGATTTCCAAACAATCATTTTTAATAAACTTGCAACCATGGATTTTCTTACATTAATGTCAATTATTGATTAAAGAAAAAATGGTCACCTTTATCTGACTCCCACATTATTAAATAGTAAATAAATCAAGCATTAATATTATATATGTGGGAGATGATGGTCTGGACCAACTGATAAGTGCTAGTTTAGCATGAAATATGTATATTGGAAATCATTTATCTTTTTCACATGTGTGTGGTTATGTGTATTGGATAGCTGAAGGGAGCTCAAAAGTCTGAATTCAAATCTCCTATACTATCAGAGTTTTTGTAATTATTAATCAGGGCAGTTTATAGATTCAAATAATGAAACTTATGAAATTCGAATAGTTTTAATTCTTTAACAGGGCAACATTTCCATTGTTCTCCCTAGTGATAATTTTTGGAATCATTACGTACCCCTGGTGACAATTTTTGAAATCATTTGGTATCCCTGGTGACAATTTTTGTAATCATTCAGCATTTAATTTTAGTATTAAACCTTTACCTTATATTAAAATTCAATAAATTATGGATAATATAAGTTAACATAATAAAATATTATGTTTGAACACTTTACAAAGATTGGAAAAATAATAATCAAGTGAAGACTTAATAAGAACAGTGAACTTTTTTTCTCATTGGATGGTGTAAGCAATAGTCTGCCAAACTAGTGACTCCAGAAAATTAACAAAATCTTTGATATATGACATTTATTTTTAAAATAGAAATAAATAAATGTAAAACTAACATAAATCTATAAAATTCTGTTCCAAAATTTACAATTGAGTTTATAGTTTCAAAAATATCTCAGAAGCTCATAATACCATGTTGCTGAAGGCATTACCGATCTGTTTCAGAAGGTTTGACAATCTTACTAGTCATTATTTTTTTATTAGCATTCTGAATGACCTGGTTAACTTCTATTTTTAAAAATAGAACTTATATATTTAAAATAAAACTATTAGCTAATACTTTGTTTTTAAATAATTGTTATACAATTATTGTACAAAAGCAATCATAAATCTTTAATAAAGTAGGCAAAAAAAATCATTTTTTTTATTATTCAAAATTTTTTTCAAAATATTTGGGCAAATGATCTTGAAATGTAACAACAAAAAATTTAAGCAATCATCCACATGGAGGCTAAATTGTTATTGAACTTTTCAGATTTATTTAAAATTAATTATTCAGTATTTATTAATTCATGGATTTGCCTTGATTGGCATAGGAGATTGAAGGAAAGTGAATACCAAATAAAATCATCAATAAACTAGTCTTTGTTTGCATTAATTGGATACTCAAGCCTGTAAACAAATCACAGCTATTGAATGTAGTACTGAGAATATAAACTTATTCATAGAGTAAGTTTCACACTTTTGAAACATGAATGCTTAATTTATCACTATTTGTATCCTTGACTTTACTCACTTCATTAGATTAAAAGAATGAAATTTAGTTGATAATTAAAATATATTTAAATATTACATGAGATATCAACAGCCAATAAAAGTAACTATTGTATTTTTATAAATAATGGTGTAGTTCATTTTTAACTGCTGTTGATAGCTTATGTATGATTATTTCATGTAATATTCTTTAAAATGCATTTTAATTCTTAATTACTAATGGAAGCAAAATTGTGCCATGGTTTTTCATGCATTAGTAGCACATAAATAAACATAAAATAAAAATATATAATGCAGTTGATTATTAAAATATATTTCTAATTTATATATATATACAGAGGTTATATTCCGAGCAGTAGAATTTTTAAAATATTTTATTACCTGATTTTCATTTTTGATAAATTTCCTTCACTCTATTTTTTCCACTGTTTGATAATTAAAATATATTAACATACTCCACTTTTGAATTCTAGTTGTATCCTTGTGTAGAGAAAAAAGTTTGATAATTAAAATATATTTATGTATTCCATTTTCAATTTTTGATGAACTGAATATCAAATAACATTTTTACTCATTAGTTCTCTCCATTTCTCTAACTGTCCTCTTATGTTAGCAGAAAGTTTGATAATTAAAATATATTTATGTAATATTTTCATGAAATAATTATCAATAGCAGTTTTTAAAAAAATAAATTTTATGGTATTCACGTAGTTTTCCTGCCAAAAAGCTTGCCATCCATTTTATTTTAAATTATTCATTTTCAGGGCTTCCACCACATGGTATAAACAATATGGCTGATTTTAAGTTATTGTATTCAATATTTACATTTTTTTTATTTATTAAAATAATAAAGATCACAAAAATCCAAGGAGTTGTAATTAAAACCTTTTTAAACGTAAATGCAGTAAAAAATAAAAATAAAACACAATTATACCATAATTTTGAAAATATTCCATGGACACACACTAAAATCCCAAGAATTGTAATTAATTTTTTTTTAATGTAAATTCCCTACACCAGCTGTAAACTAATCTCAGTGCACTCATAAATGATGTTTGGAGTCTTCTAAGCACATTCCGTTCCAAACAGATAGGAATTTAGAATATGTTCACACATGACACCACCATTGCATATCTGCTCATACATCGAGTATAATATCAGTCTATTATCACATACTTTTCAGGTGGACATTATCCTGCAGTTTTGAAAATATTCCTTCTCATCTAGTTGTTGATGAAAGATTCCAAATTTTAATCATATTTCCAAAAATGATAAGGCAAAAAAATAAATGTTAAAAAAATCACTATGTGTTAACAAATGTCAACAAAAGAAATGTTAATTTTACCATGTTATCTTATCATCTTGTATATAAATAAGCATTTATTTTTATAGCATCTGTATACAATTTGTAATTACATTCATATCGGCCTTTCAAGCCAATTGTGCAAATGCTTTGCGAGTGTTAAATAATAAATGAATACCCTCTGACCAATACAAAATATAGAATTTATGCAGGAATAAAAAGAATCCCTCTTATTCCTATGACTCAAATATTTATATATGAGCAAATCTGAAGTACTGGCACAGAAGGTGTGACAATATAAATGCTTATTTATATATATGATTAAGTTTCAGTTGGAATGACGCTTAGTAAATTCTAGAAAATTTCATCGGCATCATTCATTCAGACATTGTATATAGTAATTTAAAGTGACTGTTATATTGTCACACCTTCTGTGCCAGTACTTCAGATTTGCTCATATATAAATATTTGAGTCGTAGGAATAAGAGGGATTCTTTTTATTTCTGCATAAATTCTATATCTTGTATTGGTCAGAGGGTATTCATTTATTATTTAACACTCGCAAAGTGTTTGCACAATTGGCTTGAAATGCTGATATGAATGTACTTATCATCTTGTGTAACATTTGTATGTTATGTTGTGAATGGAATTTATTAAAAATGTATTCCAATTTTTTAAAACTAACGTTAAACTTAGAATACATTTGTTAATATTATTTAAAGTTAACAAGCTATATATGTTCGAGAAAAAAAAAGTAAACAATTTCAGAATCAACACAAGGCAAACAAATAACACATGATTAAAATTAATGTTATTTTTTTGCTGACATTCATTAACATGAGGTGATTTTTTTAACATTTCTTTTATGGCTTATTATTTTTGGAAATATGATTAAAATTTGGAATCTTCATCGACAGAACAAGTTGCCATGGAATATTTTCAAAATTGCAGGATAATGCCCACCTGACAAGTACAGGATAATGGACTGATATACTTTATGTGTAAACAGATGCAATAGTGATGTCATATGCAAACATGATCTAAGCATATATCTGTTTGGAAAAGAACATGGTTAGAAGGCTCCAAAACATTTATGAGTGAACTGAAATTAGTTTACAGCTGGTATAGTGAATTTACAACAAAAAATGTAATTACAATCCTTTGAATGTTTGTATGTTTCAGCAAAATGTTTTTAAAATTACAGGATAATCATGGTTTATTTTTATTTCTTTACTGCATTTTCATTTAAAAAGTTTTTAATTACAATCATTTGCATTTTTGTGTTTCTTTATCATTTTAATAAATAAAAAAAACATAAATATTGAATACGATAACTTATAGTCAGCCATATTGTTTATAGCATGAAAATGGATAAATTAAGATAAAATAGGTGGCAAGCTTTCTGGCAGGCAAATTACATAATACCAATTTTATTAAATACAATAAACAATAATTTTAAAATAATTTATGTCTCATGTAATAATTTTTAAAATCATTATAAAATTTTAATATCATTGTAAATGCAAGTGAGAAATTAAATACATGGTCCAAATAAAGTTTAAATAATTTAAAATACATTTATTCAATAAAATTTTATCTAGATTACCAAAAACTAATCTCCTTATTTCTCTAATATGTATTTTAACATGCAGGTTACAACATCTTACCTTATCACATGAGAATATACTTAAAGGGAAATGATAAAAGTTTATTAAATTCATAGTTTCTCTTGCTATACCCACAGTATTTAAAATTTACTTTTTCACATGTTAAATATATTTAAAATAACATTCTAAAAGTTTATCAATTGTATAGTAAAAATTTATCAAATTCAATACTATTTCTCTGGCTATACTCATGCCTTTTAAAATTTTACATTACACATGTTAAAAAAATTATATGTTTAAACTAAAAACCTAATAGCTTATCAAATTCATTATTATAACTAATCTAAATTGTCATATTCAAATGAGAAATTAAATACATGGTTACAAATGCATATTTACAAAATCAAATTTTACATTGGTTTACCAAAAATTATATTTTTCATTAAAAAAATTTTCTCTGTAATCTTTTAATCAGTGCTGACATCTTTAATTTTTTATCTAACTGATAAGATGATGTGATGTATTATGGATTCTCCTTAAATGAAGTCAAGAATATCTAAGCAATTATGGCCAGATAAACCTGTTAGCCACTTAATTTTCCATTCCCCACTCTAAGTTTTCCCATATTCTGCTCCATCCTATTTCCACAACATAATCTTTGTCAACTCTATAACCTTTATATCTAAATCTCCCTTATCTTTTCCCAAACCCAGCATAAAAAACAATAATTCACTTTCTGTATAAGCACTTTTTTCATATATATTCTTCCATAACTTCATTATATGTACCCTTTCTGTTTTCAAGCATTTACATTCAATTAACAAATGCCTAATATTTTCTATTCCTTCCTTACATAATTTACAAAATAAATCACCCATTTTTTTCCATTTACATGTATATTCTCTTGTAGCTAAAGATCCCATTTAAGCCTTAAATAATAAACTACTTTCCTTACTATTATCATATATTAACTCACACCTAATATTCTGTTTATTTCTATATATATTTAAACTCTTTTTACTCTCCATACTATTTCTCCATCTCTCTAACTCCCTATTCATTATTAATAAATCTATTCTTTTATCCCATTCCTTACTACTACAACACTCAACAATTCTCTTAACACAATCATCCCATCTTTTGTACAAATATACTGATATAAATTCTTTATCCAAATTTTTTACCCTCTTTAATTTTTTATGTCATTTGAAAACAATTATAACATAGATTTTCCAATTTCATTTTTATATTATAAATTACAATTCTTTTAAAATAAATAAAACACAATTTTTTTATAATAGTAAAGTTCTATACAGAAAAAAAGAGAAAATCGTACAAGGTTTTTCAAGATTGGTGCAATAGTTTTTAAGTTATAAAGTCACAAACAAACTTTCACATTTATATAGTTATATAGATTTAAGAATGTGGGAGTCAGATAAAAGTGACCATTTTTTTATTTGATCATTGTTTGCAATCTTAATAAAAAAAAACTTTTTAGGAATCTGAGTTGTGAATTATTGTAGTAAAGTATTAAACCACTAAATATCACATGACTACATTTCATATGCTTTCACAAGCTATTAAACCAATAGTAAATTCTCCATATAGTAATGCTACCCATTGCAAGCCATAATAATCAATGGATGCAAGAAGATTTGTGCTTAAAACCCCTATTTACTGCTTACTCACCCAATATCCCCAAACTTGTTTCTAGTTTGTGGTTTTCATCCATGAGAAGTTTTAGATCTGAAATAGCCACTAGAGGGTTGCATTAGATCCTAAAATTTAGATGTAGAGGTTTCAGATCTAATGTTCCTCACAGATAAAAGCGACAAGCTAGAAACTAGTCTGGATATATTGGCTGAGTGGGCACTAGATAGGGGTTTTATGCACAAACATTTTTGCATCCATTAATAACTATGGCTTTCACTGGGTGTCTCTACTATTTTTTAAAAAAGCTTGTATTAAAGGAATTCTTAGGATTTATGTGGTTTTAGCATATTGATAGACTGCCAACGAATCCTGTTTATAAATTATTGTATGCATAATAAATTTGTACCATATTACTGCAAACAGATTTTTTTGCATGCCTTTACCAAAACTCAATACCTTTAAGTCAGTTTCAAGTATATTTTCATCAGGTGGGGATAAAATTAATGAAGACTTAATAATAATAAATCTTCAAAATTGAGTGACAATTTTATAAAATTATTTATAACCTTGTACTATTTGAAAATTGCATTCCGAACACATGGTATTAATCTAAAGCTCACTACACTGCCAAAAGTTTTCTGCAACTGTATTTTCATGCATTAACTATCTAACCACTCGGTATGGTTTAGTTCAGTAACAAAGTAAAGGACTTGAGAGTTTCAAGTTCTTATATTGCAGCCCAATTGTCCCCTCTCATATTCAAACATAAACATTCAGTTACTGCTTTGACATGTTGCATGAAATATTCAGTTTCCGATTGATGTATTTAAAAAAATAGACTAATAATATTTTATTTATTCACATGGTATGTGTGTATGATGAATTAGAAGAAGTTAACAGTTACAAATACCTTGGTCAGATTATTAATACAGATGGAAACATAAGAATTAAACTTGGTCGGAGTGCTTTTGGTAGAAATAACTTGATACTAAAATTGGAAATATGCCTATGTGTTTGAAAAGGAAGGTTTTTAACAAATGTGTTTTACCAGTTCTTACTTACGGATCTGAGATTTGGACACTTAATTGGAGAGCAATACAGAGACTTCAGACCACTCAAAGAAGTATGGAGAGATTTATGTTGGGAGTAATAAGAAGAGATCGAAAACACAATGTATGGGTAAGAGAACAAACAGGTGTTACTGACCTCATTGAAAAAATTAAAAGATTGAAGTGGAGTTGGGCTGGACATATTGCTAGAAGAGATGATAATAGATGGACGATTGAAATCTTAAACTGGATTCCAAGAGATTGTAAAAGATCCAGAAAGGGACCACATGTGAGATGGATGGATGAAATAAGAAAGGGTGCAGGGGTGATGTGGAGAAGAGAAGCTAAAGATTGGAGATGGATTGAACTTGGAGAGACCATCTTACAGTGGATTGATAATGGTTGATTATGATGATATTCAAATTAAATTTAATTAACCAACCAATCAAATTGACAGCAATATTCACTTAAAATGTTAAAAATAACTAATCAGCCATGCCAAGTCAAACATCCATACTACATATGAATTGTTAATGGATTATATGTTAATGCTGTGTGCAAAGCCATTCAACACAAATGAAAAATCCAAGGCTGCTCCGATGTTGACACATAAAATAATAATGAGGCATTGTAGCCGACACAAATACTTAAATATTAAGACAAAATAGCCTAAGATGAAATTGAATACAACTGTGTATTTTACTGCTCTAACTATTAATTAGTGTTAATTGTCCTTTAAGATTTAGTGCAGTGGTTGGACTCAGACTTTGGGTTAAGATCCTCAACTTGAATTGATTTCTGGTACTTTCTACTCTAAAATTTTCTAAGAATTCCTAGGCAATAAAGTTGATTAATTATTTTATTTTAATTAGTATTAATTCACGATATTATAATCCAACTATGATTACTCCTAAACTGATATAAATACATAAAATAACTTAAACAATGATTTAGTTAGTCAATCAAATTGATGGTAAAATTCACTTATAATCCTTGACATTGCTTTCAGATGATAAAATAGATAGTTGTTCTCATTTCTCCCTTAGGGTAAATGGTTATATATTGAATGTCATATATTTTGAGACTATAAAAATCTTCAATGTGGTATTTATATGTCAAATTTTTTTTCCATATTATGTTAAAATATGCTATCAGGTAACCATTACCAACAAATAAGCGAAGCATTTAACTTTGTTAGAGCTACTTGTTGATTACTTTAATATGATACCAAATATTGTAAAAAAATATTAGCTGCCATTTGATTGGTTGATTAATTAAACAATATTTGAATAAGTTATACATTTATTTTACTTTAATGGCATTCATTTTAAGATTATGAAATATATACAATACTATATATAAATGAAACAATACCATTATCAATAACAATCACCAATCTCAATCTGTTGTCAAGACAACTCCTTTTACACAATAAATTATATATATATATATTGTAATGGTATGGCATGGAGTGGAAGTACAGAGTTCACACAGTGAACTTGTGGTGATGGCCAATCATGATCATCATTGCACAGTTAGGTAACCAAATTATTGTACTGGTATGGAATCACAGCAAATATCAAGCAGTTGGTGTTGTAATGGAATCGTTTGAAGACACCAAAGTTTCCATCATTTGAACATAGAGGCCCTTAGCGTCTATACACAAATCCCTGGTCCAATATTATATAGCTATAACTAACTGTTTGTGTTTTAAGGGATGATTAATATCCATTTCTTAGAACATCACCTGGTTCCCAACCTTATAAGATCAGCTTCTGGGTCTTAGAGTCACTTTACCTATCAATGGGAGATCAACCACTAAGCTAGCTCATAGAAAAAAAAACCCCCAATGATTTGCACTGCTACTAGACCCTAAATACATATTCAGCAGCTAGGGGATTGTCAAAAATAGATATCTTACATGACCAAGATTTTACATACCATGACTAAAATTTATCTTTTTTATCTTTTACTGGGGTTTATAATGTATCTTTATCTGATGATGACTTATGAGCAACATTTATAAGGAATTTTGTAATGGATAAATGATCACATATAAGCAATTTAGTTTCAACATCTGCTTCATGTTTTATTCCAACATTACAAATTTATGTGTACATCCCCAAAAACAATTAATTAATTATAAAATAAATTATAGAATTACTAAACATTTAATGATTAATAATAGTAAGAAAAAGAGAAAAAATGGCAACACACATCTTTTAATTACGATATTTAAATGTCATTCACCTACGTAAATAATTTGGTTTCCTGCGACATTCATATAATTAATAAAAACAAAAAAAATACATAAACACATCCCATCTTGAAAATAATATTGTAATGTAACTCTTACATAATTAATCTGTATCCATTCATAGTTCTGCCTAATTTCTGCCTTTATTAAATCAACACTAATAATAATAAAAAAAAATCTAGACTAGTTACTATTATCATTTTATACCATCCCTTCTTATCATTTTCTTTTAGGCCAGTCCACTACTGCCATACATCCATGTACATACACAGATAGTCTAGGGTTTAAACCTTCCCCATCATAAAATGTTTATGTAAATATTTCAATAAAAAAAAAGAACATAACTTGATACTAAAAGGAAATATGCCTATGTGTTTGAAAAAGAAGGTTTTTAACAAATGTGTTTTACCAGTTTTTACTTATGGATCTGAGATTTGGACACTTAATAGAAGAGCAATTCAGAGACTTCAGACCACTCAAAGAAGTATGGAGAGATGTATGTTGGGAGTAACAAGAAGAGATCGTAAACGCAATGTATGGGTAAGAGAACAAACAGATGTTACTGACCTCATTGAAAAAATTAAAAGATTGGAGTTGGGCTGGACATATTGTTAGAAGAGATGATAATAGATGGACAATTGAAATTTTAAACTAGATTCCAAGAGATTGTAAAAGACCCAGAAAGAGACCACATGTGAGATGGATGGATGAAATAAGAAAGTGTGCAGGGGTGATGTGGAGAAGAGAAGCTAAAGATCGGAGAAGATGGATTAAACTTGAAGAGACCTTCATCCTGCAGTGGATTGATAATGGTTGATAATGATGATGATGATGATATCAAGATACATCAACATATGTGTGTACAAATAAATATATACAATACGATTGATAAAACAATTGAAGATATAATAAAAAAACCAAAAATAGCATAAATGATAACATAATATTTAGCAATAACAAAATCCTAAATCACTAAATCCTAATTTGATATTTGAGGAGAGACAGAGGGTTAAAAAAATCAAATGTTAATAAAATTTGGTTGTATATTACCGATTGCTTGGGTTCTTGCATTTGTAAAGTACTGTTAAGTAGATTTTAAATATGCACTATGGACAAGTATATGTATCTATGACACTCTGATTATCACGCGGGAACTTCCTGAACAATAACAACAGAGAAGAAAAGAGCAGAAAATGTCTTTTAGAGCACACCTTGATTATTGCACGCAAATTTTCTTCAAATTGGCTTGTTAAGACGATAGCAAATTTATGGTATAGATATAAATTACTTGTTGTTTTTTTTTACATATGTCAAATGCGTTGACCGGGAAGCGAACCCGGGCCAGCTGCTTGGAAGGCAACTATGCTAACCACTAGGCCACCAACGCTTGACTAAACAACTTGATGTCTAAACTTATTCACAGAAAATCCTGAATTTGAATCGGAGTAGGCTTTCTTCATGCTTGTATGAGACATTGTGGACACTATACTCATCACTTCTTACATGGTCAGCGGCTCTGGATTTGTTTCTCTGATCTCCTTTCCATTCAGTTGCGCCTGGACTCCGGTACCTTCCCGAAGCCCTTTGAACAGAGCAATCTAGAGCTCAACAATGCATTTCTTTTTAAATTTTCCACAATAAAATATATGAGATGAATTGGCAACACCAGTCCAAAAATTACACAATAATAATGCTACTTTTTTCAGCTTCTCTCTGATATTTATTCATTTTGTTCTACTGAGATCATTGGTCTCTTAATGACACTAGCCTCTTGATGATAATATGTGATTAAAGATATCTACTATCCACTCGGGTGGTTTGTAATATTTTTATCTTGGAACTTGTCAGCTTATGATTAATTAATAACTGAGTTCAAATTAGTTCGGTGGTCAAATACAATTATTAACGGTCTCTTTGATTTTACACATCTCTTTTTCTTTCTTTCTAAAATTTTAACATACAATAAAATAGAAATAATATATAAAAAAACTGCGTTACATAGAATTAAAACTTGAAATATTAATTAATTCCCCGGATTATCCACACACGCATATAGGCCTACCCACACACAGCCTGAAGTTAATTCCTAATATATAACTAGAATTAGCAGCAATCTTGAATTTTATTCTCATTTCATTTTTCTTTCTATATTCTATCAATGATTTTCAACGAAATATACGTATAGCTGATTAAAACAAACACAAGAAAGAAATTTGTCTCTATTACTTTTTTTTCCAGAAATAATTAGGATTTTGCTTGAGTTTGCAATTAATACCCTACAATATATATATATATTCAAACACTAATCACATTACAGTGTATATGATTTTTATATCTGCATGAAATATATATCTAAAGTATATTATATGATATCTAGATATTCTTAGCTAGAATAAAAGAACAAAGAGGAAAATCTAATTTTTTATTTTAAAATAAATGTTTAAATATGCTGATGCTATTTTAATAATGGTAGACTAGATCACGATTATAAAATATGTTTGTATTCAATCCACCTGAAGAATAAAGATTGTGTGTAGTCCACTAGATGGAGCCAAGGACTCCAGTTAACACTGTTTCTGGCTCCTTGTTTCGTTCCCTTTTTACTAGTTTAGGGAATTAAATTTCTCTAAGACTATCCCTATTAAAAACGGGAGTTTCTTAGCTCTCTTTTCATACACAAGCTATATCAACAATGTAATCACAAGTAAAAATAATTTCAACTTTTATAAAAATGCTATGTAAATATATGGCAACCATTAAAATTACACAAGATTTCTACAGAGATTTTATCTTCTAATGAAAATTTTTATTCCACTTATTTTTGTTGAATGAATGAGAGGGTCCGGTTGTTGGGAGGACCCCCAGGGACCTAAAACATAGTTCTTTTGAGGGAGGGGGGTGGAATGAGGGCGCTGCGTTGGTTTTTCTCATTCACAAGATAGAAAAAATAACGTTATTTATGGTGATTCTTTAACGTTAACGTCTTTCTGATTTTATCCATTTATTATTGCAAAATAAGTTGCAGTTTGGTCTCATGATTTTAATTGCAAGTGATTCACCTTAATTAATTTTATTACTTCCAATGTTGTTATTGACAGGGCTGGCCTTTTGCTGTTCATATGATTTTCATGATGGATTAGAATGTTTTCAGCAGAGACATTTTGAAGCTTGGATTTTTATTTTCCTTGTTCTCCATAATTTTTCCAAAGTATTCGGGATTGCTCTCTTGTGAAGATATTCAAGGCCATTTGAAAGAACTGAACAGTAGATTGATTTGGTCCGTATTTTATATTATCTCCAAATGTTTTCCTATTTCTCAACTTATCCACCGCAAATTGGATTTCCCAATATTGTACTTCTAAAACACTATTTATGTTTGATTTCTAAACTTTACAAATAATTCCTAATTGTACCTTTTAATTAAAATTTTCATTACAATCAACTTTGCTGATTGAACGAGAGAGTCTGGTTATTGGGAGGAGCCCCAGAGACCTAAATCCTGGTTCTTTTGAGGGGGAGCGCTAGGATGAGGGTGTTGTGGTGACTGTTACCAACATTGATTTTCTCATTTGCAAGAAGAAAAAAAAATTCTATTCATAGCGGTTTTAGTGTTATTGTTATAAACGATTTTATCCAATTATTATTGCAAAGTAAAATGCAGTTTGACCTAATGATTTTAATTGCAAGTGATTCACCCTATTTAAATTTATTATTTCCTATGTTGTTATCTCCAAGGGTTTTCCTATTCTCAACTTATCCATCGCAAATTGGATTTCTCAATATTGTACTCCTAAAATACTACTCATATTTGAACTCTAGGCTTTACAATAGGCTTTACAAATAATTTCTAATTGTAACATTCATTTGTCTTTAATGGTTAATATACACCCTTTTCACATCCCTTTCCCTTTTCATATGTATCCTTCCCTTTTTACCATGTTGTTACTGAATTTCATTTTTACAATTCTTTGTAAACCTCTTATTTAACTGTATTTATACCTTTTTTGATGAATAAACTTTCATCACTGAGAAAAAAAAAGGATAAAGGTTGTTCAAAAGCATATATAGTCAGAAAGATAGTCTGACATTCTAAACTGGTGATGGTTATGCACATCAATAGGCTTTACAAATAATTCCTAATTGTAACATTCATTTGTCTTTAATGGTTAATATACACTCTTTCCATATCCCTTTCCCTTTTCATATGTATCCTTCCCTTTTTACCATGTTGTTACTGAATTTCATTTTTACAATTCTTTGTAAACCTCTTATTTAACTGTATTTATACCTTTTTTTGATGAATAAACTTTCATCACTGAGAAAAAAAAAGAATAAAGGTTGTTCAAAAGCATATATAGTCAGAAAGATAGTCTGACATTCTAAACTGATGATGGTTATGACATCATACTGCTGAGTTGAGGATGCACTGCTAAAAATCAGAAACCTAGAAAATAATCAAATCACTTTAGTGTTTAGGAATTTATTACAAGTGTGAGTTCCAGGAAAGATTTATGGGTCTTAAGGTCCAGATAACCAACCACACTGGGTAGAAACCCAGAAAATTATAAAACATGTATAGAAAAATAGAAAAAAACCTGACAAATACTCTTAGATGCTTTGCAATATAAATATAAGCAATATGTGCCATATGGTTTGCAACATAGAGACAATGTAGTTCTTCACAAAATCTTGATTTGAATTTATAACAATATTTCAGGAATTAAATCTATATAAGAACTTTGGTTTGAAGTAAAATAGGACTCCTTTTATTTCAATAAAAAACTCAAACAAAAAGAGTTATTATAGGTTTAATGAAAAAAACTGGTTGACTTCAGGGATTGTAAATTAGTAGTAATTGATAATTTTTAATAACATCAAAGATTAAAGAGTTATTTCTGTTCATATGAATATTACCCCCTTCTTTCTATTCTTTATTATAATAACAATGCATAGAAATATTTAATTCAACACAATATATATAGATCAATTTTTAGCTGAAGAATAAAGAAGGATCTACATCTGTGTATGATGTATCAAACCCTGCAAAATGCTTAGTGTGGAAGTCCTGAAGGGTTCATAGCATAAAAATCAAACCCTTGATAAATCCAGACAATTTTTAAGTTGAAGATAAGCAATAAAAACTCAAGTCAAAATTATAGTTGATTAGTTTTGTAAAAAATCTTTAATCTTTCAATGTTTCTCAATTTTTGTGAAAAAGTTTAACAGTGATCTTTGTATATAAATAAATAGAATTAATAACTGTGAAGACAAAAATTACTGTAGTAATCAATATGCACTAGAATACTAACCTAGTAAAAGCACTGACATCTTTTTAGCTTATTAAAACATGAATATAAACTATTTTCAAATAACTAACTTATTAATAACATGTCTATGACAAAATTGGTTACTCTTTTGGATTTGGGTTTTACCATCAATATTTGTGGATTATTTGATGCCTTCCACAACTGATAGATAGTAGAATGATTTTCAGATATGAAGACCAACTGTGATTAATGAATAAACAGTGCCAAATCAAGAATATCTTCTCATCAAGTATTAGATACTATTTTTTATACAATCTTACCTGTTTTGTCCTTCTTCAATCATTTAAGTTATTTTAGGGACCAATCACAGTACAATTACATTTCCATCCCTTATCTACAAGCATATCATTTCTGATTTCACATCCTCTTTTCTTTTTTTAGTTCAAGCTCTTAGAATTAAAATGTCAACCTTTAGTTGTGATTCTTTGTTTGAGGCAGTAGAACAGTTTCTCTCTCCTTTTTCTTTCTTTCTTTTCTTCCTTCCATTCTTCCTTCCATTCTTTCTTCCTTTCTTTCTTCTTTCTTTTCTTCCTTCCTTCCTCCTTTCTTTCTTTCTTTCTTCCTTCTTTTCTTTCTTTCTTCCTACCTTCCTTCCTTTCTTTTTTCTTCCTTTCTTTCTTCTTCCTTCCTTTCTTTCTTTTTTGTTTTGGGATTAGACAGTGTAAGAGTGACTACTTAAATCTACAAAGTAAATACATATTCAGAAAAACATTTATAGTTATTATTTGCCTGAAGGTTTGTGATGATGGTATATTAGATGTGATAATATGTTAGACTATTTCCATCATCTGTCTTTAAATGTTGAATGTTTAGAGAATTTTAAACTTGAAACTTTTCAAATACAAACAACTGTTAGTAATAACCCACAAATAGAAACAACACAGATTAGTAGATTACACAACATTTTGGTTGGTATTATTCTCTGCTGTTCTTTAACGGTTGTTGGCCTGACCAATGACAATATTAGCATAGCGGCCGAGCTTACTCCTTTAGATTTTGAATATCAAATTTTAAGGCAATGTACTAACCAACTGTGCTGTTCTGTCAGTTGATTAGAGCTTGGCCTTAACATTTAATATTCAAGCATCTGAAGGTGAAAGTTCAACTTCTATACTAATATTGTCACTGGTCAGGCCAGCAACATCTGAAGAGAATGGAGAATAATACCACTGGAAACGTTGTGTAATCTATTAACCTATGTTGTCTATTTTGTGTGTTATTACTAATACAATTGTTTATATTTGAAAAGTTGAAATAAAGTTTAAAATTTTTTTGACAATCAACATTTAATGATAGATGATGGAAAATAGTCCAACATATTATCATATTTATAATTGTTAATTCGTATATGTTCAGAGGTGTTAAATTATATATTTTTAACATCCAAATTTATAATTGTCTCTGTGACCTGTTTATAATTCTGTTTATCAAAAATATAGGTTTAAATACAAAGGCTAAACTATAATATTGAATAACTGTATATACATTAATTATTCTGTTTCAACAGTGTTTAATTATTATTATTTATGTCACAAATTTTAACTTCTTTGTTCAAAAAGACAAGTTGGATAAACATTTCGAGAGCTAGTGCACGAGTTTATTAATTATTAACAGACATTATCATTTTAAAATACTCCGTTAAGACTATTAGCAAAAAAGTTTCATTTTTCCTTCTCTTTTCATTTCATGTCAGGTCATTTCGTTCATTTAGCTTGTAATCATTTCTTTTGTTTTTTAGTAATTACTTTAACGATTTATTTTAGTCTAAAAACTATTCTTTTTTTGTTTAAACATCGTATGATGGAAAACTGTTATTTATTTCAGGACATTTAGAAATTTCTATTCCAAAGTAATTAATTGTTTTTAATTACACAAGTTTTAGTCCTAATTAAATTCTGAATGCTGCCTACCCCTTCTTTATCAAGGAAAGGAAATTATCGTAGCGGAAGAATCGCTATTGAAACATATTTCAGAGTTGAGAAGGAAGTTTGCGTTAGAAAAATAATTTACTTCGGCTTGATTAAGCCTCGCAGTTTTAAATAGACACGATTCAAAGGACGTAATTGTCACGTGATATTACTTTTCCTTCATCTACTGCCCCCCCTTTTTTTTTTGGAAAAAAAAAAAAAATTCAATCTTTTTTTTTTATAAAAAATAAAAATCGCCTAAAATATTATACTTAAAAAAACCTAATAATTTCATAAATTAAAAGGGTTTTGTAAATTAAATGTATATACAAAAGATAAAACAGTTCATTTTTATAGAAAAAAAATGGTTTCATTCCATGCAAATCCATAAAAAGTTAGAACACCGAAAATGCAAGAAGTGGAATCAATGCGAGTACCTTAGTTGAGGGTTGTGTGAAAGTCTGAGTTCAAATTCCCGCATACATTACATATATATATATATGCAGGTTTAAGCTGTATAGTGTATTAACTTAGTCTTTAAGATCGATAGCTTATCATTGCGCTAATCTACCAAGGTCTGAACCCTGTCACTGCACTAATCGACCGAGGGCGGCCCCTTTTCATAAATAGGAAGGGCAAAGGCCAATTTAACCTTCTGCTCGGTTTTTTTTTTTTTTAAGTGTCATAGCATCGGCCGGGACGCGAATCCGCAACCCGGGTAATTGCCTGCAAGTGCAAGGCAGTCGCGCTGACCTCTCGACGGTTTAAGCGATAGTAAAATAGCAAGTTCTATATTCCATGAGTTGTAGACAAGGGCGTCATTTCCGACGCTGGACCTTTTTATTAATTTCCATTATATTAAAAGAGCTCCTCTTAACAGCGAACCCATCAGACTATCACTTTTTGGATGGTATGGATTTGAGCAGTTTTTTATCCTTGGTTTATTAATAGTTTATTGAAATTGAGACAGAATACATATGTATATCTTTGATTAAAAAGCTCAACACCGTACTTAGTCTTTTCTTGCTATTTATTGATATAGGTGTTTTTTTTAAAATCCGGTCAAATAATTTTAAACATCCGCCATTTTATTTTACAGAACATCTCAGAAAATTTAAATGATTATGAACAAAAAATGAAATAAATCTGATACATTCTATTGTTATCTGTCAATATTTGATGGGGATTATTATTATATTTTTTGATTGGTTATTAATTATAAACTGTTTTCAAAAATTGCTTTTGATTGAATGTTCGTTTGATTAGAAAAGTATTTAAAATTAAAAAACAAAACAAAAGGTATATGAGTACATCTGTTTTAAAATGGAATTGTAGCCAATTATTGGATAATGATGTTCGCTTTTCTATTTTTCTTTTAATTTCTAGCAAAGAGTAACTAGATACCCATTTACTGACTAACGGTGGAATGGTTAATTGGAATTGCAATAGGCTAGCTATCTGAGAAAATAATCCCAAGCCTTTTAAAAAAGTATTCCATTTGGACAGGATTTGAATCCTAGGTAATAGAATTTGGCAGGCAAATGTGCTGCCTCTGTATCTCAATATCCTTAATTCCTTCCTGTAGAATCTTTAATAATTTGTAATTTTAGCCATTTGTTCATAAACATTGTAATTCCAGAAAAAATAGGAGTGAGAGAGGGAAAGAAAGATAAAAAATATAAAAATTTAAACATGAGGTTTACATTTACAAAACAAATCAGTTGTACCCAAATCCTTCCACATGCTTCACGCATTAGTACTCTGGCTTGTTATCTTGTGCTGTTGTCTTTTACTCTTCTGTATAGCTTTTATTTTTTTTTACTTCTCCATTGTATTCTACACTTGGTCAAATCCTTGCAATGAAAGTTATCAATATCACACCTTTTTATAGATCACACGGTCTGCTTCTCTGTGAAATCTATGTTCAAAAATTATTGACTGAAGACTATGAAAATATATTTTTTTAATTTATATATATATTTTTAATAGCATTCCATTTATTCAGTCCATGCCTTTCACTTTATGCTATTGGATGTTTTAAAAATCTCCATATTCTTCCTTAGTAATTGCTGTTCACATTATCTTGTATGGTATAGTGAAATCATAGAAGAGCATACTCATCATGTTATCTTGCATGATTTAGTGAAATGGTAGAAAGGCAACTCTTGAACTCAACTTCTATTGACCACAGTACCACTCTGTTACCTCTGGTGCTCAAACTTTTTAACTCCCGAGTAATAAATCATCTGATGATTATTATTACTGCTTATAAATTGATGCAGCGGTCAACTATAAAACCCAAACCACACTAATCATAGATTCATTATTGCTTTTGATGCTTGAACTTCTTATAAACTCTTGAGTAATAGACCATGTGATGATGATGATGATGATGATTATTGCTAATTACCCTATGTGGTATAATGCAGCGGTAGTGGCAGACACCTTATAGTCCACTTTGTTACTTCTGGTGCCCAAACTTCTTACAGTCTCCTGAGAAATAAACTATTTGATTACTGGCAATGTGAGCCATTTTGCACCAGAATGGATATTTCCTTGGGCTGGCATCACATTTCGCTAATTTAACAGTTATTGAATGTCAGTTGATGGTCAAATCAAGTGATGCATATCCAATGACAACAACAGATTGAATTTTGATTAAATAGTCAATGCATTACATTTCTCTTCCATTGAAAGAATGTATCTTCTCCTCTGAAATTGATTTGTATGGTTATTCCATCCTATATGTCCAACCTGGTCAAACTGTGACTCGTGGGTAGCATGCTGCTCTTTAGATTGTCTTATGTGCCTTTCACAAAACTTCTGAAATAAAATCATAATATAATTTACATTTGCATATATTTGCATACATCAACATCTTACAAGCTATCACAAAACCATTGTTCGCATAAGCTATGAATAGGGGAACATGTAACTTCTGAAAGCGCCAAGCTAGATAGTATTGAAAAATAGCTTCACTGATGTGCGTTTAGAACACAACATATACATTACCATAACATATTTACATTTTATTTGAAACCATAATACTTTATTCCTTTGCAGTGGAACTTCAATAATGATTGTCTTATGTCATCAACTTGTTTTCTGAAAATTTAACACATTGTTCGAACTTCTCACTTCAGGTTTTGTTTGGATTTTCCAGTAATGTTGTTATTATTCGAACATTTTAATTTAAATATTGGCGAGTTTGTTCTTTTACATTAACTTCTGAACATCAACTTCTTCCATTAATTTAATCCAGCAATACAGATAAACATTGTTAATTTATGTTCAGAAAAATTAAAGCATTATTGCCATATGTATCTTCATTTAAAAGAGACTGCTTGTAAACTAAGGTCAAATTTTTGGGACAGTGTATTTTTGGGAATCATAATAGTCAATAATGAAGTTTGTAAAATCAAAATGTCAAGCACAACTGACAAGCAAACATCTTACACTGCTACTGCGTGCTTCATTAACAAATTATAAACACCAAATTTTAATGTTTTTGTTAATCAAATACATTCACATGTAAATAAATATTTTTTTACATTGATTTTCTCACTTATTATTATTTTTTTTATTTTTTTGTACAATTAATAAATGTTATTAATAAAAAATATAATAAATTAAATATTTGCTTGTGTTGAATACTTCAAAAATGTAATTGTGGCTTTTAAATATATCGCAATTTTAACATATGACTTTTGCAGACAGGAAGTTTGGCCATCTCTGCCACGCATAAAATTTCAAAGTTTAATATGCTAGAATATTCCTGCCCATGTTAATGAGTCATGAAGGTTTTTTAATAACTGCTAATAATCCACGCTAATTACATATTTTTTTTAAGTAGCATGTTTATAGCCAATCTCGATAGTTATACATCATTGCTGAAATATTCTTTATTATCATTTTCATTGTTGTTTGTAATAAATTGACATCACATGATCACTATCTCATACTAGCACATGGATGAGTAGGTACTAGATAGGGATTTTATGCACAAGCCTTCTGGCATCCATTGATTACTCTGGTTGGCACAAGATGGCACTACTGTATGGAGAGTTTTGATGTAGTTAGAATTATATGGAAAGGAGTTGCAGTAGCAGGGTTAACATATGGTAATGATGCATTATATATTAGTAAAGAGGTATTAAATTACTTAGAAAAAGTTCAAAGGGAATTAGGAAGACATGCATTGGATGCAGATGTATGGACAGCAAAAGAGGCAATTCAAGGAGAAATGGGATGGTCAAGTTTTCATATGAGAGATGCAAAAAGTAAAATGAAAATGTTTGGTAGATTGCAGTTTATGGATAATAAAAGAATAGCTAAAATAGTATTTAATTGGGTTATGAGTAAAGGGCAGGTAACAAGATGGGTGAGAAAGGTAATGCGGTATGCAAAAGATTTGGATAAAGAATTTATATCAGTATATTTGTGCAAAGATGGGATGATTGTGTTAAGAGGATTGTTGAGTGTTGTAGTAGAAAGGAATGGGATAAAAGAATAGATTTCTTAATAAAGAATAGGGAGTTAGAGAGATGCAGAAATAGTATGGAGAGTAAAAAGAGTTTAAATATATATAGAAATAAACAGAATATTAGGTGTGAGTTAATATATGATAATAGTAAGAAAAGTAGTTTATTATTTAAGGCTCGAACAGGATCTTTAGCTACAAGAGAATATACATGTAAATGGAAAAAAATGGGTGATTTATTTTATAAATTATGTAAGGAAGGAATGGAAAATATTAGGCATTTGTTAATTGAATGTAAATGCTTGAAAACAGAAAGGGTACATATAACGAAGTTATGGAAGAATAAATATGAAAAAAGTGATTATACAGAAAGTGAATTATTGGTTTTTATGCTGGGTTTGGGAAAGATAAAAGGGATTTAGATATAAAGGTTATAGAGTTGACAAAGATTATGTTGTGGAAATGGGATGGAGCAGAATATGGGAAAATTCAGAGAGGGGAATGGAAAATAAAGTGACTAACAGGTTTATCTGGGTATAATTGCTGAGATATTCTTGACTTCGTTTAAGGAGAAGCCACAATACATCACATCACATCACATTCTTGTTTAATAAACTGACAACAACATTTTAACACTAATGGAAGAAAAGGGATTTTTATTTTTTTACATTAGTCATAACTGAGCACAGTTTCGATGCGGAACATTATATTCATGATGCTCGTAGGTTCACTATTCCATTTATTTGACATTCCGATTCTATTTTCCTTTTTATTGATAATGTGATTAGGATAAACTATGCCTTTAACTTTTCTCTTATTGCCATTTTGTTCCAGGCAGATTAGATTAATATTTTTTGGATTGAAGGCATGACCAAATTTTGTTCTTCTTTCCAAAAACAGATTTGGATTCAGGATTTTTTTCTCACTTGTATAGATATTTATGTTGAGTGACTCTTATGGTAATATTGATGAAAATGTAAATAATTATGGCTTAACTTATTTAAATCGAAATGGAAATAACAGCAACTTCCTGTACACTATTAATACTAACCTGCCAATAAGGGAAAAGAATAGAATAGCTCCACCTATTTTTTTTAGCTCTGATGTTATTTAAATATTTTTTTATTGTCATGTTATAATACACAATATGAAATTAAAACAAATTATTCTAAAATTGTAGTTAAACGTTCAGTGGACTGTTTCTCTGAATGTTTGAAACTGCAATTTTAAATAATTTGCACCATTCTTAAGTCGAGCTAATATTCAAATTTAATACTCTGTGTTATAATATATCAATAAACAAATGCTTAAATACTATCAAAGATAAAATAATATATGGTATCATTTGTAAGTAAAGATAAAGATCTCAAGATATTCTTGAATTGGCCAAATGAATGCCAATGTAAATAACACAAAAAATATAATGAATGAGTCTTCAGCCCTTGTTAATATTGGGACATGAATCCACATTTATTATTTCAATATTTTTATAAACATTTATATGTTATTTTAATCAGAAGGGAAGTACACTCTATATGAATATGCTGTTATATTGAGTTTAATACATCAATGATGTTTTGTTGAGTACAAAGGATATTCTCAAACCAAAGCACAAGACAGAGACATTGAAAAAATAAGAATGGCTATCTTATCTTTGTACCTAAATTCATTAATGTAGAATTTTATGTGCTGTTATATTGTTTTAACTCCTCAACAATGTTTTGTTGAGTATACTCTCAAACCAAAGTACAAACTTTGAAATAATAAGAGTAACCATCTTATCTTTCTACCTAATTTCACTTCTATATGCCTATTTAATACCTTAATAATGTTTTGTTGAGTGTGAAGTATACTCTCAAACCAAAGCACAAGATAAAGACTTTGAAAAAATATGAACATCCTTCTTATCTTTGTATCTAAATCCCTTGTTGAGGCCTATATAAGTGAATTTAGGTACAAAGATAAAATGGCCGCTCTTATTGTTTCAAAGTCTATTTTGTGCTTTGGTTTGAAAGTATCCTTCATACCCAACAAAATATTGTTAAGGTATTAAAATAATTTAATAGTGCATATATATAGGGTGCAATTCTCTTCTGATTAAAATTATATGTGTGCTAGTAAATTAAATAAAAAGTTACACATATTTATATGTAAGATGTATAATATAAGTATGATTTATGTTCTTGGAGATTAGATGTAATGTAGGGGATTAGAACCAGACTTTTAAGCTCCCTTTAGCTTTCCACTCTATCCCATACAACCGATACACATGACCATACATCTGTGAAATAGATAAATGATCTCCAATATATGTATTTGATGAATATTCAAATGATATATGAAGTTTTTAGACAGTTTAACTGTTAGTAAAATATCACATAGGAACCTACAGAAGTTTCAGTTAAGAGATAGATTCAATAGTGATTTTATCAAGCCTTTTAATTCTACCTCTATATCTATATATTTGATAAACATTAACTATGTGGTTCATGGGTTGTGTGTAATCACACTCTATAGGTTAGTGGCTGAATAATTCTATTTATGAAGCCGACAAGCACAACAACCATGGGATATTCTAGATCTGCCAAGGAACTCGAGTAAAGTCTAGGAAAATCAAATCTTTTGTGTGAAACGAGATAGGTAATCCCTTTTTTATATCTTAATTCTTCAAATGTTTGAGGAAATTCTGGGACGACCATCCAAAAAGAAAATTTGATCTGAGATCAAGTCTTAGGTGCTAAAACACTTCTTGAGTTATTAGTAAATCTGACTGAGTTAACAGATTTTTATAAAAGTTTCTGTGAGGCAACATCTCTTCTGATATCTGGCAAAGGAATATATTAAACAGCATGAAGTCACCATAAAGGAGTATCCTTGAGTGTGCCAATAATATTTCTACAAGTGATATTTAATTGAGAATCCAGAAGTTTAATTTGGGCAGTTTTCACAAAGAGTTCCATATTCATCAATACAATAAATTAAAGCTGAGGAAGCTATCCATAAAGTATTTGTATCATAACCCTAAATAGTGTATTCCTACTTTAAAAAGAGAGATGAGAGGAAGACATGAAAAAGAAAAACGAGAGAATGAGAAAGAAAAGAGCAAACGAGATAAAAAAAAATGAGAGAGAAGGAAGCAGAGAAAGAAGAAAGAAAAAAAAGGATTGTGAAAACTTAAATGAAAAGATGATTTGGTAGTATTATTATCTTGTTTTAATGTTATGAATTGTTAAAAAAAAACGTGTAATAATTTCCCAAAATTATATCTTGAACCACATTGTGTATATATGTTAAATTGTCTAAACATAAAATATTATGCCCAAACTATCCCACTTTGAAATGTTCAGTGATTATTGGCTAACAAGACTTAGTTCAATATCTCAATTTTAGAACTACGTTATAAACTTTAATGAGTTTTTACACGATTACGATGCAATCTTCGGAGTCGAAATGCGGATGTTTTCAGTAACTGCGTGAATATTCTTTTCTTTTTATTAACAAAACAATATAAAATCAAATAAGCCAGAAAAAACTATTAGTAATCTTTGAAAATAAACAACGTATACTAATAAGTATTTATAGATTAATTAAAACTAAAATCAGGCATTATTATTATTTATAAGAATTTTCATATAAGAGGGAAAATCTTAGATGATTCGGACAAAATGTACCATTTATTTTGCGAACAATTTAAATGTTTACTTACTATCAAATACTAAATAGACCTCTTAATGTTTAATTTTGTGATATGGATAATTACAGTGTAGCAAGTTGGAACCGGCATTTTCAGTGAATTAAGATAAAACTTCAGGTTATTCTTTAACGCTTTTTAATAAGTTTTCACGTGCGAGATTAAAAAAACAATAATTAAAAAACACACAAATATACGCATTTAAACTTTTATTGTCAAAGTCAAAAATGCTATATATAAAATGAAATATAGTTATCATGTTAAATATATTAAACTGTTTTAAAATGTGGTACACCAATGTATAAATATTAATATATATATATCATGTGTATCGATTATATTGGAGTGGAGGAGCGTGAAAGTCCGGGTTCAAATCCCCTTTAATTACATCTAGGTTAAGTATATACATTATACTTATACTTCAATATTATATATCACTTTGTATAACTGTACTATACATAGTATAGACTCTTTAGTAATTTTGCTTGTTTTATCTTTATTTACACACGCGCTGCACATTGAACTAAAAGTATAAAATTTTCTGCACTCACTGTTTTGATACTATCCATTTTAGATAAATACATTAAATATATGATGTGGGTGTGAGGCTATTTCGTGTACACGCTTGTGTACGGTTTGATTTAACAATTTTATTACGTATATTTAACTATGTATTTATACATATCTTGGATACATTGCATATATTTGAGTGTGTGTTTGAAAAAAATATATAACAATCTTATATATTTGTTTAACTTTATAGAATTCAATTTCTGGCATGTTTATTCGTAAGTTAAAATAAATATTAGATATATTAAATGCACTTTACAAGAGTTTTTATTTTTTAAAAGTCTTGACTAAAATCAAACATTTCTAATTTATTGCTCAATTGTGGCAATTCTCTTCAGTTCCCAAAAGCCATCATGTCGAACGGCACCAAATCAGTTGTGTTTATATGCGATCATAATAAACACAGACAAACACAATATGGTTTTAAATATTTTATTAAAAACTTATATATATATATATAACAAACATCCATACTGTTTCCCTGATATCATTGTCTAGATATAACATTTACATACTGTACGACAATTGAAGCAAGGGACTTAAAGTACTCTTCTAGGGATGCCTATCATGTCTAGTCGTACCATGGCAGTTTGCCTCATGTCAGGTGTATTATTTAGCAACTTCCGTTCAACTGTGAATGTTTTTATTTTTGCAATAAAATATGGTGCAACCAGTGTAATATCCATAGCTGCCTGAATCTACCTCCAAATGGACTGTCAACTTATAGCCACGTCTTCGTCCTTAATGGGTGCAATCGGATTTATTGAGGATCTTCACCTATTGACCTGTTCCTCTCATTGCTTATATTTTATCTATTCAAATATCCTTTGGACTGTAGTGATGAATGGTGAGTCCAATTAAGAGAAGATTTAATTAGAGGGGATCTGCACTCAGTCTTTCAAGCTCCTTTTAGCTATTCACTGTATCTTATATAACCGATATTAAGAGAAGATTGTAATATGGACAAGTCCACTTCTTGAAGTTAACTTGAGCCATAAAAAATATATCATTTACTGTTTAGTATGACTGGTTTTATATTTCCTGGATTATTTGAGAAGTTCTCATCTATGGGATATCCCGTTTAGTGATGAGATAATGGATTGATTTTTCTCTAGGCATTGACATGGTGTCTATTTATTTATTTATTTACATGCTTGTGCGCAGTTTAATTAACCAATTTTGTTGCATCCGTTTAGACACATAATGGCTATATAACATATATATGAAGTTGTGTACAATATATATATATATATATTGTAGATAATTTTTATATCTTAGGCATTTAAAATCATTGTAATAAATTTAATACCAGATGATAGACACTTCACATAAGAGAATGCTGCTGCACAAGCAATCTTGCAAATGTTGGTAACTTAATTGGAATTTTTTTATTAATATTTTGTTAGTGAAATCATAGATACTTGTTCCAGTATTCTCTTATGCGATGTGTCCATCATCTGATCTTATATATATATATATATTATATTATAACTTGTTTTACAAGTGTCAAAGTTTCTGAACTCACAATTTTGACACAAGCCACTTCAAATAAACACATTAATGAGTACTATTAATTAGTTAATAAATTAAAAATTATCATATCACTTGTAATCCATATATATATATATTAATGACAACTGTAAAACTGGACTTTCGTAAATGATAAAAGATGTTTTCGTTGAAATAAATTTATTGTTGAGCAGAAATGAAAAGCTAGATGGTTTTGATAACAATTAATTATTAACAGAGCTATTATAAATAGCAAAAATAATTATCAGAGATCTTTACAAGATACTTTTACTTCAAAGGATATGATTATAAATGCATGGTTTTATAAATTGTTTAATAATTTGGAAGATAATTTTATTCTTTTAATGATATTAGTAACACCTGTTTGTTTTTTCAAAGATGCATTTTATTTTTGATTTATCCTATGCATTTCCCATATTATACAATGTGGTACGAAGGCTGCACCCTAATACTTTTATCTAGTGTCCAAGTTTTAGAACCAAAAAATAAGCACTATAAAATGTACTTATTTAAGATTAACATTTTCTAATGCATGCACAAATTTCTTTTCTAGTACTTCTATCAAAAACACTTCATCCTAATTTCTTTCTATGATTAATTTGATATTATAATTTCCACTTTTGTTGATAGTTCGACCAAAATATTTATTGGAATTAATTTCTTCTACAAATTTCTTTTCACAAATTCATTATTTATTCTGTTTAGCATTTATCTTTAATCATACTTTTTTGCTTTTATTTGGCAGCACTCGTCACATTTCCTGGAGTTCTAAAGCATTATTTTTGAAAACAGTGATATTATCTAAAAACCCTTTCTTTTTCTCTTGCTATATGAGGGGAGATCACCTGTTGTAATATATACTTCTGTGTTACATACTTCTCGCAGGAACCCTTCGGTATCAATCTGCTGAATGGCATCACTATGAAAATTGTGGAGCCATGTATCAATATTTTTTATAAAGTGTGTTTCACGTATTTGTTAATTTTTTTGTAATGGCTGAAATGTTTGAAAAATGTGAAATTCTGTTTTCATTTACAGAAAATGATGAAGGAAAAAGTTGTAATGCTTGAAACAGATCATAAGTAAGCTGATCTCATAAAAACACAAGTTTATGAGTGGTTTAATTGAAATGTTCAATATTCCAAATTCCTAATAAGCATCACAAGTGAAGACAGAAGTCAAAGCAATACATATTTTTTTTTTTTTACATAAATGATATTTTCCTCTCAAATTTAGTTTGTAATGGCCTGGCATTTTATCTGCAAGTTTTAAAACATTTACATGATGTGGTAAAAACATAAACATCCTATTTGGTGACAAAAAAAGCAGTGAAAGTTTCACCCCAACAAAGAGCCACCTCTCAAAGCCTTGAATGTAAAACACATTTTAATTAAATTCAGCATGCCCCAGCTTATCTATCAGCCATATTGACTTGATCTCATTTCATGCAATTTTTTTTTAAATCTCTCAAATGAAAAAAATGTTTTAAATTTTTTTTTTGCAGATTTAGAATGGGGGGGGGGGTATGACAGTGTCATTGGAATACTTACTTTGAAAAATGACAAGCTAGTTTAGACCAGTGCATTGCATAAAATAGACTATACTTTTTAAAGCGATTCAATTTGCAACACCTAAAAAATAAATATAGAATTTTTTATTAGAAAATCCAGTTATTTTTGGGTCTCTTCTGTATGCATATATACATTCCATGTGTTTTCAATTTCAGTGTCAGATCCCATATTAAACAGACCAATATCTGACAAGTGATAAAATTCAGAATCAAAACAAAGCTTTGTTTATGTCTAGTGCGACTTTGAATTTGACTCTGAATTATATCACTTATCAGAAAGATTGTGATTAATTTTTTCATTGCAAACATTTAATTTGAATGGGCTGCATTTATTAATAATAAACCCTTCACTCCCATACACACATGTGTAAGTAGTTAATTAAATAAAAACAGGCAAAACTCTCTATACGTATTGCCACTCAGTGCAAGCCAGAGTAATCAATGGATTCCAGAAGGATTGTGCATAAAATACCCATCTAGTGCCTACTCATCCAATATCTTAGAATCCTAAGATTTAGGTGCAGTGCTCTCAGATTTAAGACTCCTCGCTGATGAAGTCCACAAGCCAGAAATTAGTCTGGGAATATTGGATGAATAGGCACTAGATGGGGATTTTATGCGCAAACCTTCTGGCATCTACTGATTACTCTGGCTTGCACTGAGTGGCACTACTGTATGGAGAGTTTTTCCTGTTTTAATAAAAGTTATGAACAAGCATAGGAAATGGTGATCATGTGAGTTTTGTTGGCTTAAATTAATTAAATGCTATGTAAATATGTAATAATGCTCAAGTTATTTACCTAAGGTCTTTATAGAAATTACTGATGATTTTAGTTTGATTGGTAGAAACATATATCTAACAAAATGTTAGGTGAGCCATTGTCACTTGAAAAATAAGAAAATTTTTGTAGAGTGTATAGGTAAATAACATTTGCACTACTATTATTGTATGCAAAAGATAAACTAGTCTTTAAAAAATTCACTGAAGTAAAACCTTCTGTAATAATTTGGTATCGCTGCCCAGTCTTTCTAACTGACCAATTTTAAGGGTTTAAGTAGATTCTCAACCTTGTTTTAATTCATACTTAAGAATAGTTAGAAACTTATTTACTAACAATGATTGGATTGTTATCTGTGGACTAGACTATCTGAAGAACGATTTTGGAGCCTAATTAAAACTAAAAAAAATTTCAATTTTTTGCCAAACCTGGAACTGAATTGTGCATAAAACATGAAAGTGGATGTGTTACCATTGCATTATGAGAGTATTTATGTTTACTGAAGTAGTTAGTGCCTTGGAGTAAAACCTAGATATTTTATTCAGGTAACTTATTCTTAAACTACTTCAATTATACATTCCCTGATTGGTCAGAAACTGGATATCCATCTATTATAGCAATTGACTAATCTATTAATGTTTAAAATTTCAATAGCAGGCTCTTTATATATTACATACTGGTAATACAAGCTATATAGGTCATGTGACATATGACTTATTTTTACTACTATTATAATTTTGCTATTAGGGCTTTGGCTATATTAAATTGCTAAGCCTACTAATATATGGGATCACTGAATTTAGTTCAGGATCATATAGTTTCTTTGGTTAAAGAGCTGAGTTTGAAGACATGTAATTAAATAAATGCTTGGCTTAAGTTAATGTTTTTATGTGGAAAAATGCTAATGTGATATTTGTTCATATTTATGATTTCAGTATCTGTATTTTAAAAAAAGTAGTTAAGTGAAATATATATAACCAAATAGAAATTGATAAAAAGATTAGCTCTCTTTTTTTTTTGAACACACATATACTGTATCTACATATATATGTATAGGTGTTGCATGTTTTCAACGTGTATATACATATGTACAGAATCTATATGTTTTCAACATATATATATATATGTACAGAATCTATATATATATATATGGGTGTGTGTTAAAAATACATATTATTTGACATTATTATCCCTGAAATTTTGGTATTTATAACATGGTGTGGAAACAAATGTCACAAAGATAGGAAGATTACTATATATATATATATATGTAATAAATAAATAGATTTTAGAACTTTCTAGTGCATATTAAAATGTTTCAAATTGGTAATCATTATTCAACTGGAAATAAACAGACTGATTTCTGTATTTCAAATGTTTACTGCTACAATTTACCACACATCATAGCAATTTTATGTTGATATATTTATGACATTATATTCTTTTATTGCCATTTATTTTTTTAAAACCATTCCTGGCTTTATTATTGATTTATTAATGTAATTAACGTATCACATCACTAAAACTCTATATTCACAAGATTTCTAACATATCATGTTATCTAAGTTTCAGTGTCTTTTATTACATTTCTAATAGACAAAGTATCTTAAATGTTAAAAATTAAGACTTGTGATTGATTCTAAAAATTTATTCCTATTAGATAAAAATATTGATAGTAGATTAAAAATCTGATTATATATTTAAAAAGTTTTATAATCAAGTTGCAGTATGGGAAGGATGAACAGATGATCAAAAATTAACGTTTACTGAAGATTTTAGTCCTGTTTCACTCTGTGTGGCTTAAAGCAATGGTAAAGGGATGAATACTAAAGGTTAAGATTCATTGGATATCAACTCAATTTCATCACTTCCTGTGCATTAATGTCACATAAACTTCTGAGCATTAAACCATTTGATTATTAGATCTATATTTAGTAGATATATATTTAAAATTAAATTAGTTGAGTGGACAATTTTAACCTTATTGAAAGTAAGCAGTATTTAAAAATATATATTACAAAGATGGTTTAAAAGAAGTAAAATAATAATTAATGTCAAGCATTGTTAGCCGAGAGGTCAGCACTGCCACCTTGCAGGCAAGCAGTTGGTTGCAGACAGTTGTTGCAGTTTCACCACCCAGCCGATGCTATGACATATGGAAAAAATAATAATTAATGACTAGACATGTCGTAATTAATGACATCTCTATTTTTCCACTTTATATGCCATGAAGATATTCTTTTCTTCAAATAATATTACTAGTCAGTTTCAACTGAGACTAATCTTCTTCAGAGCTACAAAAATATTTTGATATAATTATATCTAAAGATATATAATTCGTATTTTAATTATATTGGTACAAATATTAATATACCATATAATTATTCATTGTAAAATTTATTCATTTTAAAATTATATTTTATTTAATATTTATATTATTTTTAGCTTTTATACACTTTTACATTAATTCGATTAATTTTTACTTTTATATTTTTATATAAATTTTTAATTATCAATTAAAAAAAAAATCTATATAAATAATAAGTGACACGGAAGTAATATCAAATGGCATAGTTCACTACAAATCCTTGAGTAAATTGTTACTAAGCAACTAAAATGACCACTATTAGTAAAAAAAAAAAAAACTATTGTTAAAAAAGTGGCAAAAAAGGGATCTGTAGTAAAAAATACAGTATTCTGAAAAAGTATTAATAATTATTTATTTAACAAAAACTTTGCTTTGGTGCAATTAAATATACAAAGGGGGGGGGGACCAAAATAAATGGAATCATTCTCTTGTTTGGGTGCCTGTTGTAATATTTATTTCTGCTGTTACATACTTCTTGCAGGAACCCTTCTGTATCAAACTGCCAGACATCGCTGTGTGAAATTGTGAGACCATGTAGCACTTTTTTATGTAAAGTGCATTTCATGTCTTTGTTGATTTTATTTATAATAGCTGAAAAGTTCAAATAATTAAAACTAATTTTTATTTTGATGCAAATGGCATTTTTTCTTAGATTTAGTTTGTAACAGTCAAGCATTTTCTCTGTAATCCTGAAACACTTATGTGATGTGGTAAAACATAAACATCCTGTTTTGTGGCAAAGAAGAGAGTGCAAACTCCCACCCACCAAAGTGTCATCTGTCAAAGCCTTAAGTGTGAAATACTTTTTAATTAAATTCGGCATGACACAGCTTATCTATCAGCCATATTTACTCGATCTCACTTTGTGCAATTTTTTTAAATCTCTCGAATGAAAAAAATGTCTCAATTTCTTTTCAGACTTAGAAGTGGTGGGAAAAAATGGAGATATTACAAGACATTACTTTAAAAACAGGCAAAACTCACTATATATATTGCCACACACAGCAAGTTAGAGTAATCAATGGATGCCAGAAGGCTTGTGCATAAAATCCCCATCTATTGCCTACTCATCCAATATCCCCAGACTAGTTTTTGGCTTATGGCCTTCATCAGTGAGGAGCCTTGGATCTGAGAGCACTGCACCTAGATCTTAGGATCTAATGCAACCTTCCAACAATATATATATAGTGAGTTTTGCCTGTTTTAGCAACAGTTGTACACAAGCATAAGAAATGGTGGTCATGTGATGTTTATTGGCTTAAGACATTACTTTGCAAGTATTTTTAGACTATTTTGAAAAATGAAAACATGTTTAGACTGGTGTATTGCATCAAATGAATAGTAGTTAGAAAGAGATTAATTTTATAACAGTTAAAAATAAACAATGTTTTATTAGAAAATTTCAGTTGTTTTTAAATCACCTGTATGTTAAAAAAAGTTACATTTTATGAAATAATTACGGACTTATTTAACACAGAAAAAATAAATCTCATATTTCTCCTCGTAGACAAACAATATTTTATTATGAATGTTATTGGCAATTCTTTTAAAATATTCTAATAGATATGATTTTAGAATTAAGTGTGGGCAAAATTAAACTTTTAAGCAGAAACAAGGGATTTGTAGTTGTCAAGCGTTGGTGGTCTAGTGATTAGCGTAGCTCCCTTCCAAGCAGCTGGCCCGAGTTCAGTTCTCAGTCAGCGCATTTGACATATATAAAAAAAACAAGGGATTTGTAGTAAAAAATCATTAATACTTATTTATTTAACAGTAAAGTTTTTCTAATCCAGTTAATAAAGTAATAAAATGTAGTGTATGCATGTTAAATATATGTTAAATAAAAAAAAAGAATAAAATCATAATCTGCACTTTATTTTTTGTCTTTAGAAAAAAGAATAAAGGAATTTAGTCATCACTGAAGGCATAAGGTATGTAACCCCCTAGTAAAATGTAAAGATAAAAATTAATAGAATTAATATAAATTATATATATTAAAATGTATATACTGATTAAAAATGATGATGATACAAATATTTGGACAAATGTAATTAAAATATAAATTGTGTACATTTAGATATATTTATAATAAAATATTTCATTTCTATATAGTCATATATATTGAAATGTTTTGGAATCCTGAAGAAGGTTGCTGGATAGTCAAAACTGTAAAGAAATAAAATTATTTGAAAAAAAAAATATTTGCTTTGTATAAAGTGGGAAAAAGAAAGGTGATGTTAATTATAATTATATATGTTAATAATTAATACATAGAGAAGAAGTAAAAAGATTTATCAAAAAGCTGAGACAAGTGTGGTATTAAAAATAAATAATCGAGTGGCAACATTTTAACACCAGAAGTGACTAGTTAAGCTTCTGATTCAGGGATTTTTAGCTCCAGAATCGATCACACTACCAGTGCACTAAATCCCACAGGATTCAATTTAAAAATAAATATCAATCAAACATCATATAACTTTTTCACATACTCATATGCTTTCAATAACAGTTTACCTTTACCATACTCTGGAGACAACTACAGCAAGCTTGAGAAATAGTGCTGCCATCTAGCATCCATTGTTTATTGAATATTGTAGTATATTGTTCTAGAGCAGAGTCAATGAAACTGCTCTTAAACATAAATTATAAGTGAAATGCTTGATCTGAGATCTCAAAAAAATTCCCAATTGAGACAACATTAGGTATTTATCTTTGGACCCCTTTATAAAGTCACCCCAAAGGCTTTACTAAATTTATCAAGTGATAATGGAATCTGGAAAGCCTGGAAACTCTAAAATTCTCTCACCTCATCAGCCAATCATAAGTGTTTTTCCAACCAAATTATAAATGAAAGATGGTGACATCAACCATGTTTATATTCAATAGGAATATGAAACAGATGAAGGAAAGTCCAAAAGAAAGCAAACAGATATGTCTAAGATAGCAGACCATCTATATACCAAGAAATATATTGTCAACTGGAAAATAGAAAATTACTGAATAGAGAAGAAAAGGTACAAAAAAGAAAATTTAAAGAAACTGCTCACATGATCATGGCAAACAATCCCATAAGTCAACTTAGTATGACTATACATAATGTATGAAAACCATTAATCAATTTTGCTCTTAGAAAAAAAATGGAGGACTCAAGAAGAAATGCATAGATGACTGTTGCCTTTGGCAGGATAGCTTAATTGGTTAGAGCATTACCTTAAAATTCAATACTCAAGATTCTAAGATTCCAGGTTTGATTCCAATACTAGTAATGTCACTGGTCAGACCAACAACACACCCGATGAAGAGGGAGAATAATATCTCTCGAAACATTGTGTATATACTAACCTGTGTGTTATTATTAACAATTGAATGCATTTGGAATATTTAAAGGAAGTTAAATTTTCTAAAGACATTCGATACTCATATTAGATGATGGAAATAGTCCAATTATAAATACAACTAAAACACCATCATTACAAATCTTCAGAGAAACAGTGAGTATTTGGTATGGACCTGATATTATATCAAACTTTCATTGTTATGAAAAATTATTGCTAAAGCTGGCCAAAGTAGAAAATCATTTAACTTTCTTATGTAAATATAAATCTTAAGGTATAATTCCTAAAGGTTTGCAACTACAACCTCCAATTCACTCCCAAAGAGCTGAGAAAATTACCCCCAGAGCAAGTGAAGCCCTCTTAAGAGAACGAATAAATACTCAAAGATTTTCTAAGTATCAAACCTTGAATTCCATTAATAATGTAGAATGTTTTCTAAAAAATAAAGTTTCTGAAGAACATGAGTTTCTCAAGCAGTAAGAAAATCATATTCTACATTATATGAAAAAATAAAAGAATTCCAAAAGGAGAAACTTGCTAACCTACATGGGCATATCAAAAATCATAATGTACCAAGCAGTGTAGATCTGGTAAAAATATCAGTTATAAACATCTAATAGATACTGAAACTTCTATTCTTGAAAGAGGATTAAATTTTGCCACAACACCATCTAATATCCCTTTACTAGTTATAATGGCAGCCACTGAGTAAGTCACTTAAAAATTGTCTTTAGAAGAAGCAGAAGAATTATGCTGAAGAATAAAAAAAACATTTGACAAGCAACAAAAATTGAAGTCAAACATATCCTATAGTGAGAGAAAAACAATTAAATTTTTCAAAGTAGATAAATCTATAATTATTCTCCCTGCTGACAAAGGCAATGCAACAGTTGTAATGGATACAACTGATTATGACAACAAAATCCAAATACTCCTCGCAGCAAACCAATACAGAAACGTGGCAAAAAATCCGATACCGAGTACAGAAATAAAGTTCCAAGCATTACTCAGAAAGTATCGCAAGTACTTCAGCAATTCACAAAAAAGTAAAATAACATCATATTTCAGTAAAAATCTTAATCTTTATGGTCTATCTAAAATCCATAAGGATTATGTTCCATTAAGATCTATTGTTCTAAAAATTCACCTTGCCAAAATTTGTCAAAATTTCTTCTCAAAGTTCTAAGTCATTCGGCATACAAGACCCAGTTCTTTTGTCAGGGATTCTAGAAACTTTGTAGAATTAATCAAGAACATGAAAATTGAAAGAATTGACTTATGTGGAAAGTTTATTCACAAATGTTTGTAAGGAAAATATTAAATGGTGATAATAGTTTACAAACCAGAACAGCTCTTCCTATTGATAGTATAATGAAACTATTTACATTCTGCGTAAAAACAACATACTTTCAAGATAACACAGGATTCTTCCATAAAAATCAAGTAATGGCTATGGGCTCACTATGGTCTTCCCTGATTAGAAATATTTACATGGAAGAACTTGAAACCTTAGCCATAAAATCTACTCCATATCCACCTAATGTTTGTTTTCACTATGTAGATAATATATTTGTTGTATGGCCACAGGATGAAACACTGTTGCAAACTTTCTGGAAACCCATCAGCAACATATCTCCATCAATTAAATTCACAGTAGAATCAGACCAAGGACAAAATTAGCATTCTTAGATGTTCTTGTGACAAGACTCCCTCTTGGCAAAATCAAGACTACAGTTTATCGAAAACTCACACATACAAGAAAACACTTAGATATACATCCAATAACACCAGAAACACAAAACATGCAGTTGTACTATCATTATGGAACAGAGCAAAAGAAGTTTGTTTAGAAACCAGCAAGTTGAAAAAAGAAAAGATCTGTATAGAATAAACTATTACGAAAAATGGCTATCTATCAGCAGAAAACCTTAAATAGACAACAAAAAGAACCATCAAAAGAAAAAACAACTGTTGGTTCTGTAGTGCACCCATATATACCAAAAATAGACAAATTAAAAAAAATCTGCAATCAGTATAACATTAGAACAGCTTTCCAGAGCCATACTACACCAAGAGGAATTCTAACATCTACAAGGCCTAAACTTGAAATGTTGAAAAGAAAAAAACTACATCTATGAAATATCATGTGAATGTGGGAGAATAGGTTTTGGTGAAACCAATTATCCCATTGAAAAGCAATTGCAAGAACACAAACTGATGATTAGAAGAGTGTAAACAGATGTGTCTAAGATAGCAGACCATGCATGTACCAATGAATATATGTTCGATTGGGAAAATACAAAAATATCAGATAAAGAAGAAAAGGTACAAAAAAAGAAAATTTAAAGAAACTGCTTACATGGCACTGGAAAATAATCCCATAACTCAACTTAGTATCATTATACATAAGGTATATAAATTACTAATCAATTTTGCTGTTAGAAAAAAGTGGAGAAATCAGGAGGAACTTTGTATAAGTATATGAAATTTCTCCTGACTGTTGCCTTTGGCAGGTTGGCTCAATTAGTTAGTGTTACTTTAAAATTAAATACCCAACAATTTAAGGGTCCAGGTTAGATTCCTGTCACTTGTCTGGTCAGCAGCACCTAAAGAAGAGGGGAGAATAATTCCTCTCCAAATGTTGTGTATATACTAACTTGTGTGCTATTACTAACAGTTGAATGTATTTGGAATATTTAAATAAAGTTAATTTTTTCTAAAGACATTCAATACTCATATTAGATGATGGAAATAGTCCAATATATAAATACAAGTGAAAAAGAAATTTTTCCAAAATAAAATTATGAAACAATGTACTTTTTGTTTTAGCACCATATTTTTTCTTTCACCACCTATATGCCACCTACTGTAAGATTTAGTAACTAATAGATGCCAGATAATAATGCTTAATAAATATTTATTTAGTATTGACTTATCCAATATCTCCATACTAGTTTCAAGCTTATAACTTTCTTCAGAGAGGAACTTTCAATCTAGGAAGATTGCACCTAGATCTTCAGGATCTAATGCACCTTGCTTTTAAAAGGCATCACTTACCCATTAATTTTGGTTAACTTTTTATCTGAAAGCAGTTCAGTTTCTGTATATTATTGGTGTTTTTGCTTTTTAATAAATCTAGGCATCTCTATCCTGAGATAAAAAGGTGGTGAAAAGAAAACTCTATGCTCTTCAAACAGCGATATATAAACTGGTGTTATGTGATAGAGTAATGTGAATTGGTTTAATATAAATTTTGTATAGAATCTCACAAAAATCACGAGTCTAAAACAATTTCAAGTAGAAATCAAAAGATATTTCTAATCTTTGGAATTTGGATAACTACTAGGTCATTACTTGTGTAGTTTAACACAGCAGCAGAATAAAAGGTGTGAGAACTAAAGATTTCTAAATTAAAACATAGCTGTCACTTCGGCTGTTATAACATCACATGACCACCCATGCAACTAAACATATTTTTATAATCAATTCAATACTATTTTTAAATGGTCTCAAAAAAGCAAATATAGTTTTTAAAAACAAATTATTTTAATCTATTTTAATATCATATATATATACACAAATGATGTACATTCATATATGTGCTTACTTATGTATCTATATATGCACAAACAGTTGTCTAAAAATGACTAATTAGTTATGCTTTTAAAGGTATTCAATGAAAAACAGCACTACAGGTATTTATTTTATCTAGGTATGGAATTATATTTCATTTTAATAATAGAAGGGAAGTTTATTTTTTCCAGACGATGATGGTTTTTTATCGGCTGTCCTACAATTAGTTTTTGCAGTTTTCCTTCTCGACCCGTGTACCTTGTGGCAAATATATGTCTTTTTGATTTTTTTATATTCCTTAAATCGTCTGGAGGCAAATAGTCAAAATCATCATACTTCTCAAAATTATCTGGCTCTACATAATCTTTAATGGGGATATTATAATCCTTGATATGGTTATTGAAGAATCGTTGGTCAGCATTTCTTGCTTTTACAATTTCCTCTTCTAATTCCCAGTTCTGTGGGAAGTAATTCTTCTTTTTAACATATACTTCTGCTGGAACATCTAACAATGAACTAGCTTCATTATAGTCCTATTAAAAACAAATTACAAATTTAATCATTTTTTAAACATAGCCAGCGCATAACTAGATATATCTAAGAAATATATCTTTTGTTGACCCTACTCTTTTGGAATCTGGTATAAACTTTAGTAATTAATAGACACTAAATAAGAATTTTTATTAAATCGTTAACCAACGCTGTCGTATCCAAATATCTCCAGACTACTTTCTAACTTATGACCTTCATCAGTCAGATTTTTGGAGTTTTTCATACAATGCAATTGGACTATTTGGATCTTTGGATAAAATGACACTGGATAAGGATTTAATAAGTACTACCATTTAATATCTAATAATTATTAAACCTTACACTAGATGGCAAAAAGTTAGGGGACTAAAAGAAATTTCTAATGAATAGTAATTAAACAGGAAGTAAGTTTTCAATGAGTTGTAAATAAACTCTCAGAAGACAGGTGATATCTCGATTTATTGCTTACACACATATATATATAGAATAAATGACAAGAATTACCATTTAAGTAATCAGAGGATCAAAACTGAGCTATAGTTTAAACAACTTCTAAATATAAAATGAAAACTCAGTTTTAATATTTGTAAATAATAAATAATTCAGATTATATGTAACTGAACCAGAAATAAACAAAGCTTCCAATGAATTATATAATGTAAATGGAGAGTTTATTTATATTATATAACTTATTGGAAGCTTACTTCTTGTTCAGTTAATATATAATCTCAGTTATTTATTATTTAATAAATAGTATTTCTTATTTAATAATTAGTATTTCATATTTATTAAATAGTAATATGTACAAGGGTTGAGTAAATGGTTGACGAAATATCGCTGCTCTTCTTTACAAATCTATTTTATCAGTCGCTACCTTCTTCAAAGACTCATTGTAATTTGCTTATTGTTTTGTCATCTATAATATCTTCTTATTGATTTGAATTGTGTACTATTTGATTATTTTTTCCATCATATAAACCCTATGCATTGTATAATAATTCTCTACAAACATAATTGTACCATGCTTCCCTGTATTACTTATTAAAGTGTTCTTCCATATTTTCACTGTCTTACACATTAAACCAATAAGCATCATGTGATCACTATCTAAAAGGATAGTGATGGTTATTAAAGAACCAAAGACACCAAAATGTATAGGTAATGAACTGAGTTCAGACATATCTGACTATATAAGCTAATGAGCTTGGATAGATTTTGTTTTCAATTTAGGACTCGTAGTTTTGTAATTAAGTAGAGATAAAACGTGGCTGTGGAGAGTTGTATTAGATCCTAAGAACTATGTGCAGTGCTGTCAGATCCAAGGCTCCTCACTGACGAAGGCCACAAGCCAGAAACTAGTCTGGGAATATTGGATGAGTAGGCACTAGATGGGGATTTTATGCACAAGCTTGCTGGCACCCATTGATTACTTTAGCTTGCAGTGAGTGGCCATACATATAGTGAGTTTTGTCTTACACATTATTGGAGACTTTAAATATAGCATTTTAACAGCCTGAAATAGATGAAATAATGTGGAAGTACTGAAAAACCCCAATGAGCTACGTGTATAAATCATGCTAAACTTGTATGTCAGTAAATGGTATGCTTGCATATAATCAGAGCTAGAGTATAGGTAGGCTCATTCTACAATTTACATTTACTGACTGTTTGTGTACATATCATTTGCTTATAATAACTCCTCTCACACACACTTTAATGCAAAAAAAAAAATTTAAATAAAACTTTTTATTTTCCTGACAGTTTTAAAAGGTAGAAGAAATTGGGAATGCTCTGATGAAGACTGCTGGATAGTCGAAACTGTCAGGAAAAGAAAAAAGGTTTATTAAAAAATTTTTTTGCATTAAAATGTATATGAGAGGAGTTATTATAAGCAATATATATGAATATATGGAAAAATACAAAGAAAGTAAAGAATAAGAATAAGAGTATATATATCGTTTTCTGGGAGTTTTCAGTATTTCTGCATTTTTTTATTTAAAGATTTGTATACAGGGGATAGGAATCTCATGCTTTACATTTATTTAATTTTAAGAAAATTATCGTCATCATCAACCATTATTAATCTACTGCAGGATGAAGGTCTCTCCAAATTCAGCCCATCTTCTCTCATCTTTAGCTTCTCTTTTTCACATCAGCGCTGCACACTTTCTTATTTCATCCATCCATCTCACATGTGGTCTCTTTCTGGGTCTTTTACAATCTCTTGAAATCCAGTTTAAGATTTCAATAGTCCATCTATTATCATCGCTTTTAGCAATATGTCCAGCACAACTCCACTTCAATCTTTTAATTTTTTCAATGAGGTCAGTAACACCTGTTTGTTCTCTTACCCATACATTGCTTTTTGATCTCTTCTTGTTACTCCCAACATGCATCTCTCCATACCTTTTTGAGTGGTCTGAAGTCTCTGTATTGCTCTTCTATTAAGTGTCCAAGTCTCGGATCCATAAGTAAGAACTGGTAAAACATATTTGTTAAAAACCTTTCTTTTCAAACATATAGACATATTTCCTTTTAGTATCAAGTTATTTCTACTAAAAACACTCCAACCAAGTTTAATTCTATGATTAATTTCATCCATTATGTTTCCATCTGTATTAATAATCTGACCAAAGTATTTGTAACTGTTAACTTCTTCTAATTCATCATAATCTATCTTTATTTTCATATTTTGAGCGAATCGATTAAACATTACTTTAGTCTTTTTAACATTTATCTTTAGTCCTACTTTTATACTTTCATCTGATAACTCCTGCAACATTTTCTGTAGCTCTAAAGCATTATTTGCAAAAACAACTACATCATCTGCAAAATCTAAATGACTTAAATAATCTCCATTTACTTTCACTCCTTTAGTTTCCCATATTAATCCACAAAATATTTTTTGCAGCACTGTTGTAAAAAGTTTTGGAGATATGGAGTCACCTTGTCCTTGACTTTCCCAGTATCATTATGTAATATATAATTGTTGCTGTTAATTTTTTATAAAGATTCTTTAAAATATGACAATATTCTGGATCTATACCTTGATGATCCAATGCCTTAATCATTGAAGAAATATTTATAGAATCAAATGCCTTTTCGTAATCTAGAAATCCAAAACATAATGGCAACTCATATTCATTTGTCCTTTTTATAACTTCTCTCAATATCTGGATATGATCTACTGTACAAAAACCACTTTCAAATCATCTTGTTCTCTTGGTTAGTGGAAATCCAATGTTCTCTGTAGATGAGTTGTAATTATCTTGGTAAACATTTTGTACAAAAGTGATAAAAGGCTCAGAAGTCTGTAATTTTTAATATCTTCTCTATCACCTTTTTTAAATATTAATATTATTACTGCATTCTTCCAATCATCTGGTACACCTTTATCATTTAGACATTTGGTATATAACTTTGCTAAAAAAAATTCTATTTCTTCACCGCTTCTTTTAATATATCAATTATAATTCCATCATTACCTGGAGCCTTTCCTTTCTTCATACATTTAATTGCATATCTCACTTCTTCATTTAAAATTCTGGCCAATTCGGAAGATATAATAGGTATAGGAGGCACTTGTTCTTTATTACTCTTGATAGAAGTCTTCTACACATTTCATGATGTCACCTCTCTTTTTAGTAATAATGCCATCTTTTTTTCTTATTGCAGATATAAATTTCCTACCAATACGAAAACTGTTTTACATTCTTGAGACTTTTATTTTCTTCTACAGCTTTCCTTGCTAGTTCACAGTTATACATTTCTTATATCATTTTCAACTCTTTTCTGCACTATTTTAGTAAATTTGAGATATTCAATCCTTTTTAATGCATCATTTTTGTATATCTTCATATTCCTTCTTTTATTCATAAATTCTCTAGTCTCAGTAGAAATTTTATTGGCCAATTGCTGTTTTTTTCTATCAGCTATTTTTGTTGCAGTTTTTAAAAGTGTATCAGTTATTTTCATATTAATTTCATTCAAATCTGAATCATGTTCAAAATCTACTAATACTTGAAACCGATTTGTAAGTTCTAATTTAAATTCATTAGAATGTTTTTGAAGATTAGGAATATCAATTGTAAATATTGTTTTTCTTAATAATTTTTGTCTCTCTAGTTTTGCATTAACATGTATCTTACATAGAATAAATTATACATAGAATAAATTAATGAACAACTGAAGTCAAATTTCTAGGGGGGAAATGTTGATCAATATCACATCACAGTAACATTGCAATATTATCTCTATATTTACATAAAAATACATTTAATCTAGGCATGATTATTGAATAGATCTGATGTTTAATGGGGTTTATTTAAATGTCTTCGATTTTAAAATCTTAATCTGTTAGAATTAAAGTGTCAGCTCTCTGGTCTATATTAATATCTCAGACCATAGTGAAAAGTGGAATCCATCTTTTACTCATAAACATTGTTTTGACAACAGATTAAAGATTCCTGTTAATTGATATGCTTGGACTAATAATATATGATTTATACTGTGTACATATTTCACAAGCTACAGATATAAATAAAATATCTGGATTTATACATGTATAATTTATTGTAATGAAAATATATACAAAGAATTCAGCTGGATCACACCAGCTATTGACTGAATAATAAATTTGAAAACTGTTATAGAGGACCTGTAAACATTAATGTATAATAGTACTGCTAAGTGATACTTCATAAATATAGATTCATTATGTGCCCTGTGTTATAGAATTGAAGAAACCTTAGAACACTTTCTTATGGATTGTTCCTCACTTCTTCCTCGTTGTACTCTTATCATTAACATGACTCATTCAAACTCATTAACAATCAACATTCTCATAAAAAATACATAAAGTGGTTCTTTTCCCAATATAAGAATTACTACATTCATTCTTTTTACACTCTCGTTTATACGATGCTATCTGAGCTTTAATACCACATCTCACAAAAATATTAGATGACATTAGGACCAGAGCTCAAACCCATGCACCAGCTGATGTTTTTGCAGCTACATGGAATCAGTTCTCATTAACACAACCCAGTAATTTAGCTATTGAATATGCTAATTAATATGCATTAGATATATATTGACTATTGCTCAATTACATAAATGTCTACCTTATTGCTTTTCTGCTTCAAATCTCTTTTGTTTCAATAAGACTTGTAAATAATTTCCACTGTATATAGTAAACCTAATAAAGTTAATTTAAAACTAATAGTACTAAATGTTCTACCAATAGAAACAGGTAGAAATAATAAACAACAGAAATTATTTAAAATAATGATTTTTAAAAAAAATTCTTCTGAATAGAAGATGATTTGCATGAATAGCCACATTTGTTGATATAATATGGCCTTTTAAAGACCTCAATGACTTTTCTGATGGATAGGATTCTGGTGCTAGAAAAATCAATGCTATGACCCATATCCAGAGTATTGAGAGAATACTGATGATGATAAATACTGCGTAACTGCATTATTAAGTCCACCTCTTCTAGCACTGATGTGATGATTTCTCATACTGACATAAAAAGCTTTACAAATGCCACATGAAATTTCATAACCCGCATGAACATCAAAAGGAATTGAATCTTTAGGCTTTCACAGAATTTTATTAATTTTTTGGTAGCAGAACATGCAATTTTTATATTGTAATGTTTTAGAATACATCCAATATTATTTGTTATCATTATCATCAACCATTATTTACCCACTGCAAGATGAGGCTATCTCCAAAGTCAATCCATTTCCAATTTCTACCTTCTCTTCTACACGTCACCTCTGCACACTTTCTTATTTCATCCATCCATCTCACATGTGATCTCTTTCTAGGTCTTTTACAATTTCTTGGAATCCAGTTGAAGATTTTAATTGTCCATCTATTATCATCTCTCTTAGCAATATGTTCAACCCAATTTCACTTCAGTCTTTTATTCTTTCAATGATATCAGTAATACCTGTTTGATCTCTTACCCATGTATTGAGTTTTCAATTTCTTCTTGTTACTCCTATCATGCATCTCTCCATACTTCTTTGAGTGGTCTGAAGTCTTTGTATTGCTCTTCTATTAAGTGTCCACATCTCAGATCCACAAGTAAGAACTGGTAAAGCATATTTGTTAAAAACGTTCCTTTTCAAACACATAGGCATATTTCCTTTTAATATTAAGTTATTTCTACAAAAGGCTTCCACCCAAGTCTAATTCTATGATTAATTTCATCCATTGAGTTTCCATCTGTAGTAATAATCTGGCCAAGATATTTATAGTTGTTAACTTGTTCTAACTCATTATAATCAATCTTCATTTTCAACTTTTAAGAAAAGCCATTAAACATTACTTTAGTCTTTTTAACACTTTTAGTCTTACTTTCGTAGTTTCATCTGATAACTCTCGCAACATTTTCTGAAGCTCTGAAACATTATTTGCAAAAACCACTACATCATCTGCGAAATCTAAATGACTTAAATACTCTCTATTTACTTTCACTCCTTTAGTTTCCCGTTTTAATCCACAAAATACTTCTTGCAGCACCGCTGTAAAGAGTTTTGGAGATATGGAGTCACCCTGTCTTACACCCTTCTCAATGTTGACTTTCCCAGTATCATTATGTAATCTAATTGTTGCTGGTGCATTTTTAGAAATATTATTCAGAAAATCCTTTTATATAGGAAATACAAACTCTAATAGTTGTTTCTTCTTTTTGTTTCTCATTTTAATTGTTTAGAACTTGCAATAAGAATTGGTGTATTATTTTATTATTATAACCATTAGTTAACAAGACATTACTTACATGATCCATTTCATTTTCCAGATATGATTTTTCTGAAAGAAGGTTAATTGCCCTAGTGAAAATAGATTTGGCTGCAGAAAATGTTTGAGCACAATAATAATGTGATGAAAATTGTAGTGTCTGTCTGTGTGTGGATTTTCTGAAAACATACAAGATAAAAGATGTTGATGTCAAGCGTTGTTAGCCGAGAGGTCAGCGCATCCGCCTTGCAAGCAAGCAGTTGGTTGCAAACGGTTGTTGCGGGTTCGCCTCCCAACCGATGCTATGACATATGGAAAAAAAAAGATTATTTTTGCTTGGTGACAAGTACATCAAGAGACGAAAGTATCCCACATCTCTGTTATTATTATAAATTTAATAGAGATTATGTATAGTTTTAAAAAATCATATCAATTATCTTTGCCTTGTCACAAGATGATAAAGTATCATCAATATAATTGAACCAAACAAGGTTTTAAAGGTGCTAACTCTAAGGCACAATTTTTTACATATTCCACAAATAAATCAGTTAATACTCCTATTATAAGTGGGCTCATTAGAGTACCAAAAGTCTGCTTAAAATGTCTATTGTGTATGAAATAAGTGTTTCGAAGGTACTGTTTAGTGAATTTAATAATATTATTTGGTAAAGTGTAATATTTAAAAGTGATATTTAAAGTTTCATCAACTGGATCATAAAGAAATAATGTCGAAATTAAATTATATTTAAATTATTTTAAAATATAATTTAAGAAATCATTAATCTAAAAAAGTCTGATGTTTTATTATTTCTACTTATATGTCAATGTTTTCAGTGTCTCTACAACCGTTTTCGTAATATATATTACACAATTGATGCAGCCAAAATGTTGGTATATATTTTTACTACAACAAATTATACAACATTAAAACAGGCAAAACTCTCCATACAGTAATGCCACTCAGTGCAAGCCAGAGTAATCAATGGATTCCAGGAGGCTTGTACATAAAATCCCTATCTAATGCCTACTCATCCAATACTCCCAGACTAGTTTCTGGCTTGTGGACTTGGTCAGTGAGGAGCTTTGGATCTGAGAGCACTGCACCTGGATTTTATGATCTAATGCAACTTTCCAGCAGCCACATTTGATCTCTATTTAGCTACAAAACTATGAGAAAATTGAAAACACAATAATACTTTCAATCCAAGCTCATTAGTGCCTGTTTAAATAACAATTATGAGCAAGCATAAGAAACGGGATGTTTAGCAGTTTCACATATTATACATGGATAAATCGGAATATTTTATTTATATATATATATATATTTAAAAATTATCATAGCTTATGATATGAAATTGAAGTGGAAGGAGTTACAATTCCCATTGGTTATGCTTAACTAATAATAAAATATCAATAAATTGTGAAAAGAAATGGAATGATGTCATCCATCTCTTTAGTTCTGATTGTATATAAGCTATTGATATTATTATAAATTGAAGAATGAAATTTTCAATTTGATTTATGTAGAATGGAAATGCTCTAAAATTACAATTTAACTGTTTGAATGATCATAGTAGTGCTTCAATTTTAGCACCCTCCCCCCCAGTGTAAAATGAAACACCAGGCTTTTTTTTTTTATATAATAAATGTAACTAAAAATTACTATAGTGGAGGGTCGTGTGAAAGTCTGTGCTCATATACCCTATATATTACATATATTGATACAGATATATAATAAGCCTGTATTTCAGTGATTATATAGTAGAGATGTCTGCCCATCCCTTGTATATGTGTTAAATAAATTATGTCCTTTACATGAGGGGTCAGATTGACTTTAGGTCAACATGGGTATGACAAGAATCTTGACCTCAGGTTGGCCTTTGAGATTTCCTACATCAGATTTTCAATTGGATGCACGGTTGAAGAGTTGGAGTGTGGAATGGATTGAAGCCTGTCCATTAAAGTATGAAGATTGGCTATCTTAATGTATATCTGAGCACTTATTGCATATATGTGAAGAGATGATAATCTGGACCAACTGATGATTGCTGGTTTAGCATGAAATTTGTAGATTGGTGATTATTTATCTTTTCGACATATATGTGTTCAAGTGTATCAGTGATATGAGATAGAGTGGTGAGTTGTGTGAAAGTCTGTGCTCATATACCCTATATATTACACATATTGATACAAGTATATAATAAGCCTGTATTTCAGTTATTATAATTTACAATATAATATTGAAAGTAAAGTAACTAAGCTTATACACGTTTGATTTATAATAATATCCATAAAAAAGCTTATATACAATTAGAGCTAAAGAAATGGATGGTGATGTTTCATTTCTTTTCATAATTTATTGATGTTTGATTATTGGATAACCATAGCCCAATCAGAATTGCAGTTACTTGTACTTCAATTTCATATCATAGGGTATGATGATGTTTGATTACATTTGTTTAAAAAACATGTTTCATTTGGTATTCAAAGTTTGTTAAAACTAAAGCATTGGTTTAATCCTTCAAATAGTTAAATCGTGATTTCAGAGCATCTAAGCTGTAATAAATCAAAATGAAAATAGATTTTACTCCTTGATTTATAATAATGTCAATAAAATAAACTTAAATGCTATCAGATCTAAAGAGATGATTAGGATTATTCCATTTCTTTTCATAGTTTCTTGATTTTTGACTATTGGTCAAACATAATCCAATGGATATATATATATATATGATCAACAGATGGTGTTTAACAAAACACCGTCAAAGCGTATTTGTTTACATAAATGTCAGAGTAAGCATTCACTACCTCTTTCATTAGCTACAAAAGAGGTAGTGAATGCTTACTCTGACGTTTATGTAAACAAATACGCTTTGATGGTGTTTTGGTAAAACGCTATCTGTTGATCATAAATACAAGTGTTGGCAGGTTTAAAACTCTTTCAGCTCTTTGAGCTCTGCGAGCGCACACCAGGTGATGTTCAGATGATGTTTTGTTTTCTTTCTTTACTGACGTAAAGGTATAAATGTGACATAGATGAAAATATGATTGTTAGAATGCTTCATGAGGTAGCTTTCAGAAAATGTTTATTTCAAAAAAATCGGTTAAAATTTAAATTTTTGGCAGCAATTTTAATCAACCACAGTATTTAATTCTTTTGTCTTTTTTAATAATTTTTGTACTTATCACGGAGTGATAAAAGACAAAAATAATTTACGGGGCTACAGATGACATATCTCCGGTACTATTACAAAATGGCTGACAGAAGCGGTTGAATGTAATTTTGTAAGTAACATTTAAAAATTTTTATTTTTTATTTTTTTAGTAAAAGCATAATATATTTTTATATAAATTATAATTTTTATTAATTATGGTAAAACTGACTTATAGCGGCTTGAACACTTCGCCCTCTATTTTTAAAAAACTTAACTACTTTTTCCCACCTAATAACTGTATCCAAATTTAATAAGTGTATGTAACTATTGTGCCATTACAATTTAGTCATTAGCTAAATTTATCATAATGTGCATGTAAGAAAATGCAAAACCAAAATCATCATCACATTTTTATATAACAATAAATGAAGCTGTAGGGCATCCAAGTTTAAACCTACAAGATCCAGTTTTAAAAGCGTTAGACAGAAAGAGAGTGGGTCAACAATTATATTCTTTATTTGTTTGTGTGTTGATAGAAAGATAATACACACATTTAAATTATTCAATATTTAATTTTTCTGTTAAAAAGCAATGTTATAACACATATGTATAGGCAGTGTGTGTTATAAAAGCTATTTAGTTAGCCATCATTAAATTTCAGATATTAAACATTTTAACTTTCTTTAAAACTAACCTATGTTTGATCAATTCTAATGTCTTATTTGATACCTCTATTTTGCTTTTCTATAATTGTAATTGGGATTTAAAAGCTAAGGATTTAATTTTAAATATTAGGGTTATAATTACTAAGCTAGCAATTATGTTATTTAATGTCAGTTTATGAATGATTTGAAATGATAAAGTATGTGTACATTACATACAGAAATTTACATTTATTAAATATTGAAAGAAAAAGAAGGGTTAAATCTGTCAACTTATTATTTTTTTTTACAATTTTGTGTTAAGGGAAAATCTGTTGAATCAGATATCTATTTTTGTAGCAATGTTGTTTTTATAAATGATTGTCATTTTGAGAGTTTAAGCTTGGTGGGAACTCTAATTTTAAAATTGTCTCATCTTAAGATTAAAGGAAAGAAACTCCAATTTTAGATATTACAGATATATATGAAAAAGGATTAAGTGTATTTTTTTAAGACAAAAGTGTCTGAAAAACAGTTGTGTGATTTTTTTGGGTTGGTCAAAAATAGCAATTCACACTATCACTCTAATTGGGTGAGTTGACTCAAAAATTGGATATAAAAGCAGTCTGGAAAATCAGTTGAGCTATTAAATTATTGTTATTATAATATTTGTGATAGAGACTTTTTAAAAAATTATTGAAACTAAAGCAGACAAACATTTTTAATTCTGCTAGATAACCTTTTTCTTTTAAAAATCATTTTTTATGAAGTTTTGAATGTTGAAAATATAAGAAATGACAGGGTAGAAAAATTAGATATGTGTCCCATCAAGACCTGACCATCGTGGAGCTGCAGATCATATAGGAAAGAAAAGATGTCTTGTCTGAAAAATAATATTCTACACCTTTCAACTGACCAGAGAAATAAGATGTTTTTAAATAGAAAGAAGAAAACATTCACCTGCATTCGAAGGAGATCAGAAAGATGAATTAATCTACTGATAAATATTAATCATCAAATCCAATTAATTGTTCCAGCAACTGAGTTTAAAACCCAGGAAATTTATAAACGTGAAAACAACTGCTGTATTTCATCCACTAAAAGAATCATGCTTGACAGGAAAAGAAAAAAAATTAATATAAAGATTTCCAAATTGTCCACTAAAGCAAATAACCTCAATAGGATCATCATCATCAAATAATTATACACTTTAAGAAAGAGATTGTTCCAATGAAACATGGAAATTGTTGCTGCCAAAGATAGACATTAAACAAGAGAAATTTGACTCATTAGAAGTCGCTACAAAGACCTGGTAGTATAAATATTTTTTTTATATCTATTTTCTTTATGAAATCAGAGTCTTAATAAACTTTTAGCAATAAAGTGGTATAGTTTATTTAAAGCACTTTTAAAGACAATTCAGATCGATTAAAAACAAGAATGTCTTACTAATAATAACTTTGAGCTTCATAAATGATCTTGAATGTATCAAAATTATATGTTTATTAATTTACAGTTATGAAATATTAATGTGTAAAATAATTTTTTGTATTATTATTTTGGTTTTAAATAATATTTTGCTATTATGGGATAAAACATGCACATACATAATAATATTTATATGTGTATAATTGCGAGTGAATGTGAAGTAATAAGTAGTATTAAAATATTAAATTAGTTTGTTTTAGGAAAATATAACATTTCAGCACTTAGAAGAGAGGGGGAGAGAATAATTTAAACTTGTTTCTAAAACTTGCTCTTTCTAATTTTACTAACGTTTATTTTTGTCATTCTACTTATATGTTAGATTTATAAGGTATGTGTGCCAATGAGTGAATATTTTTTTTTTATGAAATACTTTTCTTGTGGATGGAACATTTTAACAAATCGGTTACCCAATTTAATACAATATACTTTTGAAATACATTTATGGGAAAGGGAGAAAAATTTAAAATTTAATGTTATGATTTTAAAACAGTTGATTATGATTATTGTTGTTATTGTTAATATAAATTTTCATGTAAATATAGAAATTTTTATGTATATGTTAGAAATGCAGTAATAAATATTAGTTTATGTTATTAAACAAGGCGTATATAGTTCATTAAGAGTAGTCTTTGTCAAGTGTGATCATTCATCATCAATGGTTGAATATTAGTTGTTTAAGATATGATTAAATATGCTAAGATTAACAATAATTATGAATTTCTTTATAAAACTTAGGTTTTATGTTTAGGCTTAGTCTTAAAGCTGTGGTTGAAACCATTGTCATTATCGTTATCATTATCATCATCATCATCATCACGTTTTAATTAATGAGCTGTTTTAATGTTTAAAGGCCATAAACAAATATTGATTTCATAGTATTTAGTGATTTCTTAGTATTATTATAACCACCATCCCATCATCTATTTCATGCAAGGATGAGTGAAATGCCATCCTAAATTAATAGTAATCTGAGCTAGTAAAACTTATAAAAAAATATTGAAACACATTTGTTATGCTAAGGTCTAAGAAATGATTTATGTCTAAGGAATTCCACTTCAGTTTAAAGATGTTTTATATTACCTAGGTGTTTACTTAAATATTAGTGCATACAGTGCTATGGGTCTAAAATCAAAATCATACATTTTGTAAGAAATAAGGTACCAAAAGGGATTCAAACCTGGTACATGTGAAAGGTTATTAGATATAACTGTATCCAGATTCAAATAATCTAGTGGCACCCTGATAGACCCTATTCACTTGTTGTTCACTTAGACATGCACTTAACATCAAACCAAGAAATGAAAGTGAGTAACATCTACAGTTGGATATATCTGAGAAGATATTTTATTGAGTTCCTAGTGTACTCACTCACTTGATTTCCATATACCTGAGTCATAGTAGTCGTTCTTAATAATTTGTTTATAATTATTGATATTGTGATATCTTGAGATTTCTAATTATAGAAATAGGTTTCATTTAATTCAATGACCCTTAATATGATTGATAACTCAGTTAGATCTCTTTGTTTAATAGCCACTACTCAGGTTAAATAATTCGTTTCTCTTTAAATTTAGCTATAAATAAAATTTAAGCTATTTATCATTGAACTCCTTTAATAATGTAGCCACTATTCAAGTATTCTCCTCATAATTTAATTTAAGCCACAATACTTTTCGTTTATTAGTTACAAGATTTATATTTGAATCTTTTCTTAATTATTTAATACATTTGGATCGTGTGATCATCTTTATTAAGTTACAATGAATATTGGAATATTTGAGAGTTTAATAATATTTGGATTTTTGACAAATCCAATGATATTTTAATATACAATTGAATTTCTCTTTAATATGTTACAATGGACCTTTTGAGCTACTTTAATTGGTTACACTATATACAAGTGTAAATGCTAATAAAAAAAAATTTAAAAAAATACTTACATTTACATGCGTATTTTTCACTTATAGCGGTCTTTACTGTATATATAACTGTAAATAAATGACCTATATTAACTCTAAATGTTTTTACATAAAGAAGAATAAATAACAAAAAAACCAACTTACATTTAGGATACGTGTGTCGAACTATGTCATTCTCTCTATGTAATTGCAGAGTATATGTAACTATAAATGTATTTTTTACATGAAGATTAATAAATAAAATGGATGTAATAAAACTTACTTTTTTAGGCTCTATTTAGTCTCACCCAAAAAGTCCCTGCTGTAAAAATTATGAACTACTGTACTTTGGTCACGTGCCATTTTTGCCATGTGACAAATTGTGAACTACTTTCGCTTTACCGCATGGAATTCTGTCTTTATAAAAAATGGCAGCTAGAGTGGCTATCACAACAATAGTGCCTCCAAATGAAATTATGAATGTTTCGGATGTTCTGGCAGAAAGTTGGAATACTCATCATCTGATAGAGCAATTGAAAACTGTGGAGTTGACCATGAAGTGGCTGGCCAGGAGGTGTCTGCTAAAGAACAGCATGATCTGTCTGCGTTGCAACATTCAATGTTTGCTGGTAAAATATTCAGCCAGCATAGATGGTGTCAGATGGCAATGCAAAATGTGCCAACAACATACAGCAGTAAGAAGTGGCTCATTTTTTTTTCCGCAGCCATCTGTGTTTGAACACCATTGTTCACATAGCATTTTGCTGGTCTATAATGTGCCTATTCGTATGATCGTTCGTGAGACGGAGGTCGGCGAACAAGTGATCATAGACTGGTGTCATTTTTGCCGGGAAGAATGTGCTACATATTTTTCCAGAAATCCAGCACTTCTTGGCAGATTTGATGCCAACGGCGAACCACAGATAGTTGAAATCGATGATCGTATTTCTTCCTTCAGAAATACAACAGAGGGACCTTCAGAGAAGGCCGTTGGGTGTTCGGTGGAATAGAAAGAGGCTCGAAAAAATGTTTCCTATCTGAATCGCAGACAGATCGGCTGACACCCTGGAAGCACTCATCCAGCAACACATTTTGCCTGGAACCCATATTATCAGCGATGGATGGCATGCGAATAACAATATTAGCGGTTTTTCAAATGGTGTCTATCTCCACTCTGTCGTCGTCCATCAACACAACTTTGTTGACCCGGATGACGATCTTATACACACCAATAATGTTGAAAATCTGTGGATGAGAGCAAAGCGTAAGCTAAAATACCAATTTGGGATGAGCAGTCCTTTGTTCTCATCCGACCTGCAGGAATTTTCTTTCAGAAATCTGCACGCACACAATGACCTTTTCGTGTATTTCCTCGCTTGTGTGGCTTCCAACTACTCCCAAAAATGTAAGTTCGTTTTTTTGTTATTTATTCTTCTTTATGTAAAAACATTTAGAGTTAATATAGGTCATTTATTTACAGTTATATATACAGCAAAGACCGCTATAAGTGAAAAATACGCATGTAAATGTAAGTATTTTTTTTAATTTTTTTTTATTAGCATTTACACTTGTATATAGTTACATACACTTATTAAATTTGGATACAGTTATTAGGTGGGAAAAAGTAGTTAGGTTTTTTAAAAATAGAGGGCGAAGTGTTCAAGCCGCTATAAGTCAGTTTTACCTTAATTATTTTTAGTTTGTAATTTGTGTGTGTTAGTTATTTACGTTCGTATATAATTAATATCTAATGTAACTTTTAACGTTCTACACTTATAAAAATAATGTTTTTCAAAAAGTATAATTTATTACGAAAATCATTAATTATGTTTATATATATAATATAATATGGTTTATAAGTAATTTGTTATAATTCCGATGCTTGTTTACGTTTTTCAAGTCTATAGCTAACAAATGATCTGTATGCAAATAAATTATATATATGTGATTCATGCTTTCATTTTGGTATATGTTTCATAACATTATTTTCAAGTCAATAGCTAACAAATACACTATATGCAAATAAATTATATCTATGTAGTACAATAAATATAATAAGATAGCATCACTTCTGTGCATAAAGAATATAAACATCACTTTTGTGCATAAATAATATAAGAATCACTTGTGTGCATAAAGAATATAAACATAACTGGTGTCCATAAAGAATATAAACATCACTGATGTACACAAAAAATATAAAATGAAGAGATGAAACTCATTTTATCATAGTGATATAGACAGTAGCCTACAATTTCTAGTTTTAGACAGACAAGAAGCCAATTGCTATGATGATTTCTTTTGTATCTTTTATTAGGATGAATCTTTTTCTTTATAGACGCCTTTGACATTTAGAACATTTGGGGTACAAGATAAAAATGAAGAAGTCATATCCGACTTCATTTGGAGATTGTAAAGCTGTGGATTATCTCAGGTAAGACATGTTATACATGTTTAGAAAGATAGTTTTGTGAGGAATGCAAAGAAATTATCACTGAAGATGTATTTTCAATTTTAGTTAATGTTACTTATCATATTGTGAACAAACAATAAAATAATAAGTATTTCGGATGTGAAAATTTCTTTTTTTCCTTATTTTTTATATAGTTATCACTATTTATTTTATGTTTATTGTTTTCCTTAATGTTTCTAGTTTCTAGCAATGTAATTGTTTTTGCTCTAACATAATTAAAACTGAAGTTATTGTGAAAATTGTGTGTCAGGCCAGTATTTTAAAAAGTTCAATATGGCGGCTTGAAGTTCAAAGAGTTAACTTGCTTTTTTGTTTTTCATATATATATAATTAGAGGGGATTTGAATCCAGACTTTCAAGCTCCTTTAATCATCCATTCCATCTTATACAACTGATACCCATGACATGCATGTGAGCATGTCTATTGGTTGTATAAGATGGAGTGGATGTCTAACGGTAGCTTGAAAGTCTGGGTTCAAATCCCCTTTAATTACATCTAGCATAAAATATAATACTGTACATGTATTTAATTATAAATATGTATATCAAAATTATCCAAATTTCATAACTCAACCAGACTAGCCAAAAACATATAAACTTTAAAACATAACCAATGGTCTCACTGCTACAAGCAGTGTAAATAACTACAAAATAATGACATATTTAAACTAAATATCCACAATTCTACCACCTCCCATACACCCTTAATATTAAAAAAAACTTTTAAATAAATTAATTGCTTCAGAATCATAAATTTTTAATAATAAAGATTCTTTAATTCTTCTTTTTATTTCAATTCTTTCAAAGAAGACAACCTTAACTTGTGGCCTGTATTTTTTTCATTAACCTTTATTCTTTCATTTAAGCTCTAACTACTCTGACCTGTATATACTTTCTTATAAAAACAAGAGATAATATACACTTCTCCAGGAATTTTCTTTGTATTATTTAAATATATTTATTTTATATAGCGCTATGTTTTATAAACTGTAATATTAATAATTAGCCATTAAGATAATGCACATGCACTTTGTGGATTTTTAAACTATAAATAAATACCCTCACTTTCCAAACACAAGATAAAGTCTTTGTGAAAAGATAGAATGAATCATCTATCTTTTTGACCAAAATGTTTATGTATGGGCAAATATTAAGCATTTGGAAATGAGAGCATGAAGATGTTTGGAAAGTGAGAGTATTCATTTATAGTTTAAAAATCCACAAAACATGTGCTTTGTATTATTTAATAAATGGTTCAAAGTAATATCCTTTTTCCAAGCAATTTTAATATTTTCAAATAAATTACTATTTTTACATAGATTTTTATAGGAAGACAATTTAAATGGCAAAGATATAAAATCATATTTTTCTTTATCCTTTACAAGCTATGATGATGGGAACTTAGATTTACCAAAAGAGCTGAGACTGCTAATTAAAATTATTAATTGTATAGCTTCATTACATGTGCATAAAGCACAATTATAGAGTTATTATTATTAAACATAATACTATTAATACAATTTATCAGAATATCCAACATTCAAATAATCATTATAAAATTAATTTTTTATTTGAGTTTTGGCTACACTGATAAATTTGTCAATGTATTTATATTTAATAGTAATAACATTTGTAATAATGTAAATGATAAATAAAAATATGATTTTGTTTCTTTGCCATTTAAATTATCTTCTTATAGAATAATATGTAAAAATAGTAAGTTGTTTGGAACTAAGAAAATTGCTTGGAAAAGGAATTTATGAAATAATACAAAGGAAATTTTTGCTAGAAAGACTATTCCTGGAGGTGTATATATTATCCCTTGTTTTTATAAAAAAGTATATATAAGTCAAAATAGTTTAAGCATAAATGAAAGAATAAGGGTACATAAAAGTAGAATTAGAAATAAATATCCTAGTTCTCCTTTATATATCCATGAAAAAGATACAGGCCACACTATTAATTTTGATGAAGCTAAGGTTGTCATCTTTGAGAGAAATGAAATAAAAAGAACTAATGAATCTTTATTATTAAAAAGTAATGATTCTGAAGCAATTAACTTATTTAAAAGTTCTTTCAATATTAAGGGTGTGTGGGAGATAAGTGGAATTGTGGGTAATGTTTAGTTTAAATATGTTATTTTGTAGTTCTTTACATTTGAGAAGTCTTCTTGTAGCAGTAAAACCATTGGTTATGTTTTAGAGTTTATATTTTTTGGCTAGTCTGATTGAGTTGTGAATTTGTGCTAATTTTGAAAATTTTACAGACTAGTTTAACTTTAGGCTTTTAAAGTATATATATACATACACACACACCTATGGATCTGCAAATAATGTTTCATTATAAACATTTTTATTATATAAATGTGATTTATCCATTATTTTGAGCATTTTTTAGTGAAAACCTTTTATTGTACTTATATGCACACACAATCTTAAGTTTCAACTGTCCTGCAGTCTTCTTCAGAGCTATGATATAATGAACAACATAAAATAAAATACAAAACTATATAAACAATACCATAAAAATATAACAATAAAAAATATAAAATATATAACAAAATATAATAAAACTGAAATAAATATAATCAAACCCAAATAACTAATCCAGTCAATATAATATAAAATATACAATACAAATATAAAATAAACATAAATCATACATGTGTATTCCTGATTATATACATATATATTCATGAACAACTATTAATTTATACATTATTCATTTTTATTATTTTTTTAAATAATCTCCTAATTACTTCTATTCCTTATAAACTTAAATTTTAGTTTTATTAGCCCTACCTTAATAAAATACTTAATAATTTTATTTCCATATAATTCTCAGTTAAACCATAAAATTTAAAAATTAGAAAGAATATTAATAAATGAATTAAGGTTGATCTGAGAATTATATGGAAATATAATTATTAAGTATTTTATTAAGGTGGAGCAAATAAAACGAAAGTTTAAGTTTATAAGGAATATAAGTAATTAGGAGATTAAAAATAAAAATAAAAATGAATAATATATTTAAATTAATAGTTGTTCATGAATATGTATGTAGTTAGGAATACACATGTATGATTTATGTCTATTTTATATTGTATATTTTATATTAACTAGATTTCAGTTTTATTTTCTCATTCTATATATTTGAATTCAGTTTTATTACATTTTGTTATATATTTTATGTTTTTTTATTTTCATTTTTTATGGTATTGTTTTATATAATTATGTACTTTATTTTATATTGTTCATTATATCATATCATAGCTCTGAAGAAGACTGCAGGACAGTCAAAACATAAGATTGTGTAGGTACAATAAGAGGTTTCTGATAAAAAGTGTTCAAAGTAGTGGATAAATTGCATTTCTATAAGATATTACAGCAAAATAAAGGAAGTGGTGAATTTGGTAATATTTCTGAACATTTCTATTATGAGAATTTTCTAAAGATTTTGAATTCTTCCTTTCTATACCATCTTCCAGATCAAAATTTCTTGATTCAGAAAATTTGCCACTACTTCCACCAGAATTGGCTACATTTGTTAATTCACTACTTGAAGCTGCACTTAAACATATTCATAAAATAATTCTTTCCTACCTTTCTTTATCTGTTTGTTTGTCAACAATTTTACCATTAGCATTTGATTTCTGAGTTTCGAGTCCTGGCTGTTTAAGGAGATGAGATCTGAAATCGGTATCTGGGTCATTCCTGGGAACCATAAGCAGTTGATTATTATTTTCTACAAATAAAGGTAAAAAAATGATAGATGATGAGATAGATAAAGGTGATGGAGATAAGTCAGAAGAACTGAATGCAAAAAATGCATGTTTGTCTAAGAATACCACTATGGTAGATACCATATGGTAGAGATTTTCTTGGTGCTGAAAAGTTAGGAGAATCTTACCCAGAACCAGCAGCAAGAAAGAGAAATCCAAGTGCAAAGAGAGTAAGCCCAATGACTAAGACAGCTTTGGAAGGCAAGGAACTTTTGAAATGTGAAGGATACACAGAAGCAACTTCAGAATCAGGATTTCATCAGACAGGTTCTCTAACTCAGGGAAGAACAGCATCATCCCCAGATAAACCTCCAGAAAAGAAGTCATCATCTACATCTTCAATTCTTAACTTTCACACTTAACAGAAGAGCAATTCAAAGATTTCAAACCACTCAAAGAACTATGGAGAGGTGCATGTAGGAGGTACAAGAAGATATCAAAAATAGAATACATGGATGGGAGTACATGAATAGATCTTGCTGACATAATATATTTATACTATGGTTAGCAAATGACTACATTGTGATCAGCATGTAACTAAATTACAATCATCATATAATTATACTATATCAGGAAAGTATTACATCAATAAATAACTAAATCTTTTGTACAATTTTAATCCAGTAATCATTTTAAAATAATTTTGTCAGTTATCAATTTTTCATCTTTTAAGTTTTTATACTTCTTAAAAAGTGCTGCCTTTAGTTTTATTGCTCTATCAAGCAGAGAATACTACATATTTCATTTTCATTAAGTTGCTAATAATACAGCCATTTTCAGAAAACTAGTCAAGGTTTTTGAGAAACCCTCCTGTCAGGTCTACTTATATCCCCAACATATTTCTTAAAAGAATATTCATGTCTCAATAATATGACAAATCAAAATGTCAAATTTTGCAAGCTCAATCTTCTCTCAATATCTTTCGATTGGATGTATATTTTAATACAATCATCTCTTTTATGTTTAACAATACTAATTTATGCAATTTTTGGGGGGCTTTTGGCAGTGCACCTCTCAACTCATCTGCACAACATCACAAACACATTTTCTCATTATTCATGTATTTCATAAACAACCTTGACTCATCAGATAAGCTACAGGTACTATAAACTCCAAGCCCATAGTGATATTTTATTGATATATTTCCCTACATCAAACTCATATAAGATAGGATTGGTTTCTATTCCCTTTCAACCTCTTGTGGAAGCGTGAATAATTATTGCACTTCAGATATATTTTCAAGGTTTTTGTCCTTCAACACCCTCTTTTAATCTAGAATATGTTCAATGCATTATGCATGTAAGCATTCATATAAAATTGGATTTTTTTTAATATTGTGACTTCGGTCTAATATAATACGTAAAATGCTATTGTTTTAGAAGTGAACATATACGGGTTTCATGACTTTTATATTTTTATGTTTAAACAAAAGGTTTATGATATTTAGTCTTATGTGAATCAGTTAACAATAAAGCCTCCATGTTTACTAAACCAATACTATAATTTTCTGTAACCTTGTCAATATCAAAATGTGTATTAAAATCTCCAAAGAAATATTATTTTATGAGGTATTGATGTAACAGAAGTATCCAATAAGGAGTAAGAACTTTGTCTCTGAGCTTTCTGAATCTAATGTTTGAGCATATTGCCATATGTGTCATTGTTGCTGATATTGTTAGTATTTCATTGATACAATTAGTAATTCAAAGAATATATCAGATTAGATTTTACTGTGTGTTTTCAAAAAAAAAATAGAAACTACTGGTTAATTTAACAATCCTTTCTCAGGAAGATGAGTTTCACATCAACATGATTATATGACTTCTCAGATATTTACTCATAAGTTTCCAAAAGTAGTCCTACTCATTCTAGTCCAGAGAAGTCTGCTGTGAGCTTGAGTAAATTAATAGCCATCAGATATTATAATATAAAATCACCATCTTCAGAAGATAACTGTTCATGGAAGATAAATTTTTCTAAAAGTATTTTTATCATTCTTAATTTTTTGTCTACAAGCAGTAATCTTATATTCAGATTAGAAAGAACCAAGTCACATCTTTATATTTAAAGAAAAAACAAACACAATTCATATCTTCATTATTAAACCTTCCATTTTATCATGATTATTATTATTGATAGCACAATTATTTCAGATGGGTTATTTTTCTGACATCATTCTGAGTTTTGCCCCATTTGTGGTGAACATACAAGCATACTGACATTTCTTGTATTTTAGATCCAAATCTAGGATTAAAGAGACTCATTATCAGTTGACCATCTCAGATGATCACAGTCATAGATTCCAATCCCACTAAGTCCATATTGATAATTGTTTTCTCAATACTGAAGGTTTTGCACAAGTTGCATCCTTGTTCATATTCACATACAGATGTCATTAAAGTCCAGATGGAAATGTGGTTTCACAAAGACACAAGGATATTTAGTGCTGAGGGATGGTAAAAGAATTTTTAATAATTGTGCCCTATACTAGCCTGAATGTTCATCATGCTATATATTTTTCATGCTATTCACTATGGTGTGGTGCAATTTTGTTGTTTCTTATACTTGAACTTCTTATAAACTCCTGAACAAAATAAACTATTCAATTATTTTATGCCCTAGTGCATTTGTAGATAGGTATCTGAAGCTGAAGATTAGTCAGGGCTGTCTGGTATTACCACTTTGGGGGTTTAAACCTCTTATGAACTCCAAGCAGTTTGATTGTTATTTTTAACAGTTAACCATTCCACTATCTGCTATCAGAGGATCCTGCTAGTATTCTTGACTTTGGGTTTGAACTTCCTAGCTATTTGATTATTTTTTATAGTTAAATATTTCACTATCTCTCACCTGGGGATCCTACTAGTGGGCTTGACTTTTTTAAAATTGTCGATTTTGGTTTTTACATGAGATTATAGTGAAGTGATTGGTTTGTAGATATTTATTTTTAAAAGTAAAAAATTGTCCCCAAGATGCATAAATCAATTAACCCACGTTACCATTTCTCACATGTATCCTTACCATATGTTCACTATTTATTATTAGATAATTGTTACATTTTGATTTACAAGTGTTAAATTTACTCCAATCCATAACTTTGACACAATTCACTCTAAATAAACATAGCAATGATTATAACTAATTATTTATTAAACTAGGAATTAACTCCAACCAATTATAAACTTTAAATTTCAGTTAAAGATTAATAGACAATATGCTTTTTAATTATACACTTGCACACACACACACAATAGAATAATTCAACTTCATTCCTTTACCTATGTTTGTTATATTAATGTTTTGGATATATCTAGTTTCAGTTAGCAGATTTATACAAAATAATATACAAAGTAAATATGAGCTTTGCATCAGATAGGTAATATAGCATATAAATATGCAACTTATATTTGTATGTAACTCAAATTTTGTTTAATTTTTCTAACGATGTGTTTCGAAAAGTATATGCTTTATCCCTAAATGTGTTAATACAGTGATAGAACAATAAACTCAAATAGTAAAGGTCTCTGGGTCGATTGTGAGCTGTGTAAAGAAAAAGCAAAAACTCTGGTCTAATGAATAGGTTTGGTGTGTTCCATATGCCATTTGGGTGCCAAAACCGTCACTAGATGTCGCCAAAAGCAAACTATAAGATTAACATATGGTAATGATGCATTATATGTTAGTAAAAAGATATTAGATTATTTAGAAAAAGCTCAAAGGGAAGTAGAAAGACATGCATTGGATGCAGAAGTATGGACAGCAAGGGAGGCAATTCAAGGAGAAATGGGATGGTCAAGTTTTCATATGAGAGATGCAAAAAGTAAAATGAAAATGTTTGGTAGATTGCAGTTTATGGATAATAAAAGAATAGCTAAAATAGTATTTAATTGGGTTATGAGTAAAGGGCAGGTAACAAGATGGGTGAGAAAGGTAATGTGGTATGCAAAAGATTTGGATAAAGAATTTATATCAATATATTTGTACAAAAGATGGGATGATTGTGTTAAGAGGATTATTGAGTGTTATAGTAGTAAGGAATGGGATAAAAGAATAAATTTATTAATAAAGACTAGGGAGTTAGAGAGATGGAGAAATAGTATGGAGAGTAAAAAGAGTTTAAATATATATAGAAATAAACAGAATATTAGGTGTGAGTTAATATATGATAATAGTAAGGAAAGTAGTTTATTGTTTAAGGCTCAAACGGGATCTTTAGCTACAAAAGAATATACATGTAAATGGAAAAATATGGGTGATTTATTTTGTAAATTATGTAAGGAAGGAATTGAAAATATTAGGCATTTGTTAATTGAATGTAAATGTTTGAAAACAGAAAGGGTACATATAATGAAGTTGTGGAAAAATAAATATGAAAAGAGTGATTATACAGAAAGTGAATTATTGGTTTTTATGCTGGGTTTGGGAAAAGATAAGGGGGATTTAGATATAAAGGCTATAGAGTTGACAAAGATTATGTTGTGGAAATGGGATAGAGCAGATTATGGGTAAATTTAGAGTGGGGAATGTAAAAGAAAGTGGCTAACAGGTTTATCTGGACATAATTGCTGAGATATTCTTGACTTCGTTTAAGGAGAAGCCATAATACATCACATCACATCATCACATCACATATTTTTACTTTTTTGATTATCACAACTTACATTCCCGCAATATAAGTATTAAAACTTCCGTTCTTACTTAAAAATAAAAAAAAACAAATTAACATTGCATGTCAGTGGAATAATATATGTGTGTGCTTAGAGGCACGCCCACATGATATTTACCATTTCTTCCGCTTTCGAATACTGATAACATTTAAAGAGTACTACGTTAATAAAACTAAAAAAAATATTCATTCCTTTTAAGTAATGATTTTAATAACTTTGTTCGAATTCACGTGTGTGCGTGCAGATTTATTATCCTATTCCTATTAAAGCATTGTTGTAAAAATGTATATATGGTGAAAGTATTTATCAGATCAACATTATTTTTGTCGTCATACCGATCTATTTTTTTTCCTTGTTTTAAGTAAAACTTTATTAATATTTAATTAAAATTAAAAAGAGCATATATATAGTATATAAATAGTGTTTTTAGGGTCTGGTTAATATTTTCGCGGAAGATTATAACCAAATAGTATTCACGCCAGTATTTATAGTAATCCGAGAACTGCTTTTATTCAGTAAAGCCCTTAATTGGTATTTTTAGTTGGATGGAGTAATAGTATCAGATTCTAAAGGTCAAAGTTCATAGATTGTGGCGAGCCCTGTCATTTCAAGAGCTCAAACTTGTTTAAACTCTTAATTAAGCAATGAGTCCTCCTGCGTATTTTATTTATCTAGTGATGTTTCCAGTTACTAAATGTTATTTTGCAGGAAAAAGGATTTTGATAGTTGATATTTCTTCTTTTAGGCTTTTCTTCTTGATGAGTTATTAATATGTATCAGAATATAATAAAACGTAGCCCATTTTAATGCTGTATTAGAAGTAATTATAAAATCGATTCACGTGACAATAGAGTATATTGAAGTGTCTTGCACAATACAACAAAAGTGTGATTTTGTAACAGGGAATTCTGTAGAATCATATTCAGCAGACAGAAGAACAAATTTATTGGGACTATGATATTGCTATTGTATTTTTATAATTTTACAAAGCAATCTTGATCAGAATTTTTAAAATAATTTTATGTTACGTCAGTAGGGAGTTCTAGTCTTACTTTTATACGAACCATACTCCACTAATCTTAATAAATTAATTAACAACACTAAAGACAAATTGCAAAAGGAGGAATCCATGCAACAGCCCAGATTGTATGACTGTATACTATGGGAAATCTAAAGCTAATATCTTAATCAGATTAGCACATCAGCAATACTTATGTAGTCATCCTAAAACAATCTGAAATTTAAGTCTATTCTTTAAGACCACACACAAAAAAAAACTTATTCATAGCTTGGATCCACAAAAAGTCAATCTAGTGTGTAAAGAGCACAATAACAGGTAAAGAAAGATCAAGGAGGTATGATTTATTACTGACTGTAGGCATGAAACAAAAGACAAAACAATATAATTACTTAACAAATGGAATATTTAAATGGGCTAATTTAAATAAAAATGCATGCATAATTACAGTATAAATAAGGTTGCAACAATAATTAATTTAAGAGAGCTAAGATTATGGTGAACTGCACTTACCTTTAGGTAATAAAGAAGAAAGAAACCACCTTGTTATGCAGACAAACAAATGTTTGCAAATTTGAAACTGTAAATTAGGTAAGAACGTAACTCCGCATAGTTATATTACTAGGTCAAAGTACTTTATCTTTTAATTTGTTAAAAATAAAAAAAAAACATTGGAATATGCAATACACTTCATCTTCTATGTCCATCATGTTACTTAAAGGCTAGTAAGATATTAAATTGGTTTACAGTCTCAAAATGATAATTATTCAAGCTAAAAGTTGAAGATTTTTTATCCATCATTCCGATAAAATAATTATATATTGCATATAAAACATTGAGTATATTCCACAGGTCAGCCAATAATTTAAAAATTTGAACCATCTTCTGGGTTTTTGCATCTGTGATCCCAAAAAAGGAACTGCACTTGGAGTTCCATATGATCTTTTAGTATCAAAGAGAAAATTGCCACTAAAGGCATTGAAGTGCCTCACTAGCATTATAAGTTGATTATGATTGTCAGACTCAAATACATGATAGTTTAATTACAGGTTGGATTAATTCCATTATCTAGAAGTAATTGTCAAAAGTCTTTAAAAAACATAAAACTTTTTTCCAAATACATTTAGCAGACAGATTTGGATGTAAAACAATATTTCAAGTGACATCTTTCTTTTTTCTTCTTCAGGTGTTGCTAGCCTAACCAGTGAGACTACTAGGATGGGAATTGAATTTGAGATCTTTAAATTTATAAATACTGAGATTAAGATGATATTTTAATTTTTGACAGATTAGCTAGTTGGTGGTTAGACATCACCTTAAATTCAGTGTTCACTAATCTATGGGTCCCATATTTGGCTCTCATGCAAGTACTGTCATAGATCAGCCAGCAACACCCGAAGAAGAGAAGAAAATAATACTATATATTAATTTGCGTGCTATTACTAAAATTTGAATGTATTTAAAAAATTTTAATTGGGTTTGAAATTTTTCTAAAGACAACAATTTGATGAAAACAGTCGATCATATAATTACAAATAAAATGTTATTACCACAAACTTTCAAACTGATGTAAAATATCGAAGTTTGCGGAATATTTATCTTTCAAATATGTAGAAAATATTTCCCCCTTCTTGTTAACACAATGTGGAAGTAAAAAAACAAAATGTAGCAAATTAAAAGAAACAATAAATTTGAAATTGTATTTATATGTTGGACAATTTCCATAATATAATATGAGTATTGAATGTCTTTAGAAAAATTTAACTTTCTTTAAATATTCCAAATACATTAAACTGTTAGTAATAGTGCACAGGTTACTGCAAGCACAACACTTCAAGAGGTAAATAAATAATCAATGAAACAAGATTGAAATAAACAACTATTAATAATTATATTTAAATATTTATCAAACCGGCTTTCATCTCCATTGAGACCTTCTCAAGATATTATATTATACAAATCATATAAACAAATAATAATATTCACTCCATCTACTGGACATTATTTACATTATATTTCATTTTCTTTTTATAATATAAACAAATAATAATATTCACTCCATCTACTGGACATTATTTACATTATATTTCATTTTCTTTTTAAACATGTCAATATAAAAAGAAAATGAAATATAACGTAAATAATGTCCAGTAGATGGAGTGAATATTATTATTTGTTTATATGAATTATATAATATAATATCTTGAGAAGGTTTCAATGGAGATGAAAGCCGGTTTGATAAATATTTAAATATAATTATTAATAGTTGTTTATTTCAATCTTGTTTGATTGATTATTTATTTATTTCTGTTTGTGACAACATTATGGACAAATAAATCATATTGGATATTTGACCATCATAGTGACTTCAAGAGGTATTATTCTCCCCTCTTCTTCAGGTGTATCTGGATTGACCAGTGAGAGTAATAGCATGGGAATCAAGTTAGGACTCTTAGATTCTTGAGAATTGAATTTTAAGGTAATGCTCTAACCATTTGAGCCATACTGACAAAGTTGGTTAGAGTATTACCTTAAAATTCAATACAACTCAGAATATTACCTTAAAATTCAATACTTAAGAATCTAAGAGTCCAGATTTGATTCCCATCCTAGTACTGTTAGTTGATTGGAGCATTACCTTAAAATTCAATACTCAAAAATCTAAAGTCCAGGTTCAATTCCTATGCTAGTGCTGTCACTGGTCAGGCAGCAACAACTGAAGAAGAGGGGAGAATAATATCTCTTGAAAGCTTGTGCATATACTTACCTGTTTGATGTGCTAATACTAACAGTTGAATGTATTTAGAATATTTAAATAAGTTAAATTTTTCTCAAGACATTTAATACTCATATTAGATGATGGAAATAGTCCAATATAAAAATACAATTAAAATACCATCATCACAAACCTTCAGGAAAACACATCCCTAAAACATAACTTATTGTCTTAGTCTAAAAGGCATTTTAAATTGATTAAGTTACATTGCACACACAATATATTACTTCCAAATTCTTTCTCACTATGCATTATCAAAGCAATGTGGAAAATAGTAACCCCTTTCTATCCACTTTTATTACATTATATATATATATTGCAATGCGTGCCAAGATAAAAAATTTAATGAAATTATAAATTAGCTAAAAAAATTATTAGAACTTCACACAAATTGTGAGTAGACTAAATGTTTTCAAAATAAAATTGAGAATTAATCATATGTAAAACTTGAAAATTTACAATAATATGTAATTGAGAGGAGTATATGATGAATTTCACTGAAAGTGTTCTCAGCTTGTATCAAGAGAGAAACCACTCCATTATATATATGAACAAACATACACAAATTTGAATTACAATAATATTTATATAATAAAATGAAAAAGCCAAAAGATATATGACTAAAGTATATAAATTATACCACAAACCCAATACATCACAGTTAAACTCCCTTAGCAAATGTTGCTAAACATAATAAGATAACATTACATCTAGACAGTAAATATTAACCACTTTCTGTAGTATTTTACAATATCATATAGACTGCTACATTCACCAAAAACAACCAATAGAGAAATATTCTATCTCAGCATGAATTGTGGTCTACATAATATTGTGGAAGTGGATCAAAAATGGTTACTATTTTTTGTCTACATGTGATGTTGCCTTTACAATGGTTAGAAAGACTTAATCAAAGAATTTAACTGGCATGTACTGGGAGTCTGACATAATTTATGTGGTAGCTGACATAATTTATGTATAATCACCAGTGAAATTTTTGGCCGTTTTGATTTTAAATTTATTATGTGTGAGACATACATTGTGCCTTTAGTTGGTAAATGTTTAACTAATCATTAATCTTTCTAGTCATGTGATTTAATTAATACTGATACTCTGCATAAATTGATGCAATTGTGGAATGGTATAACTGGAAGCTCAAGGTACAAGTATCACAGCGCAGTACTCTTACTTTTAAACTTTTTAATTATAAATTTATTTAAACACACATTAATTACGTAAGTAATATTTACTAAAGCTGCAAACCTCAAGAATGTGCATGTGAAAATGTGAAGGTAGGGACCTCGTCCCTACCTTCACATCTTGAACTTTTTATAAATTTTCAAACAATCAAGCCTTTTAATTATTTTTTTAAATAGCAATGGTAATCTTTGGTTTAATTTTAAATATAGAATAATATACTTGTTGGCATGTAAGTATTAAATTAACAAAAAAAAGTTTAATCCAGCTTGCATATTGCTATTTTAACAGCATATTTTTATGCCATCTCTATATCATTCACGGTAAGCTTTAGTAAATAATAATAGATGCCAGATGGTAATGCTTAATAAATCCCTATCTTATGCTGTCCTATCTAATATACCATATGAGTTTCATCAGTTATGACTTTGGATCTTGAAACATGCACCTAGACCACATCTTCCTTCCAGTTGTTATCATTTATCTCTGTGTTATATACTATCAAGCTGTCATCCCAAACTGAAAAACATATAAATGCTGCTAAAACAATATGTAAACCAAAGTCAGGTAATAGCTCGTAATTTTCTATTAGTTTTTACTAACTCCTGTTACAAGATAGAGGTGCCTGCAGTTTTTAAAAAAATAAGATTGTTATAATAAGAAAGTAAAATGTTTTCAGGTGTTTATGATTATTCAAGCAAGATGGCTTAGAATGAAAACATTTACATGTTTTTCAGTTTGGGCTGATAGCTTGAATATATAACACAGAGGTAAATAAAAGTAGCTGGAAGGAAGATACATTAAATTTTTAAGGTTCAGGTGCACTGTTCCAAGATCCATTGTGCCTCACTGATGAAAACCATAAGCTTGAAACTTGACTGTGGATTTTGGATAGGATAGCATAGTATTTATTAGGCATGACTAACTGGTAGCTATTCTTCTTTCCTAAGGCATACAGGAAGTAGCATAAACACAGTGAAAAAGTACACCGTTAATGCTTAATGGTTTGATATTAGCATATGAAAGGCAATTAAATGTCGTTGCCAATTTTGGATTTTTTCATTATTTCATTAAAATGCAAAACTTTTTTATATTTAGATAAATTCTCAGTTTAAATGCAAGAGTATCAACTCAGAAAAATTAGTACATAATTTTTATTAATTTTAGCTTACTATTGCTATTAGTTTTGAGGAAGGGAAAAGATAAATTTCTATAAAGGTCATATAACATTGAGTATCCAAGTATCAGTCAATATTCAAGTCAATTGTATTTTGTCCAAATATTCGCTTTTCTAATCACCCTGTCTGACCAGTATTTAGTAGATCAATATTTAGTAGCTGTAACCTGGTTAAAATAAAATCTACATTTTTTTTAAAAAAAAGCAACTTCTAAGGTGTTACATAATTAGGATTTAATCATAAATAAATCATTTTCTGACTATTTGGCCTGATTAATATATTGACTTTAAACATATCTATATTATAACATTTCTTAACTACATTTAATTTCTAGTTGCTAAACCTGAGATATACAATAAAATCTAAACTATTTTTATCTTCAATTTTTTTCTGGTCAATTCTATTATCAGTGGATGTTCAATAATATATTGCTGATCTTTTATATTTCTTCTTGATATGCTTATTTTTGGATTCTTTAGACATCAAGTCAATTTTAAATTAACTAAAAAGAACAAACAGATATCCATTTACTAACCAATTATTGGACGATTAGATAGATAGGTTGCAGGCTGTTGATTTGGATGATAAATTCTAAGTCTGATTATATATTGATGTTTTACCTAGCTTAAGTTGTAGATTGTGGACACTACATTATAAGATTCACAAAGGAAGCCAAGGACATGATTTAAAATCATTTGAATATATATAATATTTTATAAAAGTACTTTGCAAAAATGCAAATTTAGCTCATTAAAATTAGGATATCAAAAGTAAAAAGGCAGTTTCTTGTTTCATATTGGCTCTACCTGTAGCTAAATTGCCTTTTTCGTCTGTATTAGTCAATAAAGAGTTGCCAAACCTGGTTTTGATACAGAGAGATAGATTCTGGAATGGTTTGATACAAAGAGATAGATAGATAGATAGATAGATAGATAGATAGATAGATAGATAGATAGATAGATAGATTCTAGAGCGTGATTCATAGACTATGATTCACCTTGCCATTTCAGGTGTTTGAAAGTCTTACAAAATCCCTAGCAGCAAATCAGTTGATTTCTTGTTATAATAAAGAGATTGTCAAGCGTTGGTGGGCGAGTGGTTAGCACAGCTGTCTTATAAACAGTAGTCCCGGTTCGCTTCCGGGTCGCTGCTTTGATACATGAAAAAAAAAAAAAAAACTTGTTTGATTAATCTGCTGTTGCTATCTAAATGCCTTTTATAATTTTTTAAAAATTAGGTCAACATTTTATAATTATTTGCAACGATTATTATCCATAATTTAAATATGATTTAATAAGAGTGAAATAATAATAATACGCATTATCTTTAATAAAAGGCCAACTTTTCCCTGCTAGAATTATATCAAATATCACACAATATCAACATGTATTTGCACTTCCGTTTTTCATAAAGCAAATGTCAGTCTAAAGTTTTGTATATACAATATATATGTTTACATTTGCTATTTAATACGTAAATATATAAAATATAGATGTATGTGTGCGCATTTTCATTTATTTAAATCTGTATATTTTGCAAATCTTTATACCTATGTTATTGAGATTAATTAATATATACATGAATCAAATTTATATACATTACATATATCTATGTACATATGCATTTGCTTATATGCGCATTTGTTACTTCAGAAAAATACAGTGCACATATATAATTATTTGTGTATTTGTATATTTTTATATTCAAATCTATGTACATTTTTTATATGTGGTAGATGTAGAGTTTTTATATTTAATGTGATGTGAAGCACTGTGACTTCTTCTTTATCGGAATCAAGGAATCTCTCAGCCACTATGCCTAGAGAATGCCCAGAGAAACCTGTTAGCCACCATATCTTCTCTTTTCATTCCCCACCACGTTTTTCCTATTCACTTCTCTATCCCACTCCATCCCATTTCCACAAGATAATTTTTGTCAACTCCATGACTCTTATATCTAAATCCCCCTTATCTTTTCTCAAACCCAGCATAAAAGCCAAGAACCCACTTTCTGCATAATCATTTTGTTTATATTTATTCTCCCACAACTTCATTATTTGCACCCTTTCTGCTTGTAGGCATTTACATCTAATTAACAGATGCCTAATATTTTCTATACCTTCCTTACATAACTTGCACACTAAATCACCCATATTTTTCCATTTATGTGTATATTTCTTTGTTGCTAGAGATCCTATTCCAGCCTTAAACAGTAAACTATTTTCCTTGCTATTATCATAAATTATCTCACACCCAAAATTGTTTACTTCTACAAACATTTAAACTCTTTTTTACTCTTCATACTAGTTTTTATTCTCCCAACTCTCTATTTTTTATTAATGCATCTATTCTTCTATCCCATTTCTTGACACTATAACACTTAATAATTCTTTTAACAGAATCATTGCACCCTTTTGCATAAGTATACTGACATAAAAGATCTTTATCCAAATCTTCTGCATACTGTACTACCTTTCTCACCCATCTTGTTGCCTGTCCTTTACTCACAACCCAATTAAAACTATTTTTGCTATTCTCTTATTATCCATAAATTGCAATCTACCAAACATTTTCATTTCACTTTTTGTATCTCTCATGCAAAAACGTGATTATCCCATTTCTACTTGAATTTCCTCCTTTGCCATCCACACATGCATGTCTTCCTACTTTTCTTTGTACTTTTCTAAGTAATCTAACACCCCTTTACTGACACATAACACATCACTACCATAAGTTAAATCTGCTACTGCCACTCCCTTCCATACAATTCTAGCTACAACATATTTATTATATGAAAACACTGTTAATTTCTTTATCAATCCCTTTCTTTTCTTTTCTTCATTCATCAATATTTTCTCCCATTCATCCAAGCAATTTCTTTGATTACTTAAGACAATTTCAAATAGTTATACCTATTCACCACATTTAACTTTATATCCCCCAATAAAAATTCTTTCTCTTCTCTTTTCCCAGCATGTATCATCATTACTTTTGATTTTCCTTCATTAAATTTAATCCCCATTTCTTTACCCACCCTTGTGCATGTCTTTAGCATAACTTCCACATCTTCCCTATTTTCTGTGCATAAGAAGATATCATCAGCATATAAAAGACCAGTTAATGTATAAACTCTCTTGCCACCTGTTAATGGTATCTCTACCAAACTCTCCACATAGCAGTGCCACCTAGTGAAAGTCTTTATCTTCATAATCAATGGATATGGGAAACGTTCCTGTATCCATTGATTATGAAGACCTGCGCCAGGTGGCACCACTGTATGAAGTATATATTTTGTCAGGTCTTTTTTTTGTGGATGATATATTTTTGTGTGCAGAAGAAGAGAAGATATGGAAGTTATGCTGAGGACATGTGCAAGGGTGGGTAAAGAGATGGGGATTAAATTTAGTGAAGAAAAATCAAATATAATGATGGTTAATACTGGGGAAAGAGACGATGTAGACTTTTTATTGGGAGATATTAAATTAAGTGTGGTGAATAGATATAGTTATTTGGGAATTATTTTAAGTAATCAGAAAAATTATTTGGATGAATGGGAGAAAAAATTGATAAATGAAGCAAAGAAAAGAAAGGGATTGATAAAGAAATTAACATTGTTTTCATATAATAAATATGATGTAGTTAGAATTATATGGAAATGAGTTGCAGTAGCAGGGTTAACATATGGTAATGATGCATTATATGTTAGTAAAGAGGTATTAAATTATTTGGAAAAAGTGCAAAGAGAAGTAGGAAGACATGCATTGAATGCAGATGTATGGGCAGCAAGGGAGGCAATTCAAGAAGAAATGGGATGGTCCAGTTTTCATATGAGAGATGCAAAAAGTAAAATGAAAATGTTGGGTAAATTGCAGTTTATGGATAATAAAAGAATAACCAAAATAGTATTTAATTGGGTTATGAGAAAAGGGCCGGTAACAAGATGGGGGAGAAAGGTAATGCGGTATGCAAAAGATTTGGGTAAAGAATTTATATCAGTATATTTGTACAAAAGATGGGATGATTGTGTTAAGAGGATTGTTGAGTGTTGTAGTAGTAAGGAATGGGATAAAAGAATAGGTTTATTAATAAAGAATAGGGAGTTAGAGAGATGGAGAAATAGTATGGAGAGTAAAAAGAGTTTAAATATATACAGAAATAAACAGAATATTAGGTGTGAGTTAATATATGATGATAGTAAGGAAAGTAGTTTATTATTTAATACTCGAACAGGATCTTTGGCTACAAGAGAATATACATGTAAATGGAAAAAAATGGGTGATTTATTTTGTAAATTATGTAAGGAAGGAATAGAAAATATTAGGCATTTGTTAATTGAATGTAAATGCTTGAAAACAGAAAGGGTACATATAATGAAGTTATGGAAGAATAAATATGAAAAACGTGATTATACAGAAGGTGAATTTAGATATAAAGTTTATAGAGTTGACAAAGATTATGTTGTGGAAATGGGATGGAGCAGAATATGGGAACATTTAGAGTGGGGAATGGAAAATAAAGTGGCTAACAGGTTTATCTGGGCATAATTGCTGAGATATTCTTGACTTCGTTTAAGGAGAAGCCACAATACATCTCATCACATCACGTCTCTTATTATACCAAAATTACTGAAGTACTTACATTTTCACTGGTATTATGAGTTCTATTTTTAAACATATGATGATTAAATTTTAAATAACTGTTCCAATTAAAGTGCCTTAAAATATTGGATTTGGTAAATAACTGAAGTTTTTGTAACATTTTTGCTTTTATTAAGTAGTGTTTTTATTGGGAGTGGGAATGGGGTGATGGTGGAGGATTAGTTACATGAAAGGGTAAAAAGATCAACAGTTTGAAACACAAGATTTGAATGAAAAATACCTTTCATAATGTGTATATAGAGATAATTTTGGCAAATTCTTGTGTAGTTATTTTTAAGATAAAAATACAATCAATTATCATTTAAAATAAAAACTATTTACATAATAAATTTCTGGTAGAAAATTTTATAAAAATAATTAAACTGTTTCATTGCAGTAAATAAAGCATTTCTCATTTAAATAATCAATTTTTTGGTTTTTGTTTAAATTGTGGTAAAATATAGACTACTAATGTGCATTAGATGTCTGAAAGTTTCAGATCATCTTCTTAATAGTTAAGTATTAAATAAATGCTTGGTTAGAGTTGGTATTTTTGAATCTAATGTCCTAGCTCCTCACTGAAGAGAGCCATAGCTCGAAACCGGTCTGGGGATGGACACAATCATAAATAAAGATTTGAATGCTTTCTATTATAGCATTTATCATATAAAAATAATAATAAAATAAGCTTGTTTAAAAATATTTGCTGTTTATTATATACTATTTTATATAGTATTTAATATGCTTTTGAACTTCAGGTTTATTTGTGAGCAATTTATTACTCCTGGATTTCAGCAAACATTTAAATTGTTTTTATTTTTCATATTATTAAATCTTTCTTTAATATGATATAAAAATTTATAAAGATTCTGTTAAATCATTATCTCAATGAAGCCTTTATGTGATTATTTTCCTGAAGATAAAATCATTGAATTACTATTATATCTTTGACAACAAATAAAAAGTTAGCAGTTAATAAATATGTCATCATTTTCAAATTATAATTTATCAATGTTATGTTTAATAAACATTTGAGAAAAAAATATTGCATGGTTTAATATTTGTTTAGGTGGGGAAGAAATCATTTGAAAATAAGTGATTGGTGCATAGAAAACGAAATGTTTAAGCATTTTTATTTATCATATATATATATATATTAAAAAAAAACAGCTTTTAAGCAGCCTACTGCCTGGCAAAGGTTTCTCTATCAGTCGCTCATAGAAAAAGAGTTGCCAAGTAATAAACAACAAATAGTTAAATATCCATTTACTAACCAATATTGGATATTATCAGTTATCTATATTCCAGCTGTCTGAAAAAACTCTCCTCAATCTGGTGAAAAAGTTTATTTAATCCAGATCTGAAGCCAGTGTAAGTACGACAACATCCTTCATCAGAAATAAAACTCATTTTAATTTTATGAATAAATACACTTCTAAAACTTATCTAATAAAATTCTTAATTTATGAATAGGTATAAAATTAATTTTCAAAATGTTTACATTTTTCTTTTTCATTCTTAGTTTACAATAATGATAATAATAATATTTACTAAGGCTGTACCCTCAAGAATGTGCACGTAAAATGCGATAGTAGGGACCTCTACAGGTCTTAACCACAAGCTTACGTTTTGGAAGAAAAGAGGTCCCTACTATCGCATTTTTACGCGCACATTCTTGAGGTTACAGCCTTAGTAAATATTACTTAGTAATCAGTAATCAATGTGCGTTTAAATAAATTTATATTTACAACTTTAAATAATGATAATATTTTTTTAGATTTATTACTTTTAATAAAATGTTACTTTTCTGGCAATATATATTTTATCTTGCATCATATAAACTAAAGTTATTGTTAAATTATATCTTAAACCAAATGCATAAAAATTCAACGGTATCTGAGATGCAAACAAGTTCAAAAGGAAAAATTCCCAATACTTATTCTACAATTTATTAGACTTGCAATTGGAATAATTTGATAAATTTGTTCAATAAAACTTAAAAAAATCATAACTTTTTTTTCATTATTCTTTCAAAAAAAAAAAAAAAATCAATAGATTTTTATGTATTTTTTTACTATTTTTTTATTGAACCGTTTGCAAGTGAGGTTTTTTTTTTTTACTTACTCTTAATTCTAAAAAAATATTACATTGGTCTTGCTAAATAAAGAGCAGTTTCCTCTTATCTGGTCTCATTTTAACTGGTCACATTTTTGCATATGCATTATTTTGCTAATTTGAAATAATAGGTTCAAATAAGGATAAATGGTATGCATTAAATAATGACAGAAAACTAAAGGCAGAGTGAAAAAAAAAGCTATTTAAAAGGAATGAAAATGAAACTATGAAATATAATTCATATTCCATTGATATACATAAATAAATAATAATAAAAAATATTAGTGAATTTATTAAGAACACTTGAAAAAGATGAAAAAAATTATAAAGTTTAATTTCTATTAAAAAATGAAATGAAAGTTAGGGGGCAACAGTTATGTCTCTGAATAATCTATTATTAGAGATTTTATTTAAAACAGATGTAAATAATTTTACCCATTATATTCATTAAAATTACAAATCAATAGAAAAATAATGAAAATAGAATTTATATATTTTATAAATAAATTGTATTAATTAACAATTACTTATCAATTGCTGTATATACATAATTCCTTCCCATAGAAAGCCTAGCTTTCTGTTTTAAATATGACATCATATCAACATCTAAATAACCCCACTTATTTGTGTATTTTTTTGTTTAAGCACATTCTAAATATGCAGCCATATTCAGAATTCAAAAAATTAATTTTAATAAAAAAGTATGATTTTTCTTCAAAAACAAACAAAAATTCAAATAATTTATATATACCTATAATCCAGCTTAGTGCTGATCCTTTATGTGATAATTCACAATAGTGATCATCATCAATTTGGACTCACCATATGGGTAAGAAGCACCTTTATGCCAAATAAATTTTAGCACCTCTTCCCCATTCTATAAAATGAAATTTGTGAATTGAAAGACATTTTTCCCAGCACTTTTGCAAGAAAAACTTCAAAATTTGGTTTTAGTCAAATAAAATGCTTGGTAAAATATCTTATGCGTTTTATTCATTTATTTCTATAAAATAAACCCAGATATTAAAAAACGTGCTAAAATAAAACAAATTAATGTTTTAAAAAATAATTTTTGAAATAATAATTAAAGATTAAATAATACTTTAAAACAATAATATTGTTAAGCATTGTTAGCCAAGAAGTCAGCTCAGCTACCTTGCAAACAAGCAGTTGGTTCCAGACGGTTGTTGCGGGTTCGCTTCCCAGCCGATGCTATGACATATGGAAAAAAAACCAATAATATTTATTTAAATACTTTTAGAGAAAGGTTTTACCTTTTATTACATGTGCATATGATAAAGGTCAAAGCCTTTTCTGAAAGTATTTACATACTTCCTGTATGCTTAATAAATAATCACAACATTAATATTTATTTAATTTTTTTTTCAAAAGCTTTTACATTATTTTTTATACAATACTGCAAAATTTCTAGTAGATATAGAAAATATCTGCACATAAGATCATTTTTTAAGTATGTAAATGTTTTTATTATATTTAAAAAAACACCACCACCTCACGCACCCATGTAAACATTGCACGGCTTCACTTCCCTTTTTGAGCTGACTCTGATAATATATAAGTAATCTACTTTACTTTCCTGGTTATTAAAAATATTATCTACAGCTAGTCTTTTTTGAGTTTCAAAGAGTCCATTACATCTCCATTACTTTTTCTGAACCAATATTTAGATCAACTTTAGCTGGCAGGTCAATAATTCATTAAAATAGTTCTTGTTTGTTTGAAAACCCATTAAAAATCTCTTATGCATTCATGTTTTCTATTAACAAAATCATATTCCTTCAATAAAAAATATTTACATTATTTTTTTACATGGTATTGTTCCACTATTAATAATTATAATTTATTAGGTAATAGTTGATTAGACACACACACCACTTGATGGCATTCTTGCTACACAAAAACTGTAAAAGATGAAGTTCCCAGGCCATATTTTTTTTTGGATTTTCTTTCTTTTTTGTTATAAATTTGATAAATCAAACATAGAATTTCTAAATTATAAATTTTTTTTTTATTAACTTCAACAAAATTACAAAAATAAAAATCACAGAATTTTTAGTTTTTGAATGCCTTTTTTTATTAAAATCAACAAATGTTCAACTTATTATGGTAGTTTTTTGGTTTCTTTATTTTTAAAAATGAAATCAACTAATATCAAACCTAGTCTGCTTTTTTTATTAACATTAAAAAATGTTCAAGTTATTACCGTTGTTTTTTTTTAGCTTCTTTTTTTTTTTACAAAAAAATAAAATCAATAAATGTAAAACTTCGTATGCTTTTTTTAGGTTTTCACAACTTAGTACTCTTTTTTTTTTTGGTCCGCTTTTTTTTTTGAAAAACAACATCAACAAATTTTTAAATTATTACGCTTTTTTTTTGGTTCTGCTTTTTTTTTTAAAAATAACAGCAACAAATTAAAAAGTTATTACGCTATTTTTTTGGGTTCTGCCTTTTTTTTAAAAAAAAAAGAAATTACATCAACAAATTTAAACCTTATTACGTTATTTTTTTGTTTGCTTTAATAAAGATCAAAAAATTAAAAAAACAGCTGTTTATGGTCCACTAATATATCAGATGTATAGCTTAAACAAATGGTATTCTGGACCCATCAAACCAAGTTACCTTCAGTTGTCAGTAAATCAGAGAATGGAACAACATCTGGGTTTTCCTATGCTATGTTGTTGGTTTCATTGACTTTATGGTTAATACATTATTTGATGCATTATTTGTGATTTCAATAAAAAATAAAAATAAAATACTTTACAATTAACAATTTTTATATAATTGAAATACACACAGCCTCAGATGAGATTGTAAATAAGTGTGAAGTGGGCAAATCCACATAAATAATTTAGTGCAATATGATAATGTGACCTGCAATGCGTAGTATAACAGAACTGTTGCATACATGTAATGCATTGCCCTGTATGAAAGGCATTTTTATGTGTTTTAGCACATAAATCATACCATAAATATGGTCAGCTGTGTAAACGGCATATTTGTGTTTCAGCACATAAATCATGCCATCAAGTGGCATGGGTGTCTAATCAACAAATACCATTTATTATATATATATAGTATGATATTTTAAATTTTCAAATTTACATTGTTTATTGGTATAACTTCTATTTTTCATTAGGACCATCAAATTAGGCCAATTCTAAATAACATGGCTCATATATTTCTTATAATTCATTAGCACCTTTTAGTTAAAAAGTTATTTGTTTTAAAAATCTATTAGTTACTTTTAATTCGGAACCGCTCACACACATAACTTATTTACAATTTCTATTAACAAAAATAGTTTCACTTGTTTTTATTCAATAATAAAATATTTACATTATTTCATTCTTAATGCTTATTAATAACTGTATTATTATTATTATTATTATTATTATTATTATTATTATTATTATTATTATTATTATTATTATTATTATTATTATTATTATTATTATTATTATTATTATTATTATTATTATTATTATTATTATTATTATTATTATTATTATTATTATTATTATTATTATTATTATTATTATTATTATTATTATTATTATTATTATTATTATTATTATTATATATTATGCTTTATTATATAGCTTGATAATTAGGAATTTAACCAGAAAAAAATTTTAAAATTTCATATTTAGATTTTTATTCAATCCATGTTTAAAACCAATTAAAATGCCTTGAACTTTATTTTATTTATTCATAAGTTATGATGGATAACTATAAAAAAAATCACACATTTGATTTGCTTCACTAAATACATTTTTTTAGATTTTATCAATAGTGCAATCATGTAGGGGTTTGTGTTAAATAATAGCATTGTTATGAAATTTGTTAAGGATTATATATTTTGGCATGCAATAATATTTTAAAATTACATCTTTTACTGATTACGTTTTTCTTAGACTTGGACTGTAGTGTGGATTATAGAGCAATATGTGTATTTTAGTTAAATCAGAAATCAGTCCACATCCAAAGAAAAGCTGTTTAGTAAAACATATAAAAATATAATATGGCATATAAAATGATAATATAATAATATGATTATTAAAATAGGAAAAGCTATTTAATAAAATGTGTAAATAGATAATGTGGTATAATAAAAAAAGAGAAAAATAACATTGTTACTGAAAAATTTTGCACAAGACAACGTCAGAATCGATTCTAAGACTTCATATTCTGAAGTTGGCAAATCTACCACTAATCCAATCTAAATAAGACCTTTAAACTCTGTAAAATATCATTGATAAACATAATTTGATCACATGCAGAATTACTATAATTATGAGGCAATACTTTTAAAATAAGTTTTATTTTTAAATAAATTATTAATAATTATATGGTTCTTTTTATATAAATTAGGATATTTAAATAAAAGTGATTGGGAAATCTAAACATTTTCATTTACATATAGATTTTATTAATTAACTTGGTATCCTGGTGCCTTCATGATAAAGTGTCTTTGTCCCCTGCACAACCCACATACCCGTTCACAATGGCCCCTGACTTAATGCATATTGTAATTTTTTATGCAATCAGTTAAAGAAGTTTTCAAGATTATTAAAATGATTATTGATTAATCTTGCCTGGTAAATGTAAAATGGAATTGGTTGTTAAGAGCAATTGTAATATCTAGGTTTATTTAGATTCACTCCCATTGCTTGTAATACTCTATATTACTTTCTATTTAAAATTTTACTAGCACTAGAAAAATGATTTGCCATTGTCTGGTGGATTTATTTGAAGCTTTGTATCATAGGTGGCATTGTTGGAGAATTTAAGGATAAGTATTATGATATTTACATACTTATGTATATGTGGTGCATATACTGTGAAAAGTTACTCATTGATCACAGACGTTTGCCACGAACAAAATAAATACAAACTGGGGAAAAACAATTTTTAAATTTAGATATATGAAGTGGATCTTCTTGCTACTTTGATGGTAAATTCTTTGCCATAAGAAGCTTAACTACTCAAAGTGCTGTTATGTAAGGCAAGTAATAGTAAGTAGATAGCAATGTTATTATTAATAGAAGAATTACAATGAATGGTAATGATTGAATGGTTCAATGTTGAGTAGAATATATGATGTTCAGGCACCAAATGTGACAGTCGTTTTCCAATTCAGGAACTTTTAACTCTTGAATCTACTACTTTGCCACCACACCAAATTGTTCATGGATAGAATCTATAACAGTAATGTTTTTCGTTTTTTCCAGAATTTGTACATTCCATTGATAAATGGCATTGTTTAAAAATCTTGTAGAAATTCAACTATTACCGTAAACCTAAAAATTTTAAATGGTTTTGGAAAAATATTGTATGGAGACATTTACAATTGCAAACTTTCCATGATTTCCGTTCAGAATTTACATTAAAAGCTGTCAATTATAATTTCTAAAAAAAATATTTTAAAAAATAAATTAAAATTAATCATTTTTTTCTTTTGCAAAATTATTTTCATTATTTGGTATAATCTTTTTGTATTCTGCTGTTAGATAGTTCTGCAACTAGTTGCTAAGATAAATGTAAATAAATAAATGCAAATTATATTTGATTCTAAAACCTGTGATTTTTTAATAACTAATTGAAAAAAAAAAGAAAAAACTGTATAAAATAAATATACCATTAAAATATTGTTGCAAATGTTCCGAACATTCTAGTATTATTATTGACAAATAATACTAATGACAGCTTCAAAATATAGAACATTTTACAGATAGAGATAAAAAAGAGGGAGGGAAGATAAGACAGAGGAGAACAGAGAAGAGAGAAATCAAAAGAAAGAGAGATATAGGCAGCAAAAAAAATTGAGAAGATAGAAGAGGGGAAAAAAGGAGAAAAAGAAATGAAAACAAGAGAGGAGAAAGAAGAGGAGGGAATAGAAAAAAAGAGGAGATAGAAGCAATCAATTCGTCCACAAGGGTTAATTGGCTGCATTTTTATTCCTTAATATATGCAATTTTATTGCAATAGAAAGAGAAAAAATCATTTATAATGCGATATAAATTCAAAACGTAATATGGAGGAAAAAGAAGTATATCTATATTATATTTTTGAAATTTGCCATTATTAAAATATCAGGATACAATTTGGTATAAACATATGATCACCACCATTTCAAGAGGATATTATTGAAATGTATTTATTCATTTTTTGATATTTTTTTGACATTCCTAGTATGCTCTTATATATGAATATACTGTTGAGGAATGAACAAAATCAAATTGTGATAATGGCTGAAATGATGGATAGGAGAGAAATAATTGATAATGTTAAATATGGAATTAAACTTAGGTGGAGTGATTCTAATAAAGATAATATTAAAAGGTGAATAAAAATAATAAGTTGTCAAGCATTGGTGGTCGAGAGGTCAACTGACAGCTGCTTTACAAGCAGTTGTCCCGGGTTAGCGGGTTCGCTTCCCGGCTGATGCTATGACACATGAGAAAAAAATAATAAGTTTTTACACATTTCTTTAAATTTTGAAAAAAAAAAAAAGAAGATTACTTTGAATTGTTAAACAAAAAACTAACCTGCATTTAAATAATAAATTAAGAAGAAAAGGAGGTTAGTCAGTAAAAGCAAATTATTGTGTGTTGCTTTATTGCTTTGACTATTGCTTTAAAAACAAATTTATGTCAAAATACAAATAGTAGCATATTGTATTTTAACAATATATAGTATTATTAATAAACCAAAGTATATAAAATGTATTTACATAAACAAAACTAATAAATTTTAATGTTTATTTAAATTTATAGCAGAATTTTAATTTACAATGTGGGAGTTAAACATTTATTCTTAAAATATGAAAAACTCAGGAATCAGGAATTTTGAATTAATGATATTCTATCAGCATCATCATTTTCAATCATACACTGCACGATGAAGGTCTCTCTAAGTTAAACCCTTCTTCTTCAACCTCTAGTCTCTCTTCACCACATTATACCAGCACACTTTCTTAGTTCATCCATACATCTCACATGTGGTCTCTTTCTAGGTCTTTTACAATCTCTTGGAATCCAGTTGAAAATTGCAACTGTATTTACTGAGTATTATTAAATTGTAACTATTTTATTACAAACTAAAATCCATTCTATTATGAACATAAATAATTAATGGATATTAGGTGGCCCTCTAATGATATGTTAAATTATTTTTATCATCTAATATTTACTGTTAAAATCCACACTTTATTTAATCTTTTAATTAACGATTATTAACAGCACACAGATTAGTATATAACACAAAATTTTAGTGCTTTAATTCTCCACTCTTATTCATGTGTTGTTAGTTTAATCAGTGACAATAAACAGGTAAAACTTTCCATACAGCAGTGCCATTCAGTGCAATCCAGAGTAATCAATGGATGTAAGAAAGTTAGTGCATAAAATCCCTATCTAATGCCTTATCATCCAATATCTCCAGACTAGTTTTTAGCTTGTGGCTTTCATCTGTGAGGAGCCATGGATCTGAGGGATTTTATGCACAAACCTTCTTGCAACCATTGATTACCTGGTTTGCACTGAGTGGCACTATTTTATGGAGAGTTTTGTCTGTTTTAACAGCTTGAGCAAGCATAAGAAATATCATGTGACATTGAGTGACAATATTATGAAAGAAATCAAATCTTGGACCTTTAAATTCATGAATATTGAATTTAAGGCTCTACAAACCAATCATACTGTCCTGTCTAAGGCTTAGTTGATGGAATATGCTAATTTTTTAGAGTGTTGTTTTAAATTCCATATTCATGAATCTTAAAAGTCCCAGGTTCAATTCCTAAGCTAGTACTATCACTCAGCAATATCTAAAGAGAGGAAAATAATATCACTTAAAACATGTATTACATACTAATATGTAAGTTATTGCTAACAGTTAAATGTATTTGAAAGTTTAAATAAAAGTTTGAATTTTTCTAAACACATTTAAAATTTATTATTTATGTTACAATTCTCTGATAATATAAATAAAAAATGGGATATAAAAGCCCCCTAAAGAATTGTTTAAACCATAATTTTGGTATATAAAAGAATTTTTAATTTATAAAATTGTTGTGGCTCTACTACCGTGATTTTTTACAATATCATATAGGTGATAGCCCCATAAAAAATTACTTATGTAATCAATGTGCATTTAATAAATTTATAATTACAACTTTCAATTAATATTAGATAATGGAAATAGTGCAACATATAATTACAACCGTAATAAAACCATCACAAACTTTCTGGCAAACACTAGGTAGCACTGCTTTTGAAATCTTCCAGCTAATTTCTGGCTGTTAATTTTCATTGATTAGAAGCAAATTTGATATGAAATGAAAAATAAAGGAGGCATGCTTTTTTATAAATGACAAGTATGCAATAAATCGAAAAGAATTGTGCTTTGCAATCTCCAGATAATGGTCTATATGAAAGTGAACTTTGAATAAATTTTGCATAAATTACTGCCAAGATTCATTTAAAATCTCTATGTAAGATGACATTCCCAAGATGGGTTATGAATATGAAGATCTAAGTTCTCCGAAAGCATTAAGCCTTATAATTCTTTTTCTAATAATATTAAGCTTCACTGTTTTTGTGTAAAGTGCAATTTAAAACATATCCAATTACAATCTTTGTTTTTTAAATAGAATTCTAGATAATGATTTGAAATATTAAAATACTATTATGTTATAAATTGAAGATAATTTACTCATATAACTAATAAATCTGAAACTAAGTTGGTATCTATATATGGTAATGATATTAGTTGTATCCTGTCTGAAACTATTGATAATAAATAAAAAAATGGTACCAAAACATCATGTGATCCTCTGCTAGAGTGACCAAATATCCTTATATTTTTTGAAATTATACCTGTTTTTAGCTCAATATTATGCTCTCTCCAATATGTACATGCTCAGGAATTCATAAAAACTTTGAGTACTAGACCCATGAGCACCTGAATTGATCCTGGGACCTTTTGATCCTAAGTCAGAAACTCTACCAACTGGGTCAAACTATGCAGGGATACAATAAGATATTGATAATTTTTAAAAGACAATTATTTTTTCTTATCACTTTTGCTTTGCTTTTGTCTTTACAATAAGATCTTAAATACTTTTTTTTCATATGTCAAAGCATGGACTGGGAAGCAAACCCAGGCCAGCTGCTTGGAAGGCAGCTATGCTAACCACAAGGCCACCCATGCTTGAAGAGACTTTGGGTGAATTTATACACAAAATTTCTACACTTAGATTTGTTTGTATTTGATTGCTACTATGTGTGTGTGTGTGTGTGTACAATACTAAGTAAATTGCAGTGTGCATCTCATACTAGTCACAAACAATCCATTTTTTTTAGTATCAAATAATACATAGAGTAGGCAAAGGTAATCATAAAAGTTGATTATATGCATTATTACAAACATAATCTTTATTAAACAGGTAAAACTTTCCAATACAGTAGTGCCACCCTGTGCCAACCACAGTAATCTATAGATACCAGAAGGCTTGTGCATAAAATCCCCATCTAGTGCCTACTCATCCAATATCCCCAGTCTAGTTTCTGGCTTGTGGCCTTCATCAGTGAGGAGCCTTGGATCTGAGAGCACTGCACCTAGATCTTAGGATCTAATGCAACCATCCAGCAAACACCTTTTATCTCAATTTAACTACAAAACTATGAAAATGAAATTGAAAACACAATAATATTTTCAATCTAAACTCAATAATAAAAAAAGGTGGCTGCTGAAGGGTTGCCTTAGATCCTAAGATCTAGATGCAGTGCTCTCAGATCCAAGGCACCTCACTGATGAAGGCCACAAGCCAGAAACTAATCTAGGGCTATTGGATGAGTAGGCACTAGATGGGGATTTTATGCACAAGCCTTCTGGCATCCATTGATTACTCTGGTTGGCACAGACAGGGCGGCACTACTGTATGGAGAGTTTTGCCTGTTTAATAACAGTTATGTGCTAGCATAAGAGATGGGGATCATGTGATGTTTAGTGGTAATAATATTTAATTAGATTTTTCTAATTTTCATGTTATTTTTTTATGATTATTTACCTACATAATTTATTTATAAAATATGTTATTTAGTTATATTCATATGATTTACTACATTATGTGACGAGTAAAAATGTACACATTAGAAGAAGTCTTTGGAGTATTTAAGTAAAACAATATGAAAAAAGTGTTTCTTATGAATAATAAAGATGAATACATTTCCAATGATATGAAAAAAGTGTTTCTTATGAATAATAAAGATGAATACATTTCCAATGATATTGTGATTTATTTTGTAAATATTAGAAAATAAATGTAGCAGAAAGAGTTTGGTTTTTTTAATCGTCATACCCCAAATTTACGAATATATCAACATGATTACATGATCACCATTTCTTACTCAAACACCAAGGGGTTAAATCAGTATCAATTTATTTTCTACATAATAATTACACCTGGTGTAAGTTCTAGTAATCAAGAGATGCTGAAAGGTTGTGCATAATAATCCATACCTAGTTTCTTCCAATCCAATATCCCCAGATTAGGTTCTAGTTTATGACTTTCATCAGTGAGGATCCTTGAATCTAGGGAAAGTGCAGCTGAATCTTTGTATGTAATACAACTTCCATTAGTCATTTTTGTGGGTAACTATAGAGTAATCAAACCAAATTAAAAACTCAGTAATGATTTATTCCTAGTTAATTTGCTTGTTTAGTCATGCAGATCTGAATTCAGTTTAGTCTTTAAATATTTTATATGTTTAATTTTTTAATAACCTTAATCACCATTATCCTTTGGTTACAATTGGTATTAACCATTAAAACATCATATGATCACTATTTCTTTATGCTTAGCAACAATTTCACAATAGTGCCATCTACTGTCAGCTTTTAGTAATCAATAGATATGGTCACACTATTCGTAATTATCTCAACATACGCTTTAGGACTAATTTAGACACTAAACATTGACTGAGCGAGTTATGGAATATTTTTTTGATATAAAATATCGTCTCTAAAGACAAGCAATGGAGTGTTTTCCAAGAAAAAAAAAATAGAAAAAAAAACAAAATAGATGCAAAAAATATAAAAACTATGAATGCAAGATGAAAGAACACAAAAGGACAGTGGAAAAGAGTTGAGTTATTGGTCAATATCAAAAGTTATCTTAAACACATGATGGCGATGATTATAGGTTCACTTCACTTTTCCCTCTAACTCTAATGTCTAATAAGTAACGGCTTATAATCGAACTGTCAGTATTATCTATTGTGTAGTTTAATTAACATTTCTTCTATTTTCGAGTTAATTCTGGTAAAATAAATATTCCAATTAAAGTTTGATATAATCAAGTGCGATTATTATTAGTAAGTTCGGCAGCTAGAAACAATTTTAAGGCATTATTCTCAATTAAGAAACATTTAAAATTTAATTAATAACTTCAGTCATTTTTTTTTCTGCTTAATATTCGTCATTATGAAATACATTAGAATTTTAAATCACTCTACCATCCATTATGCAAATTTATTCTTATTTAGAAAAATAATTAAATTTGAATATTTATAATAATTAATACAAAACTGATTTGTTCGGAGAAGATTATTACAACGCATTTCTATTGTATTTAATAGAGGATCTTTAATAGCTCAAGTTTAAACATTTTTAATCTATAAAAAAATTACATTTATAAATAAGATTAAAACTGAAGTTAATACGAATAATATTTCTAACTCGTTTTCCATGCTGGTGTATAGTTACGTGCTAATATGTTTTTATTCCCTCGTATATATGTAAATTTAATTAAATACAGAAAAGAATAAGAAATGAACTCTTCCATAAAAACGAGACTATGCTGTAAGTAAATGAGACTTTGCATCTGGGATATAAAGAATTTCATCCTTCTTTACGTACGCTGGAGATTATTACTTTTGCATTGGCTTGGCAATCTAGTAAGAACAGGGGTATTGAAAAGTAATAGTGTTTAGTTGATTGGTCAAAACTGGAAAATACAAACTTTAAGCAATAAAACTATTCATTTATTTTATTTATATATTTAACTTTTTATTGCAAACAAATTACATCTGGTAAAATGAAAATACATCAGAAAAAGTAGTTTTTAAAAAAATAACATTTAGCTTTATTACTGCCTAGCATGTTTCAATATATTCTTACTATATCATAATCATGACATATAGTGGTATGATTAAATGGTTCTTTATATCAACGTTTAATTAACTGTTCGCATATTCAATTTTAATTTAAAATTTAAATTGGGATATTCACATAGCCTATTTCTTTGCAATGGGTACACTTGGTTCTTTTGTGTTAATAGAAAAAGTGGTCACTAGTTATGGCACATGCTTCTTTAATTTTCCACTTTCTATCTTCTCTCTCTGTGTACACTATCTCTACTTTTGTTACCTCAAATTTATGACCAGTTTTCTGCTGGTGGCCTGTAAATATTGAAGTATGTTTTTGAGGGCTCTTATCTGCGTTGGGAAAGTCTTATTGGCAAATTAGACTTTGACTCCCTTATTATGCAACATTGCAAACTGATTGGCTGCACTTAATTCTATAGATCACATGTTGTGCTGATTCATTTGGTCTAGTATTGTTAGAGTTATTGTTTAATTGGTTAAGTGATTGAACGATTCAAAAGCTTATATTAAATTTATTTTTATATATATTTTTTAATTTATGTTTTTAATTTAATTTTACCAGATATTATGTTGGCACAGAAAAGATGAAAATTAGTAACAATTGAATTGCAAATAAGTTCATTTATACATGCTTAAGAAACTAATTTAAAGGGGGAAAACCCAAACATTAAGCATATATTTATAACTTTACACTTAATTTCAGTAAACTACCTGTTTTTTTTTCTATCTAAGTAGAACGTGAATTTACAGGGAAGAGTGAAAAAATTATTCTTATTCTTGTGTAATAACTTAAAAGATATAACAAGGAATAGTTCAACTCATACTCAAATATTTATCCAGGAACATCACAACCAAAGCCAGGCACTCTCATATCTTAAACCTTTAATTCCATTAATACTCTCCATCAGATTTCACTCAGGAAAACAAATATTTTGAAACTTCAGTTTAGTTATTATAATTATGTTTGAATATGACATTCCTTAAATTTGGATTACACATCATTGAGAGTTAACATCTTATGGTCCCATTATGATTGTAGTTTCATCAAACTTTTGCTGATAAATTTATTCTTTTGTAAATACCAGTATATAAATATTTGTATATAGTTTGTTAGTAATAAAGTTTTATATATATGGTTCAAATATATTGGCATTGGTAATACACCTGGGTCTCATTTTATGCGGTAGATAGATTCCTCAGAAAATGCACACAAAAGAAATCGCACAAAAATAGTCTTAACTTACCTTGAAAAATGGGGATATGTACTGTAATTTTCCAAAAATCATATAAAAGCAAAGCAACAATGTAAAATTACTTTAAAATTCGCATAAAAAAAAATATGATTAATAAAAAATCTCAAATTTGAAAAAAATTGATACAAGACAAACTTTTTTTACTTTTTTTTATTAACTACAGTATTTAATCTTATTCAAAACAATATATTTTTATGTATAATTTACATTTTTTATACATTTACGGTATTTTAATCATTATCACTATTTGAGACATCAGATTCAACATGATGTGATGTTATGGGAGGTATTGTAGCTTCTTCTTAAATGAATTCAAGAGGAAATACAACTAAAATGTTTTCCAATCGCTGTTGATCCTTCCCATTTCACTAAGCGATCTAAAATTGAAATTTTTGTTTACAAAGAAATTAATTTTCTTGGGTGTTTTTTTCTCTCTGTTAGAGTAAACTAAAAGTTTAAAATAAAAATAATAACTTAGACTTATGATAATAAAAAGACACCGACTCACCACTGTTGGGCAAATTTTAATTAAAACTAACAATTAAAAATTAAATTCTTATTTTTGTCTTTATTTTTTTAATTTTCAATTCTGTTTAAAAATCAAATTTCATCATTTCACATCTCCTTAATTTCAGATTATGTTACGTAATTTTTAATTGTTAATTACAATTAAAAATCAGATTTTAATTGTCAAATTTAATTGTGCCCTCCGCTGTTACCTTTTAGAAATAAACTTGTGGACACTAAATGATTAATTGATTATGTACTCTTTTTTTAAAAAGAAAAAAATAGAATGCGATTTAAAATGCAAAAACAACAATATACATAGTATTTTTCATTTATAACGTTTGAACAGATTTACATTATAGTCTTGTAAAATTTAATGAGTGTATATAAAATGGGAAAATCCTGATTTTAAGTGAATTATGAACTTCTTTATTGCATAAACTCTATTACAATACTGTTATAAAGTGCTGAAAATATTGAAATTATTAGATGGAAGTCAAACTCTGATAATGCACTATTACTTTAAATATGATGTGAGTACACAAAATTTATAATATTTAAAGTAATAGCGCATTATCGGAGCTTGATTTCTGATCTAATAATTTTTATCGCATAAAAGAAAACCACATACAAAGATATTAATAAGAAACACGAATCACATAACTTCAAAATCGCGTTAAGAAATCCGCATAAAACGAGACCCGGGTGTATGTATAAAACTTAAAAAAAAGAAGTAAAAATTAAAGATTGTTTAAAAGACACAATTTAATTTTCTTTTTTAGTTAGTACGATTTATTTTTAAATAACATGCAATGAAAGTTATTTTTGTGTTTAATATTATCTATTTAATTAAAAATAAAAGTTAAAATTGGAAAGAATAAAAGAGACATGCAGATTACTAATCCAGATAAACAAAAAGGAAGAAATTCAAAACTTAAAAGATTATGATCAGAAAAATCTTTCTAACACTAATTAAAGATGTGAAAGTAATTCATAAAAAATAAACTTTGTACATCAAAAATAAAAAAAATAGTCTTGCATTGGTGGTCGAGAGGTCAGCGTGACTGCCTTGCACTTGCAGGCAGTTGCCCGGGTTGCGGGTTCATGTCCCGGCTGATGCTATAACACTTAAAAAAAAAAGTACAATATTACCAACACATTTTTACAAAAGATAAAAGTCTATGTGCAGAAGTCTAAAAACTGATCGAAGGCTATAAAACGGGCAGAAAAACTTCAAACAAGATCTTGTGTCTTTTCCTTAACTATCAGTTTCCATTGTCCAGGATAGAAAAATGTCCTATCCCAAACTGCTCACATGCAGAACTACTACTCATCTGCTGAAGTATGTTGTCAGGCAGGAGTGGAATCAATGTCTTTACAAACACCTTTCATCGTAGAGGTCACTCAGAAAAATCTTAATAACCAGCCTTAGGATGAACCAAGAACACACAAAATGTCAACAGAGTGAAACTAGTTAACTTCAATGAGCTTTTCAAAATGTGTACTACAAAACTTACCAGTAAGCATAAAAGATTATTTATTCCCAATCTATGACTAAATTGTTTTCAAATTCACCTAATCTATAAGCTTATAATATACTACCGATATTGACATTTGCTATTTATTATTCAAGGGACATTTATTTATCACCTAAAAATATTGGACTAAGAACTGTTTTAATTCAGCATTACTGGATTGGCATGTATGTCTTCATTTCAATTATATTAATAATTTATCATTAAATATTTTAATTTGTATTAGTAAAATATTTACCTTTAGATTAACTTCATCGTGCATTACAACTGTTAGTTTATTATAATTTATTATATATAAATTACATTTGCCAATATGCTTGTTGTTTAGTTAAGCCCCAGACAAACATTAATACAATGTTAAGTGACTAGAAACAATCCTGAACTTACTTTGTTATTTTGTTCTTAATTTACAATGTGCAACACATTGGATATCAGTGAATTCTTGTATGAATTCTGGTGCCCTTGTTTAAATAAATTAAAACTGATTCCATCAACAATACAAATCATAATATTAGGTCGAGTTAATCAGGAAATAGTTATGTTTTTAGAAATATAAATGAAATATTTTTCTTTTTCATAGCTTGATTAACTCATGCATTCTAGTGTGTAATGAAAAGTCTAACAAAATGTGAAAAACATTACAATATATATAAAAATTATAACTGAAATCTAAAAAATCACAAATCTAAAAAAAACATTTGAAACCATGATTTTCAGATTAATGGTGTTTTATCTGTATTATATTATTTCTACCTAAAAATGTAATCTAAGATTGATTTCATTCTACATGTTTTTTAAAACTTTTTTTATGATAATTAAATATATTAAAAACATAATAATTGTTTTTCTAAGATTTTGTTATTTATTTTTAGCTCTAATTCTCCCCCACTCCTCTCTCTGATTATCTAATAGTTCTTGCAATATTTTTTGCAGTTCTGAAATATTACTTGTGAAATTAACATTTCATTTAAAAATCGAATGATTTATATTTTCATTTTTTTTACTTTGTACATTAGCAGCAGCTATAACATGATTTTGTTACATAAATACTACAAGTGGTATCTCATACCACTCCTAAACAAAATATTTATTTTTTATAAATATCATTTTGAATTTGATTTTTATTATTATAATCATTATTTACAATATATATTAAAATGTATATATATAAAAAATCATAAAATTACAAAACTGAAGAAATAAAGGTGAAATAAAATTACTTTTGTTTAACTGGATTCAATTGTTTTCTTATAATCAGTTATTATAATGAGTAGTTTGCTTTTTATTATTGTTGCTATTAATGATAATAAATTTTATAATATATATTCTAAAAAGTAACAAAAAGTGTTCATTCAAAAAAGGTGAAAACAATTTACAGTCATTTAGAGTACAAATGATATATAAGATGCTGCTCTACTTGGAAAGGGGCTTAAAATTTAAACTACACAAGCTAAATTTAAACTAATTTGATTTTTGAAAAATAGATACATACTTAGAAAGATGAGAGGAGATTCAATTTAAAAAATAATATAAAATTAAAGTATTAGAAAATTGATAGCAGTTTAATATAACTCTTATAACCATTGCAGTTAATGTTTAAATATTTTGCTTAAAACTGCTGTGAAAAGTTGAGATCTGCAAACAAAACATATGGAGAAAATGGAAAGGGTAAGATGTTTCTAAGAAAACCTATAATCAAAATTACACAATAAACTTTCAATAGATTAATAACGATTGAGAAAGTGCAACTGAAGATTTATTAATGAGAAAACTTGTTTAGCCTCAGGAATTGTCAGTTAGTAGTAATTGATAATTATTTGCATATAAAAGATGGATTCCATTTTTTTTACATGTGTGTGGACATCTGTATTGGTTGTTTGAGATAGAATGGAGGATAAATATAGAACTGAAAATCCTAAGTTTAAATCTCTTCTATTTACTATACTAAGCATTCAGTATACTGAATGAATAGTTTAATTACATATTGCCTTGGATATAGGTTACATTATAGTATTAAGTCCAGCCCATCCTATCCTATTAATATAAATAATGGTCCGATAATATTAAGGGTTAGATTGATATAAAATCTACTTGGATATGACTGCAATATCAAATCTATCAAGGGCTTTGAGTATTTCATCATTAGTTTTTCAATGAAAATGGATGGTTGAATTGTTGGAAAGATGAGAAGATTGAAGCCTGAATTGCTATCTTAATATAAGCCAAGCACTGATTTATATATGTGTTGGAGAGTATGATCAGGCCCAACTGATGAATGCTGGCTCTGCACTGTTATAGTCCCCCCTCTCAGAAGTGGACTATTCCAGATTCCATCTTTATCTGATCAGATTAAGCATTGTTTGCTGCTGGCCAATAAACTAATGTACAGCTAAACATATATCCAATGATTAGTACAGCCCAAATAAGCAGTGATGATCATTGAATCCAAATGTTTTCAGTAAGGTCAGGGCTCTGGCTATAAATAGTCAGACTTTTGTGAGAATCTGGGGATAACATCTGTCTAACCTGCAAAGACAGTATGTGTTCTCTCAGGGAATAGCAGCAAGCATTTCCATGACAGCAATATGCTATTTGTCCACACAGCTAAGCAAATCCCCAGATGGACCAGATGCTGCTAAGACTAGTGTTGACTAGAAGCAAGCTGTCTTGTACAGCCGGAAGAGTCATACCCCCTACCCGTGAGGCAAGCTATCAGGTGTAGCTGGAAGTGATAGGACCATAAGATGCAGAGCCCAGAGTTGATGTTGATCTATAATATTCAGTGTTGTATATATTCTCGTGTACTATATATATATATATATTTGTGAATATAATAAAGATTATATTAATTGTTAAGTCCGGTGTTTGTATTATTTTCTGTAAGTTGGGTCTGTGATCCAGACCAAACACAACATGCACAAAATGCATTTGTTGGGGATCATTTATCTTTTCCTCGTCTGTGGTCATGTGTATTGCTTGTCTGAGATGAAGTGGAAGATAAATATAGACTGAAAATCCTAAGTTCAAATCCCTCTATTAACTATAGTAAACATTCAGTATACTGAAAAAATGGCTTAATAATATATATAATTATAACATCAATATTATCATCTTCAACTAGTTTAAGGTTTCTCTGAGATTTAGTTTCTCTCCTCCACATTATACCAGCAAACTTTCTTATTTCAGTCATTCATCTTGCATACGGTTTCTATACTTATGTACATATATAATACAGAAACACTGCAACTGAGAATAAAAATAAAATTAACTCATGTATATAGCTGATATGTATATATACTGTATATTCATTCTCTGAGAGCAAGTAGAGTAACTGGGCAGTCGAATATTACGACCATTAGCGACTTAGCATTGCCTACCACGCCCCAACCCAGCATATTATAATATTTCAATTTTGTGCTTTCATCATAAAGTGTAATAAATTATTTACGTCAATTAAAATGCTATGTATATATACACATACATAATATCTACATACATTTAAAGAAAGTGCATATATACAAACAGTAACACATACAGTTCAAACATCTAAAGTTATTTTAAATTAGTTTGTACCGCATGCATTAGGCATTACTATTCTTCATTGATTATGTAACCTTTTCAACGGAGATTGTTCAACACTCCAGTAGCTGTCTGGCGCAATTGAACGCAAACTGCAGGAATGAATTGAAGATTTTGATTTGTTTTCTGCCTCAAGCTAAGTGAAAGACATCTGAATTAGTACCATCTGCCTTTACTTTCACGTATTATCTTCACTTAATTTAGGAAGGTGGAGTATACAGAATAACAATGTTAGAGACCATGAAATTCAAAAAGATATTTATTTAAATATATTGTGCGTTTTGTATACAGACAATCTTCAGAATTTGCGAAAAATTTAATCTTCCTCATATATTTATACACGCAGAGACTATATAAAAATCGTTTCACATTTCGATTTTTGATGAAATTATTTGTGATTGCTGTTCAATTGGAAAGCAAACCAAATTTCGATGATATTCCGAATGCCAATTCCCAAGAAATTATGAATGGAATAACACACATTTTTATTTACCGTCAGAAATAACTATATGCATACACACATCTTTGTATATACGTTTAGAAATAATATGTACACGCACACATTCCTATATTCGAACAGAAATGTTAGTGTATTTATGGCATATAAGATGAAATGTAAATTACAGCAAATCCAGCCACGCACGACTTCACTAAATGGATGATTTGTGATAGGTTTATTAAACTTTTCAGCAGTTGTAAAATTCATTCTATGTCATCATAGTTTGCAGGTGAAGTCTTTATAAAATCAGAAATAGGGGGTGTGACGGAAAGTAGGTTGCTTCATAAGAATTGATCCCTTCACTACCTTGATTTGGGTGTTAAATATTCTTGGTGCCCTGTAAGTTGTGATTGTGATAAATTGTAATATGTAAGTTAAGCAATAAATGAGCATATATTTATCAGTTAGGAAGTCATGATACAATAATAGCACATCTACTTGCCATAATCGCAACTTGGATTCGAATTCAGGATGCAGTTTCATTTAAACTTAGTATTTTTTGCAGGTAACTATTTAAAGACATCTCAATTAATAACCAATATAGATCAATAAATTAGTAGCTAGCAATTCCTAGATAGAAAATAAAACAAGAGTCAATAATTACTCAAATTCTCACCATTTGGTGAGTCTGGTGAGTGATGTTTCTTTCTCCATTGTTTCTCCATGAGAGGTTGGTGTAGTGGTTTTTCTCTCATAATGGTATAATTGTTAATATTTGAAAAGATTACAGTTTGTCTTAGAAGTTTGCCAGTGAGCTAAGAATGACAAAACACCCTTTTATTAACCAATAAAGAGATGGCTGATTATAATTAACCCTTTGATATACATAAAATACTTCCAATGCTTAATATATATATAAAACATGATTAAGATTAAAAAAACTGGTACAATGATGAGTGAAATACTCTCCAACCATAGCATAAGATAATCCATTTTATAAGAAAAGAATGATCCATCTTCTCTTGTTATCTCATTTTCTTATACAGAAAGTTATCTGAAACTTAGCCTTAGCTCAATATAAGAAAATGAGGTAATGAGAAAAGATAGATTGCTTTTCCCCCATAAAAAATTTTTTTTTTTATGTTGTGGTTAAAGAGTATTTTAATTACTTATTGTGTTAGTTGCATATCATATATATATATATAAGTTAAAATGAATGTTCTTATGGGCAAAAAATGTTTTATAAAACATGTTTTTAGGAGCAACCATGTTTAATAAAATAATATTTAAGTAAATATACTAATGTCTCTACAAGATAACACTTGTCCTCAATTGAGTGAAAAATCTAGTTCAAGGCAAATGTTATCTTGTTGAAACATCGGTATACTTACTTTAATATTATTTTATTAAACACCGTTGCTACCAAAAATATGTTTTGTAATATATATTTAAATACAAGTATATTATTTATACTTTTAAGCTAGAAGTAATCAGAGGGGATTTGAACCCAGATTTTCAAGCTTTCTTTAATCATCCATTCCATCTTATACAACTGACATACATCCACATACATTCAAAAAGATAAATGAACTCCAATATATATGTTTCATTCTGAACCAGCACTCATCAGTTGGGTCTAGATTATCACCTCCCACACACATATATAATCAGTGCTTGGTGTATATTAAATAGAAAATCTTCAACTTTAATGGACAGACCTCATTCTTCTCCACCTTCCAACTCTACAGCCATGCATATAATTGAAAATATGATGATGGCATGTTCAAACAAGGACCTTGACCATGTCTCCATAAGATTTTCACTGATATGGGTGGTTGAAGATTTGGAGAGTGTAAAAAATTACAGCCTGTCTATTAATGTTTGAATATTTGATATTTTAGTATAAACTGAGCACTGATTAATGCACTGATTATATATATATATATATATATATATATGTGTGTGTGTGTGTGTGTGTCAGGTGATTATCTGAACCAACTGATGAGTGCTGGATCAGCATAAAATACATATATTGTTATGTCATTTATCTTTTTTCCATGTATGTGATCATATTGTCAGTTATATAAAATGGAATGGATAACTAAAAGGAGCTTAAAGTCTGTGTTCAAATCTTCTCTCCCTCTCCCTCTCTCTCTCTATATATATATATATATATATATGCTATATATAGAGCTCACAAATAAGCTCTTAACAGGCTTTGCAGAATATCCCTTAACAGTTACCCATTAGATAAAGTGCTGGGCTTGTCCTGGTATTTTTAATTGAATGCTTGAATATCCTAGTACCTCACTGAAAAATCCAGTAGCAGAAACCGGTCTGGGGATATTCTGCAAAGCTTGTTAAGAGTTTATTTGTGAGTTCTACATAACACTTGTAATAGAAACTTGTTAAATTAGGTCACATGATACATGACTTGATTTCTTTGTAATATATACATGTATATATGTTTATTTGGGTGAATATATTCCCCAACATCTGCACACTCAAAAAACTTGTACATCAATCAGACAAAATGAGCCTCACTAGAGATCCCAAGAGCTTATAAGGAAAATGAGTTCCAGCAATACTAACCTAATAAAATATTACTTAATAGAAATGAAAATTAAACTCTACTGATAGTAATTTAGCTTAATATTCCCCAGGTCAACCTCCCCCCCCCCAATAATTACTTTTAATAACTTTGAGAATGCCATAAGGGTTTGTAAATATGCAATCCTAGAAATATATGACATATTACTTAAATATGTTGACAGTAAACATATTTACATATTGTGTTAAAATCTCATAGGAAGATGTACGTCTGACTCTTTTTTAACTAAAACAAGTCTTACCTTGTCTGAAGCCATCAAGAACATAATTTTAAAGGAAAACAAGCATATACAATGTTAATGAGAATGACACTTTACTCTCTGCAGATGTATATAAAATCTTATTATAAGTGCCTCATCTTAATATTTACAAGATAGAATCAATAAGTATTTATTTTTAATTGTGAATACTCAAAATCTTTGTGAATAAGTAATCTTAGAAATATATGCCATGAAATATTTTCCAAATTTGTTCAACAAACAAATTTTCATGATCAATAGGTGCCAGTAATAAATAGTAACTTAGAAAGGGTACATTAAACTCACAAAATCCAGTTACACCAAAACTCCTATGGATACAAAAGCAGCATATAAATATTTATTAAGCACTATTCTCCAATATAGTGATTTATTCAAGCTTACACTAGGTAGAGGGACAGAGTTAAGAAAAATAGATTTGCTCTATGGAAGTATGAATTAAGCTGGAGTAACATGGTATTGTAATGGTTTTATAACTACATATAGATTTAGAAAATCTGTGCCTTTGGCACATTATTATAGTCTTTATGCATCAACTGTAAGGTTATGTGTGAAAAAATACTGGTTGCAGTACAAAGATGATATTTTAGCAGTGATGATATATACACATATATTCTACAAGATATTGTAAAAAAACCTAGAAAGCTACTGAATGTGAGATAGATGGATGAAATAAGAAACTGTGCTGGGATAATGTGGAAGAGAAGACTTGGAGATCGGAAAAAATGGACTGAATTTAGAGAGACTTTCATCCTGAAGTGGATTTATAGTACTTGAATATGATGATGATGATTCTATGAGCATATGGACAATTAATAATTATGATAACATTTAAAATTGGTTAGCCATTGGCCAGGGTTATGACCTAGCATATTTTTGTCAAAGGGAATTATTATAGTGAATCTTTATATACTAATTATAAATTAAAAAACAAGAGCTTGTTGAGCTACATATTATTGGTTCTTATACTTCTATATTATCTGAATGCAAGACACAAGATAGAAGTTAGCCATTTGTTTGTACCTGCTGATCTAAAAATTATTGGTCTGGAGAGAAATATTAAAAAACATAAGTGTTTTGGCAGATAATTAATGAAAACATGCCAGATAATTAAGGAAAACATGCCATTAATAAAATAAATTTTCAGCTGCTTGACATTTCTGAGAACTGGGATAGTACTGTTGTGCTTCAGTTTTAAATCACCCTTCTGTGGCTATATATAATACTATTTGGCTGTTTTTACATTCATTTGATAGTAAAAACTGGAACTAAGATGAATATTGAGTTATTGGTTCAAAAAATGTCTGAAGATGTCAGTAGTCAATAAAGGTGTATTATAATGATTGCCTTGCTGACATGGTTGATTTGCTTTCTAAAATGAGCTAAAGTTATATATATATATATATTTGTAATAACATCTAGATAAAAATTTCTATTTCTGAAGAGTATTTGTTTAGAGACTAGATAAAAAAAGAGAGTTGTAATGCAGAAAGATAGATTTAATTAGATTTGGAAAGATTGAAAAAAATATTCCTAATGATTGGAAAATGATCTAATATGCTGACATTTTAAATATAAAAGAAAAAAATATTTTTAGCATGTATGATTATGATGCTTGGCACCAAAAGTATACTAAGCCAAACAGGAAACTGATGGAAGAAGAATAATAACCTTAGCCAAGCATTCTACACACATATGAAAAGTTGTTAGATACATATATATATTAACCCTTTTCCCGCCTCTTACAAGACCTCTCGTCAACAGTTGACGTCACTCTAATTCCGTTATTTTTAATGCTAGGATATTCGTTTGACAGTTATTGATTAGGTTTTTAAAAGTTCTGTAAGATGGTGCCCTCTTTTGAATTTTTTTACAAGTAAAAAATCAATAAAATGGCATTTAAAGCTAAACAATGAAATAAGCTTGTTGGTGATTGGCTCTCAGCTGACAAAGACATTCTGATTGGCTGGAAAGAACAAAGAAACTGCCTGATCAAAGAAAATAAAGAAAAATGCTGAGATTTTCATTTCGAATATGATTTAAAGTATATTAAAAGTATATTCTGATAAATTACAAATCATTTTCATAGAGTATACTAAAACTACAAAATTATTTTCGAAAAATATTGAAGATTTTAGTAAAAATATTTAAGATTTAGCAAAAAGAAATCTTTACTTTTCTATAACGTAAAAAGCATTTACGTCACCAACTCTTTGTTTACATGTTCGCTTTTATTTTGCCAAAATTGAATATTTTATAATAAATAAATAGCAATTTATTTTTGAAAGAACTTTCGTTCACTTTCATAACCTGAAAAAGTATTAATATACTTTTTATAAACGAATATAAAGTCAATATGATATTAAAGGTGAAAATATTTTGACAATTGACTTGTCTTTAGTTTGTGAGCTGGCCAATTAAAAGCTTTGATTTTTAGCTGACACAACCAATAATATAATTAGCAGTTAAAAGGTTAATATAAAAAGAAATACTAAATTAGAATATAAATATGTTTACTGAATTATAAACACTAAGTATAATTTCAACACTTTTGCATTATTTTCATAGATCTATAAATCATAGTATTTTATCTAATGCTCAAAATTAATCAGTAGAATATCAGTAATATGTTTGTCAAGGCAGTACTTTAATAATAAATGTATATTCCAGCTAATATTTAAAATTAACCAATAGAACATCAGCAATCTGTTGTCAAGGCAATACTTAGATAATAAATGGATTTCTATTTGACAACAGATTGCTGACATTCTATTGGTTAATTTTAAGCACTGGCTGGAATAATATGATTTATATAGGATAACCAATTATTTATGTATATTTAAGGTTAAATATATATATATAATAGATAAAATTAGTAATGATATATGTAAAAATTAATATTAGCACTGTGGAAAGCACTAAATAAAGATAACTTATTGCATCACAAAAGCACAACTACATTCAATATCTAATGTAAGAGCAGTGAGAAAAAAGGAAACAGTTAATCTTACTCTCTGCTTGGCACTTTTGTTTTATAGAGGTACTATTATATATATATATATATATATATATATATTAATACAATATTTTTAATGAAAGTTTAAATGTAAATCTTGAATGCGTGGAGTAATCCATTTAAATCAACTTAATTGCAAAGTGATTTAACCTAGATCAACCGCCCCAGACCCAGAATAAAAGTAAATGACAGAATGATGCATCTAAAAGGAGAATCTTCTTTTAAATACCATTCTCTCTATATTAAATCTAGAATGCCATTTTAAAAAAAGATCCTTTTGGATGCATCAGTCTGTCAGTTTACTTTGATTCTTGACCTGGGGCAATTGTTCTAGGTTAAGTGCTTTCTAATTAAGTTGATTTAGACAGATTACTCCACACATTCAAGATTTCCACACACACATATATATATATGTTATGTATTATAATTTTTTTTAAAATTATTGCCTCTGTTTTATTTATAGTATTTTACATTAAAAAATATAATTAATAATTTAATTATAATGATGTATAATAATATTAATAAAAAATATTAACAATAGTAATTACATAACATTTTTTATTTCTTTTTTTTGACATTAGGAATTATATAATATAATATTATTTTATTTTATTCAATAAATTCATCAGATAAACAGAAAAAAATCTTAAATGTAAGTTTTCTACCTTAAAATATGTTTACTAGAATAGTGTTAATTGATTTATTGACATCATCATTAGAAACTTATAACTGACTGAGGCCATTTCAATTCCAGAAGAAACACAATAAATATTTAGAAGATAAGCATCCAATGGCTATCTAAACCAACATATAAAACACACACACACATATCCTAAATAAATATCTAGTCTATTTAATCTGACATATTGCAATACGATCTTTTAACATCTGCATCAATTTTTAGAATTTAAAATATTGCATAACCACAGTTCTTATCCTGTGAGATTTTGTGCATTAGTAGAATACCAGACTCTGGAACTCAGGATTCATGGGTCATAGCCCAACTACATAATTTTTAGTGGGGTAATTTCTTACATATTATAAACCAATTTAATGACAATATAACTTACAAGTGTAGTTTTCGTTAGTAATTCTTAATCATAAGGTAATCACGCTATTAACTCACTGATGCTATAGTCAGTATGCAGAACACTCTCAAACCCATATGCAAGGTAGCGACTTTTAAAAGATAAGACTGGTCGTTCAAGTCTCTATCTTGCATTTGGGTTTGAAATTGTCCTAAATACTTACTATAATATCAAAGAGTTAGTGACATGCTTAAACAGCGCATATTGAAGACTGATTATCTTCTGATTAAAAATTATAGAATAAATTATTCACTTATCTGTTCATTTACTTTTACCATAGTCCTCTAATGTATTTTTCCTTTAGTCACATCAGTGAAATGAAATAAATTATATTGTAAATGTATGGAACATCTTTAAGATCATCTTTATAATATTTTTTTATTTTTTATAAAATATCGAAAATTCTATTGTGTAATTTGATTACAAATCATATAATAAGGTTAAAAATAAGATACATTAATTGGTATTCAAAGAAGAAAAAAAAGTTCAATGATGACATATCCTGTATTACATAACCTAAGAGGACTATAGTGATCCATAGGAGCAACGGGAAGGGTACGGGGTTTGGTATCTTGGAGATAGGTGACTAGCTTGCATGACTCAAAATGTACAAAGAAGACACCAAAGTTTTGTCCATGCAAAAATCATGGCATTACATAGGTAAATCAGACCCTTCATAATGGATGTCAATGTCATCATATTCAGGGTCTGAGATATAGGCTTGAGGATGGGGGCAATTACTAATCCTGAAGGGATGCATTTAAACCAGTTTTTAATTGTTTCCAATATAGGCAGTTTCTATCTAGATATAAAAAGAATTAGACTTAGGGAGGCATAGCAATCAACTTCCATGTGGCTTCAAAGATGGAGGGGAGAGGACAAATTCTGCTCTCTCTTCTGAATTTTTTAAATTTTACCTATATATATATATATATATATATATATATATATATATATATATATATATATATATCAAGCAGATGATCCAGGACATGATTGAAGATAAGCCAGCAGTGGGTGAATCATAGTGAAAATAATATGAACATTGATGAATGTATTTCTGGGATGGATCCATGTAGTATGTTGTCAATGAGTGTTGATAATGTAGGCATTTTGTCTTTTAGCATCGAGGCTATAAGGTCTCTGTAGGGTTGAAGGGAGAGGCAGTGAAGTTTCTACCTCTCTGAGGCATAGGGAGCAAGTGGAATCAATGCTTGAGAAACCTCAGCGGTGTACTAAGAAATGTTTAATAGGCAATGCATTAATGTTAATTTTCAACGGCCTAAATTCTTTGATTTCATCTTTATAATATTTGTTAGGAAACATTATTACTCTTTCCAATAAAGATATGGCTTTAAATAATCGATTGAATAGCATCATATTCAGCAAGTGGAAGAAAATTCCAATTGGCATTATGTTTATGTGTGTTATAATTTTAGAATTTTATAGAGCCCTAAAATGTTTTAATGGCTTTCTTTGAATTACCTGGCAATTCCCATATGGCTGTCGTTAGAGCTGTATATTCAACAGCATCACTTTTATCAAGTTGAAAAGCATTTTTAAAATTTTACAGAATATATTTAAGTCACAAATGTTTTAATAGCATTATATTACATAAATAAAAAAATCCATGTTTCACACCCATACATTAAATTGAACAAAAATAAGCCTTATATAAAATTTAGTTGGAATAATTTTATTACCGAGATGGAATACTTTTTCTTCAAATTTGTAAGCAAGTATCAGAAGTAAAATTCAATTTCTGTCACATGTTAAAACCTAAGACTACCTTTTTACTAAAAAAAGCTATTCAAGATATTTAACTTAACTTAAATCTTAAATCCAAGTTTAAACTTACTAAAGATTTTTCTCTTCCATCACTGGTTGGAAAAAAATGAGTTTTTTTAATATATTAATTAATAAGATAGCATTTACCACATTAAGTACATTGTATAACTAGTTATTCAAATTATTAAGAAAGGCCCAATCATCGTTTTGTGAATCGAACAGCCAGAAAATTCTTGTTATTGATTCTAACCAGTTTAATTTAAAACTCCATTTTGATGTTTTCTTTATGAAGTCACTATAAATTTTTCAACAAGTCTCAATGTTGTTGCTAAAGATTGTATGTTGGGCTGTTTCCATCTTTTACTTTTTATTGTTAAGAGTGTGTCTTTTTTAAAAAATTCAAACTTTCCAAATCCATTTAACTATTAGTAATAGCACATAGGTTTTGACACTTTTATTCTCACCTTTTCTTCAGGTGTTGCTGCTGATTAATGACAGTATTAGCAAGTGAATTTAAGAAACAGTCGGTAGACATATGGTATACATATGTATGCAGGCACTCCTAAGATATGTTTTTTCCTAAGGGCAAGCTTAATGAGTGTTTCTAGACGTTATGAATTAAACACATTACATTGATTTACCAAGTTAATTGCCATGAACTTATGAGCAATTTCTTTCCCCCTCAATATTTTTGTTATTTTCCAATTGAACATATATTTATTGGCACATGCATGATCTGCTATTTTAGACAAATAGTATATACCTTTGTTTGAAAAACCTTAAAGTATCCAGAAGCAGCAATAACATTTTATCTGGTGCCATCATTCAATATAATATCAATGAATAAACAATTAATTTTAAATATTACCACAAAACTTTTGATTACAGTCAAACAATTTGAATATATCACTATTAGCTATACACAGGGTATTCCAGTGGAAAAGAGACTGGTTCGTTTGTCAAGCTGCTTGCAGTGCCACCTATGAATTAATACATATATTACACAGTGACACAATTTAGCTATTCATCACAAAAATGTTATGGTGCTAGTCTATGTGGATAACATAAAATATAAGAGTGTAACTGTAGTAAATATTGTATTGATATGAAATTGTGTAAAAATGAGCTAAATAACTACTGAAACACTTAAAATTATTCAAACTGTGTATGGCCACGAATTCAGTAGTTGCAAGAAAGTTTTCATATGGTTTGTAATTCATTATCCAGAGCTAACACTTCAAGCTTCTATAGGAATAAGTAGATTATGTTATATTTTGATTTTTTAATAAAGTAATGTCAATCACTTAATGAATATCGTATCTAAAGTTTGATTTCTGTCAAAATCGTCATTTTTACCACATTGATAGGTATTATAAAATGAACATCTAAACGCGGATAGATTTTCAAAGTTTTTTTGGATCCTTGCTAAGATTAAAATTGTACTTTTTTTTGTTAATATATATTTAATTACAATAAATGTATGCTTGTTATAAACACACACACACATATATATATATATATTATAATTAATAATATAGCAATTTATATATCTATAATATTGTTAAAGGAATTATTCTTTAAGCAGGTGCTAGAATTGACTAACATTTTCAGCCTGTTAATACCACCTATGGTTTTAAAACAATTATTGACAGGAGAGATGCACATCAATTCTAGTGCATGTGTGAAAATAGTTCCTTCCACAATATTATATATATATTGGAGGGTATTGAGTTTAAATCCTCATCCCAACCCCAAGGATTTCAGAAGAAAGGGGAAATACTTATAATAAAAATTTTCACAAATAACGTTTAGCTGAGCGCTTTCTGAGTATGTTTACTCCATATTCGTAGCCATTTTTATATGTAAATGTAATGAATGCAAATCACTATCCTGTCCATTTTTTCAGTATTGTAATTCTAGTTTAATATATTGGCTATCTATAGATAGCCATATGAAGAAGGTATATCTGGGCATAGATAATGTGAAAAATATACACATTTACTACTCAGTGATTAAAAATATAATAGGTTGTACTACAATAAAGAACTGATTTTATAGCATATTGAGTTAAATTGGACGTATTGTAAGGGATTGTGCTAATATTTCTTGTTAGTGGAATAACCTGCTTACTCTTATTGAAGAATTAAAAGACTGAAGTATATAGTTAATGAATTGGTTTCAGATCTATATCATTCAAGTAGATTTAATTGGGTTTAAATATTAGGTTGCATTAATCGAGTTGCTCACTTGTCAGACAATATATTTACTATTATTTGTTGGATGCTTATCTGCAATTGTTTCAACTTTAATTCAGGATCCCACTGATAAATAAAATAGACGCACCCTATGTTGAGAATGGGAATACAGACTTTTTTTTACATAGTTTAGTGCATTTAGTTGTATTATTTGTATGTAGAACTGATTATAATCCTTCTCTCATCTTATGCATTATTTGAGTAATAAAGAAATTTAATGCATAATTTCAATTATTAATTATAGTGTCAAAACTGGAATGCATGTAGGCATGTGTGCATATATGCATTTAAATATACAACGATTTAAACATTGATATATATATCTCGAGGTATTAATAATTTTATATTTTCTTTGTAAAAAGTTTTTTTTCCCAGTTCAATTTTTAAATAAAAAGAAAGAAAGATAACTCCAACTTTAAAGATAAATTCTGTGTTGAAAAAGAGAGATAGAGAAAGAAACCCATTAGTAATCAGTTAAAGTTAAAAAGAAACCGTTAATTATTTTAGACCAACAAAGAATAAATTTTGAAAAAATAAAAAAAAAAAATCAGATAATTATCTCTCAGATTTATAGATAAAGATAATCTATAAACAACTAGTGATATCCACAGTTGTAGATATTCCAATAGATAAGAGGGCCATGATGTCATCAAAACTAGCACATATTTATTTGAGAGAGAAAAAGGATAGGGGAATTAGTTATTGGTTTCTTCAAACCAAGTCATTAGAAAGTTTTTCATTTTTTTTCCTCTTCCAGCAGATTTTTAAATAAAATGCAATGCTAAGCTGTAATATACTTTGTTTATAAACAAGGCAAAACTTTCCATACAGTAGTGCCACTCTGTACCAACCAGAGTAATCAATGGATAACAGAACTGTGATTCGTAATGGTTTAATAATATACTTTGTTGGAAGATCAGGAGCTATCCAAGAATCTCACACATCTGAAAATTTAAGTGATGGAAACCAAGCAGTACCTAGGGTTGATCATAAGAGACCAAAAGAGACCCCAACCTCATCACTGCTTCATCTCTCCATTCTATGGATTCCAGTGAATACCTGGAAACTACAATACAGAGAGTGAATGCAAGAAATGTAGGAAAAGTACCCATTTTTTATTGGCATGCCTCCAGAAAGAAAGGAAAGAGAAAAACAAAACCCACTGCAATACTGAAACCAATTTGTCCAGAAAAAAATGTAAACTGTAAACTGACACCTTACGACCAACATCATCGCTGTAAAAGTGTGAGCCTGAGATTAAAAAGAATTTTCCAGATAAACCACTGTGACCTATATCAACATGTGTCAGAAGTTAGTGTGTGTGGCCAAATTTAAATTATTAATAATGAATAAACTCTATTTAAAATAAAAGTCATTAACTAAATGAGACGGTTTTTTCATTCAAAGAAGAAGCATCAGGTAATATCAAATTTTTTCTCCATAATATTTGTCTGAAGGTTTGTGATGATGGTATAATATTAGATATGATATGTTGGACTATTTCCATAATCTATGAGTGAATGTTGAATGTATAGAAAATTTTAAATTTTATTTAAACTTTCCAAATACAAACAACTTGTTAGTAATAACACACAAATTACTAACCTGTGTTGTCTATTTGTGTTATTACTAACAAGTTGTTTGTATTTGGAAAGTTTAAATAAACTTTAAACTTTTCTATACATTCAACATTCATTCATAGAACAAGTTGTTTGTATCTGGAAAGTTTCGATATTCGCTCGTAGACCATGGAAATAGTCCACCATATCACATCTTTTTTCTCTATAATTCGTAACAACTTTTTTTCTATCTATTTTTTTGCTCTCTCTCTCTACCAAGGTGTTAAAATAAGCATCATTCATTAAAAAGAGGGGTTTTCAATAATACTGGATATTGGATATGTCCATAGTGTATTATTATATTTATTTTATATTAATATTATATGTACCACTTACATATGTATGAATTTTTAGTGTTGTTTTCTTTTATATATATATTTTATCGTATCATTAAAAAAAAAAAGAAGTTTTTTTATTATTATAATTCTTATTATATATATGAAAATATAATACAATATTTTATAATACTGGGGAGTGACACACACACACTGATATCAGTCTGTGTGGATGTGTGTTGTATATGAACGTGCAAATCTAGAAAGAAAAGAAGAGTCGAAATTTATCATAAAGGGAAGTAAGTTTGAAGTAATCAATGACCTAGTTTAGTAGTGGACAGGATGAATGATGAGTATGATTAGAAACAGATCTATCTTTGAACACACACATCTTTATAATTTAGGAAATTTTCTTTTCCTACCTTTCTAATTTTTCAAGGATTTTAATATATTTTATGTATTTTAAATATTATACGTGTATGTATGTGCTTTGATTTAATTTTTTATTTTTTTGTGAAATCTAAATTTTCCATATTCTGAGATGTCTATACACCTACTGAATGTATCAACAGCTATATATATCATAGTACAATCATCTAACTATTGATTTTAACTTTTATTAGGGTGGGGAAGGGAAATTAATTTATTGTTGTTCTTACGAGTCATTTAATATGACCAATCTTTATTGATTATTATTTTAATTTTTCTGGGTATAAATTGGTTAATCAAAGACGTGTGTGTTTCTCAAGGTGTTTGGTTCTCTCATAAAAATAGATTGATAGTCATTAGTACTATTGGATTTCGATCATCAATCATAGCTTAAATATGTAATGATACTTTGATGAATAATGAGAGATAGAAGAATCATCACCATCATTAGCAGCATTATATCAATTGGTAATCTAGAAGTATAAATAGAACAAATAGCCACACATGTGATTATTTTTTTTGAGCTAGAATAAAGGTATGACTGCCAGATTTGAATCATAGGGACCTACAACAGGTGGGAGGATGTGATATGATCTATTGTATATGCACCTATTCATTGCCAGAAATTTACATACTTTCTCACCAGATCACTAAGTCACTTTTATCATATTGAAATTAATCTAAACATTATTCTGATACAATATATATATATATATTGTAACGGTATATAATATGCCCTTACATTAATTTAAAATTAAAATAAAAACTAAAAGCTAAAATTAAAAGAGTTATAAAACGTATATATATTCGCACAGATGCAAAACTTTAAAAGTATTTTCTTTTTTTTGATAAAAAAAAAAAAGATATTTGAAGGTACTTTTTTATGAAAAAAAAGGTAAACATCTAAATATAAATAATAAAAAAAAAAAGTAAAGATTTAAAGATTAATATTTTTTTAAAGTAAGAGTAAGTAAAAATGGAATCAGGTATTAATTAATTCCAGTAATCTCAAAATGGAAATGATTGTTCTTTTAAATTAAATGAAAAAGCAAACAAACCCTTGAGCCTCTTATATAAAAAAGTCAGATGAAAGATATAGATAAGAGAACAAAAAATTTTTAGATGTCCAATAGAAGCAGCAAATAATGCTCGGACCTTAATAAAAATTTGGAACAGGAAACCATGTTCAATGAATCCGAAGGACTACTATCAAAAGAAAAATCTCCAAATTAAGGACAGTTCCAGCTTGATTTTTTTGAGAAGGGTGATAAGATGCACTTGTCACCCTCTCTCACTTTGAATGAAATAACTGTTGAATTATGAATGGTACTATTGCAGACCCCAAATCATATGAGTACTGCAATTAAATAGTAACCAGGATTGAAACAGCTAAGGCAGACTCCAGATTGAGAACTACGGTATGAACAACAGACCAGTCTTCCATGAAATTATAACTAATAAAGTCTTCGTGGGAATTGGTAGCAGGAACCAGGAGCTCGTCTACTGTAAGATATGAACTGAAATTTTTTTTAAAAAAAAAAAGTAATTAAGAACTTTCATTAAGATTTGACAAGCTAAACCTAATTTTTTAAAATGAACTTTAATCTGACTTAAGATTTCAAAATCAATTATTGATGTTTAATTTTAAATATTTTGAGTTTGCTGATTTAATCATTTCCATTTTTTAAACTTTTTTTTATTAAGATTTATTGACTAAATTATATAAATGTTAAATTTAAGTCGGGCATGAATGGCTGCATAGATTTGTAAAGTTATATTAATTAATTAAGGGAGGGTTAATCTTAGGTTATTTGTTTCGTAGTTAAATTGGGTTAATCGATGGGATATATGTGTATAATTAGTAAATGTAGCATGAGATTCGCTACATGCAGGATCATATATGCTGCACTTGGGCAAAAATAAGTCCCATTTCTCTTAATGACCATCAGAAGCAGACGCATTCCCTGCTCTTTGGATCACCCCTTTAGCCTATTGAATGGGATAATAAGATGGAAAACGCAGTCGCTTCCTATTATTGTTCTTCTCGCCAGACAGATGTACCATTCCCATACTGGATGAGAGTCAAAGTCGTTGATAACCATGCTGTTTAGATGTACATTCCTGACAGTATGGTATTGTGCTGTCGTATTCATGCTGCATTGAATACATCGATGTATCAGATAGATTGGCGTTAGTTTGAATGTGAACTTTTGGCCTAAGGTTAAATAAGGAATAGAATATTTTCTTTTCAAATGCAATCTATGTAGTTTATTCATACTCAACAGTTTAATAAAATATTATTAAATTCATCTGTGTGGATTGTTTAAAATAAGAATTTAAATTTAAAAATTAATAACCAATCTGAAATAATAAATTTTATTCCTCAATTCTATTTATATGTGCGTTAATAAATGTTTGTGCGTTAATTACTGGCAGTGGCTTATTTTATTTTTTTAAAATATTAATATGTTTTGAGAATATAATCTTTATTAAATCTTATAAGAATTTATATTATAAATTATCTCTGCTGCTTTGCGAGCTAGTGACTGGGGCTAACGGTCATAATAAAAATACATATGTAAAAGTTAGATTCTAACAGTGCATATCTGCCTACTATATAAAATTTCCAGGTTCAAATAGCCTGGTGGCACCCTGTTCAGCAGATACAGTAAGGCTCCATCACCCCGACCATTATAATATATATATATATTAAAAGCATAAAGGTCAATAAATAATGAAAATTACCCCAAATCAACCAGACTAGCCAAAAAATAAACTCTAAAACATAACCAACTGTGTTACTGCTACAAGCATATTTATCAAGGCTAAAGAATGACAAAATAAAAACATTTAAACTAACATTACCCACAATTCCACTTATCTCATAAATCCTTACTATTAAAAGAACTTTTAAACAATTTAATTGCTTCAGAATTATAAAATTTTAATAGTAAAGATTATTTAATCCTTTTTATTTCATTTCTCTCAAAGAAGGCAACCTTGAGTCCACCAAAATTAATAATTATTCCTAGAGTAATGTATATTATCCTTGTATTTGGTGTAGTGTATATTATCCTCATTTTTGTAAGAAGATATACATAGATCAGAGTAGTTTGAACTCAAATGAAAGAATAAAGGTACATAAAAGTAGTTAGAAATAAATATCGTAGTTCAGCTTTATATATCCATGAAAAAAATACAGGCCATACTATTAATTTGGATGAAGCTAAGGTTGTCTTCTTTGAGAGAAATAAAATAAAAAGAATTAAAGAATCTTTATTATTAAAAAATTATGATTCTGAAGCAATTGACTTATTTAAAGGTTTTTTTTAAATATTAATGATATATAAGAGATAAATGGAATTGTGGATAATTTTAGTTTAAATATGTTATTTTGTAGTTCAATACACTTGAGAAGTCTGCTCATAGCAGTGAAACCATTAGTTGTGTTTTAGAGTTTATTTTTTGACTTGTCTGGTTGAGTTGTGAATTTGGGATAATTTTGATTATATATATATATATATATATATATATCAAAATAACAATATATATATATATATATATATATATATTGTTATTTAAAATATTATTTATATGTAAAACTGTTTATATCTATCTGAAACAAAAACTGATTATATCTCTAAGAATAAGCAATATTTATAGCATATATTAATGATTAAAGGATTAAAAAACAGGCAAAAAAGTCAAGCCACCACAGTATTACAAATGACATCAAATTCCCCCATAAAACTATCTGCTAATACATGGATTTATAGCATATATTACTGATTAAAGGATAATCTCTATAATAGGATCAATGTGCTAGTTGAATCTCATAAAGTAGACATCTATAACAATCTGCTGACTTGGAAAAATGCTGTCACTGACCCAGAATCCAGCAGGGCATTGCCTTATTTAATGGCAGTCAACACTCACCATTATACATTCACCATCATAGGAATTGTGGCATTTTGTAAAAGTAAATGGCACTATCTTCTTAGCTACTTTCTGATAATGAATGTTGTCTAATTTTCAGTGATTGCTTATTTACATATATATTTACACCTTTTTGCAGTGTTCATATCTGAAGTCCATTCCCCTAACCACAATATGGGGATGCTCTAGGTGGCATGGAATCCATGTCCTGAAATCCAAGACAATTAATAAAAATCCATTAATAATAATATTTAATATGTAAAGTATGTTTATAACAATATATGTTTAAAATATTTGTAAATAATGATTAATATATCTTTATGTAAAGGTGTATTAAATAAAGTTATTTAAGTTCAGGTATCATAATTTAAATAAAGCATTGGTAAAACGAAGGTGGGGGTGTTATAAATTTACAAGAAACAATTGATGTTTTTGAACATCTAGCTAAAATTTTATAGTGCTAACTTTAGGATATAATAGATTTCTGAATCCATTTCAAAATATAAGGATGATTTTCTTTTAAGACAGAAATCTATAGATTTACAACTACATAGATAATAAACCTGATAAATAATTTACTATTCTTCAAACAATAAAATAATTGCATCATCAACTAATACTTTGCTGTAAAAATTGTGGGCGCAGTTTTGATCTGGATGTTGTGTCACAAGAAAAACGTATGATGCAGCAAATCCAGGCATTACAATATAATAAGTAAATATATACTGTTACATATTGAGGCATGTGACCACTGTCGTAAATTCAAGCACAGTCAAAATATATATAGCCACTGTTTTAAATCCAGACCTTCTGTCTTAATAAATATGACCACTGATGCAAGAATGCTATTCTGTCACAATGAATTTGGCTACTGTTTTAGATCAAGATATTCTGGCATAATAAATATAGTCATGATTTCAGATCTAGGCATTCCATCAGAATAAATGTGATGATTCTTGAATATACAGGCATTATTTCATAATAAATGTATCAACTGTTGCAAATGCAAGCATTATGTCATAGCAGTATCTACTGTTTAGACATTGACATAATACAGCCACTGATGAAGAGTTAGTCATTCTGTCATAATAAATGAGGTCAATTGCAGATCAAGACATTTTGAAATAATAAATGTAATATTTTTAGCAGGTTCAGAGATTCCATCACAATATATATATTTCTAACCCCAAAAGAGAAAAATTAAAGATCTCCTAATATTATAATGAGACTAATAGGACTTTCAGCTAAGTTCAGTATTCAGTTAGTTATCTTTCACTTTTGACTATAGAGACATGAATTAAAAATAAAAGGAAATTTTAAAGCAATAATAAAATGCATAACTATAAAGTAAATAAATAAACTATGAAGAGGAAAAACTTCACCCATTCCTATGCAACAGTTTTAAAACATACATTTCCCTTCATCAAAGTACATTCTCTGAGCAACAAATATTTTACACTTAAAGTAACATGTAATAGAATCTTTATGACTTTTCTTTAATCTCTTATTTAGCAAATATTTATCACCAAATAATTATTTATTGACATGATTTGATCTACTGTGCTCTTGTAGGGTGAAATATAATGTATCTTTTTCATGGTACGATAAACAGTACTGAATTTCTTTTGCCACCACCATAATTATGATACAAATGAATGGATTAATAATTAATGAAATACTAAATAATAATCTCAGGGTTCTTTTTATTAACTTTGAAAAGTATATTGTCATATTGTGTTGAAATAAATGACTTTCATCCAGGTAAACTATAGGAGAAATACTCTTTTCTTATAAGCTAATGTATCCTAATATATTATAATAATATCTATCATTACATAAAGAAAGTTAATTTGCTTAACAATTACATAAAAACAAAAATATATTAAATTTAGGAAAATCATAATCTTTTACCCAGGATGCCACTCGAAATAATAGAAAGGGTACCTTTTATATCTTTCTACTACTCCATCAACAACACAATCAAACTAATTAAATTTAATTATTGTACTTTTCATTAATAAGATAAATAAAATAATGTGCAACCTGAAAAATGGATTAAGTAGACTTAAGCAAAATTAAATAAATATTCATTTCTTATAATTACATTCCCATCTTTGGAATTGAAACATTTATAGAATTTTTATTTTTAAACATTGAGATTCTGTTATTATAAGCATCAACATTATTAATCAAGCATTCTGTCATATTAATGATAGCCGCTGTTCTGTCATAATAAATGTGGTCATTGCTGTTGATTCCAGCATTCTGCCAATAAATGTGGCCACTATTATCAATCCATCTATTTTGTCAATGACAACCGTTGCAGATCCAGAAATTTTAGCATAATAAAAATGACTGCTGCTATAAATCTAGTCATTATGTCATAATAAATATCGCTGTTATTGCAGTCTCAAACATTCAGTCACAATAAATTTAGCCATTGTTGAAAATTCAGACATACTATCAGAATAGGCCACTATTGCAAATCCAGGTATTCTGTATATGGCCATATTCAAACATTCTATCATAATAAATGTGGTCACTGCTGCATAATTAGGCCATCTGTCAATAAATGTGGTGAACATTGCATACCTTAACGTTTTATCATAATAAATATGACCACTGTTTCGTAATATATATAGCTACTGTTACAGTACTCTTTCATAATAATTGTGGCTAGTTTTGGAGATCCAGGCATTCCATAATAATTGTGATCCTAGTTGTGGATCCAGATATTCTCTGACATAAGAAATATGACCATTATTACAGATGCAGATATTGTCATAATGAATATGGTCATGGTTGTATTTTTAAGTATTCTGTCACAAAAAATGTGACCACTGCAGAAATTCAGGCATGCTGTCATTATGAATGTGGAAGTGTTGCAGATTGAGGATGTCTACCTCAATTAAAAATATTTAGGTATCAACTGGACAATCAGAAAAGGTTTTAGTAATACAGATTAATATTTTCAGATCTTTTTACTGTTCTTTTTTTTGGTATTATTATTTAATACATTTAAAAGCAAAAAAATATATTAAAAACAAATACATGGCTTACACATATAATAGATTTTTTCCTTCATTTGTATTGGTAATTAAAATTTGCAAACCTCTGTTTGTCTAAAAATCGATGTGGTTTCTTGATTGCTAAGTGCACTCGAGTGAAGTTCAGTATAATCTTATATATATATATATATATATATATATATATATATATATATATATATATATATATATATATATATAAAGTTCAGTATAATCACATATATATAATAAAGAGCTTGCCAATATTTCTAAATAAGCTTATTTTATTTTTATATGATAAATACTATAAGAGAAAGTATTAAAATCTTTATCTGTGATTGTCCCCAACCCAGAGAGGTTTCGAACTATGGCTCTCTTCAGTGAGGAGCTAGAACACCAAATTTAAAAATACTAAGTCTAGCCAAGCATTTATCTATTAAGAAGAAGATCTGAAACTTTCAGACATCTAATGTCTTCAAATATGAGCCTGAACTAAATTCAAATATTAATAGCCTTAGCAATTTAATATTGCCAAAGCTTCAATAGCAAAATTTATAATAGTAGTATGACAAAGTCACCTATCACATGATCTTTATAGCTTGTATTTACCAATATGTAATGAAGAGTATGCCAATATTTCTAAACAAGCTTATTTTATTTTATATGTTAAATTATATGTCTATTAGTAGTAGCTTGGATAGGCTTGCTATTGTTTTCATTCAGCCTATAGAAACCCTCCGATTGGTTGTTGTACATCAATACAACTTGGGCTGCAGATTTAAGTTCCTATATATATAATGGTGATTTCATTTACTAATTAATTTACAACCGTTAAAAAAATATTAAATTTGAATACATGACTTGCTGATGGAAGAGTCTTAATTTCTGTTGAGATGTGCAAAATGTTGCCTACATTATATCTCACCTCTTATAGCTATAAAGTTTAGCTATTAACTCATACATAACACTGTGTGACTAATAAAAATAAGCCTCCTTTTGATTAGTAGTAGTTCTGACAGGTTTCTATAATTTTCATTTCGCCTGCAGAATTGCTCTTATTCGTTGCTGCACATCTATATATATATATATTCCACGAGTCTGGATTTATCTCCGTATATATAATGGTTATACCGTTTTCCAATTAATTTATATATATATACCTACTTGTATCAGCAGGTTTTACTAGGGTATTTTTTAGAGAATGTGTGGGCCATTCATAGCTCTTTAAACATCAGTGTTACTTCATTAATTATAATCAGAACAAGAACGTAATTCTTCCAATAATTATTCCTTTTTCAAGACTTATGTATGTTTCAACAGTAATTGATTGATGGAGTCATGCCATATTCTAGTATTCGAAGTGGCAGATTGAGATTCAAATTCAAGTCTTTAAATCTCAAGTATATCATTCTACTTTATGCTAAATTGTTCAGGATCACATCCACACTGTAATGGATTTCACTCTTGGTTCATTGGTCAGAATTAGAATTTGCATGTAATGGGAGAGACGCTGATTATATTACATATAAATACACTCATATACAAACCATATTTACAAACACATACACCCAACAACATACATGCAGGCACTAATTTTTGTTTTCTTTAAAAAATGTGTGTTTAATGTGATATATTTTGGATTAGTTATTAGCTAATTAATTAATTAAAAATGTTTTATTGCTCAGGTGATCATAAGAAATAAGATCATGGAACATTCCAAAACTGGAAATCCCAACCCCATAGTCTAATCCCATGATGCTACATCCTAGAGTCTGACATACATTGCAGAATAATCAAATGGCTTTATTGGTCAGATATTCATAAGAAGTTTTAGCACTGAAATTGATCTAAGGATCTTACACCCTATACACAACTTTACACCCCATAGTCTATTGCTTTACTGCAGAACTAAACTATACAGAGGAAATTGTGACTTAAACACGTGAAATAGATCATTTAGAGCAAATGTTTAGTTATTTCTAGTTTATAATAATAAATGAAATTAAATTGTGTAAATGATGGAATCTATATGAAATCAGTATGCCAAATATTTATTTCAAGTTTTCATTTTATTTAACTAACTGGACAATCAGGGATGTAGATAATCTACCATATAATGAATTCAAAGCTCAAAGAAGTGAAAATGGTATAAATATTGCAATTATGTTATTTATCTGTACAATTTTCCCACTAGTATTTGTGAGACTGGTTAAAATTAAGATAGGATTTCCACATTCTACCTATTAATAGAGTATCAACTACTTACCAAAAATTCTACAGTCATCTAAATCATAAATCTGCTTGAAATCAACATACATTTCAAAGATTAACTTGGTCTGAATTAAAATTTGAGAGTACATATATGGCAGGAAGTTATGCTAACCACAATCCATAGTTAATTAAGATGAAAAATATCAAAATCAGATAGAATGTTCAATTCTTAATATATATATATTTAAACATCAGAAATGAATATGGTCTAAAAAGTCAATCTTTATATGGAACTGGGTGCATAATGAAATCATTAAAGTTATTTTTTAATGATTAAAATATTAAAATCATTCATAATTACATATAAAATTATGAATCCGTCTTGCATTGGTGCTTGAGAGGTCAGCATGACTGTCTTGCACTTGCTGGCAGTTGCCCGGGTTGCGGGTTCGCATCCTGGTCGATGCTATGACACTTATAGAAAAAATTATGAATCTGTATATAACATTAAAAATGGCTCCCAGAAATAGAGTACTTAAACTCCCTCTATCAGCTCATGAGAAAAATAAAATACTAGATGTTATATACAATAGCCAAATTTTGAATTGTAAACTATAGCAATGTAAAGTTTATAATTTGATTTCAGAAAACTATTTTCATCAATTGTGTCATGCCCTAAACATCTCTCTAAAGATGTCAGTTTCGATCAATAAAAATAAAGAGCTCTACTTAATTTGCTCTAACAAGCTTTATTGATAAATGCCAACTAAATAAAGCATTTAAAAATCTCTATCTCAAAACCATTCCTTAGCCTCAGATCAATAGTTTCATGCTTTGGCACTCCACAGTGAGGCATTAAGATAGTTTTAGATATTAGATGTAAAAACATCAAGCCAAAATCAGCATCTATCTAAAAGTTAACTATTAAATAGAAAATCTGAAATTTTTAAACACCTAAATGTCTTCAAACCAGCTATCTAACTTAAATAGCTATATAGGGCTGAGATATCTTCAGCCAAACCATATAATAATAGCCTTAGCAATATAACATTGTTTAAGACTTTAAAGCAAGGACAATAAATACTCAATAAAAAATCAAAGTCATGTATTAAGCTTGTAAATAAAAAATAAAGAGCTCTGCTAATTTGCTTTAACAGGCTTATTGATAAATGCCAGCTAAACCAAGCATTTAAAAATATCTATCAAAAACCACTCCTTAACCTCAGACCAATGGTTTTATGCTTTGTTTAGCTGGCATTTATCAATAAAGCTTGTTAGAGCAAATTAGCAGAGCTCTTTATTTTTTATTTACAAGTTCAAATATTGAATCATGTGATATAAGACTTTGATTTTTCAATCAATTTATGAAACATCCATTATGCTGGTAAATCATTATATATATATCTTTTATTTCAGAAACTTGATATGATGCATTGTGACTTCTCCTTAAACGGTGTCAGGAATCTCTCAGCAACTATACCCAGCGAAACCTGTTAGCCACTTTACCTTCACTTTCCATTCTCCACCCTAAGTTTTCCATAATCTGCTCCATCCATTTCCACAACATAATCTTTGTCAACTCTATAGCCTTTATATCTAAATCCCCCTTCATACTTGTGGAGTGCTGCCACCTATCCATAGAAATACAACAATTCTCATCTTATATTAATACTACTAAATCAACTGATTTTTTTGTTAAAGTATGAATATTCAGACCATAATCATTTCTATCCAAGTTTATTCTACTACAGTTAAACATCAAGGAAATTAAAGAATTCATTAAATGTATGCACAATGCAGAGAACTTCTTCAGATTTGGTTATATGACCTTCGCTTATATTTGCTAATTAATTAGCAAATTCTCCATTCTTTCTACTACTATTATGCCATCTAATGTAAGCTTTAGTAATTAACAGATGCCAAAAGATAGTGTTTAATAAATCCTTATTAAGATCCAAGTACACTATTTAAAAAATCAAAAAAGCTCTTCAATGATGAAAACCATAAACTAGTCAGGGATATTTGGATGTCAGCACTGGTTACAGATTATTAAGCATCACTATCTGGCATCTATTGATTCTTAAATCTTACACTAGATGGCTTAAAAGTAGTAGAGAGAATAGAAAAATCTGCTAATAAATTAATCACCTTTTGATAGAGAATTTTTTGATCAATGTTTATTAATAAACAACTTTTAATTAATATTTGGCCAAGCTGAGTTATGGTCAGGCTCTGTCAAGAATAGTTTGTCCACTTGAGTCAAAATAAACATAAATATAATTTAAACATTACTTTATAAATCTAAATTTATTAAACATATTTGGAATGAGGGAATAACAATTAAACATTAAATAAAGATCCACATTTATTCCGGGTAATTTTGAAGTGATAAAGGAAACATAAGTTAAATAAATGTCTTGTATTTATAAGTTGGATCATATATAGAGTTGTATTTGGAGTATATTAAAGACCAGGGGTTTGTGGTATGGCAAATATACTCAATCATAAAAGTACCTTAATATTGCAATGTGTAATGGAAGATTAATAATGTGTGATCAAAGAAACATTGGACACTTTATAGTTATTGTTTCCTCCATACACGTGAATTAAAACAACAAATAAGAGATTGGAAATATGGTTTTATTAAAAAAAAGTTATATTTTGTAATGAACTATAGTTTGTTATTGGATTAAATAGTGTTAGCATCTTTATTTGTAATATTGTCTGACCTGCATATTTATTCTCTGTCCATTCTTCGAGAGTAATTATGTTCTTCATGATCTAGCCAGATACTGCAAACAGTGGCTAGGTGGTGTTCATAATTATCCTTATTAAAGAAAATGATTTAAATATATATGAATATGTATGTTCATGTCTATTTCATGATGTTTAATGCTAGGTGGCAGCCTAATCAATTGATATAAATTTAAATTATTTAGTCATTCCTTGACTGATCATTATATAGTAATGCTATTATTTGAAAAAAGAAATAAAAATATGGCCATTGAAATATTAAATTAAATTAAAAAATGAATAAGTTAAAATTATTAATAAGTTGCAGGGCATTTTAAAATTAAATTAAAACAGATTGAAAAAAATCCATTATTGCTATAAACCCAGTGAAATTAGAAATGTCGCTATATGAAAAAATACCGTCTATGATTTTTTAAATTAATTTTTATTTTGAGTTTTATGTGATATAATATATGAGACAATTATTTTTGAATTTTCCTGAAGGTTTGTGTTGATGGTATATTTGATGTGATAATGTTGGACTATTTCCAGCATCTATCAGAAAATAATAACGGTATAGAAAATTGTAAACTTTCAAACACAAATAACTTGTTTGTTTGACAGAATAGCTCGTTGGTTAGAGCATTTGTTTTAAATTCGATAATCGATAATCTAAAGGTGCGGGTTTGATTCCTATGCTAATGCTGTCACTGGTCAATCCAGCTAAATCTGAAGAAGAGTCAGGAATACTACTACTGGAAAGGTTGTGTAATTACTAACCTGTGTTGTCGATTTGTGTGTTATTACTAACAAATTGTTTGTATTTGAAAAGTTTAAAATTTTCTACACATTCAACATTTACTGATAGGTGACAGAAATAGTCTAATATATTATCACATATAATTCTTTTTGAACATTGTAATAAAATTTTTTATAGTTAATACATAAATTGATTATAATTTTCTTTTATAGGAAATATAAAACAAAAAATCAAAGAATGCTTTTATTTACATGAACGCCATGTTTTGATTATTTATTAAGTGCACAGTAAGTCTGTAATAAGAAAAAAAAAGCTCTTAACCTTTTCCCCATGCCCTTTAAATGTTTGTACAATAGACAAATAATGTAGTTTTTGATTATAGAGGGAACTTTCATATCTCAACTCAAGATAAGGACTTTATAAAGACAAGAGTGGCCATCTTATCTTTAACTAAAGTTCTTATTTATATAGGCCAATCTGAAGCATCTTGATTTGAGAGTGTGAATTGCAAGATTACACATATTAATTTATGAAAGGAAATAGTGGATTAAATGTGAAGAGAATAATATCTTCACACTCTCAAATCAAGATGTTTCAGACTGGCCTATATAAGTAAGAATTTGGGTTAAAGATAAGATGGCTTCTCTTGTCTTTATAAAGTTCATATCTTGCGTTGAGGTTTATAGTCAAAAGCAACATTGTTGGCTATTATAAAAATATTAAAGGCACATATAAAAAGGTTAAAAGCCTTTCTCTTTCTAATTATATGAATATCATAAAAAGTATAAAAACAAGTGTTCACAGTATTTTCAATATTGTGCAACCACTCAGGAATAAAAGTATGGAGTACTCATAAGTGCCCATGTTTCTATTTTTGGGAACCCCATTGCTTTTATTTTTGATTGAATAATATCAAGAATACTATGAAAGATGAAGATAAGTTTTCATTTTATACTGTATTTACATGAATAAAATATTTTAAATTTTTGTAATTTCTACATTATTAGTTTTATATATGATCATTGTAACAGTTCCAATTTGCTGCATTTCATTTAAAAGTAGGTTTATATTTTAATAATTTTTTTATTGGTCAGTGTAATTAATTTAAAATATTTAGAAATGTGAGATTGCTTTCCAAGCTAAAAATCTCCAGTCAAAACACTCCTGTAAATAATTACAAAATACTTTATTTGGAAATCTTTGGAGAGGGCATTGATCATTTTTTCAGTTTTTCTTCACTCACCTGTACCTACATGTAGTGATATTTTGCACTTATTTGATAGTTAAAATAAAATGAATATATCAATCTATTAGTTTAAAAATATCTGAAGAAGTCAGTAATTTTCAGTCATCAAAAATCAAAATAAAATGAATATATCAATCTATTACTTTAAAAATATCTGAAGAAGTCAGTAATTTTCAGTCATCAAAAATCAAAATAAAATGAATATATCGATCTATTAGTTTAAAAATATCTGAAGAGGTCAGTAGTTTTCAGTCAACAAGAATTTCAAATCTCCTGCTTACCACATTGACAATCATTGGGTTCTTTGATCTTCAGCTTGGAGACCATTTTGTAATATAAGAATTGCAAAAAATATTCTTTTCTCTACTTTATTTAAATATTTACAATTACTCCTTGATTATATTTAAATATATTCTATTTATAAAAATATAAGTTATCACAGTCAACCATAATGGTAAACGGAACATTATAGCAGCACGATTGTTAATGCCTTTGTAAAACAATTTTTAATATATCTCATTAAGTTTGTAAGGTTTTAAAAATTATAAATGCAATTTTCAATTTTAGAACAGAATTTTATAGATTCATGATGGCTTTACATTTATTCATTTTTTTAAAAAAAATAAATCATTAGTTTTCTTTTTTCATGGGATGAGCTGTCATCCATTTATATTATCCAATCAGAAAAAGGTTTTTATTATGTATTATTTTTTCTAGATTTGCAAAATTCAATAGATTTTTTAGAAAGTGTTTCATGTGTAATCTTATACTTCTAAATCCAATTTATTAAATTCTAATACAAAATCAAGGTTTAATACTAAAATTAAATATTGAATGATTAAAAAAATTGCCACCAGAGTGAATCAGTTGAAGAATTACTTTATTTAAATGCCAAGGAATGTCATCAAATACTGCTAATATCAATGTCATATGTAATAAAAATTTACATTTTTCTTAAAATTGTCTGCAATCTTTAAAAAAAAATTATGCTGCCATTGGGAATACATATGTATGCAAAGTGTTAACTAAGTTCATAAATTGGGGGATGAGAACTGACTAGCAAGATTTTATTTAGACAGAACTAATACAAGAACAAATTAAGGTATATAATAATATAAACTATAAATATAAGGACAATCAGTTTTTGTCTTTTGAATGAAAAAATTATTCACAATAACAATTTATGTTTCAGCTATTATGATGACCATCTTCAGAACTAATTATAGAAATTACAAATGAAGTGCAAAAAGGTGAAAGCAATTTCATTTTAAAGACATTTTTATATTTTCTAAGATAATTAATAATTTGATTAACACATTAGTTGCTATTATGAATAAAGTTTTTCATTAAAAAATGAAACATTATAGTTTATATTATTTATATTTAATTGCCTAATAACTTTTTTAGCACAGTTTCTAATTATAGTTAGAACTACACTAGAAAATCTATTAGTCAATTACATTAATTCTCACACCTCTTAATATTAACCCAGAATAAATGTTAAAATTACGCAAGTGTCAATATGTGTAATAAAAGGAAGTAAAGTGAATATCTCCACTCTTGTACCAAGATACTTAAGATTGGCATATATGAGGGAATTTAGGTACAAGATAGCAGTTCTTATCCTTTCAAAGTCTCTATCTTGTGCCTTGGATAGTTTCCTCGCATTCAACAAAAATGTTAATTTAATATAGTAGTATAGCACGTGTAAAGGGCAGTTTATAATATTAATGGAAAACAATTGGATTTATAAATTAAAGATAATTTTTATACAGAAATGTGTGCAGTATATTTAAATATATATAAAATAAAATATCCATTAAAGATTTTATAATAATTATAAAATAAGATATTAATAATGCAGATATACTATCAGTTATTTCGACAAGCTTTCTCAACTGGAAAATGTTTATATTTAGTAGAAGTAAATATCAGCATGTTATATCCAAAGATCTATGAATTTTAATCTTTGCATTTTATGTACTAGTTTATTTTTAATTAATAGACAAAATATGAATTTTGAAATTCATGAATCTCAGGATTGCATTTATACTTTACTTTAAAAACAAATTGTATTAGGTCTAATAAAGGTTACATTTTGTATAAAGCAACATAATTAAAGGAAATAAAAAAAACACACATTTGAAATGATTGAGACAATTGTTAAACTATTGAAGTTTGAAAGACTCAAGTAATATAATATTGTCCAATGTTGACGATGTAATTATCTATGTATATTTGAGTGGTTGGGAAGTTTGTATAGCTTCCAAGTCTCTTCAAAAATAAATTTTGATGACAATAGTTGATCTCTATTTTTAATCTTTTCCATTGTTTTCATAAAACAGGCATTTTGATCTGGGTGAGGCTGTGTGTATGCCATTTTACACCTCACAAAACAGATTGAATATGTTATAAAAATTGATAATCTGATGATTGGGAATTGTTTAGTTTTGATGCTTTTTTGCAGCAAGATTATAGTGTAGTAGTCTGTCTTGATGTTCCCAGTGCATTTCATGTTGTAATGATGTGGTTGTAGGACTCCTCTTCTCTATGGCATCTGGGGCACATCGGATCTACTTTTGTGATATACCGTCTATGACAAAGGAATTTCTTTGAAATTGTTTTCAAGTTGAAGATTAGGAAAATAAATGCAAACATTCCCATAAAAATTAAACACTATTTTTTTTTTGAACATAAATTTATGGGACCTTAGAAGGGTTTCCACATAATAAATGTTAAAAAAACATATAGGGTAACTTCTCCATCTATTCTAATCTTTTGTTTTTTGCATTGCTTAACTCGACAAATATCATTGTTAATCACTTTCTTTTTTGCTTCTACAATGCATTGTACATTTATCAATAATGGTTTCAACATGGATATAAAAATGTTAAAAAATTTAAAATATTTGTGTAAATGTATATATAGAGACAAGTATATAAATATTTGAAATACAGGCACTCTTCACATACCTGGAGCCTCATTGTAAATATAGGGGATTTGAACTCAGACTTTCAAGTACCCATCAACTATCCATCCTATCTCATACAACTGATACACATGACCACACTCATGTATATTGGTGATTATTTATCTTTTTTACATATGTATCAGTGGTACAAGATTTTGTGGATAGTTGATGGTTACTTGAAAGTCTGAGTTCAAATCCCCTATATTTATAATTATGCTCCAGGTATGTGAAGAGTGCCTGTATTTCAAATATTTACATGTTAAGCCTGCATCATGCCCATCCCTCTTCTATGTATTTAAATGGATAAGGTCCTATACACAAGGGGTCAGAGTGACTTGAGGTCAACATGAGCATGGCAATAATATTGGCATTAGCATAGAATTTGGGCTTTTCATCATTGGTGGTATTGTGGCCGAAGAGTTAGAGTAGATTGAAGCCTGTCCATTAAAGTATGAAGATTTGCTATCTTAATATAATGAAGCAGTCAGATCTGAGTTCAATCCTAGCTTCATGACATCTAGCCATAAACCCACTTCAAACCCTAGTACTAACCTTAAATTTCCGATGCAATGGGGCTTTATATGTTCAATCCATGCTGATTTCCATAAAGAATAACTTATTTCATAAATGCGTATTAAAATTAGTTTCAGATTTAAATTGATCAATTCTATTAATAAATTCATGATAGAATTATTCATGAATTTATATAACTGCATGGATTGTGCATATATATTTGTAAATATTTAAATATATATAATTGATTAAAAGTTTCATTGCATCGTCGGGAATGTTTGATTTTATTTTTAAATAATTTGTTAAAGTTTTATTGATTAAAAGCTACATTCTTTCGATAAGCTTTCAGATTTTCCCTTTCCAAAAACAACAGTTAAAGTTTTATTAATTAGAAAATGAATTCAAGTTAATGAGTTTGAAAGCCTTATAGAAGGAATGTATCTAAAAACAACCAGTAAATCTAAAAACATTGATAATGAAAGAAGCGCTAGCCTGAAGGCATCAGAGGACAGTATTTATAGCTCTGAAAAGTTTGGAGAGAAAAAGCAATCTTTGTTGTAGAGAAGTGCAGTACACTCTGTGTGTTTTAAATAGTGTTTCGATCATGGTAAGGGGCTAAACATCAGGAATCTGGCTACTGGTTCCTGAAGTCCCCTGAAAATCTTCAATGGAGCTGCTGAATCTTTTCCGGACTAATCATGCTGCTAACATTATGAAAAGCCACTAAAATGCTGCTCAAGTAATTGACTAAATGCATGCCTATGTTTTTACCAACCTGGATGTGTAAAATAAGAACCAGCCCCAGAAGAAATGGGTAATATGTTTCCAAATGAACCTTAAACTTTCTGGCCAGTTTCGAACTTTACTTTACACTCCCTTTTAGAGCTCTTTTATTCTTTAATGTAATAATCTTTATAACCTTTTATTCATGCTACTGTAAACTTATAAAGTAATTCTCTCAACCTCTAGTCTTCAAACTTTCTCTTTTCTTACTTGGCAGTTCATTTATTATATTATATATATATTTGTGTGCTTTATTTTTAATTATATGCCAATAATCTTCCAACTCAATGAGCTCCTTTGTTCTATTTGCCTCAAGCAAATAATATAATATTAATTCTAATAGTAGTTCTCGCCCATTAAAACTAAATTTATAAGTTCTATCAATCATCGAGTCGAAAGAAATTATTACATGTTTACTATTTTTATAATTAGCTAATAATAAATTATTAGCTCCGTTTCCAATCTATGCCCCAGCTATTTTCTCGTGTTTACCAATATGTATTTATTCATATATACAATGTTAAAATATTTTTTCAAAAGGGCCGATAAAGGAATCAGATAAATATATTCTAATTCAATTGTGTTATTTTCTATTAAGATTCAGGAAGGGCACGATGATTAAGGCATAATTAATATGATTTACAAATATTTTAAAAGTTTTACTTATAGCTCATTTGACTTTAATTCATTTGATCAAGTCATCACGTAGAGCATTCTATATGGGCTTTAGTATTCAAACGATGACTATCAAGTCATCATCTTCAACGTTGCTGACGTAGGGCAATCTTCCGCTCTGTTAGGCTGGTCGGTGATAATATTTCTGTTATTTTAAATTATCGAGGAAGAAAGCACTTCCTCTCCTGTTCATATTGGTCAAAGGACATAAGACTTGTCAGATGCAAGCCACCATAGGACTCCGATCATCGACTAGCTATTATCTTTCAATTTCATTTTATAGCTCATAATTCGTCAGTACCGTTACCTCTCTGTTCCGGTAAAGCCCGCTCTAATGCTCATAATTCGTGATGAAGTGATTTCAATTAAAGTCCAACAAATTCTCCGTTATATTTAATTAAATAAGTTTTCCAATAAAGATTAAAGTTATGCCCTAAAATACGTATCTTGCTCTTCATGAATGGATTTGCGAATGTGGAAATAAATATCACATTCTTTCGTATAAAATTAGAGTAATAATTTCCTTCACTAATGAATACCTTTATCTGCCTTTTATTTTCTTGTTGGGGGCATAGATATAGAATTCCAATATTGCGTAATATCCATTGGCATATAATAAGGACCGCCACTCTTATTATAATTATAAACTCTGTTAAAAGCTAGAAGTGATTAATATAATCATTATTTAAAATTCAAACAAAACAAATTATTATTATTAAATATTTTCTAAGCACACTTGGTTTCTTAGTTCTATATCTTTTATTCAATAATTATTTTAAATGTTAATCCTTGCTGTCTGTGTTGGCAACCCGAACAGATACATATGATTCGATTTAAAATCATTTTTAGTCAGTTTATTATCAGATATTAATGTCAGTTCAGGGGTCTCTGATCCTCACCAACCGTTGAGCTAGTTTCTTGGCACATAGCAATGTGCCATCGATTTCTACTAATCTGAGCTAGTGAGTTGGGTTTGAATTCAGTTTTGGTTCAGCTGAGTTTGAATCCGACTTGCAGTTCTTTTGGTGGGTTTTTCGACTGGTACAATAAACTGAACATTGATTATATATATATATGTGTTGGAGATGATAATCTGGACCAACTGATGAGTGCTGGTTTAGCACAAAAATATGTATATTGGTGATTATTTAGCTTTTCTACATGTGTATCAGTGGTATGAGATAGTGTGGATACTTGACAGGTACTTGAAAGTCTGACTTGAAATCCCCTATATTTACAAGTATATAAAGACATTTATGATGAATTAAATGCGCATATGGATTTTATTATATAGATATGAGGAGATAATCTCCATTAAATAGAAAAACACTTTAATTTTTGATGTTACTAAGACACTGTCAGTTACTATTAATTGACAATTTCTGAGGAACAGCATGTTTTTCTCTAAATAGCTCTTTTTGGGGGGATCTTGAAAGTTATTATGAGAAAAACTTGGCTTTGCCTCAGAAATTGTCTATTAGTGGTAATTGAGTTATTTAGTAACAACAAAAGATAGTTGCTCTATTTAATGGATATTATCTCTTCACACGCACACACACACACATATATAGGTTAATTAAGAAGAGAAATTTGTATTATGAAAATATACACATATGAGTAAAAGTTACAAATCTATGTAAAGTATTCATGTAGTTATATTTATTATAGATCTGAAGTTGATTGCTGGGGCAATTGAAACTGTTATTGATAATATAAATGTATAATGCATTGTAGAAGTAATAAAGAACGTAATTAACATTGATTAGTTTTACATATATTCAAAGATTACAATAAAGATACATTGGCAAAATAGAAAAGTATTTTGTTTTGAAGATAAAGGAAAGAAAAATCAGGAATTATCTAATATCTAAGAAGTCTGTTTATATAATCTTTTAGTCAGGATTTTTATTTGATTTGAAGTTATTTGGATACCTTTGTAGATTTTGGTCATATATATGTACATTTAGTGTACTTGAGATCAAGCATCATCAAAGTAGTAAGGTGAATAATAGGATGACTCTGGTTGCTCCAAATAATTCACTAATCAGGGTACTGATTTAGTATGTGGTTTATCATTTTATCTTTTATGTGGTAACATGTTGAATTATACATGAGATATGTTTCATTTCTGTGGAACAGCAAATACGTTGGATCTACTTGTAACAATGATCATTTACATCATAGAAAATATAAGGTTAGTAGAACATTAAGATTTAATTTGATTAACAAATCAATATATTTAGATTCCAGTGACTTTGAAAGGCAGCAATAGAAATAAACACCA